>OU744318.1:61575826-62190147 GCA_916610145.1 Eristalis arbustorum | reverse complement strand
GAGGGTTTTGCCCCTCAATGTCGAAAGACGGAATGACCCTCTTGTTGGTGAAAAGAAAAAGGTCGTACGGTTACCCCAAGATTTTGCCCCCTTGAGGAGGGCGTTTATAGCGTAATCAACTAACTCACTTGGAGTCGGACAACGTCATCAGCGTATGAAATTGTTTTCAACAGCAAGCTTTTCCACTTCGTAGGCAAGAGAGGTGAAACTAAAAAGAATCGTTTTTCAGCCGCACTGCACGAATATGGATCTCTCTTCCCAGTCCTATATTCCCCATAGATTACAACCCGCAAATATTTAAGACCAATGTGCACAGGTACCTAATGTCCATCTTTCGCTCTATACCTTCGGCCCCGGACCGGACAAACAAGGGTGTTAATAAGCCATTGAACACGCGCAGATTATAAAAAGAGACGGGGAAAATAAGCCTACAGTGAAGGGGAGCTCCTGAGGCTTTGATTTTAATAGTCAAATCGCTTTAGGTTGCATTCATGATTCTCTTGCTGAGCAGCATATGTATTACTGATGTCACAGATTGCACAGATTGCTGCATGTACGTGTTGATGAGCTTTTCAAACGTCTTTAGAACGAATAATAGAAGGCTTGTAGTATTTGGAGACTAGCCTTACCTACTTTAGAGATGAAACTTACTCTGACTTTCCCCAGGCGGATGGTATGTGACCGTAAGGTTGCCTAGTAAGAGGTCTTTTAAGATGAAGTGATAACAGCCTAAGAATGCCATCGACTCCAGGGGTATTTGAAAGAGTCAGTAAAACAAATACTGCGCTTTCACCCGTGATGACTCACTGATGTTCTCCGAAAGTTTAATACCCTTTTTTCTAGTGCTGAGTTGTTGAATGAACACATACGGAGCTAAACATTAGTAATGCAAAATGTAATGTGTTGCAAGTATTTATTGACTTAAAATTATTGTATAAATGTTCACAGCAGTCGTAAATGCACAGTCCAACCCAACCAGTGTGTTCTTAAGCAGCCCAACTATTCCTTTTTCCGCACAAAGCGAGTATCGGTCAGTACTTTAACCCGCGGATCATCTTTATCCAAGGGTTTAATCTTTGGATCCCAAAACTCCTCAGGAGTGCAATTTATTTCAGCATTTATCTTGTGCTTTGTGCAATTTCGAATGTATCTTTCGATCTCCTCATCCGAGAGTCGATGGCCAAGATATTTTATGTACTGTAAAACAAATCATGAGCACCGGTTCATTTAAATTTGATAAACACTCTACCTTTTCACAGTCTGCACAGTTGAGTCTGAGCAGCCGTTCGTCCCTTGAAGAATTCGCTTGTTCCTTTGAATTGCTCAGTTTGATTTGATGGTCTTCTATTTCCGGTATTTCGTCGACGTTTGTTTCTTCTAAATTGTCTAACATTGTGTTATTGCAAGACTGGTCTTTTGCCTTTTCATCGATGTTATTCACCGTCATTGTTTTTGTGCTAGCGGTCTTTTGTAGTAATTTAATTCTAAAAAGATGAGTCGTAGTCGTAGTTTTTGTGGGAAATATTTCTATGCAGTTTTGATTAACTTACCTATTCGATTCAAATAATTTCAAATTTGTCAGTCTATTGTCCGAGGGCTTGACGAAGTCTCTTAATAAATCCATTGACTCAATGTTTGAATTGCAGCTGTCGTCCAAAAATATTATGTCTTGCGTCTCAGGCGTGAGTATCATAACGCTGGATGTTTCTGAATCATTCTGTGGCATAAATGTTGTCTCTTGTGGTAGTATGCTTTTCTTAATGGGACTTGCTAGCTCAAAAGTTTGGTCATGCTCAATGGAATCATCTGACCTATTTTAAATGACAGTAAATGTAGGGTGTATAGTGAAACACATTCCTCTCAACTACATGATCCACCGCATACCTTCGAGATTCGTTATGGTTTGATTTGCTTGAACCCGACACGTTCAGACTGGGCAGTAAGGATTGTTGGCCAAAAACGTAATCCTTCTACAATTAAATTGATATAAGAAACTCAACAAACAAAACTCAAGCTCTTGTAATAGTTGACTGACTTTACTACAATCACACTTACTTTTAAATTTTTCTTTTTGACACCCAACTGCAATCTACTTTGTCGCCAACTGGACTTTAGAGAAAGTTTCGGACGATCGAACAAGCTCTTATCAGCTCTTCGTGTGGTATCCCTGTGGTGAATGCTTTTGTTTTCTTTACACAAAAAACTGGATTCTTCTTTTTTGACCACCGGGAACTGGTCTTTGGATTTTTTCGAAACGTGTTTGCCCACTATTCCCACAGGGCTATTCGCCGAACTTATGAGTTTCATCGGTTCTCTTTTCAAAAGCTTATGTTTTTGATAGCTATTAGGGGAATCATTAACATACGACGTCTCGAAATCTATTTCATCATTTAACGCCACATTAAGACTATCAACAGTCTTGTTTAAGATTTCATTTTCCATTACGTCTGAACACCAATCCGAGCCGTCACATTCCGGGCTGTACAACAGAGGCTCTTTTTTGCTTGGCCGTTCGTAGTTAGCTAGTTTTTCTTGTAATTTATGGTTCGTTTCACTCAAATTCTTCATTGCCAATTTGTTGTCGTCAATCTTTTTCAGCATATCTGCACAATACATCTTGTTTGAAATTGCGATTACCGGTAAGTCAATGGAGTTCTATATTCTTACCCAGGTAGTGTAACTTAATTTTTTCTAAGCATTCGATAATGCAGTTATTGGATTTCACTGGTATATTATCCGCGCAAGAAGTACATATTTGGCAATCCATTGTAGTGCAATATAATTTTCTAGGTATGAATTACTGATCCTAATCTAACTGGTGGCTACTATTTATTTATTTTTTTTTTTCAACTGACAGCTGACTGACAGATTCCAAAATTTGTGCGTTTACGATCGCTTAGCTTTGTTCGATCAGTAAAAATACATGTACGTTTGGATATGTCATTTTTAAGTACGCATGTTTAAAAGCGGAGCCGCGAAATCAAACATTCCACGTGCCCCGAGAAATATGCTACACATTTTTGGATTTGCATACAAAAAATTAGTATTTGTAGCTTATCTACTAAACTAAGCCACTATTCAATATTTGGCCGTCATATTTTGTGCTGACTTCGTCGAGACTAACAGAATTACGTTATCCAATATTTGCCTCGATAACTCCTAAACTAAGTATATTAGTCATATTTAGACATAACATTTTTTGCTTATTTTATCGAGATCTACTAAATGTCGTTCGTAGTCATGCCATAATATTTAACTGGAATAAGAAGCACATTCTATAAGCTCACCCGGCGATTAAATCCTGTTTTCCCCACTCAATTCAGATGTGAACGTGGGGTAATAGCTCGCAATCTCACATGTAAAATATCTACTCGTCTAAACGAAACCGCTGTACATTCTAATCTACCATATGAGCGGGTATGTCAATATTTGACGTTTTCATTCCGACAAATTGGTTATTTAACTTAACTTGAGGATTCTTTCAGAGAATCTAAATAAACCATTGCCCAGGAAATATATAACATATAAGTGATTTCGTAAAAATGTCAGGTCTACAGCGGTCGGCTGACAAGGCCTTGCAAATGTTAAGAACCCTCCCACGGGTTCAAATAGGAAATATTCGACCCAACCCCAATTCGAAGCAAAATGTTAGTAAGCACTATGCGGTCTCTGTTATCATGTTGTAATGTATATTTGTTACTTGCAGGATAAACGAGGACGTGGTCAGCACGGCGGAGACAAGCATGGCGCAGGTAATAAAGGATCTGGGCAGCGTCAAAATTTCATGCGATTGGGCTATGAAACAGGAAACACTCCATTTTACCTCCGTTTTCCCTATGAACCCTATTACAAAGGACATCACCTGCGAAGACAATACCCACAGATAACACTATCCCAGCTGCAACTGCTCATCGATACTAATAGAGTTGATTCTGGTGGTCTAATTGATGTGACAGCACTTACAAATACTGGGGTATTGAATATTTCTCCGGATCAAATGGAATTTGGTTTTCAGCTAACCGATGAAGGCGCCGATAATTTTCGTTCAAAAATATGCATTGAAGTGCAACACGCCAAGGAGTCGGTTATTGCAGCCATCGAACGAAATGGGGGAGTAATAAAAACAGCCTACTATGACCCAAGAAGCTTGCAAATCTTAAGGAATCCCAAAAAATGGTTCGAGAAGTGCGTGCCCATTCCAAGGAGAATGTTGCCACCGCAGGATTGTGTGGGTTACTATACATCAGCGAAGAATCGAGGGTATCTTGCTGACCCAGCGGAAATAAGCAACGAACGTCTGATATTGGCTCAGAAATATGGTTACACCTTGCCGCAGATAGATGAGACCGCTTTTCAAAATTTCAAGGATCCACGACAAATATTCTATGGGCTCGAGCCGGGTTGGGTTGTAAGTTTGAATGACCAGGCCATCATAAAACCCAAATATAAATCCGATAACTAATTTAACTGCTATTCGTTTAACTTGATGTACTAAATCCAGATAGCATATTAAAATAAAAGTAAAACAACAGAATACCTAGTGACACACTTATTTCGTCTTTGTACATGCAAACGCATTAAGCAAGTACTCCACATGGGGATGAATTAGCATAACATCTGAGCGTGATGTCCGGTTAACGAACTTCTCAGGTCTCTGATAGCTCTGTTTGGGTGGTTGCGGATGCCGTGTAGTTGCCTCTGGAACAATGTCACCAAGTGGGAGATGATGCGGGCTTATTTGTAAAGTCTCCCGTTGCTGGGATACTCCTTCTATTAGGAGTATCTTCCTCTCGAAATTCGAAGACTTGCATGCTGGTCTTGGAGTTGCCTTATGGGGAACCCATACGCTACAATCGGCTGAAGGCGTAGCAACATCGTCTTCTGGCTTAGTCCGTCATTTCTCCGCATTTATTCGTACGCCCCATTTGGTGTAGTAGCACCAACTGTAAACTGTCATATCTGAGAATGACGCGGATAAGTTCTATTAGACATCACAGCTGGGCAGGAGCTAAGGAGGAGAGGCAAGCTTTCTGATTCTTGCAGAAACCGTCCGTAGAAACCGTCCGAGCCTGAGCAATTGCGGATTTCTTTGCTTTCTATCGATGATGGCCCTAAACACGCTGCTTCCAGTTATAAAGACAAAGCTCTCTTATGTCCGACGAGTTTAGTTCTTTCAGTCTGAAGTTGTCCCAGTTGTTGCGACAATCCGAGGTAACGTCGATTACCAAAAATTATTGTACGTAGGTGGACTTTACGCTTGCACCGAGCTATCAATACTTATATTTTGTCTTAGGTCTTATGTGTCCTTTGTTGTTTTATCTTCATTAACGTTAAGACCAGTTCGATTCGCCTGGCCTTCAATTTGCAAAATTGCTTTAAATGCTTCTCCTACGGTAACGGGCAACGACGTCGATGTCATCTGCATTGCGCAACAGCTGGGCATAAATAGTGCATTCTGTGTTTACATTTGCGCGCCGCACTATCTTCTGTATTACCAAATTGAAGAAATCACACAACAGGGCATCTGCTTGCCGTAACCCGAGCAGGTTTCAAAATTTGAGGTCATCGAACCGAACTGCACGGTGCATCACGTATGTGCTAGCCTGGTGCGACACAACCGAATCAAATTTTTCCCGGGATCTCGAATTCGGCCGTCGCTTTCTAGTTTATTGCTGAGTATCGATTTCCAATGCGCTTCTGCGAGATTTGCCTTAGAGTGTCCAGTGCTGTGCGGCTTCAGACATTCACACAGACGCAGAATAGCATCTTGTAGGCACTTGAAGCACTTTGATGGTAAGCTATATCAAAGCCATCCGCCTGTATTTTTTGTTCGTCCCTAGATTCCTCGATGTCCTTAAGCTGGCAAGTTGCGAGAGACCCTAGGTAGCTTAACGTAGTTTTCGCTACATCTTTGGTGGCATACCGAACAGTCTCTCACGTAAATGGTCTTTATAAGCTCTGGCTAACTATGGCGTGCCCAGGCGTCCAATGTTAAAACTTATCTTTATTGGTTGGTGAATTATCCTAAAAAAAAGGATATTTGCTTGAATTGATGACATTGTCCAAGGGAGGACGGCGATATCACTTTGGGATATCTGCCTCTAAACTATTCTGTATCTTGTTATCAGATATCCAATCCGATTTGAAATGAATACGTGGAGGAGAAGGCGACTGGTGTAGTTGGGAAAGGAGTTGAATTCTTTAATAATCGTTGAGTGATTCATTTTGAGCTCCGACCACAGTCGGCATGCTTTAAGTCTCAAGGCTGTGCTGACTGCTACTAGTTCATCAAATATTTTAAATGAAGGAGTGCCTCAAGAACCTCAGATGGAGTGCTTTTCAACGCTCCGGTAATAGAGAATGTACTGAGAAATCTCAACTCGGCAGCTTATAATGGCGATTTTATTCTTTCGTTCAATGAATTTCATGACAATAGGTGACAGTTGGAGCAAAAACTGAGTTTAAATTGGTTTTAAAAAATTAACTGAGAAATTGTTCTGAGCGGACAATCGAAGAAGATTAGAGACGTTGCCAGAGACGAAGCCATCAAAGAAGTTGCCACTGATGTCTTGGGTTTAACGATGTCACTCACCAAAGAAATGTAGAGAAGCTAGAAGCCTTTCAGGCAATGCTTTAACAAACAACAAGTGCTGTTCGTGAACTCTACAAAGGGAACCGAGGGAAAGCGATCCAACTTCTCAGAAAAAAAAAAAAAAAAACAAATGATATAAAGTTCGGACATAAGCCTTTCGTTACAAAAATCGATAACTAGTATTTCTATTTGCAGTGGATATTGAGAATCTGGCAAGATCACTTCTGTAGATTGATAAACGGCGATGAGGAAACGTTAATATAGTTGTTCCATTTAATTTGGATCATATCAACACTGACATCAAACATAGCTGCTGGAGCGAAGGAATTGTCAGTGGAACTGCTTAAAGCTACTGGGGTTAATCTGGTGCGAAGAAAAGCATGCACGATGATCCACGGTTGCCACATTCGTCATTTGTGACCGAATTTGGTCATCATATTTTCTCTTGGTCACATAAAGCGTGTTTACTTGCAAAACCAAACAACTTACTGAGTAAAAACTACTTAGTAAAATCTCACAGTAATTTGTGGTAATTTTTTTAAGAAATAAAAAATAAACACAGCTTTAGGTTCTATGCAACCTAGAGCCCTTTTCCTTTCATCTGATTTAAATGGTACATTAACGTTTTAATTGGACGCACTGATTACACATGCGAAACACTGGCTTGATTCATATAACAATTTTTCAGCAGATAACTAGAAAACTCAAAATTATATCTTTAAGCAACCATTAATATTCTTGGTAAAAGCAAATTATACACAAAGGGTAAGTGAGTTAGAAGCAGTGGCATCACGTCAAGGTGGTCAGTGCACACCCTAGTTGAAATGCACAAGACTTATTAATTAATTGTACATACAGATTAGATGTAGTAGCGCAGACGAGGTGAGGAATGTTTCACATTACACGTGTCGTGTCCACCGAAGCATGCCTTAAATGCGACTTCAACAGTAAAGCGATCCCTTGGCAGACCCAAAACGGGGTAGCCAAGTCCAAGAAACTTGCTTGGTTGCGTTTGGTTGTAAATCCTGATGAGTGGCCATTAGACCCCCATAACCCCCTCAAACAGATTATGCGGGTCAGAATGATGATCAATGATGAAGAATTGAATTTCTATTCGATCATCAGAGACAAACTAGATTTCAAAATTCGATGAAGTTGTTACAAAAAAGAAAAATGTTTTGATTGATGCTACAAGTTCTTAAGCTGTTCATGAATTTTCATTCAGGGACTAAAACGAATCTAATGAATCAGTTAATGCAGGCAACTTTAAGGATTAACACATCGATACGATTCTACATAAATTATTCTTCGAAACTCCTACAATTTTTAAGAGGGATGGTTGAGGATGGCAATTTAAAAAAATACAATAGAAGCGATATCTACTACTTTAACGGACAATAAAAAGAGGGATTCAAGAAGCTGAGTTCGCGGTTTAATTGTTTGTTCTGTCTATTACAAATATTTTGGTCATTTTTGTTTCCAACTTTGGACATATGGTACATTTTTTTTCAAGTGGCAACCGTGACGATGGGTGGAATATCAAGAAAGGTGATCCCTTTGCCCTTCAGCGAGCTGTCAATGAGGCATTTGTTGGCATTGAAGCGGAAGCGGCTACAATTGATTTGGCGTCTGATCCTCAATAAATGATTCTATGGGCTCAACAGTACGTGCTGTACAGCGACTTGAGTTCCAGTCAGGCGTGTACGGATCCAACGAATAAGGTGGCTGCCCATGTAAAGTGTATGGATAACTCAGCTCCGCCTGCGTCTAAACGCCACCCATATGGAGAAAGACCTCAATCGACTTGGCGTGTGAAACTGCCACCTGGAGAGGCTTGTTGGTTGAGGCCCAGCTCCACCAACGAAGTTACTACAAAATCACACCTTCAACTGAAATAGATTCTTATATGAACCTGTTTGGTTTTATGACAAAGTCTCATGGTAGTAAAGCATTTTTTAGAAAGGGTTCGATGGACCCAACATGTTCGCCTAACATCCAATTACCTATGTATCTCCGTAAATGAAAATTGTGATGAAGTAAGTATACGCTGATTTAATAGAAAACCAAATGATACAACCGTGTTTTTGATCACCATCCCACCAGTTTGGTAGAGAAATGAGACGCAGTCACCGAAGACACCCATTGTTTGATATTCATGAACGAAAGCAGATGTGCGAAACGCAGTTCATCGATATTTATACGTTCTACCTGTGTTGTGAAAGTTTATTTTCCCTTGGAAATCTAATGACATCAAAAGTGTTTGATCTTCTGCCAAGCA
The DNA here is from genome assembly GCA_916610145.1 of Eristalis arbustorum. Classification (NCBI taxonomy): domain Eukaryota; kingdom Metazoa; phylum Arthropoda; class Insecta; order Diptera; family Syrphidae; genus Eristalis; species Eristalis arbustorum. Next base: position 62,181,277 of record OU744318.1, on the reverse strand, counting down.
TATACATACATATGTATGTACACCCGATAAAGCACACACACGTGCCTACAACGAATATCAATTTGTACACATATCTAGAAACACGTGAAATTAAGGCAATAAAAAGTATATCGTGTCCTCAATTCAGATGTAGCGAAATTAATCAAAAGACAACGTTTTAAATGGAACGCAATTCCCATGTCGGTAATAAAATTCCTTTGACAAGTGACAATCGGAAATCAGCTCTAAGCAGCTCTTTCAACAAAGTTCAGCTCCTTTAGTGCTTTTGCTCAATAAAAAGAATCATGTACACGGACAATATTACCGCTTTACAATTTCCCTTTCCATCGCTTGGCTTTCGTTGGACATGCGAATGAAAAAACGTCGCCGTCAGCATGCCATTGTGAAGAATATTTACTGTATTAAGGAGTCACAAACGATTTCATGGAACACTTTTTCTCGCCCGTTTTATATATTTCTGTGTTTCATTTCACTTTTTTGCCGTTCATGCGTTTCCGAAAGAACTATTCACGCTTTGTCTAGGACACTGCGATTTGATTAAAGTATTCGCACAAAAGATGCTGGTTCCTTTTCATGGAATCTCTTGTCCGGGAGTGTTTAATAGAGGAAGCAAAGATTGTTCACATCTACTTTTTTCCATTAACTTTTCACTGATTGTAAGATTCATTTCTCGTATTGCTGTACCAGCTGCAGAATAGAATTCCACTTCAAATGACTTTTATTTCCTTTAAGCAGTAGGCTCTCAGTGATGAATGATGAATATGGATTTACTTTTTAGGTATACAGTGTCATTTATCGTGTGGTTATGAAAGTAAATTTTAATAAAACATATTTTGCTTGGAACTTGCTATTACAAATGGAATCCAATCGCAGGGTCCCCCATTAGAAAGCTTTTGCCGCGCTGATCGTCGCGCAAGATATTTCGACCGATATCGACAAATCTGGAAATACTCGATTTGATTCTCTTATTTACAACTCATGCTATGAACTACAGAATACAGATTCATTTCTTTTGTTACTGCAATAACTCTGGTAGGTTATGGGCCCAAAAACAAAAGTGAATCCAAATCAATTCATTTGTTTTTAAAATGGCCAACGCAGATCTATATCGTATCGAATTATTATCTAAGAACAATTTTGAAATAAATTTGGATTGTCCCAAATAGATGTGTATTGCGGGCGAATTCAAGGAGCGGAGGAGTGCAGCTGGCTAGCTTACTTGAGCATAGTTTGTTAAAATAGCGATGAACGGGTGATATTGTTGTGTCCTATAAGTGTGATCGCACACTTTTGGATTCGATCTAGTAGGTTCAGGGAGGTCTCGGGGGCACCATACCAGATATGAGAGTTGTACTCAAGCTTAGGGCGTATACTCCTCGTAAATGGAAGCCAAATTAGAGGGGGTGAAATATTTCTTGCATCGGTTAAGGAAATCTAAAACTTTCGCAGCATTTTTGGCGATCTCGAATAAATCTCCAGATAGCACGATCTTTCGTTAGCTGCCTCCAGCTGCGGACACTCCATCTCGTGTCCGTGCGCTCCATCTCGTTCGAGGACGTCCTCTGTTGCGTTGTCATGGAATCGAAAACTCGTTGGTGTCGAGAAGCCATGCGCTCTCCATAGACGTCTGGCTATCCTCATGTCGCTGTACAGCTCGTATAGTTCGTGTTCCAATCTTCTTCTCGAGAAACTTTCAACGCAAACATTACCAAAGATTGAACGCAGTACTTTTTTCTCGAAAAGACCAAGGGCTTCTTCATCCGCCGAGATGATCAATGTCTTATACAATGTTAGCTTGGTCCTTCGAGAGAGGGCTCTACTCTTAGTCTGTACTATACTTACTCAATTGCGTCTTGAGCCCAAAGAAACAGCGGTTGGCAAGAATTATTCTGCGTTTAATCTCGATACTGATGTTGTTCGTACTATTAACTTCGGAGCCAAGGTAGATAAAGTCGTTAACCACCTCGAAGCTGTGACTTTCTGACCTTAGGTTTTGTTGGTATAATTTCTTGATGTCGGGATATACTTCGTTTTACCCTCATTCACCGCACCCATTTTTGCCGTCTCCGTTTCAATACCAGCGAACGCTTCATTGACAGTTCGTAGTGTTCGGCCAATTATGTCAATATCGTCCGCGTTAGCGAGCAGCTGAACAGACGTCTGGAAGATCGTCCCTCTGGTGTTTACCTTTGAGTTTTGCATGATCTTCTCAAGTCGAAGTCACATGACAGCGTGTTGCCATGGCTAAAACCTTTTATGACATTGAAGGTCTCGGTGAGTTCGTTATCGACCTTGATGGAGCAGCAAGAGTTCTCATCCTGCATAACCTGACGGTTTTGGCAGGAATGTCAACACTAGACATGGCGCTATATAGCTCGTCATATGCGACCTTGAAATCGACAGATAAGTGGTGGGTGTCGATCTGTATCTCTTTAGTCTTTTCAGGATCTATAGTGGTGTGAGCATTTGGTCGATGGCGATGTACGCGATGTTGAGGAGACTGATCCCATAGTTGGTGCAGCCAAAGAGATCCCTTTTCTTGTGGACTCGAAAAGCGACACTGAGATTTCACTCATCGAAGCCTTACTATAATAATAATAATATAAATGACGCTGCAGCTCATAGAGAGCCTAGCTTCTTACCAACCATTCGCGTTGTGCGTGCTATTGGTCTTTCATGAATGGAAGGTACCTACAGTTTTATGCCGACTCCGAATTGGTACGTTTGAGAAGCTTTAGACAGGAATACTCTTTGATCATTGTCAATGATTCGAAAGAGGTTGGGCCGTGAAAATTATTTTTGCATGGCAGAGCAGGAGTCGAATCTACGACATCGAGGTTGGGACGATGCACATAACCACAACGCCACGGGCCACCACCACAAAAGCCTTACTAACAACTGTCAACATTTTTCACTGAAAATCTCAATGTTGCCGGACTTTTACTAAGTAACCAGATGTTAGATCCAGATCACTCTAAATTGAGATCTACATTAGATGAGTTTGTTAATGGACACTGCCTCTTGGGAGAGCACACCAGAAGAACAGACATTATCGCGAGCGATTTCAGCTGAACGTGCATGGAGAAAGAAGGATCAGAAAGCTTTCCACACCATTTGGTTCACTTCTGATTTCTCTCTACTCCGCATCATTCTCCGATGCGAGTGGTTACCGAGGGCAGGTAAAAGTAGACTTTACCAGCCACAGCTCCTTACCAGGTTGAAGTGCCCCCTCCCTAGCTAAAACAAGCAATACATAACGTATTATATGAAATTATAACTTGCAACATTTCTATAATTATATTTCCAAATTGTTTACAACTTTTTTTACATTTCCTTTCAATTTTTTCGTGAAACGACGCAGCGCCCGAGTGTCTGTTTCTTAAAGTTACCTTCTGTCTCCGCCTTCAATGACATAAATTCGAAAACGAAGTTCCCCGTCCAAGACGATGTCCCCTACTCTGTTTCGTTCTTTTTCGTGTTATTGTTAAATGGATTTCATATTGCAAGAGAACTCTTAATTTGAAAAAAACAAAGGCAACCGAAGACACTTTTCTGTGTGTATGTAATTATAAGTTAGAAAGTAACAGGAGAGGAAAAGCGCTCGCTATACAACTGTGCAAGACAACGATTGACATCGTTTTAATTGACTTTGGAAAAGTATTTTCTATTTGCCATTTCCACAAGTGTCAACAGAAAATAGTACCACCGGATATAATATGGGAAGGGGGCAACCAAATCAACTGATATTGCGTTTGAATTGACATATTAATCGAAAATGTATTTGTATGTAAATTGAATTAAACTTTGGATCTGTTTGGTGATGTGCTTACGCGACTATGTACTTTTTTCAATTGGCTTTTCAAGTTTATGTGTACATATATGTGTGTGTTGCAATGTTTGCAAGAACAGTATGGTTGATGAGCAACATTTGAAAATAATCGGGACAGCTGCGCTTGGCGGCGGGAACTCATTACCATTTCCATGAATTTATTCATAGTCAAAAGCATCAAACGATTGAGGCCTTATACCGCACGGATAAGAACATACATATATTCTCATTTAGTTATTCACTTTCAGGATCTCCCACAGAACAACACAGAGGTCTTTTCTGATACTTATCCCTAGACAATAGCTGCAGGTCGGCAATTGATATTGAGATTCCACTCATCAAGCATGCTTTTCTCCGATCATATCCTTTACGTAGTTGAGCTGATGACCGAGGCCGTTTTTTAGAGCGCATATTTGGAGCTCAGGTCCCAAGGCCAGATCGGCCAAAAACAACAGAGTTGGTCTTATTCCCTATAGGGTCATGCCGCAATTAAACTAACTAACAATTGAATGTACTGAGAGTACATGACATATCGCTGCCTTCCATTTTTGACGGTGCTTGGCACGCAGCTTAGTTATGAAGACAAAGATGTCTTACGGCGGCTGAGGAATAAATAGCACCCTAGGTTAGGTTGTAGTGGCTGACTGCTAAGGGCATTCACACTTGGGCCAGAGCCCATTGCGATACCACGCGGATTGACTTCGCCTAACATCGGAACCAGTTGGTGCTTGAAGTGAAGTGACTTAGCTGGCCTATGCTTGCGCTGTTAAGTTCGTAGTAGTAGACCCATAGGTGAAGGAACCTACGACTAGCCAGAGCGCTGCAGGACCATAGTAGGTAATGAGTGTTTTTTCCTCGTCTTCATCCATCCAGCTTCTGCAGAAATCATTATATGGAGCACCCATCCTGATTGGCACTCGTGCCAATTACACAGTGCCCGGTTATGACCCCAATGAGTGTCCCTATTGAAAGCTTACTGAGTCTAAGTAGACTGAGTGACCGTTTTAGGCTAAGTAATGGCCAGTTTTCTTTTGGTCTAAGGCAGGTGGTGCATTCTAGTCATTTTTCATTGGTGGTTTTGATTGTATGAATCTTTAAAAGATGGTAGGTTGTAGTGATCGGCATCGAAGGTGGTACCTCTACTATTGATAGGGATGAGGATGTACCACACCTAGCGAGTTCATCGGCTATGCAGTTGCCTGGTATGTCACAGTGTCCCGGTACCCACATGAGGTGAATGTTAAAATGCTCAGCCATCTCGTTAAGACACAAGAATTGTTTTTGAGTACCTCATGACATTGTCCAGGGATTTTATAGCGGCCTGACTATCGGAACAAATACTGATATCCCTTGTTGATTTCACGTTGTTTTTGAGCCATGACAACGCCTCTTTAATCGCTATGGCTTCTGATCAGGGAGCTTCAAAGAGATAGCAATGTTGAGATCTTGGGAATAGACAGCCGCGCCCACCCCTTCGTTAGTCTTCGATTCATCTGTGAAATTACGCAAAAGATCACCAAACGTCTGCCTATGAGACATCCAGTCCGATCTGGAGGGAATGCTTATCGAGAAGACAGCCTGGGGTATTAGGCGGTCAGTGTCGCTAGAGTGGCCGATGTTGAGTTCAGACCACAGTCGGAGTTTGTTTTCCGAATAGTTCCAGTGGTGGAAGGTGAATGAGAATATTCAGTGCGTCTGACGGAGTACTTCTCAGTGCTCCGCTGATGCACAAGCAGGCCAGTCTTTGTACTCGATTGAGTGCCTTGCTGTTGATATATTGGTCTATTAGTTTCTCCAAGGTTTTCAGGAAAAATGAGGAGAGACTGATAAGCCTGAGGTCTTTCAGCTTGGCATGGGAGTATTTACCCGCTTTGGGAATAGACACTACTTGACCCTTTTCCAGGAGTGGGAACATGACGTAGACTCATACAGCCTTTGAAGATGTTAAGAATCCAAGTCTTGATGAGGTCCGCTGTTCTTTGAAGCTCCGCAGGGATGGTGGCGTCAGGTCCTGCTGCCTTAAAGGGTTTAAAGCTTGTCAGTGCCCACATGACAGTTGTGTAACTGACATACATGGGGTTTTTGGAGGCGATACGTCTTCTTTATTGGCTCTAGTTAAGAAGTTGCCCAGGAAGTGAGTATCAAAAAGGAGACTAAGGGTCAACTAAGGTTCACCTATAAACTCTTTGGTGAATCTGTAACTGGGTCTGCTATCACATCTCCTTCTGCTTGCGCGGCCAGCGCGAAGTAATTGAGCTACCCTACACTTCTCTCATCTATATTAGTATGCAATATAGACGCTCTAGCTCGATCATCCCTGCTGTTGGATCTACTGCAATTCGAGCTCTTGGCTGTTTTCGTTTGCTGACCTTTCTACAGGTATCCGTGGAAAGCCACGTCCTCTGGCTTCCTTGCGATGGACCGATATGGGAACCGAGTGAGAACTTTTAGTCGATCTACGTTGAACCTAGGTGTGGAGTGGTATTACCTTATGGATTCACCTTCTCCGGGTGAAACAACAACTTGCATGTATTCATAGATACATATTTCTTCTATGACTGGCGCTACAGTCCGGGGTGGACATGGGCCTCAGCCAACATGCCTCTCCAGCTAGCCCGGTCTTGTGCTAGTAGCTTCTACCCACGCACGTTCAACTTATGCAGGTCCCCTTCCAGCTGCGTGCGCCGCCGTAGGCGTGATCTTCCTTTACCGCGTTTTCCCTTGGAGCTGGAAGCAAACACTTTCCGGGTCGATGTCGCTGTACAGCCCGTACACCTCCGTACAACGGGACCAAAGATAATTCGAAGGACTTTCCTCTCGAAGCGACCAAGAATATCCTTAATTAGTGTCCATGCTTCTGCGCCATACAGCAGGACTGGGACTATCAAGGTCTTATATAGAGATATCTTGGTTCGTCGAGAGATGGCTTTATTCCTCAGTGCACTTCCGAGTGCGAAAATGCATCGGTTGGCCAGCGTGGTCCTCCGTTTTATCTCCGCAAAGATGCATACATCGCAAACAAAACGCAGATGAGATCAATAGACAAGGTAGGTGGGACTTGGATATCTTCTTGCTTTCTTATTTCTCTTTCTGGTCTGAATAAAACAGCAAATAAATGGTTTAGGGGAATACTTACAGCATTATAAAAAACGACGGCAGCAGAATCATTTCACAAATAAAACAATGCTCTCATATTTTGAAATGAAATTCTTTATTTGTTCAAAGTTAGTTTTTAGGGTATTTTATTTTTAATTTCTTTTTGTTTTTAATTTTCTATATTTAAATGTTATGTATTAGGATTTTTATGAAATTTTACATTAATGTTTTTCTTGAAGTCTGTGACGAGTTTTATTTGGTATACAATTTGAATTAAAACAATTTAACAAAAAAGGAATTACTTCTTTGTAATAAATACACATATATATATTATTATTATTTAAATTTGTTTCACAATTGTTTATTCTAATAAATTGTTTGTAAACTTATCAAGATATAATTAAAGTTTTCTCTTTCATCTTATAAAATGTAATTTACAACAGTTGCGCGGATTTTTTGAATCAGTTTTCGCGACTTTTAAATGTTTTCTTTTTTCTTTCTCTATTTAATAATATTTCATTCAATTAGTTTATGCATTTATGTATGTATATATATAAAAAACAAGAACAATATGTATGTATATATATATAATTTCCCTACCATATTATCTGTAATTTTAAATAGCATTTCATTAATTTACTACACTTAGACATTACTGATTGATTGATGATTCTTCTTCGTTTTATTGAAACTTATGTTAATCTGCATCCTGTTTGAGTTACAAGCTTTTTGTTTGTGTATTTGTTATGTAGGTATATGTATTATTCGTAATGTGTATATATGCGTGAAATATTGTTCAAGTTATAAATGTATGTAAGTTATATTCATTGTTTGCAAATATTGAAAAAATGGCAAGTTTTTTGTTGGAATACAGGTTTATATTATTCGTATAGAAATGTGTGCGATATGTAAACATGTCTGGAACATAAACTACAATTCAAATCGTTTCGAAATGTCCCTATGTATTAATGTGCTATGTTGAAGCGGTAAGACTAAAATTAAATAAATAATATATTTAACTTCTAAATGCTAGCAAAAATCAAAAAAACGGAAAAATACATGAATAGTAGTAAAAATGTAAACAAATTCCATGTTTCTTAGGGATATTTCGTTTTGGCGATTGCTCTAATTCTTTGGTTATTTTTTATTCTTTTTTTTAATATAAATATTTGACTGTGTCATTTAAGTATACCGAAATCTTGTAAATTGCATTTATTATACAAATACAGACTAGAGACTCTATTTGAATATATTTTGTATTTTTTTTCTTTCATTTTCTTAGGAAATGCGTTTTCGAAATATTTTTGAGCCTGTTTTAACACTGTGTACATTTTTGGTGAGCAAAAATGTGACGTAAAATGTCGGCAACGGATGAGCTAAGTACTCGATTTTATTTAACTGAATTCAAAGCACCGGTCTTTTTGTCTTTTTTCACTAGGGCATACACCGATGCGGCTTTGTAGTTGATTGGACCGTAGTTATTGAAGTCCATGTCGGCATACTCCAGTTCGTCATCGAAATTCGAAGCTGCTAGAGGCTAAGGTGAAATTTGTTCATTAGAAATGGGTGGAGGAATTGTTTTTGAACTTGACCGCACACACAGATAACATAAATGCATTTTGACTGGTTAATAACGTAGCGCACTGTGAATTGGTTAGACTTTTGTTGAGAGTTAGTCTGAAGCGATGTGCACACACAAGTGGAATCAACTCCCACGATGTTCATGTGATTTTTATTCATTATTCCTGGAAACGTGTATCAGTTGTGTTCATGTAATAGAATTTTTAGGTTTTTCAATTTGGTCGCGAATTTCTCAATCTTGTGTTAAAGCTGTGGATATGTGTTACAGAACTACGCGAAAAGGTTGTATAATTTGTTGAATGTATTTTATTTCCTTTAAGGTATATTCGTGTGTGTTCTCTTGTTCAATTTCTATCAATGTAAGGGGCTAATATATGCTGAAACAAGCATGTACCAAACTCACGTGAGGTTCAATTTCGCTCAACCTTGTTCCACAATGTGTTGAGAAGAAACAAAAACTGGTAGGTGAGTTTACAAGGTTATGTTCGATTGAGCGCTACAATAGCAGAATGTCACGATTACATTGTTATGGGATGTTTGTGGATTCTTCTAGTGGTAATGTGATCTAGTTTCTAAAGTAATCAATCGTGTCCTTTGCTATTATTCATCATCGAGTGGAGGAGTGGAGACCTAAGAATTTAGGTGATACTGTAGACATTTTGCTTTGTCAGCGGCACCTTTCAATGTTGTCATTGAATTAGAATTTTACCAGGGAACGATTACTTGCATGGAATTTTTGTCAGAGTCAAGGATCACCGTTTCGGTGAGGTAGTTAAAAATGTTCTATAATATACTTCCATGAAAGATCTGCATCGTCATGCAAAAAAGTGTTAGAGACTAAACAAAAAACCAAATTCTGTGTTGAGAAGCAGACTGGATGGAGATCTTGAATCTCGTGGAGAATACACACACAGAGCTGAGACGAAACTAGCGATCGAATTTGGATTTCAGAAAGTCGAGAAGGCATTGCATACATTGTGCGTCATTAAGAGCTGAAAACGCTCTAAGTCAGCAAATGGTAGGGGATGACGCTGGTGTTACTGTCACATATGGGTTAAAGAACCGAGGACTGTCTGTAGCATGTAGGTTAGGTAACTTGAGTGAGCTGTTAGCGAAATTGCCAGTACACTTGAACCAATGTCCATTGGTCAATTGAGATACTGGTCAAACTAATATGACTGTTCAGAAACTTCAGTGAGTGTCGTTAATTTGATACCAACGAAAAAAAAATGGGCCAGATTTTAAAACTGTAGTCAAATTGGAAGAAGATAAATAATACTCATAATAATATGGCCAGCGCCGAGCTTCTCAGCAACCAATCGTGTTTTGCGTGCTATTGTTCTCTCACGAGTGGAAGGGACTTAGAGTTTGTTTCCCCACTGCGAACAAGTTAGAGACGCTTTTTCTAGACAGAAGTACTCTGTGAGTATTGTCAGTGACTCGAAAAGGGTGGTGACGTAAACATTATTTTTGCCGCATAGACCAGGGATCGAAACCACAACGTGGGGGTTCGACTCCACGCACATACCCAGAAAGCCACGGGCAGCCACAAAAAAATTGGAAGAAAATAAATTTAAAAATTTAAAAATTTAAAAATTTAAAAATTTGAGATATTTAAGCCTTATACTTGTGACAAAAAAAAAAATCCATAACCACGCCTGGAAGGAGGAAAAAAAATGTTTCCTTCGAGAGGCAAATTGTGGAAAACGGGCGAATACTGGCCTGAGAAGCAGTTGATGTCATTTGTCCGACGTGCCAGTCCATAAGCCTTTGCTGAATGTTTTACGAATCAGTGAAAAAAACGTCACACAACAGTGCCCAACGGCTACTATCAGATCGAAGAATAAAAAAGGAGTCAAGTACCTTTAGTGCAAGTTTGGAGACTCTTATTATTTGCTGCGGGTGAACATGAATTCAGACAGCATTAATTTTTGTGTTACTAATTCTCAAGCAAAGTGTGTTTAGTGAATTGATATTATATGTAGGCATATGAAAGAAAAGCATTAATTCGATGTTAGTATTATTATTCTGTCGTATTTTGCTGGCGGTTATATTTTTAGATGAGGTGAGTAAACAGATGCCAAGACAAAGGCGGCATGCGCTATGAACAAAAAAAAAAAAAAGAGAAATATAACAAAAACCCGTTTCGGAGATGAAATAAGAAATATTTCGAAAATCCACGTTCTTCGGCACAACCACCATCGAAATACGACAGAAAATGCTATATCCAATGCAACAATTTTGGAATAGCCCAAGACTAAGAATAAGATTAAGGATATTATATAATTACCTTGAAATTTAACAACAAACATGTGTTTAGAAAAACTGAAACAGAACTCAAGTGACTACATTAACCTTAGTCATATTACAGAAACGACATTCATATGTACGTATGTTTTAAACTTCTAAAAAATGTATGTATTGCTGCCTTTGTAGATGTCCTCAAAGTCAGATAATTGCTATAAATAAAGAGAGAAATAAATAAAGGAGAATGTAAAACGATTATGCACCAAATGAAAAAAAGGAACCACTCAAATTCAACGACTGGCTTGGAAGTTTCATGTAACTTTTTGTTTTCTGTTTGAGGATCTTGGGCAAATTCAAATCATACCAACTTTCTGAGACGGTTTACTTGGGGGTGATTAGTTTCCATACACAAGTGCTGTGCATACATTGTACTCCTATTTGTTGGAGCTTGTGTACAGGGAAATGATCTTCGGTTGAAGATCATCCAAACGATTGTTGCCGAGTGGTAGTTTAACAGTGCCACCGCGACTCACTTTCGATCGAGTCAACTGTATCGGAATGCAGTAAATAACCTAGAAAGATCCGGTCTCAACTTAGAAGAAAGCATTAAATTCTAGGAAACGGGGTAGATTGTCTGCTTGAGAAGAGAAATGAGAATGAGTGAAGGATGTCGACAGATTTGGACCATGTTCTTTTACATTTCGATGAATTCGAAGTTGTATGTTTGTACTATGACGTGGTTTTGTAAACGCATTTTGATGACATGTGGGAGTAACTTGTTGCTTTGAATTAAAAAAGCGACGTGGCGTAGGCTCGGAAAGTGGACACCAATTCAATAAATTTTCGCGTCATAACTGATGGTCAATGTCGAAGGATCATCGAAAGAGTTGTCGTTATTTGAATAGCAGGGCATGGGGAAACCTTACTCCTTAGAAAACATTTTGCTTCTAAATTTAGTAAGCAAATATGAAGAATATAAGAGCCATCTATAATAGGTCTTATTTGAAAACATTAAAAAAGCGAAGAGTGATGTTCTCCACACTGTGCCCACAGAAAACTATCCTTTGGGTGAAATCATAAATTCATTCGAACATAACTACGACTTCGTAGGGTGATGCGATGTGTCGTTCATGAAGTGATCTTAAATAGACACGTTTATTATTTACAAGCTCCAGTGTTGCGCTTGATCGTCTATCTGCACAGAGCAGTATGAGCACATAGCTCAAGATTTCTGTTTGATAGTCTTAATTTTTGCTGGTCATTTAATTAGAAACGACAGAGATTGTGTTTTGTATAATAACTATGCATGGCAGTTGTGCTTTTTAAGTAATTAATAAGTAAATAATTTAAATATAGTGACAAAACGAGTACAAATATGGCGTAAATAATGTTTCAAGAAAATGGTTTTCTTTGTAATTCAAGTCTTTAAACAGACTGAGAGCGTTATAGCCCAAGGCCTCGAAAAATAACCCCAATAGAGTACAGATTGTTATGTCGAAATATCAAAGCCGATCATATCCTCACTTCAATATAAATAAAAGAGATTGTTTAACCACAACTAAGTCATGAATTATCAGCTAGGACCATAAGACGGACAATTATGTGTGTGGTTGCATTGCCCGAAAAAAAAACCACTTCTGCCAAGAAAAAACTTGAAGAAGCGTTTAATGTTTGCTAAACTCCATGCAAATAAAGGCTTGCAATTTTGGAAAAAAATGCTTTAGCGTCGAAGTTTAATTTGATTGATTGGCTCGGATGGCAAAGTTTATGTCAGACGTCCTCCTAACAAGGGTTTGGACCAGCAGTATACGGTTAAACCATGAAGCATGGTTTAGCGTCGAAGTTTAATTTGATAGGATCGGATGGCAAAGTCGAAGCTTAATTTGATTGGCTCGTTAAAACCGTGAAGCATGAAGCATGGCTTGGGGTTAATTTTTTTTGGCACGGTGCTGGCCCATTTGTTAGAGTAAGAGGTCGAATGGGCTAACACATGTACAAAGGCATCTAAATTAACATAGGTAATGAAGCCTTATTAGTTCGCACACATGCCCATTACTTACAGTGTGGAATAGCAGTGGTTTATCGATGCAAGAAAAAATTTTATGGACTGGCCAGCTTAAAGTCGTGACTTGAATCCCATCGAGAACTTATCTGAAGATGTGGACAGGGGAGTATCAAGAATATTAAGAAATTCCGAAGATCACTTCAGAACAGTAAAGATATCTAGGACAACCTACAACCATCAAGATGTCGCGGATTGATAGAAAGTATGCAGAAAAGATGTGATGCGGTCATTAAAAATAAAGGATTCCCTTCAAAATATTAACTTATGAAGAATAAAAATCAGTTTTTCATTTTGTGTCTAATTATATGGCCACGTATAATGTGAGTGAAATAGATATTTGCGCGTTCGGAATGCTATCCACGATCTGGAAAAGCAATGCCATCAGCTTAAGAACTAATCTGCGACTGTTCCGCTCCAAGGTAGAGTCAGTATCTGGAAAGTGGACACCATAAACACACCAAAGCTGCTATTTTTCCTAAACAGATCCTTAGTATTTTTTGGCCGAGCCGTATCTCTAACAAACAATTGAACCTGAGGTCGGGCCAGAAACCGATAAACATCACAATACGAAGAAAGAAAGTGGCAGTGGATTGGACACACCCTACGGCGCGAAGAACATTCCATTGCGAAGTTCGCCAAGCAGTAGAATCCGCTTACCTAGGCAGACAGAACAGCGCCCTAGGCAAACATGGCGCAGAACAGTTGAAGAGGAATCGAGTTCTTTAGGAATGAGTTGGAGGAGCTCAGGCGTGATTGACGCCCTATGCCTTCCGAGGGGTTAAATGACTTAAGTAAAGTAAGTAGAAATAAATATTTATTTTTAATTAAAAAAATATAATTTTGGTGATTTTTTTCGGACTGTATATGTAGAACACAAAAACCGGAAACCAAATAACAATCGTCGTTTCTAATTATGTGGCCACCACTGTAGTTGCTATCTAAATGAACAACTTAAGGTCCAGAAGCAATCTTAGGCATTGCGTCAAGTCCACAAATACAAATCTTGAGCTACAATTCAGATAGACGATCAAGCGCAACACTGGAGCTTGTATGTTTTTTTGTTTATTTAAGATAATTTTCTGAACTACACATCGCATCGCCTTACGAAGTTCACCCAAGGCATAATTCTCTGTGGGCAGTTTGGAGGACCTAACTTGTCAGAAAAAATGCCGGCTTCTTTGTTGATTTAAAATGGCACCTATTATAGATGGTTCTATATTCTTATTCTGACTATTTGAATTTAAGACGAAATTAGATAGATTTTGAAAGAAAGTAAGTTAGATGCATCAAAACCAGCTAAACAATCGATTAAGGTTTCACAATTTGGAAATTTTGAATAGAAATGTTCACTTTCACTATCCGAATTTTCAAAGAAGGTGAATGGATCATGGACAATCTGGAGGGATCTTTAAAATGTTCGTTTCTGTTTCATTTCATGATGTACATATTTATGAAGTGAGGGTGTTGTTACTGCATCGTGGCGATAAAATCACGATCAATCGATGGTTTCAACAGTTTTGAAGTCACTTATGGTGACAACTGGAAAGTTTCTGAATATAACGAAGAGAGTTTCCATAAAAAACCTCCCAGATGTGTACTTATTGTAAAAATAAATTACTTCCACCATTGGTTAATAAATTATTATTTGGTTTCTTTGTACAGTGGTTCATGTCTTTTGTTTTTAATAAATGGAAATCAAATAATGGAATGCGCCTTACTTTGCTACATGGGAATGTGTGTGTTTGAGACTGTTGAAAAATGTGTCACTATGCGAAGCCTTGTAGACAGTTCATTTAGTTTAGTAGTTTCAACAGATATTTTTGTACAAATGCTTAGTGAAATATTGCAAGTAACAAACAGGAATTCATATCTGAATTTCTAATATAGATTCAATTTGCGATGCAAGTATCCACCAACGCCTCTCACAGGAGGCTCGCTCCAATGCTCAACGAATGTGATACATTTCATATGTGTATGCATTCTATAAAACAACTAAATGATTTCCCTTAATCCCTACGACATAAATAAATATTAATTTACACATCATTGCCTAGTTATAAATATACATAAATTACTTCTATCTGAAATTGATTTAAATACTTAATTGATTGCAATGAACCAATTGTTCAAACTTAACGGTGTTGTCACATATATCATATATCTTACACAAGGTATGCATTTGCTCGAGTAACTAGAACGTACAAAATAAACAAATTTATCCTTATAAACTTAACAACGAACAATGTAGAGCTAGAGACTATACAGCATACACTCTTAGATTTCTTCAATTGCCTAATGTAATTTGGTTTAGGTTCGTTTTTCGTTGAATTTGCGAGCTGCATGGTCTGCCTTAGCCGCGTATCATTTCGCCCTCTTGGGCGTAGAAGCTGCGGTTCAGTTCGGAGTCAATGCTTCGGCAGCTCTTTGTTTTGGCATCCGCATGTAATGTGGTTTCATTTTGATAGTTTTTCTGTCGCTGTTGACGAATCATTTCACTGTCAGAACTTATAGCTAAATCATCGATATACGAGTCGGGGGAGGTTTCTTCAAGCTTGTCGGCGGACGACTTTGGATAGACATCACATTTCGTGTAATAAAATCGATTGTAGTCGTCAAACTCGTGTTCATCCGATTCGCTATCGTCTTCATCTTCAGATTTTTGAGTGGTCGCGCCCCTTTGGGGGCGCATTTGTGTGTGCGCTGCACTTGCGTAATGCTCGACATTGGACAGGTGCCGCTTTAGACTAGTTCCACAGATCCGCGGAACCGACGATTTATCGTGGCCCATTCTGAGAGGTTTGAAGCCGCACGAATCGATCAATTGACTCCCAGAACACTGCTCGACCGGTGATATTGGCTTGAAGGCGCTTCTTTCATTAAATAACTGATATGAATCCACTGCTACGATGTCCCTGTCGACGCCTCTGTTTGGCGGCACTTGCTGCTGAAGTCGATATTTTGAACGGATTCCGGCGACCGTCTGTGATGGCTGAAAATGAAAACTGTGATGCTTACGCAATGGCAGCTTCACTGGCCTAATCGAATAACCCGCGTGCTGTTGTCTTTTGTCTGAGTTAGCCTCCGGTTGCTGATGGAAACGATGTGAATTCGATGAACAGTTTGGCTCAGTTTCGTTCAGGAGCATCGCTCCACTCTTGTTGCTAAGTGGATTTTGTAAAGTTGACGTTGGCAGGGCCGAATCCTTCTTCATCCATTCTCTGCTACGCACATCTCCGTTCATCAAAGTTCGCTGATTGTAGTGCTGTTGATGAGAATTGTTGGTTGGTTGACTGGCTATTAGTTGGTGGTTACTACACGAACTATGTCGTGATGGTGAATTAATCCCTTGCTGAGTATGTTCCGCGGTCGAGGTCGCGGCGGTTTTATTGCTTTTCCTGAACTCGTGATGGTTGCTGGCAAGCGTACTTCCGGCACTGCTGGCACAGCCGGACGATGAGGAGTAGTTTGTTGCTAGAAATGGATTAGTGGTTGTATTTGACCCACGCTGTAAGTAAAACCGTTTTTTGTTTTGTTTGTTTCTTGTTAGGAAAGTTCGGGAGTAAGTGTTGAAGTAAACTCAAAAGATAATTGGACTAAACATAAAAATATACGCAGAGATAGTTAGAAAAAGATCTAGCTGGGAGGTACGACTTAATCCTGACGTATGTATGAAAATTGTATTCAAGGCGCATTTTCAAAACGGAGTCATTGGCAACTTCAAGGGAAAAAGTCTGCCTGCACTCTGTGCTGCTGTTTGGTGTGTTTCCAGAATTTAACGCTTAAGTCTGCACGATTTTCTTTAAGTCAACGCATGAGCTTAAGTTTTGTCCTGGTTACACAAGACAGTAACCATTTAACCGAGTAATGGTGACAAAATGGATGTGAAGCATCTTCTCAAAAATTAATTAACGCCTGATGAGTAGACCACAACCCTATTTGCACGCCACAGCATGTCTTCATTGTGTGCAGATGTGTGGCAACCGCACTTCATGAGTGAAGGATTCGTCCTTGCTGTGGGTTTGGGTCAGCAATGTAATCTTTAAGGAGGCTAAGTATAAAGGGACGAAGTTTATTCCATATGTGGAGAACCTTCGGACTCGTTAAAGGGAAACTTCTTTCGGCCAATACCAATACCCAACAAGTTGAACTTATTGTCACCAGTTAAATTTTGCTGATGAAAGCATTCTAGATTTGAGTTCAAGAATACAAGCGGGGTATTGGTGTAGTGCAAGCTATTGCTCTCCCGAGTGGATGAGACCTACAATTTGTATGCCAACTCTGAACGGCCAAGTTTGAGAAGCTTTTTCTAGACAGAAGTACTCTTTGAGCATTAACCATGACTCAGAAGTGTGGCCGTGAAAATTATTTTTTGTCGTACAGACCAGGAATCGAACCTCAGCGAACAAGAATGTAAGTGGCCAACGGTAAAAGGAGGCCTACACCTAAAAAAAAACCGTAGTTAAACGTGAATTTTGACATTTATTATGAAATCGTGCAGTACTGAGGTTCAAGTAACAGAGTTCCTCTTCTGTCAAGACGGAAACCAAGAGTGGTTATACGCATACGGTGGAAGAAGCTTCAGAATACTGAGGTGCAAGAAAACATTGCATGGCTCGTATCGAAAATGCTTGAACGACTTCCTATTCGGAGCTGCTCAATCCCGAACAGGGCACTGATGGTGGAGGACCAATAGGCTGGCGTAGTGCGGTGAATAGTCCAATAGTGGAGGAAGTCATTTTAGAATCTTTTAAAGTGGGCTGTCTCGTGTCATTAAGGTGGCCTAGGAGCGCGGCCACTGGAAAGCGGTGGTGTTCATTCCTATCTCCAAAAAGGGGTGCAAATTAGTTTGCTCCAACTACAGAGGCATATCCCTTAAGTCTCCCCAGGAAGGTCTACGCTAAGGTGTTAGTAACGCGCTCTAGAGCTGTGGTCGATTCCAGGATTAGCGATGAACAGTGCGGCTTTCGGCCCGGCAGATGCAATGTGGTCGATTCCAGGATTAGCGACCAGCTTTTCATTCTAAGAATAATACTCGAGAAGGCTTGGGATCATGCCCCAATCTACAGTTGTTTTGTAAATTTGGAGAAGGCATAGGACCGAATGCCTCTGGAGTGTTCTATAGCAGCAGTGTCAAGTGGGTTGACGCAGATAAATTAAAGACATGGGCGTTTGCCTTCGCCAATGGTGCGTTTTGTCACCTCTAGTTTTCGTTATATATGTGGATTGGAAAGTGAGGGTACGGTCATCTTTCTTTTTGTCGTATCTTCACATCCGCCCAGATGGAACTTCAGGGCGCACTCAATACGCTTGTGATCGTATGTATGTGCAGATGCTGGGATGAAGGTCAAAGTCGACAAATTAGAGAAAATGGTAGTTTCCAGAATGCCTGCTCGATGCATATGTAAGTCAAGCCTCGTTGAAGCACGTGAAGAAGTTTAAGTATCTCGTGTGTATACACGAGGGGGAAGATGTAATGCTGAGCTTTCTTGTACGATTGGCCAATGCATGAATTTGGAAACAGCTTGGAGGATCTGTAATCACAAAAGCAGAGCTTGTTGTCAAAGCCAGAAGTCAGAATTTGTTCAAACCTTCAGTTAACGTTGGGTAACGACCGAAGGAATTATGCCGCGAATACAAGCTGCGAAAGAGGAGGTTTCTTCATGCTGAAAGGGCTATGCTTTGATGGTTTGGGCGCGTGGCAGGAATGTCCCCATCATCACGACTTTTGAGACGTGCCTTAAATGCGAATATATTAGCTTGGCAAAGGGACGATGTGTTTGGCCCAGGTCTGGTTGTGCCTAGGCATAGAACCTTATGAGTTAGAGTCGATGAGGGGGAATGGCGTGGAGATGTGTTGTGCGTGCTTCCCGATCCCTTTAGTGGATCATGCGGATCAGAAAAATATAAAGAAGATTTTATAAAAAAACGTGAAATGAGTGATAAGAAAAGATAATGCTGGCGGATGAATAGGTTGTCAAAATGAAAGCAGTGCTTGTTGATATTACAACTGCAATTGACAGTAGAACAGTCAGAACTGAAGGAGATCTGAACTTTTTGAGGTTGAAGGAGTAACCAAAATGAAACTCCTTCCTCTTTCAAAAATAGAACACTGGCAGGCCGCTATATGTCTAAAGATCATGGAGAGATTGAGATGTTTGTTCTGTGCGTAGGATGTACTCATACAAACACCAGTCATCGTGTTGAACACGATTACAATACATATGATTTTTCAAGCACTGTGTAATATATTGCAACCCCTGAGAGAAATTAACCATGAGAGATGTAGTTCCCACTTACCTGTTGCCTACTTGGAGCAACACAAAGCCGTGAAGGCTGTACGTTCAACTTTATTTCGAATCAATGATGAGACCCATCAATTTGGAGCTGGCACATAACTTCAGCGCTGCACCTCACTAGGAGATGTGGTCAGAGGCAGAGGTTATAATTTTTCTAGTGAAGGATACTTGCTCTGTATTGGGGTGGTTCTCACACTACACTCTTTAGAACCGCTAACATTTGAATATGTATGAACTAAAAAACCAAGAATCTGCTATAGCGACAATAATCTCTAGACATTTGCAGAGATAGCAGAAATTGCTACAATCCACATAGCACGAGTACACCCTCTTCCGCAAGCACCTGTTTATTGCTCTGCAGATCCTGGTAACACCGGTCTTAGAGCTACACCTGCTCACCCTTCAAATCCGGGTTTCCGTTTGATCCCACTCTCAGACAGCCTGTCTCTCAATGAGATAATTAAGAATTACAGTGATTTCTCACAACGGTTGCTGCAGTAGTTACAAGCTGCAATCGTCTTAAGCGTCACAGAGTGAGAAGGTATTCATTAAGGACAAAAGGAGGAGGTCTGCCACTGTCGACGATACGGGGGCTGTGACGACACTTCTTCCAAACCAGCACACACGCCTTTGTTTCTAAGGACGTCGTGGAATGATTGGTGATGACACGGGGCTAGGTAAGGGAAAGGTGCCAGTGCACTAAACATGTGCTCCCACGTAGGGGAATTACCAAACATTTTGCAGCAAGCGTTCATCTCCATCGAATGTACATACATACGTGTGCAGGATCTTAAGAGGAGCTTAAATAGATTGCCCCGTCATTACAAATGATTTGCTGACAGAGCATAGATGTGTGTTCAAAAAAAATGCATGTATACCTCTAAGCTTTGAAGAGAAGTCGAACACGAACTAATACTCGGCTTCCGGTAGGAACCGTAGGTGGACGTATTAGCTGTTGTTGTTGATGTTGACGCATCCTCCGGTGTAATCGCTTCATGTTGACTGTTTGTGGTTTCGGTTAAGTCGTGTGCATTCTGCTTACTTGCTGCAATTGATGCCCTGTGTGCGTTGTGAAAGGATGGCAGTGATATTGAGTCATTCTCCAAGGAGGGGGATTTATTTAAATGTGCCGACGGGTTTGTGGGCTTGTCTAAAACATTCATGTAAACCGCTTTGGTGTGTGAAATTGTGGCGCAATTCATTTGCATTTTTCCAGGTACTGCTGCAGCGCTCCTTGGCGCCGGGACGGGTGTAACGCAATCATATGAACTGTTCGAGATGCCCGAGTCACTCCGATAAATGCTCATCCGTTCTGGCTCACATAAATTAATATCGTCGGCCTGCATCTGCTGGAGGTGTCTGTGCTGACATGCTGCGGCTTTTGCCGGGAAGTTCTGAAGGTACTGTGGTCGTTCCGTGACCCGATGATTGTCTGTTTGCTTTAACTGCGGAGTGGTCTTCGGATGACCATCGATTTGGCATTCGTGTATCTGTATGGAATCGCTGAGGTTCTCGTACACAGGTGATTCGTAGAATTTCATTTTTGACTGCAACGTTGCTGCCCCAGTTGGCTGATCTGCGGATCCGGACCCACCAGCAAACGAATGATGACGCTTACACTTGCCTTTGACTGCCTGCTTGCCGGCATCGTGAAGCGGAGCACCCGGTGGTCTATTCAAATTCATATGCTGTGACTTTTTGTTGCCGGTGATTTTCAGGGAATAAAATTTCTTATCGTCCACAATCAATGCCTGGCCGACGCTCTTGCCCTTGTTGATGCCTTTCGAACGCTTCGGTCGATGCATGCTGCCATTAATCCGTGGGCCGCTTTCACACACTGCGGCCGTATCGAATTTCTTTAAATCGAAAGCTGCGAGGAAGGGGTTGGTGCTGTTATTATTAATAACCACTGCATTGCCGGTCCGTGGGATACTGCAGCCTCTCTGCGCTGCCGTGTATGAATAGTCCTGGCTGCTCGATTTGTTTAGCTTTTGTTGCTGCTGGTTGTGATAGTATTCGGTGTAGCTCTTCGGAAAGCAATTATGTATAGTGTAGGTTGCCTGTTGGCCGGGTCGGCTATGCGAATACTGCTGATGATAGTGATCGGACGCGGATGCAGGGAGTGGTGGAATGCCTACATTGCCGCTGTCTAATATGCTTCGTGTACTTTTGTGTGTACCATTCAACGATTGATTGCATGGGGCTACATTGAACGTGGGTTTTTGTCGTTGCGGATGGTGGGTCGAGGTGGTGGTGGTGGAGTTGGAGGTTGAAATATTTGACAGATAATGATGATGAGTTAATTGCTGGTATACTTCATGATTTGCGGTTAGTCTTTTGGAGCGTGGCGCTACATGCAACGCATTAGCATTGTTATTAAAATTTGAAGGAGTCGACGTTAACTGAATTAGAAAGCAAATATGGAAAGAAAGCAAAAATGGCGGATGTTAGTTAAGATTGATTTTGTTAGTCATATGCATGATTAAAGATTATGATTAAAATGAAAAAAAAAAAAAAACAAATAAAGAGGATAATCTCATCAGATACGCACATACACACAAATATTTAAATAATTTTTCGGAAAAATCTTTTAAACATACAACTGACTGGCGATAGAATACATTTCCTTCAAAGAACTGAGGGGTAGGTTGGATAAGGCTTAGGTGACTGACTGCCAACGTGCAGTAATATTGCTCAGTTGGGGCAGTACATTGAAGAAGTAAGACTGACTTTGCCTACGGGAAGAGAGGACGTTGCAATAGCAGAGACATGACGGTGATCTTTTCTTCCTCGTGCAGTATGTGTAGAAATCGTTGTAATGTAGACGCAATCTAAAGTCGTTAGTTCCAATTAGGGCTCTTACATTAACCCAAGATACTAGTTAATATTGCTTTTTATCGGGTTACCAAGCGATAATGACAAAGTTCTCCGGTATGTGCCCATGAATGCCAACTAGATGGTCGCTAGCGGTGATCCAATTCACAAATCAGAGGTTGGGATATTGGGGTTTTTTTGAGAATGTGGGTTATGGCGGTTATAGAAAGAGGCGGGCTAATATTTGTTCTTTGGAGTAGTGAAGGGTTGGAGATTAAAATACAGTAAATGTGAATGATAAAAAAAAAAATAAATGAAGGAGCCATAAAGTGGGTGTGATGGGGATAACGGCAACTATTTATCATTTATGTCTCTTCGTTCTCAAAAAAGGATCTCGAGCTAGGATATCCATTTAATGAAGCAAAGAGGGATTGGTGGAAACTCTTCCTGTTGCGAGTTGCACATCAAATGTCAGCACAGGCGGAAGTGGGGATACTCACAACTTCCAGGCTGGCAAACGGCCTATTGGAGCAGGTACCATTGAAGGTGAGTGTACGGATCTTAAAGTTCAACTGTGGTTTTAGTGCAGGTGTATGCACCAAAACTAGAGTCAGAGTAAGCGGCTTTTCTGGATGAAGTTGATACAGCTCTAGATATGGTAGCTGGGATGGATTCCTATATTCTGATGGCTGCTCACGTGGGTGTGGATGTAACACCATGGGGGATTGTGACTGGGAGGAGCGGTGATCCCCATCAGAACCTGAACGACGTGAAAGTGTTGAACTGTGCTAATAGTATGTACTGTGCCAATAGTATGTCCAAAATGACATACTTCTTTCTATACAAAGGCATCCATTAATACAATTGGTACCGTCTGAGTCTTCAGCACAAATCGTTGATAAATCCCTTTGGGATACCTTTGGTTATGAAACGGATGGTTTGTGTAATGAGAGCGGCTGAAGTGTCAACTGATCATCTCCTGATATTGTGTACGCAGAACATCACTGACAGAGTCACTCCTCTGCCAAGATGCAAACCAAGAGTGGTTACATGCATATTGTCGGAGAAACTACAAAACAGTGATGTGCAGCAAAACTTTGCACGGCATATATCGGATATCCATGATTTCAAATCTAAGATATAATTACAACAAATAGTTCACAACTCCAGGCAATGTGATCTGATCAGAGGTAACAGAAACAATAACACCTTCAAGTCTGATCTTGTCGGAAGCCAAAGAGTACCGGCTACCCAAGAATAGGTAATGGCGCCATGCAAAGTGATGACTCCGATAGAAGTCCTCAGAGACGGCTCAGTCTCGGATTGAGAATAGTCATAATAAATTTATAGATTCATAGCCTTTAACCGATTGCAGACCGTCTATAGTTGGTGGGTTACACTTAAGATAGAGCAGAACATGTTTCGTGGTAGCGATGAGCTTGGAAAGATCACTGATCTGGTACACGAGAGAATTCGTCAGTTTCAAAGTTTTCTAGACCGCCACACTGCCCGGCACCCACATAAGACTCGTGCTAAAATATTCGCTCATACCGATAAGATATAGGGGCAGTTTTCGAGTTAAATATGACCCCAATATGGCACCCAGATACATACTTAATCACTACATTCCATTGAATGTATCCAGTGACAAGGAAACTGTTTCTACCTAAGAAACGCAACACAGGTTCGGCGATAGAAGAATCGGGGTTATTAATAATTATATTGTTATAATATACAAAAGGATAAACATATTTTAAGAACCTGAAATTAAGTCCATCAGTTTGTATTTACATTATTTTACGTTCTATGATTCCATAAGATCATATACCACGTTTGAAACTGGATTTCATAGTCCCGTAAGTCATTCCATCAAGCAGAAGAGTAGATAGTTTAATTTAAATTCAAAGACTTGTTGCCCAACAAATAGGCGTCGTGTTAAATGGAAAAACACAACATTGTTATGTGCCTCTTGCAGGAACTCTTCTTACATTTTCACGCTGGGAACTTTCTATTACGTAAAATGAGAATTCATCAGTATAGAAACAGATACCGTCTTTTGGGAAGTGTAGTCTGTCTTAGAGGAAACAAGAAGGATCCAGATATAACTGGAATTTAGAATTGAAGGAGTGCAGTGTAAAGGAACGTAAGGTGTAGTTACTACTCATATTACTTTGCACTAAGGCTAGATTATTCCGGCATTCAGTCGGAATGGAGGGATCGAATGTTAGGATGTGACAGACTGTAAAAGATAGGAAGTACAAGTACTCTCTACTCACTCTGGCGTTTTGCCGATATTAGATCTAGAACTTAATTCGTGCAGAGGGAGTGAGTCAGAGCAGAATATCAAAAATTGACTTCTTTCACCGTAGTAATCGTAAGCATTGTACCGAACGGCGAAATCCGTAAGGTTAAGCAACCAGAAAATTCTGTACCAATGTTCCTCTGCCTGGTGGTCATCTGTCCATCTTGGACCTGGACGGCAATTTTTTATGTATTATTCCATCTTTCGTACTAATAACCTGCGGATATTGACCAACTGCTGGTCGTAATGTTGGCGTTTACTTGATGTTTATAAAAATGCTCAAACCTTAGAGGATTTTCCTGGTGATCACAATATTTGCACCATAGCTGGCCAACTTACGCAGGTTTCACTGTACTAATTAAATGCCTTCACTGATTGCACGGTTCAGCAGTGGTTGGAAATTAATAATCAATGCAAGAGTGGTTGCCAAAAACCCAAATTTATTCCAATTGAACGTAAAAAAATACCAAAATTTTGCAAATCAAATGATTTTATATTTTTCTAAGCAAACTGTGTACATGTGACACCTAACTAAGCACACGTTTAATTGGTTTACCTAACCTCTATTTGCTCAATTAAACTTCCCTAATAACCATTGGTATCAATTCGATTTAAAAATGTTTTTCCCTGAAATTGAAACCCACCCACAATAGGAGTATCACATGTCAACCACAGAGAAGTAATGACCTACCTATGAATGCGTTTCAAATGGTCTAACTCTTCCATGTGTACGTACACATATTTTTACGTTTTAATTGGAAGCAGTCGGCTCTTAATTAATACAATTTATACACAGTTGTTCAGAACTGTTTTCTAGTAGAGCAGCTAAAATTTGTTTCTACTAACAACGGTAAGGTTTTTACAGGAATGATATTTTTTCCTATGAACTAGATCCTAGATACTGAATATCCGCGCAGTTTTGACGAAGTAATCATATTAGAAAAATGAAAAAAAATGCTTCATAGTCATGCTTTAAGGTATTAGGTTCATGTGAAAAATACAAATGTTCCACATTTCGGAGAAGACGAATTTGAAGCGAAAAACTACAAGATGGGTGCACAGTTTATTCAGAAGTTGAAAGCATTTAATGTAAAATTCAAATGCGGCTAGGCAAATATAATACTTATCGACTATGTGAGACTAAATTTCCATTTGGATTAGAACACTGCTGACACAAGCACTAGATATCAGTGAAAAATTGTGAAGAGATCCCGAAGTTATCTGGCTAGGATGAATCGCGGAGTGGGAACGAAAAGTGACTTAGTTTCGTGGAGAAAAATGGGAATATTTGATGCAGTCATTGTCTTCTCTTGTGTTAGTACGTTCAGTTAACACTACTATTCTAAATCCGAGGGATCTTCACTCGATCGATTCCCTTTCAAGTAAAAAAAATCGAAAAATCACCGGCTGCTCGGAAGTCGTATAATGGTAGCATACAATATCGTTATTAATTTTGACAAGGCCATGATGCCTCGAGAAACAATTTGAAAGTTTGGAAGACTAGGGGAGTATTTCGATGTGACAGTTTGGGACTGGTAATTATTTTTAGCGAAGCCCTGAGCGGCGAACTTCTAACGCGAACTTTCGGAAATAACCCTTTTCCAGCAAATGCAAAAAATGATATGTTTTCGTATGCAAAAAGATTGTAACTGAATGATCGACCTTTTTTCATCCAATAAAATCTCAACAAAAGAGTAGTTTAAGTATCCTAATTAATGATTTAAAAGTTGTTCTCTGCGAATCAATCGTTCTCTTTTGCTGAGTTCGTAATACGCAAAGAGGCAAACGGAATACACAACCTCCACGACCAATAAATTCACAGTGAAGTGTCAGTTTGCACCCGTAGTTCCTTGCGAAAGGAGAACATACAAATAAAAACAAAAGAATAAACACATGAAGTTCCCTATCGAGGTGCCTTTTTTGGAAAGTTGCACTTAAAGAGTCAAGACGTGGGACGAATTTACGAAAAACTAGACGCGAATCGAGTTTGAACTGTATTAGTCTGTTATTTGATTGTATGCCTAAAGCCTGAGTTCATCTTTTACGACTTTAAGAGCCATAGTTCTGGTACAAGGAATATTTTGGGCTATCTTCGAATCAGGACAACACTTAGTCCTGGTAAGACGAAGCAATTTTTCTTCTCTTAATTCCATAGCATCCAAAAAAATATGAGTACCCGAGTCAAGCTAATTAAAGTGAGACCCTGTGGTAACCCCTGAAGATACTTACTGCCATCATATGACTTCTGAGCGCCTGGTAAAGCTAGCGCCTTAAGCAGACTCTTTATGAATTTAAACTGTGGAAGTAACTAGAAAAATTTCTCTGTGAGAACACAAGTAACTCTGAAGATAAATTCAATTCGCTGGCATGAATGCATCTACACACATTGCAGCTACATGACAGACCGACATTATCTTCAAAAATATCGAAAACTTACAGGGAGTGAACATTTTCTCTAAATTATTAAGAGTATATGTACATAGGCAAGACACAAGGCAACAACATTCAATCCATTCTAAGAACTAAACGTAGAGACTTTAACGAAACCTAAAGTCAATCAACATCAATATTCTCTGACATCAAAAATCATAAATATATAAATAAATAAAAAAAAACAAAGTTACATACATATGAATGTGTGAAGCGTAAATGAGAAAAGCATATTATGAACAAATACGAACAAATGTGTATGAACAGGAAAATAATATGGAAGAAAAGTTGTAACGAATTAAATTAAATACCTTATTAGGAGCCGTTTGCAGACCATGAAATGGTAGATTCTCATACTCTCCAGGTTCCGTCAATGGATCCGCCAGTGAAGATGACTTGTCGTGCACTATAATTTAGTATGATTTTTTTTGTTTTGAAAATATGTTGGATTTGAGATGGCATCAACATAAAAGAAGTAAATAAAATTTAAGAAAATAAAAACCATAATAAAATCGCTTACTGAAAAATATAATAAACAACAAAATTAAAAAAACATAAATAACAAAACAATCTAAAGAAAATTTTCGAAATTTTATCCATAAGTGTGCTCACTAAAATCTAGGTATATTGGAGGGACAATTAGCAACAAATAATAAATGCAAGTGATGCCATGACTACTAGGCATACTTATATGTATAACACATACAAAAATCTGCAAATAAATATGCCAGTACGATCTTATATTATCTATTTTTCATTCTATATTCTAAATATACACCTAACGCGTCATATATAGATATACAAACATTTGTATTAACACGCATAAATTATGTTATTTATTAACTTATGTCTCTCATAATGAAGCGATATGTCTATTAATACGTACATTTCTGCTAATTAAATGCAAGGCTCTTACTTGTTTTCAATAAATTAGGTAGTACTACATGTAGCCTCAAGTTTGGTTACAAACCATGATTATTATTCGGGATTTCACGATAATGCTACTCAATCTGTATTTTTAGAGTTTAGAGTTGAAAGTTTTTGTAGCTGCAGTACTTAGTAATGCTCCATTGAATAAATGAAAGTGTGGTGTTAGGTACAACACCCCGTTTTTTACTGAGTGATCTATACTAGATTGGAAAGAGCGCTCAATACTCTTGCAAATTGTCTGGGTCTTCGAAATTTATTTGAGCATACATTGTTGAAAAAGGCGACAAAACGATAAAAGGAAGACAAACATAGATCAATTAACAATAATAATAATATGGGTGGGGCTGCACCCCGTATAGGCTCAGGGTTAAAGAAGGTTTTTTTTCTAGATAGAAGAACACTTTGAGCATTGTCAGTGAGTCGAATGAGGTGGGGCCGTGCAAATTATTTTTGTCGTACAGACCAGGAATCGAACGTACGACGTCGAGGTTCAAGTGCGTTGGAATCGACGCACATACCCACAACGCCGCCACTGGCCACCACAAAATAAGTTATATGAGAAATATCCGACTTCTAAGTCAAATGCGTCATGTCTACCGACGAATTTTTTCCCCAGACGCTCACGAAATCAATTTAAGATCGTTCGAAAAAGTGGCAATTTCTGATTCATCCGTTTGGTACAAGAGACGAAGAAATGAGCTTGATTTCTGATTAGTCGCACTATTTCCTACGTTTAAGTGCCTGCATTTGGAACATATCTAGCAGTTGAAAAAAGGTATCCAGATCACCAGATATTTGCACTTAAGCTAAACCGAAGATGTGAGATCAAATGAAACGTTTTATGAACACAAATTCCACGTTTAGAAGGAGAGAAAAATTGGCTTGAACAAATTAATTGTGTTTCTGTTACCAAATACCATTGATGACCAATATTTTGAAATTAACTTGCAACGTCAATAATTGATGAGAAGATTTGTTGACTTGCCACGACTGTCATTAAATATCCTTCTTCCAAGACGAAGCAAACCTATCCAACAATAGGATAAAAAGCACAGGTCACTGCTGCTGGTAAGCAATCAAGCGAGGAGAATTGGAAACTCCCAAGACTACATTAGCATAGGAAGTTGATACCGGAGAGGTGAAAAAACGACTGCCCACTCGCTCGGTATTTCCTTATCGTCGGCAACTATCACCAAGAAGATTTATCGAAGGTTACCGTTCATTACCTACTCGAATATTCACAAAACAAATACGAGCTGGTTTTAATACATAAAACTGTTCATTATGAATTATTTTCATTCTTTCTCTGGGAAGGTTGTGGTGCTGCCAACCCAATCGTTTTAAGTAACTTTGGTAAGCCTCGTATGAAAGACGCTCATCAATATCTTTTAACGAACAAGTTTTTGTGATAAGAAGCTGAAAATGGAAAAGACTGTAGCTGTGATAATAGAACCATACGGAATACAGAAATTCATCTACACCGGAGCTGTGCTATATATTCCACACAACAAGCATCACATCCGTAAGGGAAACGGTTATAAATGCTTTCAAAATCTCTAATGTGACAATTTTCTGTGGTTCTGTTTGATATAACCGTGTCATAAGACAGTGAATGGTCGTTACATCCTTTGAGTTTATCCTGTGATCTACTAGAACTAACCGGAAACGTATTTAGACTCTTCAAGAATGTATTTAAATGTACAAGTTTTGTAGAACACTATTTCTGTGAGTAAAAGTAATGTTACCCTGAACTAGGAAATGTTAGAAGAAACGTTTGGAAGGATCGTAACTCCCTGCTATCAATAGGATTATTGATGTTAAACTCTCTCTCTCTCAATTGTTTCAGTTTGGATAGCGTGGGGAAACATAACCTTTTAAAATGGGCTAGGTTGGGTAAGGTTATTGGGCTGCCAGCGAAATTGCAGTTGTACCATTCTTAGTCCATTGTGGTACACGGTGCCGTTATTTGTATCCCAATGGCAAATGGTGACCGGACTAAATTTGAAAACCATATAAGAGCATATTACCTTTTGCTTTCACTGGGATTCGAACCTGAGACCCCTATAAGACAGGCACTCAATCAATTTCGCCATTCGGTCGTCGAAAAATGGGTTTTTTGCAAAAAAAAGATTTCGAACAATTTTCAAAACGAATGATAATCAAAATTAATCGAAGTGTAATGATTTCTATGCCTTTAATGTTTTCTAACAAAAATATATTTCAATTTTAATGAACTCTAAAAAAATGTAGCTCAACGTAAAAACCTGAAGGCTAAGTTATTAATTAGTTATGTAATTTATGTGTGTGTATACGAACGGTTACATGCTGTTTCTTGTTCACTTTACATCCCTTAGTCTGCCTTCACTCCTTGATATTATGTGTATATGCATATTAATTTGTAGAAGTATGTTTAAGTAATTATTCATTTCAAAGTTTCTTGATGTTATTAGCATAATTTAGTGTACATGTAGGCTCTACAATAAGAGGTGTCACTTTAAATTTCGTTTTACTGTAATACTCAACCATCAACATTTGAAAAGAAGGAACAGATCTAAGAAGTCTTTAAATGTCTACTAACATGAAGCAGTAAAAATACAAGAATGATGTAAAATTACGCCTTTTGGTGGTGTAAAGCGAGATGAGCGGCATACATTTTTAAGAAAGTGAGGGCTATTTGGAAGAAGACTTTGTTAACTTTACAAAAAATGACGACGCATCTTTAGACTATTATAAATAATTGAATTTTTATTTCCGCAGTTTGTGTGTAAACAAACAGCAATTTGAACCATTCTCATCCCAATTTACGTCATATATGTCAGTAAAGGCGTAATCTTGTACACATAATTCTTGGTAAAAATGTGTTGTTTGTTGTTTATAAATTTCAATTTTAGTGCACTGGTGCTCTGTCCATGTTGTGTGTATCAAATTAAGTGGACATGTTAGTGAGTAGTGGCTGTTCGCTTGGTCGATACACTTGACAATTTTACCGCTGGACTAAAGAATGTGACTGAAAGCTAACTTACAAGCTCCTTTACAATTTTTGGTATAAACTTTGCGCAGCGATTTCTTAAAGAAAGTTAAAATGATGTAAGTCCTGCCAGCTGAGAACGGGAAGATATGAAAGGCATTTTCTGGACAGGCATACTTCACTATATTTGTCGGATACTTGTGTTTGGTTACGATTGTGTTCGGGAATTGAGTTCAGGCACCCAGCGCAGGAGTCGACGCTCGTACTCACTATGACACGTTACAGCGCATCATTCAACTGAGAAACATCTGTAAGCGATTCAACACTAATTTTTGTGAAAGTTGACTAAGAGGGTATTCTTCTTCTATTTGCATGTCGCTACAATCCGGTGTAGACCAGTTTCGCACACCGAGTTGGTTGAGGTCTTTCTTCGGATTCGAAAAAAATGATATCCATGATGAAACCAAAGAAAAATTCTGGAACACTTCATGAATGAGGGACAGTTTGATAATTTATTTTAGTTGTACAGTAGCACAGCACATTAAACAAAAGGACCACCAACACTGGCTTCGGAGAAGCTGACAACAGCAGACAGGGAAACTAAATGTACACCAAAGGTATAGAAATGGAATGCTGGACTTCTGTGATGCATTCGAAATATCTCTAGCACTAAGAGACGACTGGAGTGTCTTCCCAGCTAAAGTAGCTTAGTTACACGAAGCAACATTCGCGCTACAAGAACGCAAAAAAGTTCCCAATTTTCTCCGGCAGCAAAGCGCGCATAAAAGCCACAACTTCGGATATCTTGACTTCAAAACTTGTAAGGTTATGCAAACAAATCGTCATTACGATATCCTTGGTGAACGCGGTGATCCTATGCTAGGTATTCTGGCAAGGTAATGAAAAAGCAGTCAGTCACGTGAAGAATGGATCTAAGCTCGGAGAATCCCTGGCATTCTCTAGACGCTCAAGCCGCTTTTCTCTAAAAAAAGAAAATTGGAAGACAAAGCCCAAGAGAAAGTAAAAACTCGATGACTCAATCAGCTAATAACAAGGTCAGTCTGATCGATAGTGACTGGCTATGCTAAAAGAGTATTCCTATCTGGGAGCACTAGTAAAAATAATAAAATCAAGACGGATGAACTCTATCCATGTCCACCTCGGACTTTCGAGCCGCGCCTTTTATTTTAAGTAAAATATATTGCATTCCAATATGAAGGGTTGAGTGTACTTGAAGCTCCAAAAAATGATCACCATCTCGCAAAAAATGTTCTATTGATTTATAATAACACCTCCCATTGATGAGTACATTTGAAAAATGTAGCAATTTCAAGAATATCCACAAAAAATGTACGTACACCTGCATTCCAG
Source organism: Eristalis arbustorum (assembly GCA_916610145.1). Taxonomy (NCBI): domain Eukaryota; kingdom Metazoa; phylum Arthropoda; class Insecta; order Diptera; family Syrphidae; genus Eristalis; species Eristalis arbustorum. The sequence goes on along the minus strand of OU744318.1, from coordinate 62,149,348 downwards.
ACGACAACTCACTGCTTAACATATTTGATGATTTCGATTGTTAAATCTACATAAATGCAACCACATAAAATGCATATACACATCATATCAAAATGTATGTATTCATGTACAGCAACACATTCATTACCATTCCACAGTCAACCGTTTGCATGACTAACATTGTGCGGATGGTCATAAATATTCGAAATAACGATAAAAACTAAATAAAATATTGCGTATCGATAAATGCTAAGCCGTGGGCGTGTAATAAACTTTATAGTACAGTTACTTAACAGATGTTTCACAATAAAGCCGGAAATAGTTACGATTGAAACAAAACAAACAAAAAAATATTCTTACTCTCATTTGCTGTTGTTTGCGTCTTTAGTTTAGTGGCTTTATTTGAACTTGCTCCTTGCACTATGTCGATATTACTCTCAAGTGCCAGCATTGGTATTGGTGTAGTATCGGACACAGAGGAGCTCTGTTTCAGTGTCGCCGACTTTTTATACGTGACTAGATTATTGGTTTCATTGCAATCGAAATATTGTTTATGGAAAAAGACAAAGCAGCCATGTTTTTTTTTTCAGTTGTATCACACAGTCAAACAAGTTAATAATCACGTCACAAGGGAAAAAAACATGCAAAAAACAATCAGAAATACAGAAAATTAAACAAGGACTAGTAGATAAGGTGATTAAAAAATATATAAAAGTAAGTATTTAAGTGTTTGGTGGAGCACGCATGTTTTAGTAAGACATTCCGGGGAACTTTAAGCAGCTCACATTTTATACTACCAGTTAGAGAGGACACGAAGAGAAAAGACAATTTCTATGAACCGGTCAAGCGGCCTTAAAGATGAGGACCAAAGATCTTGTGGATGTGCATAGCAATTGGCAGTGCAGTCAGGAGGTAAACTGCGGTAAAATAATAATAAGAAAATGGGTCCGTAGAGACCCAAGGCCTATCATTTCAGGAACCACTACGTTTGTGCATGTCAGGGTGGAAGGGACCTACAGTTTTACGTCAACTCCTGTCAGTGACTCCAAAGAGGTATGCCGTGAAAGTTCTTGGGGGTCACACAAGTAGTGAAATTAACACTAGCCCTAATGTCGGCGTGTATTTGGAACTTCACTTGCTTCCAAATAGAGCGTATGTGGAATCGACCAATGTGGTGTTTGGATATCAAATTTAACTGACTAGCTACTTATTTGAAAAACCCTGCTATTCAACAATCAGAGATTTGTGACTAATGTATTGACGCATCACCACTACGGATGCTTGCATTGATGGATCAATGAAGATAGCATTCGCAGGCGAGCCCTCGCAGTCAAGGCAAGGGACACAACAATACAAATGTTGAAAGTATCAATAGCCGATATCACCATTCCCTCATAATGGCCATGACCAGTTGAACAACAGATCGCCGGGAAAAAAATGTCTGTCCATATGGGTAGCTATGAAGCAATTAAGTTCCTGGCATCGTTTTCTATAAACTCAAAAACAGTAAACAACTGCCGCCTGTCTCTTAACTAGATATCCATCCAGATCTGACGAACTCGCTAAGCACACTACCATGCTGCCTATTGATAGAATATCTTATAAGTTACAGCTTAAAAACCTTTGTACTCAGAAAACTAATGTCAGATGGTTGACGGACAGCAGGTGCTGAACGACAAAACATCTGGCCTCATCTTGATCCAAAAAGATAAGGTAGCCTAACTTCTCTTAAGCGTTCGAAAAATTAGGACTGCATTGGAAATAATCACCGGGCACTGCCTGTTGGACCGTGCAAAAATACTGAGGGTTTTCTCCAATGTCTTCTATAGAAGACGCCTAGACGAGGACGAGAATTAAAGCACCCACCATCTTCTGCTTGGTAGCTGGATCCTCCTCGTCTTAGGCAGGTTCTACAGAAGTTATTGAAGAAAAGCGTTGGTCTTTTTGCGCGGAGGACTAACAGGCAAGTTTATGGTGATTATTCCCTCTGAAGGGCTAATTTTCCCATCGGTTTGGAGATCGTGCTTGTCTAGGCTGCTTCTACAGAAGTCGTTCGTGAAGAGCGCTGCTTAACAAGCTAGTTATTCCAACTGCAGTACTAGTTTTAAATCTCTTTAAGAAGATCATGATTGTTTTTTATTGGATCATGATGGGGCCAGACTTGCTTCAAAGTTCGGCAAGTGGTGCCTGTCGACTACATGACATTGATATCTCGTCTGTACAGGAAGTTGAGCTGAAGCTTAAAGGTACCTATATGGGTACCTATGTTACAAGACATTTCATCAGCTGGGAGTCTGGTGGCGTATTTAGGGAGGTTGTTAGCTTTGCAGCTCGCCGGCTTGTCTCTATGGCTTCCCGGCTGGCACCCAGCACAGTTGTATGGTAAACTTTTCGGATATTTTGTCAAGAGATGCTCGGCAGTTGATTTCTGATTTCATTAACCTTGTACTTTCCGTAAAACCAAATGACTGTGAAATCCGAAATTATTTCAAGGTTATTTGGGTAACCGATTCTGACGTGTTTGGGGACTTCAGTCAGATTTCATGTCAAAACTGTAACCAACTTCGCTTGTAATTGCTAAGGGAACAGGACAAACTATTGATCTTGAGCAGTCTTTGCAGATAAACATGAATTCTGTGTGCTGCCCTTAATCTATACAGAATATCCTTACAATTCTTTATTTCCATTGTAATTGTTAATATGTCTTCGTTTTCATATGCAACAAAAATAATCTTGACACTATACTGTGGTTGAAGACATAGCGAAGCTATTAAAAGATAACCTTGCCTTGAAGGTACTAGAAGCTGACTGAAATATTCCAACGGACGCTTAATTCGGCATTCCTCGAAAAACGATGCCAAACACCGAACTGGTGGCTATTCAACAAGAATAAGCCCTTTGTGTTATTATCAAGTCGGCCATCCTTTATAACAATGTGTATAAGATCTACAGTGAAAGGAGCTCAAAAAACAAACGTATTCACATGTCTTTGAAAAAAGGAGTTAAGTAATTGAATGTCAAACTAATTGAACTCTCGACAAACGTGCTCCACGTTAAAACAATTGAAAACAAACAAAAATAAAATAAAAAGAAAAACTCGACGGATTAACATTACCACTTCCAGAGCATCGAATTCCCTTCAATCGGTGCTCATACGTAAAACCATTCTGACTATCCTTCTGCTTCCAAAGTGCCTTTGGAACTGTGAACATAGAGTTCAAGAGACCGACATGCGAACGCTGACTGTCTCGCGTTCGATCCTCGCCACTGCGTCTCTTGAACACATTTCCAATTATTGATATCATATTTAGAATCCGCTGTCGACTGGCGTTCGTCATTGGGTGATCCAGTTCTGTGCTTTGCACGGTACCAATTGCATTTGCATCTGCCGCCGACTGCGGAGTATTTTCTTGCGATTGCAGTTGGCTTGGTACAAGCTCTGTGCCACTACTTGTGGAAATGTTCGCCAGGAGATTTGTAGAATTTATTGATGCTTTGATGAAACGTGGATTCCTTGGTGGGAGCTTTGGGGGAGCAGTTCGTGTGTGCTCACTGACGTTTCCACATTGCACGCCCTCTTGGCGTTCAGATTGGACACATGATCTCAAGGGTTTATTGTTCGTTCGACACACAGGAACAGTTGTGGGAATGGATTTTTCAATTTGCGAACTTGTAGGTGCATCTAGTTTGCCATGCGAGCATGTGGTTGTTTGCGACGCGGTAGTTTTCGACGCCAAGCGATGTGCAGTGAGATTTTCTTTCGTGTCGTTTTTTACATGAACCATTACACCGGGTCTTAAGGGCCATCTGGGTGGGCTCTTTGGTACTTCAAGCACGTTTTGGGGCTCTGGTGGCGCTAGGGGCACTGTGGGTTGGTAGGATAGTACGCTGATGTCGGTGCGCGTTGGGTGGATCATTGTTAATGAACACAAAACATAAAACAAAAGAACATAAAAAAAAGCAATTGAAAAAAACTGCGGTTAAATTTAAGTAAAATCGATCAATTGATTGAGGGATAGGTTTCATGCGATTAAGAAATGTGGGTAAGTATGCAAAGTTACGGCTTAGTCAAAAAATTAACTAGCGTCAGTCAGATTAGCATAATTTAATGCACAACAAGCACTTGCTGCTGGCGTCTACTCAAACTAAAAGCGTTAATCGATTAAGAAACATATGAAAATGAACCAACAAGATCAAACACTGCCAAAGTAAAACCAAAAATGAATGTTAGCCAAGTAGAAACAAAATTACTTACCTTTGTGTTGCGCTGATGGACACTTCCGTGTGGTCTGAGTTTTCGTTTCACAGTAATATTTGTATTTTAGCAGGATTTAATATGCGAAAGGATTATAGTTTTGCCAGCAGTGTGTGTGTGGTGGTTTTTTTTTCCCAAAGTTAGTTGTTATGTTTATGGTTGTTAAGTGTGTTGATTATTATCAAACAGTGTTGCATGGAATTGTGTCCATGTGTTGGCCAATAAATAAAATTGTATTAATATATGTTGTTGTTGTTGAGTTTTTTGTGAGTTTTTGTGGACAAGCGCACGCAAGTAAGCGAGAAGCAATTTAATTAATTGTGAGTATAGGAAACATAAAAGGAAAAAAAATGAAGAGAAAATGTTGTTGTTAGTTAAATGCATATACATACAAATATTAAGAAAAAAACGATTAGATTTTAATTAAGACAAATATTTTAATTAAGTTAACTGGAGTGCGATAAAAGGAATTTCGTTTAATTGGAGTTTTTCGAACAAATCTCTTGGTATCTTCTTGTGGGAAATTCAAAAAGAAATTAAATTACGACAAATAGAAACGAGCTAAAGGAAGATTTCCAGTAAATGCACGTGTGAGGAGGAAGTTATCAAGCAATTAGGGTTAACTTTGTCTGGTTTTTTCGAAAATATTTGGGGAATATAATATTGTTTAGAGGCATGGGCTGGCTTTGTCAAACAACAAAAACGTCATTGCCGAAAGAAAAGTTACCAGCCTGGGGGCAAATTGTCTGTGAACGCGAAAAGATCTATGTTCGATTGATCTTCTAATGGGTTATAGTAATATGTGTTCCGCGTGACTATTTCCTTGACGTCAAAGAACCTGAATAATATTCGGGCTTTTACAATACTTAGTGGTATTGGAAAACTGATAATTTTACATGAGTAAACGGAGGCAGGCATATGCAACACCACGTAGCCTTGTACCATAAATCAACTAATAGAGATTTCCAACTCCTTCGTCTCTTGCGTCGAACCCCTTAAAGGCAGCTTCTTGTTTTTGCACCATCTGTGAATACATGAGAGCCGTTTTGGACAGCTGAATGGCTTACCCTCCAAAATAATGAGGTGAAAAAAACAGTCATTACTAGGTTGTTATTTCAACCCATTAGGCTCCACCATCAAAAGGAGGAGGAGCTTGAAGTGCTGATTGTGTTCAGAAGGTATGTTCATGCCACTAGAAGCATATTGGAATGTATAGATCACTGACAACTTACATTTGAATTAAAATATTTTGCGTCGAAATATTTGATAATTGTTGAAACAAAATGTGTGTTTGGTCTTTAAATTCTATTTGTAAATAATTATTAACAGTTCATACAAATGGGTAGGAGCTGCATCGATATAAAAGAGCTGTGGGTGAGCTCTTCGAAAGAAGTAGTTTGGCTTCTCAAAGTTCAAAGGTTGGCTTCCCTTTGTATACAGAAGCCATATGAACTTGCCCAACTGCTGTCATGGATGTGCTTTTGAAGCTGACATCCTTGCATCCAGTGCAGACTGTGCAGACAATACAATAGTGAGAATGGCAAGACAAAAGGACAGGTGCATTCAATCGATTGCAATTGATGCGAAGGGTTACGAGAGTTTAAAATTCAATTGCCAAAAGAAGTTTACCATTAAACTCTGCACTAAAAAGACTGTAGAAATAAATCCGCATCAGAATACTTGACGTGGCAGATGTGTAAAAATCAATCTTGACAGAAAATATACCAATTGCGACGTAATGTCGGATAGTCGTGCCGCTATTCTGCCACTGGACTTGTACATTTTTAAGCACAAGCTGGTGTGGGAATGCATACAGAAGCTCAAAGGGCTTAATAGGAGAAGAGGACTAAAACCTTGTTGAATATATAGCCATACAGGGATAGAAGGCAATGAAATAGCTTCCTATATAGGAAAGGAGCACCGGCACCCCTTGCCATTTTTTGCTGTAGGAGACTGTTCTGTGAAGGAACTAGACAGAAGGAAACCTGGAACAATGCTCACAGCATGAATCAAGCCAAGAAACTCTCGGGCCATTATAATCGAAAGAGGTTTTGAGGCATGTGTCAAGTTGAGCAAGAATAACCTCCGAGGGAATAACAGTCTTCCTTCGGGTCAATGCAGACTCAGGGTAGTGGTATTAAGAGATCTCTAAAGGTTTTGTAGAAAATGTAATGAAAATTCAGAGCATGTACTGGAATTTTGTGAGACACTAGCCCACAAAGGGTAATGATATTCGGACAGAAATTTGCCGAAGTGAAAATTGCAAAAGGATTGTAGAGTCGCAGTGACTGGACTTGGAGAAATCACTTTTATAGATTGTTAAACGGCGGTGACGACTCGAATAAGAGGCAGAACGATGCACTCCATCTGGAGAATGATTGACGATAATTCCACCTCCGCGCTAAAGAAAATATTTAAATGCGCTAAAGACGAATATGGTTTGGCATAAATTCTCCAGTAACTATGGTCAGAAGAAAGCATGACGGACAAGTATAATCTTTGTATCGTTTGTTCATCTTAAAGAAATGAGACCAATCCAGACATCGAGGGATTAATCTCCGTAGTAGTAAGGCATATTCTTTCATTTTGTGCGAACGATTGGAACTGAAACAATCTGATCGGATCGAAACAGTATGACTTAAATCCAGAGAAGCCCGAAAAAAGACACAAAAGATGCAGATCATCTTACCACCTATTAGGGGATTTCAACGCAGCAGCGTTCTACGGTAGTGCTCTGTCTTCGTGAGCAAATATTTGAATCGGCTAAGGACTAATAAATCCTCTACGGTCGGAAGAAAGCATGACGATCGAACGGAATCTTGATATCTTTTGCCTACATGAAAAAGGCCATTTTGTCAGAACACCAGAAGCTTTAACAATCTGATCAGTTCTAAACTATGGGACTTAAGTCCATGAAAAATGGCACAAGAGGTGCAGATCAAAGCTTATTTATTCCTCGATTTAAATGCGTCACACGACAGCGTCCACAGAAGCAAGATAAAGTTTACCGACATGCTTAGTCATGACATTCCAGTCAAACTCGTCAGTGTGTGTGTCTATTCGTCACAAGACAATCTGGTCCCGGGGTTAGTGTTCTGGGAGCTCTGAGACACACACAATAGCTTTGTTAGCATAATGTTATTGCTTTGGCATCACACTTGAGGTTACTTTTTACACTTGTACAACATTAAAAGAGTCCAATGTGTGTGCATGTTTGTACATTTCTACATGCTTTCTTTCCTTAATCTTATTTATTTCTTAAACAAACGCTCATCAGTCTTTACTGAATATTTATATTTAGTCTTAACAAGCATGCATTTTCTTAATGTCAGTAAATCACAAAATGCATGTACGTACATACAAATGTGTGGATAACAATTCGCATCGAAATAAATAAACTAAAATACTCGAAATAAATAAAGTAATTGAAATAAACGAACTTATGAGAAAAATAAAAAAATGAAAACAATAACATCTCTTACAACAACTAGACAATTTCTGATGATTAACTTACATTTATCCTGTCGTCGTCTTCGGCGGCAAATGCAAATGATTATGCAGCAGATTATGATGACTGCCAAGAGGAGCGCCAATATGGACGCAACGAGGATAATGAGGGTGGTCTTGTCCCAGCGTTGCCACCAAGCTAATTGTTCTGTGGAAAAAAGTAGATTTTTTGAATTAGGAACGTTGTCATTTTTCTAAATCATTAGTAGATTTGTAACGAAAATTAACACTTAATACGGAATACACTTATGAAACGCATATTTCTCTGCTTGCGTTATATTTTGAGAGCACAAGTGATGAAGTAGCACAATAGCCAGAGGAAGAAGGTCTCTGGAGCGAAGTTAACCGACGTTCGGTGACTAGACAAAATCGACGTGCGGATCCAACAAGACGGGACTGCTCAAACTTGTGATTGAGAAAATTGGCGATTGTATCATCTCACAGCGAACGTACACCATTGGGTTATTTGCTCTGGGGTTACGTCCAGTTCTTGTGGTGGCCTGACCCCGAGATCTAGGTTCGATACCTGGTCATGGTATTTTTTTGTTTTTATAACTAAAGAGTATTGCTTACAATGGTAAGAGGGAATTCTACAGGCGAGAAGAGTCAACAAAGAACTGACGTTCAGAAGTTAAGCAGGTGTGTCTTGCTATACAGTTTATCGAACTGGAGAAACCAAAGCTTTTTAAATAGATAGTCAGGCTCTTTTGTTTGTATGATGCTGTGTATGAGGCATAACGTCCTGTATTTAAGCAGATTATCGAAGGGACAACCGCGGATTTTTTTCGAGTAGAAGGAAACGTGGTCATACCAAGCGAGCGATATTGTTATAAGCAACATTCAGCTTCAACCTAGTTGCATAGTCTGGACTGCAAAATATCTCACAGCAATACAACAAAACTGTCTGTGTGGGAAGGAAATGTTGTGTCAGAGAGAACGTAGCCTAGAGTTTTATTAAATATAATTCCAAGGTTTTTGGCAGCACCACCCAAATTACATTTTTACGTCAAGTTCTTTGTCCTATAAACAAGTCAATTGCTTTAGACAAGATCAACATTGGAGACGCTAGTGCTCCTAATAAGGCGGCACATCCTGTACTGAGTCAACAATAATAGGAATTACATTCAAAATCAGTAAAATAACGACTTTCAAGAGAGGACTAACAATTTTAGTCGTTATAAGGGCTGTAACCGCTGATGTTCGACTTTAATGGTATTACGTTTCGTTTTCGAAATCAGAACCTTGTAGATTCATTGTGGTAGGATGTTTTATCTGTCACTACTTCTTAGCTTCTATATTCACGAATCATTCCAATGGCGATTAGAAAGTACATCGTTTTCTCCACTTTTTGGTTGTAGTTCTTTTTATTGACATTTTTTCCAAACATTTATTACAAGACAATGGCATTTTAATATTAACCAACCGAGTAACAAGAACAAAACGGAAAACGCAAAAACAATATTTCCCTGCAAAGGAGTTGTTTTTACGAAGAGGTTGATTTGAGCTTCATCGAATTCGACTGAATTAGTAGCAATTCATTGATTGAAAGTCAAAATATTATTCTTTCAAAAAAAATAATGGTGCTGCCGAACCATTGGAGTGCCATAACTATGCGAAATTGACCAACTTGTCTTTTTCCTCGACCCAATTTCATTGAAACATATTTCAAGCTTGTGTTAATCCTGTGTGACATGAGTCTATATTCATGGGTCGTTGCGTGTCCACTCGCCATTTGAACGGCAACCTTGCTTGTATTGTGTTTGTTATTGTCGTGGGTTCAGCAAGTGAAAAAAAGACTGTTAACTAATCAGAGATAAGGACACAAAAGCGTGACTATTGTGGAAAATTGAATCTACCATAAAATAAATTATTTCGAGCTTCTGCGACCTTTGTAATAGAATGCATGGAATATTTTTGGGGTGGACTTGGAATTTTGTCGGGTGCGATACCTGTTGGGCGAGGCATGCTATTGAAGAAATGCTATGTTTGGAGAATGCTATTTAGATTCAATTGGAGCCCATATTTTGGATTTGCGCAGCTATTTTGCATTAGAGTCAGTAGCATTGCGGTGCACTTTTTTCGGCACTAGTATAAGGCAACTGCTTGATCCTATCCCCGAATCCCCACAGTCTTGACGAAGAAGTCACTTCGCGAAATAAGTCTGTACCCCGACACCGGTGCTAAAATGGGTATTATCAAACAATTTTGCTCGAAGTCTTTTCCTTACGAGGGCCACATAACAAACAAAACCCCGCTTGAGGATCCATTTGGAATTTAGTTTGGAATGGTCGAAAAGAACCTCCATTTTCATGTCAAACAATGGTCATTTCACATAACCCGAAATGTAAAAAAATGGTATAAGTGACGAGAAGAGGAGCTCTTACACTTGAAGTGCATTTGATTTGTTCATCTCAATCGCAATGTTAAAAAGTATAATCGACGAGTACGGAGTGTCACAAGGAAATAAAACTTTCGTCCTCCTTTCTAAAAGTTCAGCGCGACGGACGACTCTTTTTCGACTTAAAATATATTTGGTTTCGCCCCATATTCATGTGCGGACTAATAAGTGTTGGGACTTTTGATTTTCAAAGTGTGATAGATCTCAGAGAAAACGCTCCACTCATAAACAAAATGCAAGAAATTGCTAAGAAGCAAGAAATAAGAATTACAGTGGGTGGTCGATTTTTCAATTTGGGTGTCAAATGTGGAAGATTTTTGAAAATTTCTCAAACTAGAAGTAGATCTACCAAAATTGATGAATCTGATGTTCAAGTTTATTAAGCTGCATTTGGCTACCATATTTCGTCGATGTTTACATCAGTTTGAGGTTTGAGTTTGAGACAGAAGTACTCTGAAATCATATTACACTGTGTGGCTCCTCCAAGATGGGAAAAGTCCGCACACAGCCACGGCTATTATGGTTCCCAAAATTTGCGTCGCATATACATTTCAACAGTCATGAAATAGAGGGAATACGTCTCACCTCATATTTACATCAAATTAAAGTAAATCTGCCTAGAGTGCTGTTGGCGCAGTCAAAGGGGACTCCTTTCCTTTTAGATTAAGATGAGATTCGACTCGTCGAGCATGCTTTCTTTTCCTCATATCTTACAGATGAGGTGGATGAGGTGGTGCATGCGCCCCCTACAAGATCATCTCCAGCTTAAAGAACTCAGTGATCCGTCAATGAGGTGTTTGCTAGCAATGAGATGAAGTCGTCTAAGATGGTGGTGGCGGTGAAAATGAAGTAAATGATATTCTCAAAAAAGGACATCCAACAGTGCTGACTTGGACAAAGCGTCACCATGGGCAGCTATAACTTCGAGGTAGTTAAGGACTTCGTTTATCTCGCTTCATCTTCTTTGATTGGCGCTACAGTCAGGGGTGGACCTGGGGCTTAACCAACATGCCTTTCCAGCCATTGTTCCTGTTTATTCCACAGCCGAGGTAGACGAAGTCCTTGACTACCTGAAAGTTTCTACTGCATGTACTTTGTTTTTTCCTGGCTTACCGCAAGACCCATTGCAGCCGATTTCCCATCAATGCCAGAAAACGCCTCATTGATGATAAACAGTACTAGTAAACTCAGATTCAAACAACTTGGGGTACGAAACTGGGGATAGCTAGCCAGAGATCGCGCTAGTTGGGCATGCTTATTGGTTGCAACCCAGGCCTACCCGAGATTATTAAGCCAAGAAGAAGAAGGGTGCACTGCTGCAAGATGGCTTGTACCTTGACGCAATCTCTGGTATTTGCTTAAAAGACTTGACCATTGACAAATGGTGACTGTAGGACGATATGTCTATTACTTAGTAAACACAACATTAAACACGCGTATTTGTCACGAATGTTAGATACTAATGACAACTGATAAGTATGTCTATTAGAGTCTCAGCAGCGAGAAAACTACTCGACCTGCTCTGTTTTATACATACATTGGGAACAATTTTAAATTTCATATTTATCATGATAATAAACAGTAAATACGATATGAATGATAAAACAACAAAATAAATACACTTATAATCTAAATGATGACTTTGGTTAATAATTAGGTTTTTTTTAAAGAATACTTACTTTTTGGTCTCACTGTTTATTTTTCATAAGTATGTCAGCATATTAGCAATATCAAATTACAGGGAGAGTAAAATTATGAAAGTGTTAAAGAATGATATAAGTACTATGTATTAGATGTACATGAGAGTAAAGTAAATTTAATACAAGGCAAGCTTTCATAAAAAATAAGAAAATAAATATCTAAAATAAATTACATGTCGAACGAACTCATTTATGCAAGCTGCAATGGTCGGGGGAATGTTCATGTTTGATGCAAAGTACATCACTTCTCATTGAAATATGTAGCACTAGTGAGAGTGTTCGTGGGGAAGGTTTAGACTTCTTGATTTGCACGATTTTTTCAATCTTCCCTTGTTTGATTAAGTATAATGAATGTAGGGAAGTCGAACATGATATGCCCAAGTCCAACAAGGGCACCAGCGCCATCTAAGTTAATATTTTTATTCTGAAGGGATGTGGCATTGTGCGATGAGTCAGAGTTTTACTTTTTAGAGAGTCAGTTGACTATTGAATATTTTTGGGAGCTGATTGTGTGTCTCGTAGGACGGCAGATCCCCTCGGCAGAGGAACCTCTTCATAAGAAAATAGATCTCGAGTGCCAAACTCCACTCCACACTACTAGTAGCACATCACAGTAAGCCTGTGATGCTTTAAAACTTAAGTTTTCAAATAATGTTCAAGAGACTTTCTGAATTGGATGCCCCACAGCCTCGAGTGTATTCAATTACAGAAAAAATCAGTTAGGCTGCTTTTACAAACGCTGTTTTCAACAGCAAGCTCTTTCAGTTCGTAGCCAGGAGAGGTGAAACTCTTCATACGTGCGACCACCCTTGACGGCAAGTCGAATTTAGCGCGTATAAAAGCAGCCTTAGTCTCTCACGCTCTTTTTCACTTCCCAGCTTCGTGACAACAGTCGAAGCAGTCGTTTAGCTCTTTCGCTGAACAATATATTGTAGTGAATTATGAAATAACCAGTTTACGTGTCCATTTTATGTACAATAGATTATGAAAATGCTATGAGCAATAATGTTTTCATTCAATTTGAACGTTAACTACGAAGTAGGTAGCTACAAAGGAAGTGTGATGGAAGGTTCTATAATATCTTGCGCAACTCAAATACCTCCAAGCTTGTATAGAATGTCTTGCAATAATCATGTTCTGCATGGCATTTGAAACTTACCCGCAACTTCAATCTCACAGAATGTTCCAGCTCCGACGGAATTGTTGGCCACACATCTGTAGGTCCTTGCAATCGCGTAGTCTTCGTCGAGAATGTAGTAGCTCTTGTCGTTCTTAATGTTGCCGCTGCCCAGCAGTTCAACAGAATCATTTTCTGCCTTAATTGACCATGAGAAGTCGGCCTAGGGAGATGATATAAATTTAATATCTGTGTGTCCTTTACGAGTTATTAGTACCATTGTTTACAAACAAACATGATTTTCTGAGAAATTTGACTGATGTGCTCTAGTTGTTGCGGGATTTTTGGGTGTGATTTATCTTGTTTCAAAAACAAACAAAAAGCTCATGAACTTATCCTTGCTTTAAGGTCGAAAAATGGTTGCAGAGTAGTCAAGTTACAGTAGCTTTGGTCAGTGTCGGTAAGTCGTAAGCGAAATAAATACCTTTCGACGTTCGCTTTGACGGGCGTTTTTGGTAATAATAATTTGAGTGTGATTAAAATGCATATTTAAATATCCACCTACTCAATATGGGTTGAAATAACAATTTATTGGCGTTTAGTTTTTTCTGACTGATTCAATCCAGTTCCATTTTTCAGAAAATCATGTTCATGCCTAAGCGGAGAATCTTAATAACGGTTGTGATAGAATGTACTGACCTCTTCAGGGTTTCCGAAGGCTGTGCAAATCAACGTATCCTGGTCTTCATTCTCCCTCCTTTCAATTTCACATTTGGGTTTGACTGAAAATAAAATGACATAAATATTCATAAGAGAGAGAGAGAGATTGGTTATTTGAATGAATCTGTTGGTATATTTTGCTCGCAATTCCGTTTACATGGTTCATCCAGTTCGGTGTTCAAAATTAACATAAGACAAAACACTAAGACTTGTCCTCTAACATGTGAAATTATGTACATAAGCCCCAAGTAGGAACATTCATTTAGTGGTGTAAATCCCCAAACATTTGATGAAGCTATGTAAGTCAATAAATCTTTGCCTAGCAAGTACCAACTGAAAACCGAGTCCGCGGGATATCACTATGTGCTTCATACAGGCTCTTTAAATCTCATATATATAATCTAACGGATACAAAAGTTTCAACTGAAACGAATTGAATTGTTTCGACTCGGATGGCTAGGTCATGTAAAGAGAATGGACACTAACGCTCCGAATCGGAGAGTCTTCGAGTTCAACCCTGAGGAACAACGCGGTACAGGAAAACCTTACCTCCGATTAAATGAGATCTTGGGTGAACGAAACTGGAGGCACCTGGCCCAAGATTATGCAAATTGGAAAGCCTTAGGCCCGCAGTCCACACTATAGCACCATGTAAAGAATAAGAACATCCACATCATTCACTATTGCCACTTGGTCTCGTTGTGCCACTGTGTAATATTTCTTCAAGACAAAGAAAGGTGCAAACGGCACCATCACCGTTAATTTGTATCACTATTTCCAAGTGTAAACCAAATGCTTTTGCCCTTAAAATGAGTCTAGAGAACACCAGTTGGAGCGTATTGATTGTGTACGAGCCCATAATCTTCAAAGATTTAACACTTAAAAAACGATTATTCCTTAATTTATTGCCTGCAACCTGCAATGTGTCGAAAAGTGAGTGCTAATTAAATTACTGAAGGCACTACACTGAATGCTTTAAGCTCGCAACTACTAGCGTACAGTATAGCAAAAGAGGACTAATGATCTACTGGAATTAAATTCATATAAGTAAGGTGTCACGGTTTTGCGCCTCATAGGTAAACAGGCCCGAAGAGGTGCGCCCTATAACGACTTCTGTAGAAAATTCAGGGATTGGGAGAAAAAGGTGAGAACCATTGCTCTTGAAGAAACAAGACGAAGACTGTGTAGAGGTAGAATTGAGAAACTCACTTTACTACTCAAGAAAAACACACGACGACCACTCGTTACAAGATCTTCTTTATTTCTGTTACCGCTTAGTGTTAAATACATAATAAGTAACATGTCATATAAAGAAGTGGAGACTTTTCGGATAGATCATCCGATCAGATTAACCGATACTAAATGCAGTACAAATTGGTGTTTGTGTGCTGAGAACAGTGACGTCCAAAAGTAAATATCCGTTTTGATAAAATCGACTACAACTGCTAGACAGATATTACTTCAACTCCCTCGAAGATTTCTCTGATATGAGCATCCCACAATATCTCAATATCTAAAAGCCACTGAGTGGCTATAAAATAGCCTAAAATAAAAAGATTGTTACAAATTCAGATAGTAACAATACAATGGACCACAATGCTCTAAGTAGAGCTCGCTTATATTGCCCTCCCTTCTATTCTCGCTTTCAACGAATTCGATTTTATTTAATTCGAACCTAAATTTCAAAAATTCTTGATGATATAGCCGATTTGTAGTAGAGGCGTCAGGTGAATTATACCAAAAATTTGCTTCTCAAAACTTTAAACGCGTTTTTCTGGAAACAGTGTTTTTCCGACTGGCGCATGCGGTTACTCAAAAAACTACAAATCCAATCGATTCCAAATTTTAATGCTTTATTCTATACATATAAAGCTATAGAATGAAATAGGATAAATCAAATCGGTAACGATCTTCTTTACTTTTTAACTTAATTTGGGGCTGCAAAAAAGCGATCTTAAAAAAAAGAACGATTTGAAAGGTCCGATATTTTGTTAATTTTTTAGCTTAATTAATAATCCTAGTTCATACCAGAGCCAGTACTTTTTCTAATCCCGTTGCAATTTTCGGTTTCAGATGTTCCAGTGAGTGGAAATCACATGCCCGCTGAAAAAAAGGGCTTTTGTTTGATCACAAAAAACAAGAACAGCAACTTCTTTTTTAAGTCTTCAAATAAATGTATGTAAAGAGGGGGCGGGGGATCCCCTTAAATGAATCAATCAAGCTGTCACCGTACCTTCCTCACTCAAAATACAGTTGAAGGATGATACGTATTTCGACCTCCACGCACTTGGACCGTGTCTAGGTTCGATTCCTGGTAACGACAAAGATTTCACGGCGCTGCCTTGACCCTTACAAGTCTATAACAATGCTCAAAGAACTGCCCAGAAAAGGCTTTTCAAACTTGGTCTACCGGCGTCGGCATAAAATTGTAGGCCCCATCTACTCGTCAGAGAACAATAGCACACGCGACCACTGCTGTAGAAACAATGCCCTGACCCTCCACGTGTTGTAGCGCCACCCACACTATTATTTGGTATTTTATTCACAACTGCAAGATTTGAACAATATACACATATGTTCACTTAAAACTTTTATAGACATTTAAATCATAAATGCGTTTTACTTAAATTCCCACTCAGAACCGCATAATGAATGACCCCGTGTATGCATTTGCTACCTTTCAGCAGATCAATACCCCAAGCAGCGGCCCCCAACAGCCCACAAGGGTGAAGAAAGTTAATGAATTGACGGACGTTTAAAATTTCAAAAGCTTTTAATGGGGGAATGTTTGTGAACGCATTTTAACCGCCGCGCCGACGAGTGCAAACAATTCAACAGTCAAGAATTGAAGGTTAAATTGCATTCCATGGTTGTAATTTATTCATTAAATTGTACAGCACTTGTAGTGTGCGTGTGTTTACTTACATTGCACATCGATGAATGTATCCGAGACACTTGAGCCATGCTTATTGAAGGCCACACAAGTGTATCTTCCAGTGTCGTTCCTTGACATAGGACTATTTATTATGAGGGCGTTGCCTCGTGTAATGGTCTTATTGTTGAATCTCCACTCATACGATGGCTCTGCGAAGGGAGAACGAAAAGTGAAAAAAAAGAAAGTGATTTATCAAAACACAGGGCAGTGTCAATTTTATTTTTCAATGCATGTGTGTGAAGAACCAGCATGAATTCACAGCACATCAACGTATGTACGTACCGGGATTTGCTTTTGATTTGCAGAGGACACGTCCGGGAATGTTGTCCTCAAGAACATGCACAACCTCGTGCGAAACAGTTGTATTCTCTGGAGGATCTAAAAAACCATTAAAAAACCATTAGAAAAGTAAACAGGCATAGGTGGGCGAGCCACTGTGGTGATTTTTCAAATTCAAAAAAAAAGAATACTCACACTCAATACTGAAATATGTCGCACTCTTAATGCCAGGACCGACGCTGTTCTCTGAAGACGCACACGAATAGTTGGCATTGTCCACTTCAACGTCGAACCTCTTGTTTGGCCAGGCCGTCATGTTAAAGTGCTGCAATGTGAAAAACAGTGCGTGTGCAATGGATGTGGTTGGAGGCAAAAATTATACGCATATATATACCAGAACGGACATCACACTCTCGAAATCACCAGTCGCCGGCGAGGCAGCCATGTACTCCTCCTTCACAAAATAGCGGTCACCATCGACGGGGAGCACAATGCCATCCTTGAACCAGGATATCGTACACCTAGGCACGCACTCAATGCGACACATTAACGAAGCATTTCGACTCGAAAACAGAATGCCCGTGTATGGGAAGAGGTTCTTTATAAAGAACGGTGGAGCGTGCACTTCTAGGTTAACTGTTGCCGGCGTACCATGCCCGCCCTCGTTGTATGCATAGCATGAGTAATTTGTTCGGCTGTCTAAGCCAACTGGTTCCACAGTCCAATCCTTTGTTACCACATCCTGCAGCGGACCACGTCCACCACGGAACCACCGGAATCTGTCGCGATACGAAACAATATTTCTAGTGTGAGTAATTCGACCCCTAAGCAATAAATGTTGTGTGTTAATGTTATGAGCGGAGTTAGGATTCTGGGCTATGGTGATGAATGTGATGATTGGAATGTTTTGTTTTAGGTTTCCGTTGGCTACAAACCTATTCGATTCTGGATAGCCAGGATCATCGACGGAGCATGAGAATGTGACACTTTTCTTTTTCACCGCTATCAGCGGGAAATGTGTCAGAGTGGCTGGTCCTGGCTCATAGTGTACCTGTCAAAACAAGAAAACACACAAATTTTTAAATTCCTCCTCGCTTTAAGCTGGTTTTTGGCGTGTCATTACCAGCAACTCTTTGTCCTCGGAGCGCGGTCCCCAGCCAGCTGAGTTGAAACCTTCGCAGGAATAATTGTAAAAGAAGCCACGGCCAATACTCTCGAGGAGCAATTTACTCGGATCTATATGACACAGATCTTCCTGAGAGGGAGAAATCTCGATTAGTTGCTGTGTTACAATTGGTTAAATAAAGGAGTTGTAAAAGAGTTGTATTATTATAAAAGAGTTGGGTTGTGGGCTGTGCAAGGAAATGATGCACCTGATGTGCTTATACTTTCAGTAGATGGCTGTTTGTTTGTGTCGTGCTTGAGAACCATTTCAAAAATAAAACTTCTTTGCCTTGCGTACGAACATTTTTGTTTTACAGCTTAATTCAGACAAAATATTCTCTATTAGATATTCGACTTTAGTGTGGAATTATGGAATTTCCCTAAGATGGGTTGATAAAGACGAAAAAATGCACGAGGACACACTTTTGAACGTTGCGCGATTTGAAGGTTTTTTGATGCGGAAAGATACGATATTTAAATTTCTTACAGAGCGATTAAAGACGAGTTTGTTAAATAAGTAGAACGGACATTTATTGTTGATGATTTCATGTAGGAATATTTTTCTGGCATTGATGTACTGGTTCAGCGTGCAACCCAATAGCTTTGTCGATCGTTCACAAATATGGTTATATCTTGGAAGGCTGTATATGTAGCGCACGGCACCGTTAAATGCTACTTCTAGCTTATACTGAGAATGTGAGTCAAGGGCACTGTAGACAACGTCAGCATACATAATTATTGGAATTATTAATGCTGGTACCAAGTTGCGCATAGTTTCGACAGGAGTCAAATAGGTTAGGTTGGGTTATAGTGGCTGGCTGCTAAGGGCAGTCACACTTAGGCCAGAGTAGGCCCATTGTGATACCACGCGGATTGACTTCTCCTAACATCGGTGCTTGTAGTGAAGCGATTTAGCTGGCCTATGCTGGCGCTGTTTAGCTCATTGAGGCCGTTGAAGTTGTAGGCCCCTAACTTTAGGAACCCACGACTAGCCTGAGCACTGCAGGAGCAGAGCATGTGTGCCAATTGCACAGTGCTCGGTTATGACTTCTATGAGAGACCTTAATGAGTGCTGAGTCTAAGTAGACTGAGTGACCGTTTTAGGCTAACTGATGGCCAGTTTTCTTCTGTTTAAAGGCAGGTGGTGCCTTCTAGCCATTTGTCATTGGTCGTCTTGATTGTGTAAATCTTTAAAAGATGGTAGACTGTAGCGATCGACATGGAAGGTGGGACCCCTGATTTTGATAAGGATGACGTTGTACAACACCTGGCGAACTCAACGAGCTTTTCAGTTGCCTGGTATGTCACAGTGTGCCGGCATCCACATTAGGTGAATGTAAAAATGCTCAACCATCTCGTTAAGAGACAGTTTGCAATTGAGTAAAACATAACATTATTTAGGGATTTTATAGTGGCCTGACTATCGGAACAGATTAAATCCCTTGTTGATATCACGTTGTTTTCGAGCCATGACAGCGCCTCTTTAATCGCTGTGGTAACTATCTGGTATAATTTTAGTTAGAGTTTTTTGTGGGTTCAGAAGCAGCCCATAACCAATACGCCAATTATATACACTGGACAGTTCTTCATTAACCAGAAGAGCCAACTCAGGGAGCTGAATGAAGGGCTTACCCAGAAGGGGTTAAACGTCATCAGCATAAAGATGCACAGGTGTTTGCGTGCACTCTGTTGGAAGATCGTTATCGAACATGTAGAATAATAATGGCCCCAGAATTGATACTTGAGGAACTCCTTGATCTAGAGCTTTTAAGCAAAAGGACTTACCTAGAGAGATAACTCTCTGAAATCTTTTAGATAAATAGCTGCCAATCAGTTTAACCGCCTTATGGCTGAAACCAAACACGTTTTTTAACTTCCACTCTAGGATGGTGCGATCTACTCGAAGAAAAGCTTTCGAAAAATGAAGTAGACAAAGAAGTTTTGGAGCTGCATTTGTTTAAGTGTAAGCCAATATTGCATGCTCGTATCGGTGAATTGTTATAAATGGAAGAAGAAGTGCATGAGGCTTTTCTGCGACTTCAGGACACCAAACCGAATGTATCCAAATTCGAATCGTCTGACTGTTTGTTTGACATTTCTTGGTTCACGCAATCTGTTCAGAAAGCAAGTTTTATTTTAATTTTTTTTTATAAGACCCGTGCAAAAACCGTTTTCAAGCGAGTTCAACAAGCACATTTACTTATGCAAAATTGGACTTTTCGACGAAGAATATCTTGAACATGTGCAATGAATTCAAACACTTTGGATAAATTGTTTTCCCTCTAAAGAGATTAATACTGACTTCGTACACCTTTACACCTTTTTTATGCAAACACTGGACTTGAGGTAATTAGTTATATGTAGGGCTTGATCGAGGACTTTTTTATGTCGGGTGAAATTTTCTCCATGGCAAGGGAATGGTGGTAAGGTGGTAAGTCGCAGTGATTGCTGCGATATTTTCTAACGTTGATACAGTTCCTTTTATTTTGACTGTCATAGTTGCTGCTTCATCGCAGCATAGTCAATACATTTCGTTCATTGAAAGTGGTGTTTACTCAGGAAACTATTTATGACGTTTAAGAATATCTTCCTCGGTCTTGTTGGATTTTCGATTCTCGGAAGGGTCCACATGACATTCCTCTAAGCACCGGACACATATTGTGGCATATCACAGATTTCCGTTGATATATGTTCGCTTTTTTCAGGTTTGTTGCAACTTCAAGTAGCCCCAAAGAAAGAAGTCTGCGATGATGAAATGGAGCGATGTTGGTTGGCCAAGCCAAATCGCTATAACGGAAGACTACGCTAACAAGAAACAATTCCTTTATAATATCAATTGCGGCTAGTACACACGGTCACTGTCTTGTTGCAAGTACATGTACACCAAGTTCTACTCATTCAATTCCGGCAGTTAGAAGTCGTTTCTCATAACTGTGTAGTGTTCGCCAGTACTTTAACTGTATTGCCTACGGTGTCCTCAAACAAATTCTGTCCAATCGCTCTTTCCACGTAAACGCTACACCACACAGTGGCTTTGGCTGGACGATATGCCCCTTCGTGCATCACACGCGGATTTTCAGTGTTTCCCAGTGTTTGGGGTGATACGATTGTGAAGTCGATGTTGATATTCACGCTCCGCTAACACCGCCGACCGATTGTTGATTCACAAAATTATTCTGCGGCCTTGCGGAGTATAGCGCTATACTGCTTCTCTCTTTGTATACTGCAGCTACCAGTGTCAAATATGATTGCAAAAATTATAACTTACTAAAATTATAACTAATAGTTATAAATTATAACTATTATCGATCCACCTTGTATATTGAAGGTGTTGTTGGTCCAGTTTTTCAAGCCAGTAACAGCTTCTAAATTCTAAGTTCCTTTTAGCTTCGTGACATTTGCGTAGTTTTCACCATCATCGTCGTTTTCTGATTCATAGATTTATTTCACAAATTCCAATCCTGACCATAAACTCCCTTGCTTATGTAATTCAATTTTGTTTTTTACATCCCTATAAAACTATTTACAATATATCTCTCGAGTTACATACGTTATTTCAACAAGCAGCAAGTTGCAGAAAGTGGTTATCGCATCGAAAAAATCATGAAGGTGGACGATTGCTTAACTAAATTGAGAAGTAGTAATAAGAATTGTAAGTAATCGTCAAGGTGGCTAAGAATGGTTGTTGGCCTTATAAAAACCTTCTGAATGGACTGGAAAATTTGCCCTACTACTCGTAACCTAACCCAACTCGTTTGTTTTAAAATTGGTCAATTTCTGCAATGTTGTATGTTCAAAATAAGATTATATACACAGTATATTTAGAAATCAAAAAAAGCACAAAAATCCTTTTCTCTACTTACATTCGTCTCTGTGCAATCGGGTAATTCCTTGAGTAGTGACGAATTGGCATACCAACGAACTTTCGTCAGTGTAGAGGGATTCGCATCAATTATATTACAATAAAGTGTCACATTTGATTCATCACTCTCCTTCACAGGACCTTCGGGCATCATGAGGACCTCAACAATGGGCACATCTGCAAAGAGTCGACACAGACAAACAATTTGATTAAGCGGACAGAGATAAATGTCTTGGGTATCTCGTACATTGAACGTCTAACTCGATAACCGTTTCGGATACTCCTTTCCCAATGGTGTTTGATAATTCACATGTGTAGTTGCCGATGTCTTCTTTGCTTGTTGCTTTGATGACAAGGGCGACATTTTCCGAATTGCCCCCTTCGAAGCGTTCGGTGTCATTTACATTTACCAGATCACTGTTTCGATACCTGCAAAATAGATTTTGATAGTTTTGATGAAGCACTGTGGATTATGTGGGGAAGGGGTCGCTACAAGGACTACAATGTGTACTTGACAGGATGAGTGAATTTTTGATTTGGGGTGTCGCATATTTTGTAAGAAAAACAATCACAATAGAAAACAAAACCTGGAGTTGCGTAAGCATACTTTATTTTTTCATTGAATAAATTATATTTGCAATGATGTGCATTGCTTTCATGTGCTCCTGTATTGATATGGAACTGCACCAGGAGGTGTCAAATATCGCCTCGCAATTATGTACACCATGGAAATAAACGACGATATTTGTGAAACCTGTGTACACCAACTATGAACTAATGGGTCATAACATAGCGTCTGAGCTTGGGCAGTGACAAGAGACAGAGTTGGAGCTCTTAATTACAGCTTGGTGGTCGTGCCGAGGTTTGGCACCCATGGTAAGACTCAACATTCCTACCCAATATTTTATCGCAGACACGTCAATATTTTATACAAACAAGTCAAAGAAATACACAACTCATAATATAATTTTAACCTCTTCACTTATCCCTTTTTCGTTTAACTTGTAAGCTTTTTATTTATTTTGTCTGTTACGCAAAGATTTTGCGGTACAAAAATTGCCATCGTGCCTTGAATGCACGTGTGTGTAGAACGCTGTTTACAAAGACATCATCTCGGCGGGTAGCCAATTTAATTCAATTCCAAAATTTGCTGAGCTGTGGCACATATCCATCAAGTGTCGTCTGTCTCTCAGTGAGAATGAAAAGCAATTTTACAATCATCCCACGTGATGCTGTGGTATACCATGAAATTTCGTTACAGACAAATTGCTCAGGCCTGTTGCAGTGTTGTCATGCTTTCTCGGGGCACTAATTATCGGTCCTGCTGTTTGCATACGTCTGCAGGACTAAATTCAGTTATATTGTAAAGTATGATGATGGTTCTTCGGATCAGGGATTTTAACTCAATTTGCTTTGACAAACAAGCAACGGGTGTAACGGACGTTAGTGTCTGAAGAATTTGGCAGTGACTCCTTACTAGATCTTGACATTTTGCTGTTGGCGGTGAGCACCCGAACGGATTGTCGTTTTTAAACGTCTTCTCTAGGAAAGGTTGAGCGTAAGTATTTGTTCTATAATATCTCCGAGGGACAGTAAAAGCAAAGCAATGAGCTACGAGTGATTGAAACATTGGCAATTGAACAACCAGTCCTTGATTACAGAACGAAGTATTTGGTAGCAATATCGATCAAGGGTCAAATTTAAATGCGTTTAGAATTTTTGGCATCGTTACACTCTCACCGAATGCACTCTGCGATTGATAGGTATGGCATATTATTATTATTTATTTTTCGTACCATTGTGGTAAATAAGTTTTTGATTTCGTGCGTTTCACATTGGAGTATTTTTTTGCAAAAGTTGAAACACTTCTTTCGCATGTTTCTATAACTTCGCGCGGTTTGCTAAGAGATGGCGAAACTTGTATTATTCTATTGGTACATGCGTTGGAAAGCTGCTGTCATTGTTTCAGTAAATGTCAACAACAACAATCATTTTTTTCACTCAAATACGTCGCACTTTGTGCCTAAAAAAGTGTTTTTGCGGGGAGTTCTTCTTCATTTTTTTAATATGAAAAAAACTGTTGCCGAAAGTCATATTATTTTGGTGGAAGTTGATGGTGAACATGTGGTAGCTGAGCGAGCGTACCAAAATTGGTTTGCACGATTTAAAAATGGTAGATTTTAGCTTGGAAGACAATGAACGTCCTGGGCAGTCAAAAAAGTTTGAAGACAAAGAACTGTTGTCAAACACAAGAAGATCTCGCAGAATCTTTGGGAAAGCAGCCACTTCAAAACGTTTAAAAGCAGCTGGATATATTCAAAAGCAGGAAATTGGGTTCCACATGAACTCCAGCCGAGAGACGTCGAAATGCGGTTTTGTATGTCCGAATTGCTGCTGGAACACTACAAAAGGAAGTCATTTTTGCATCGGATTGGTACTTTTGATGACCGGGTGAAACCATCAATAGACATTGCTACCGAACACAATTAATCCGATTGAAGAGAGCAGTAGCCGAAAAGCGCGCGGAATATGCGACCAGAGACGAGGCAATAATTTTCCATCATGATAGCACTCGGCCCCATGTTGCTATTCCGGTTAAGAACTATTTGGAAAACAGGGGAAGGGAAGTTTTACCCAAGCGCCTTATAGCCCAGACCTTGCCCCTTTTGACTACCATTTGTTCTGGTCTATGCAGAACGCGCTCACTGAAATACGGTTCACATCAGAGCAGAATATCAAAAATTAGCTTGATTCACTCATGCCTGTCAAGCCGGTTTTTGGGATGTGATCTATAAGAATAAGTTGCAGAAATGAGAATACCATTCTTATGAGAAGTTTGATATTTTCCAGCACGCTGAATGTCTATAGACCCGTTTTGAATAAAAGATGGCCTGTACATCTGCAATATCTCTGGGGCCATACATATTTCACCGTCTGATCGATCAGCTTTAGTCAATTCCATCCCTTCTATCCTGAATGGTTTATCACAGCAAAAGCCTGTTTTTCTTGGACGCACCATTTGTTTCAAAAAATTCCCTCCAAAACTGCAATATTTTCTAGAATGCGATACGTCTTCCCAGTGATGTTCATGGAGAGTAGAAGGTAGTGAACCAGTGATGCGAATTTCATTGAACTCACTCACGGATTTTAAGATGTTTCTTAATCTGAACTAGAACTGGATATCACAATGGAGCAACAATGCTGGCAGCCAAATAACCTAACCTAAAAACAACACCATAAAGTGTGGGTTTTTCTTGGCAAGTTTAGTCTGAATTGCTCAAATGTATGTGAAAGTCTATACACCTTAGAAAGGTTAACGCTGATGAGTTCAGGGACTTTGTGAACAATCTTGGTAGGCATAGGGTTTAATCTACCGCGCATTATGATTCTTGCTTTTTTCGCCAATTGTTGTTTCTTTCTGGCGGCTCGTGGTGTTGTGGGTATGTGGGAGGAAAATGTTTCACGGCTCGGACAATGCTCTTTCATGTCACTGACAATGCTCAAAGAGTACACTGTCTAGAAAAAAAGCTTCCCAAACTTGGCCGTTCGGAGTCGGTATATAACTGTAGGTCCCTTTCACTCGTGAGAGAATAAAAGCTCGAACAACATGAGTGGTTGCTGAGAAGCTAGGCCCTGGTCACCAGTCCCTAAAAACTAGAAACAAGACTTGCGGCGTTACACCCGATCGATAAACGAATCTAATTTGAATAATCTCCTTCTTTTTCGGTTATCAAAGGCTTTCACAATGCCAGCAAAATGGCGACAATCCTAAAATAATACACCTTGTTGTATTCGATGACCCTGTGTAGACCGTGTAAGTGTGCATTGTTTTGATTACTCCATCAGATCTCATATCGGAGACATCAATATTAATTAATATTGTGATGAGGGTTGGTTATATGTACAACAAGCCGGATTATTTCACGACACCATCTCCAGCAACCCTGCTGTTTGTTTACCACTCTATTTGGGTTAACTATACGTACCGGAGAGTCGAGTGAAAAGGGGCAGTGCCCAGGGACTTGTGGCACAATTCTTACCTTATGTCATTAAAACCTTTGTTTCGGTGTATATTAATTAGTTAGAGTACACACAACTTTCACATTACTTTGTTCGCACATAGAGGGCATACGAAAAGAACAACCCACCGCAACACGAGGGTTGCCCTTGATGAATTCACATGATTGGCATTGATATCGTGTCAATACGAATATATAAGTGTAGAGAGTGATTGTGCAGGTGTACGCAAATACATACTGCTGGTAATTAATTGGTAGTTTTCAAATAATTTATTTATACAATTCCATTCCGCTCGTGCACCTACGAGTACTGTGAGGGTTAAAAGCAAGTGTACACTCTTGTGGATGTTTGTAAAATGAATTGCAAGGGTGTCGTGGTTTTGAAGGGCTATTCGTTTTTTAAGTATTGGGATCCCCTTTCCTTAAAAAATATTCATTATTACTTAAACTTGCAACCGTCAGCGGTAAGATTGGAGCCTGCAATTAATGCGTTGTCGTCTTTTCGAAAATTCGTTAATGTGCTTGTGCAAGTTCTGGTGCCGAACAAGACCGAAAACCGCCCAATTTTGTACAGTCCGATAAGATGGTATACAAAAAATCTCGCTTACCGTCTTGGAACTGGCATATGCATTAGCAGATAAAAAAATACTTCTGCTAAGATGCTTTGAATATAAAAATTTAGAGAGTGTTTAATATTTGTCAGACACGTAAGTATTTTAAAATCCATTTTATAAAAAACGAATCAGTTGGGCCAAGGAGAATTTAAGAAGAGATTGGAGGCTTCTTTTTGAGCGTGGTCGTCTGTCAGTCATACCTTGTGTACACAATCCAATAAATAAATCCAGCGGACCGTCAAGCATCCTCAAAACAAGTATTTGGCAATTTGTTCATGTTTGCAAATAACTTAAACACACCCAACATGGTTAAGATTTATAAGAAGGCTTTATTACCATCTGCCCAAAGGAATGAGAATTAGTTGCTGAAAGACGATAATGACCCGAAACTCGATTGTAGATATGGACAACCTTTCAAATTCAATATTTAAGGCCGTCTTGTCCGATACTTTTTCTCACCTTCCGGTTATAGGGAAATTAGAGCGGTGAGGCAAAGAGACACTCGGCTGCTTCGAAGGTTCTCTATTGACTGCATTTACATTACAGATTTCTTCAACATCAAAACCAGGAAAACTAGTGCAGAGTGAAAGAATTGTAGATGGGTCATTCGATCATTTAGGCTAATGACTACTACTATAGCAATCGTATTCCATCTACTAAAACCTGTATATCCATGGAAATATTCTCTTAAAACCATAAGTTAACAGACTAAATTAAACTTAATAATAATAATATGGGTGGCGCTACAGCCCATAGAGGGCCAGAGCCTAGGTTCTCAGCAACCACTCGTGTTGTGCGTGCTATTGTTCTCAAACGAGTGGAAGGGACCTACAGTTTTATGCCGACTCCGAACGGCCAAGTTTGAGAAGCTTTTTCTAGACAGGAAATACTCTTTGAGCATTGTCAGTGACTCGAAAGAGGTGGGGCCGTGAAAATTATTTTTGTCGTTCAGAGCTGGAATCGAACCTACGACGTCGAGGTTGGGGTAGACGCACATACCCACAACGCCACGGGCCACCACAATTTTAACTTAATTAAACTAAAATTGATTGAAGATATTGCCCTCAATAAATTCATGTCGCTTGCAAATATTAGGCTGGTATGCTTTGCGTTTGCACTGTACTACGCGCTTGACAGCGTTCGCTTATGGGTGCAGTTCAACATCGAAGTGCTCCATCTTCTTCCAATGATGATGATGACCTAAATAAGTCGATGGCTTCACGCGTGGTTTGAACAAAAAAGAACGACCGTGGCATATCTGCTGAACATCGAAAAGGCATTTGAAACCGATTGGATCAAAGCAATAAAAGACTCATTTTCAAACTCCTCAACTTTGGATTGAACATAGTTGCCTAACTTATGGAATTAAACTCTAAGCACTACTCAATTGCGAGTGAAAAGTATCAACGCGGGAGTACTACAAGGATCGAAGTACGACCCACAGAAAAAGTTGAACGTCTATACGACCGTCGTACAGATCCTACGCACATGCCGCACCCGGTACAAATTGGTCTATCCGACGCGGCAGTACAACTGCGTTGAACTACATATACTACATGGAGACTGTAATGAATGCTAATGGCTTCTGGTCAGAGATGAGAATCTACATCATATGTCGTTTCATACTTTACTACGAATTTACTACGTAGCAACTTATTTCTACTCCGTTTTGCTGCATTCCATTTAAGATTAATTTTAAATATCCTCTTAGGAATCTGACGCTACTAAAACATGTCAAGTAGTCTACTAGTGATGTAGACTGCCCAGCCTATGCCTGGAAAATTAGCACATGTTGCAATAGGCAAGGAGTTTTTGAAAAATTGGCGGCCAAGTGAGGATACCTACGGTAATAGGAGACGATTGTTTAATTAAATATTTGGTTTTTGCACATTTTTTGTATCTGCTTCGCTTTTTGTAAGCCTACTTCCGTTTTTTGGGCAATTTGCTCCACTTGCCGGGCTCTGCATTCTCATCCCTGTTTCTGGTACGCCCTTGCTCCAATTCTCGCTAATTAAACGGCTAAAAGCTCAACAATACAGAATGATGTGGACAGTGCGCAGTATATTTTAATCATAGATTGTCGTCACCATTCGGCTGTTGATTCTGATCATATTTGTAGCCACGGGTGATCAGGAAAGCGCATGAGAACCGCATAGGTTTCAGACTAATTGCTTGCGGCAGACCTCAAGTGGCAGCAACGTAATAGCTTTGGCCTACATGTCTGAGATTCTTTTGCGGCTATTGAGCCATAGCGTGTGTGAATCCGACGCGTTTAAGGTATATGATTCAAAACTGGGTGAAATTGCAAACAATACAACCGGGTTCTGCGACCCAAAGAGCAGCAGAGGTCTTAGAACAGCCTCACACTTCGCCAAATGTCCGTAAGCATAAATTCCAATCTGGCATTTAAATTCCTACGAGCTCTGTAAACTGGCCATAGGAGTAAAGGCATAAGCCTATCGACGGGAAGTCACATTAATCCATTACTCACACGCCATTGCCAATCAACTTTATTCGAGTTATCGAATATCAACTTATCAAGTGTATGTTTGCAACACGAGCAAGTCACCACATTTGCTTCAACCAACACTACACTCCACACAATTCATGAAGACCACATGGAAAAAGGTAAACCCCAACGTTTTCCATTAGGCTTCAGTGCAAATGTCACTTTACACTCTCCTATTGCCATTAGTTAAATTAATTGCTTTCAAAGCTTTCAAATGAAGTTTACAGTCCAGGTACTCACTTTAGAAGTCCTTGAATGTGCTCCACACAGGTTTACACATCCTCTCAGCACTGAGAGTTATTATTATTATTATTATTTGTCAGACAACTCACTCAAATGAAATAAATTGAGTTCTCTCATTTCAACTTAGTGCAAGGCGCCCGCTTAAAAACACTGACTGCTACTTGAGTGCATGCACAGCCAATGTGGCACGACTGTGAGCGTGTGTATTTAGGCGGATCGCATCAATAGTCCACTCAGATACTAATTAAAAACAAATATCAAACACACCAAAGTATGTGAGTGCTTACAATTGCTGAAAATCCGTCGGTCGTCGCTGGCAAATGCGAAAGAGATTTCGGATGCTGTGCAAGGAGACCGTTGAATAATGAAGCAGGTTACACGACGAGCGAATTGGATGGAGAACGAGACGGCTGCGTCAAATGAAATGCATGCCAATGTCTACAATTCATTTTAGTTGCAAGTGGTGCTGGCAAATCGGCAATCCGGCTGGTGCCTGAGTAAATTCAATTTTGAATTTCAATTAATTTTCTGTTTTTGTTCATTTTCTAGAGTGCACGATGGCATACCTGGTGAACGCTGTAATTGGATAAACTTCGAAATAGAATGTGTGCGCCACCCTCTGGGATATTTTTCAGATAGCCGCAGACAGTCTTTGAAATGATAAAAGTTTAATTCATCCGAAGTTTTAGCTCGAATAAATAGAATCTCGACCGGGCGAGGAGCTTTTGTTGGCGGAAAAAACAAAGCGGATGTCGCCTTTGAAGCATCACTGCGTGGGTATTTGTTCACAATTAATCAATTAAAACTGATTTTCTGCAAAAACGTCACTTTGTGCGGGACGAATGCTTTGTTGTCAGCGAAATAATAAAATTCACTCAGGATTCCCGGAGTTATCGAGGTATTTGTGAATTGTGAAAGCATCGCTTCGCTTTTTGCGATATCTAACGGAATTGCAGGCGGTCTGGGGGGAGGTCGTGGGGAAGGGTTTATTTCTGAGCACACACAGCTTGTCCTTTTGATTGGAATTAGATGTGTTTACACAGGATCTGTGTCAAATAAACTATTAAAGTGGCGCTGAGTAGGTCTCGCAGTTGGTTACCTATTGATTTTCTGCAATTTTTTGTAATGCTTGTGGACTGCGGGGATGAACCCAAATCCATCCGATAACTTGAGAGTACTGAATTAACTTCGATATATTCAAGTGTGGCATTCACAAGACACACGACAATCTTCATAATAGTTCACTCACCCTGCCTCATAGAAAAAATAAATTCAATTTTCAAAAAAACTTACCACTTCACACTGGTTAGAGAAGCCGGGTTCGCCACATACTCGCAGTTGAGCAGAACCGTGTCGCTGGTGTTGACCACAATGTTATTGGGACTGACCTTCACAACCGGCGGATCTATCAATGGAAATAACCTGTAATGACTGGCAATTGTTGAACGTGCAGTCAAACTTACACATAACTTCCAAGACGACAGATGCAGAGGCTGGCTTCTCTCCATGTTCCACAAAGAGTATGTTCTCGGCGTCACATCGGAATATCATGTCGTTTTCAAAGCGAGAAGCGCTGAATATCAAATCGCTCACCGAATGAAATGTGCCATCTTGTTGCTCGACCTGGAGTAACACAAGAAGATAAAAATAAAAAATTGGCATGGACGAGATGAAGTTGCAACTCTTACCGCTTGTGTCCTAATTTCTGTTAGGTCATTCTCTTCAACCGGTATCGGCAGAGTGGAGTTCGTCCATGTAATGTTGACAGCTGGTCGGGCACCGTACACCTGTGGATGGGGAGGCAGACATTAAATATTTCAGAGTTTTTGCGTATGTTCAGGGTAAATGTTTAAGTGGGCTTTGTACCGAGTATGTCGAAGTTCACAGTGGAAACGAACAAATCATCAGATGGGGTTCAGTTCAGACTTGTATGCATATTTTAATGGCAAATGGGATTCACGAAATAACATCAAATTGGGATGTCGGATATACGAGGGTAATCCGACGAAACACTTGCGTACAATTATTTGATGCGCATTTCGCAGGGATGACGGTCGCTCCAAATAGTCATCAAGTGCCTAGTATGTAGACATTTGATTGAACTTGTGATGCCGCTACAGCCCGTAGAGGGCCAGGGCCTAACTTCTCAGCAACTACTCATGTTGTGCGTGCTAGTGTTCCCTCACGAGTGGAAGAGACCTACAGTTTAATGCTGACACCGAATGGCCAAGTTTGAGATGCTTTTTCTTGACAGACGTACTTTTTGATTATTGTCAAAAGAGGTCGTTTATTGTTGTCACTTCGACCAGGGATCGAACGACGTCGAGGTTGGGGTCAACGCACTTACCCACAACGCCACGGGCCACCCTCATTAAATTGTTTAGGATGTGTGGAATGATGTACTTGTCTTCAAGAATGTCTGAATAGTGAATCATAATGACAATCTGAGTACCGAATCCAAATGCAATATTACGCTTGCCAATCATTGTTCCTTTGAACCAGAAATAAGAGAGCAAGGAGATATCCATCTTCGGTCATTTTTTCCCCTAGTCTATATGGGAGAGGAATGTGAGAGTAGTGGACATCTCTTGTATATTTCGGCCGATTCGTGAATTTTGTGGGATAGGAGCTATAGATTCATGCATTTTGTGGGAAAATCGTGTGTTTGGCCTCAAAAAATTTCATAATTGTTTAGAGAAATGCCTAGCTATTGAAACTGAAACTGATTTGGAAAAAAAGTTGCCAAAATTAGGAAGTAACTTCCATCATATATCTGTAAAAAAGAAAAGGCAGCAAAGAAACTGCTTTTTCTTTGCTGTCTCCAGTTTCACAAAGTTGGTTGAGGTCCTCCTCCTCCTCTGTTGAATTTTGAATGTCTACCCTAATGAATTCAAGACGAGGGCAGGCATTGACATTGCGCTGATTAATCGATCGGTCCCTTCGGGCTTACTCTTGTAGTGTATTTCAAGCAGACGTTAAAGCAAGAGGCTTAATGCTAACTGTCAATGGGTAACTTCGCTGGTGAAACTACCAATGCGTACATAGAGAGGCAGGCGGTCAGGATGTCAAACCTGTGCCATAAATCTCCAAGGGCTATATGGATAAGTCAATTCTCACCCTACCCGCAGTGTCGGCGCATAAGGACAGAGCAGAGTAGATAAATTAATAGACTATCGTCGTCGTGGTGGGCTCGGTCGCACACATTGGTCTCACAAGAAACAGTTATTCAGCCTGCATATTTAACATATGTAAAAGGTCAGAAGAATAAAGATGAACTTTTCAAATATCAAGCGTCACTCCAACCTTTCGTGGAATCAGTGTGTCGTTTGCCATACAAATTTAGTTCTGACATTTCCAAACTGTATACAGAACTTCCGTTTTTGTAGTACATCAATGCAAAGTCGATTCATATCCAGGAAAAGGAAATAAATAAATAAAAACCAATAAACAACATTTATCCGCCCGAAATGAAACTCCTAGAGGAGCGCAAATAATTTATACATCAATTGGTAGATGAAAACGAACCCACCCCGATGACCCTGGACGTGCAGCAAGACTTCTGGGAAAACGAACTTCTAGAGGTAAATAGAGAAGTAAAAGAACCCGAGGGCTTCATCAAATGCGTGGCCGCGAAAGTTCAAAATTCCGATTCCGACGACCATTGACGATGGCAAAACTTTACCGAGCAAGATGAAATAACCAGTAGAAACTTCGATGAATGTGTTCATTTTTTTTTAAATGAAGAACACGCATGACGTGCTTTAGCTGACGAAACAACATTATACAGCGTTAGCGGGAGTGTTATAGCCGCCAGCGCGGTTTCATAGGAAGCGGGTGTCTGGCACACGGCACAAAACAAAAAAGACAAGCGCGAGTACTCTCGCGGGACACAAAATAGACCCGGCAATGGATTGCTACAGTTCTCATACCTTGCAGTGGATACGGGAGCGTACATATGAAGTGGAGTTGTGTTTCAATACGTCCATGAAAGAATTATGAAGTGCAATATTTCCGAAACAATACCGAACGTCGGAGGAGGAAAGTTTCGAAAAATCAATCAAATCGAAATGTGTGCGTGTACCACACCAGGATTCGCCTCCAAGCAGTAACAGTATGGGCAAGAGGCTATACAGGGAGCCACACGTCGTCAGGAGAATAGGCGTCGTCACTAACGAACCTTGCTGCAGGAGAGAGATGGTACCACACCCGCCTCTGATGTCCCGCGGGTATAAACTCTTGAAAGCATGCTTTATTAACGACTTAAGCTAGTGCTCATCACAAATCTACTTCACTTAATCCCATGATACAAATTGTTCCGCACTAGCGGTAATTAATAAATTCTAATAAATCAGAGTGTCATCATTCACATTTAAGTACATCACTCCATTCAACTCAGCGTCAATCAAAAGAGCAGTCGTTAAAAAAAAAAAAAAACACTAAAATAACCTCCCGCTAATCTGCACTTACCTGACAAGTTAAAACGACTTTACTCCCTTGCACAGTGTGATGTTCAACTCCAGACAGCTTAATACTTGTAGGACGAACTAAATGGGAATAAAAAAGGAATAACATACAATTTATACATTTTCGAATATAAATAATTGAATGCAATAAATCACCGAATATCACAGTACGGAAACAATTGCCAGAAAACAAACTGATTACCTTGCATGTCAACTTGGATTCCAGTGCGGATTACTCCTTCAATTGCCGATGATTCAACACGACACTCAATCGTATTGCCCAAGTCATCGCGTGACAAAGTTAGCGACAGTTCTAAGGTGGCTGTAAAGAGTCCATCCTTTTCCTCGTATGTTGGTGAATCTAGACAAAAGTAAAAGAAAACGATTGGATGATGGTATGATTCTTTGATAAGGAAATAATTGTCAATTCGTCAGTAATGTTGTCGCTGGCTAAAGTACCAAGTTTTTTCTGAATACTGGAAGTACTGATAAGAGGGGGTCAGTTTCTAATTTCGAACGACTAGGCATTGGGTTGGAGTACCTAAATTTGTTTTTATAATTGTTCACTGTCATTATCAAAAACTGAGACAAAAGTGCTCTGAAGTGAAGTCGTCTTCTTCACATGCTTCGAAAAGGGTTTTATCGCTTAGCCCAATCACGCTTAGATGTTTGTTGAAGGTGTAGTGCATTTGTCCGCCGCGCCGGTAAGTCAGTCAAGATTAATTCCACGGATTTCTTACATACGTTAGGAAGCATGCGCTTGGTTTGTCTTCATGGTGGAGAGTCATGTCACCTACGGTTGTATTTTCGTCGGTTGGATTAATCAAATGTTCTGAGAAGAACTTTTAGGTAACAAAACGAAGAGTACAGCATGCTTTCCCGATCACCCAGATCCTCATGGCCTAGAGTATATGAAAGGGTACCATTAATTGACCTAATCTTCCCTTTGCCTCTCTGAGAAAGTAAGGCCCAAAGTTATGGCTTGCTAATGTAAACGAAGTCCTGCAGCCTCTGCAGATGGCACTGCGGTAGCTGTCAACAAGTGCTTACGAGATAGATGTGGCCTTCAGTGTAATCCGGCAAAAAAAAAGAAATGGCGGGTCTATTTCACAAGTTATTCCGTTGAATCTCAAAACAAAAGCACCACTTTTTCAGGAGTTAAGTGAATTTTTGGCTAGAACACCCGAACATGAGCAAACAACTGCTTTTTAATTCTGAGTAAACTTATCACAATTCATTGCATTATTTTCACTTAACTGCTTGAAAATGATAAGAGCCAATTCAAGTTTGTCCTCGCAATCAAATTAACTTCGAGCAATGCCTTAAAAAATTGCATCCTATACTCAACCAATATTTTTAGTTAAGTTGAAACGAAAATTAAACGAGCAGTGTCAAGAGGGAATTAACTAATTAAATATACACTTCGCATCAACACGCAGAGTCAAAAAAATAGTTCGTTATGCACGGCCTTTGTGAAGAAGCCCAATCGGTTTTCTTTCCGAATCCTTTTATACCCGTTTGTAGTTAAGCGCAGTACCACACTTCTCCTTCTTTGTGCTCCGAGGTGGTCCAGTTGGACCGGACCTCAATCAACAAACCTCTCTAGTTAGCAGGATATCTTCTTTTATGTGTAGAAAGTGTATAAACCCATGCCAGAGCACCATGAACTTTCGACCAGCAAGTGTTCGCCTGCTATTTACCTAGTGGTGGCTCCCACCTGTGTACACCCCCTTTGGGCATGTTTCTCATATTTGCTTTGTTATCACACTGCACCAAGTAAATCCTTAGACGCATAAAAGACCAAATTGCCTATACGTTTGTGCGGTAACCTTGTCATCCAATTACCATAAAGGTTTACCAAAACCTCCTCCCTGTCGTAAAGTAATGTTATGATGATTGGGGTAGAAGATGTTTTATGTGACGTGAAAAGGCTTGTCGTCGGTAGTTGGGACAATCGGAAGGCCGGACTCTGTTCCGGAAGACCCGACGCATGCACGGAACAGCTCACAATTTCGCCAGTATACAGAAGCGTGCATGATTCCATTTACATTTCGCCAAGGGCACTAAAGATTATCAGGCCATTGGTTTCGGTAGAACTGGGAGAATATGTCGCAAGATAAAATGAGAGATTCACTCAATCATTGAGTATATCGGGGAGAATACCATCGATTTTTTTTACGCCTCAGACCATTCATTCCTGAGATTTCGTTTGAACGTAAAGCGAGTAGTTTGCGTTTGATTTTCCCTATGGGAGGCCATTCGGAGTGACAGTTGTTTTGACAAGTGGAACTTGATACGGGCGCACAGATTTCTAAATGACAGCAGCCGTCAGTGTAGCTTTTTTTTACACTTATCGACAGTTGAGTCGGGGTTTTTCTGAAATGCTGGCAGTTTTCCAAGAATATTGGTTGGCTGCGGGAAGGGTACACATACAACTGATGCTACGGCATGGGAATTGGAGTTCTGACTGAGCTGATAACTAGGCCGACCGGAGAAGCAAATCAAAGCATTATAGGACAGAACCTAGATGAGGGCAAATCGTTAATTTCACTGAAGGCCTTCAATCAGTTCACTTCAGTTGGGCCTAGTGTTTAGTCACGTCAGTCAGTTCGAGATGCTTGATTTTCCACTTTTAATAATATCATTGCATACGATGGACAACGCGTCAGGTGAAGACAATCGCTTTAAAATCGCCTTTAAGTGCATATGGAACGGTATGAGCTGGAAGGCGATTGCAATTTCTATCAGTATGTAGGAAGCGAGAATCGACTCAACTAATGTGAGGATCTCAGAGCTTAACTGCTTCAGGTTTTATGGTACATCATTGAAGACATGCTTTGAAGCATTCTCCCTTCGACAATATTCTCGTCGAAGTAGACTGACCTACTCTGCTCTATGTTTTTACTTAATCTAAAGCTGGACGCAGCAGCATTCTAGTGATGCCATAGAAAATGAAAGTGATTGCACCGTTACATCAAAAAATTGCACATAGACCAACAATTTAAAATAACACATACAAGACACGGTATGGTCTTGTAACAATAAATGATCAGCTCAAAATGGTACAATTTTATTGTGCACTTCTACAATCAGGATATTCAAATCCTTCCATTCAGTTCGTAGCAGTCCTTCGATGTGTAAAACGATCAGCGTTTCTTAAATTTGGTTAGTTTGTGCTAAAATGTCTGTATCGCACAAAAAGGATTAAAAAAAATGATGGTAAAGCTGGAGTGAAGGAAAAATTATATAAAAATATCGGGGATTGTGAATAGACCATGTGCAACCATCCAAAGCGTTATACAAAATTACGAACAAAATAAGAGCTTCGAAATCGCACCGGGAAGAGGTCGTAAAAAAGTGTTCGACTACACTTAGAACGTACATGTCCAAGCCATTGTTCTCAGCAACCACTCGTGCTGTGCATGCTATTGTTCTCTCACGAGTGGAAGGGCCCTGCAGTTTTATGCCGACTTCGAACAGCCAAGTTTGAAAAGCTTTTTCTAGACAGGAAATACTCTTTGAGCAGTGTCAAAGAGGTTAGGCCGTGAACATTATTTTTAGCGCACTGAACAGGAATCGAACCTATGACGTCGAGGTTAGGGTTGTCGAGGTACAGACCCACAACAACACGACCCACCGCGGCGTTTAGCGCACGCAAATGCATTTTTTAACAAGTCTGATGACTTTTGGGAAAAAAGTTATGTTTGTAGACAAAGCAAAGCAGGTTTTTGTTGAAACAACAATAAAATATCTTTATCTGGCGACTTTTCGTTGGTGCAAGACAACGATGCCAATCATTCATCCATAATGATTAAGCAATGGCAGACATAAGCCCCATCGAGCACCTCTGAGACATTTTAACAAAGAAACTCTGAGAACATCAAATCACAAGCAAAAGTCGCTTAAAAGAACTAATTTTGCAGGCGTGGGATAAGGTATCGCCCGAAGTCACTAGAATGCTTGCGTCTTTAATGAATAGTCGGATGAGAGATGCCATTAATGCCAAAGGATACCATACTAAGTATTAAATGATGCAAGTTAAGGTAAATGTATGTGCAATTTTTGATGTCGATAGGGATACGAACAATTCAAGTAATTATATTTTTTCTGTATTGAAGTGTTGTATGGCTTGCTTTATATCTTTTACATGATAGCAATAATTGGTAAAAAATATCAAATAAAAGGGAGGTAAGATCCATTTTGTCGACCTTGTAAAATATTAAAAAACTTGCAGTTCTATGGGGTGTATGTGCAATTTCTTGATGTAGTGTATATGCTTTCTTTTCTTCCACTTTCCGGCCACAATTTTGTCTTAGGAGAGCTGGAGATGACTCACTCTGTCCTCCGTTCTTCGAGGACATTTTTCCCGCACCGATGTTTGTATGTCTTATGAGTGCGTGAAGTTTCATTTGAAATATTCACAATGAAAAAATGAAGCTTCCTGCGTTATTCGTTAGGTTTGATTACACATCTCATCATCGTAATCATTTTCTGAGCCGCAGGATCCACTAAAGAGGTTACCCGGGCATGCACTAGAAATCTCCAAACCACTCGATCCACCGACATTGACTCTAACTCCTAAGGATTTATGCCCAGGCGCAAGCAAGGACGTTTTTTGAAGTTTGTCCAACCACATCGTCCTGGCTCTTCCAATTTTCCGATGGAGTCGTATTTAAGGCCCGCCTCGACAGACGTGATGATGGGGACATCTAATCAAATAAATTCTACTCAAAAATCGGACTACCAGGAGTGGGTGCGTGGCATCGTTCGATGGTAACTTTTTGGTGGATTATATCGTGGGGTAATTGATTACGTGAAGAATGAGAGAATTAGGGGGAGACGAGAAGTATTTATCATCATTTGTCACAATTATTTGTCACGGCAGAATCCATTGCATCACGAAGTTAAGCCGTGATTTGTTCTACTCAAAATGGACGTGGAAGTTAATGAGGATGTTCCCCTAACCAAAAAATGTCAT
The DNA here is from genome assembly GCA_916610145.1 of Eristalis arbustorum. NCBI lineage: Eukaryota > Metazoa > Arthropoda > Insecta > Diptera > Syrphidae > Eristalis > Eristalis arbustorum. Next base: position 62,110,606 of record OU744318.1, on the reverse strand, counting down.
GGACATGAAATACACATTTTGACTGTCGATGAGCGATATGTTTCCCTCAATCCTGCTGCTGTGAGCGAAACAATGTATAAACCATGTTGAACAATTATAAGAATGGGAATCGATGAGCTTATGGGGGATATTTTATAAGGATGACTAACATATTGTCTTTATTTATTTCTTTTTTAAATTTATTATTAAACCTTCTTTACTTTCTTGCCAACGTAAGCAACTGTCATGTTTCAAAGTCTAGTTTGTAATGAGTAAGATTAAGAAGAAAAAACAAAATTAAATATTTACTTACGAGTGGTTAGACGTTTGCTTCCCCTGAACCATCCAACATTTGGTTGGGGTCTGGTATTCTTCACGACGCATGTTAACTTCAGTGTATTCCGCTCCTGCAATGGTCCTAGAACAGATCCATTCTCTACACGGTCACCTTTCTCATCGATTATCACAACCTCCGTTGGTGGCACTGTTTGTTTTCATTTTCAATTTTATTTATTTTTTTTTTCATTTCAAAATGTAACACAACAGTCGTGCGAACATACGCATTAATTCATTTGAAAGATATTGTTGTGGATAAGTACGTGTGTGGATTTGGAAAAAGATAAAATTTATTCCGATTAGTTTCTAAGTAGATAAACCAAAAGCATATAGTAAACATAAAATAAATAAATTTAGTTTGTATTAGTATTGTTTTTTCATTTACCAATATTTTCTACAGTTATTGGTATTGTAATCGGTTAACGGTTACATATTCATATATTTTTTATTTGTTAAAAATCAACATGTTTGGCGATATATATATATTCATTATTATTTTTTTTGAATCCAGATGAGAGTTGAGCATAATGAAAAAGGGGGAGGAAATTATTCATTTTTAATGATCGCTTTCATAGATGGTAGAGGTTATGTTTAAGTCTTATAAATATTTTTTATTATGATCAAAACAAATTTCAAAACTGTAAAACAGGCACGGTAACGCACAATGAATCAAAATTAAGCGTTGTTTAGTTTAATTTTTGTTTTGTTAAATGTTAAATTGGCATGACAAAAATATAAGCAAAAATGTTACAGTCTGAAGATCGCTGGAGAGTGAAGACGATTCTTAAGTGTAAGAGTAAACGCATGCAGTTTTTTGTTTTTTCATTTTCCTACACATTACTTATGAGCGTCAAATTGTCTACGACAAGCATAAACGAATAGAAAAATGTTAGTTAAACGAGTATTTAGATGGACACAGGCGACAAGCAAGTTTTTCAAATGGAATTCAATCAATGACCGAATAAAAGACAGTACAAAATAGTTCAGAGAGTTAACGAGAAAATGTGGTAAACAAATGCCAGTGAGCGTTGGACTTACCTAAAACATTAAGCTCTACACGATATCCATTGTAGTTATCACAAGTTTCTCTAGGTATAAAAAATGTTGTATCACATAAGTAGATATCTTCATCAGATATTTGCAAGTCCTTAATAATTAGTTCATATGGAGATTGCTCCACAATTACTCTGAAAATGATAAAAAAACACATACGTTGGTAAGTAACAAAGAGCATCTGTGAATGTCATTGAGTAACTTCGTGCCGTGTGCAGGTAGAGAGATTTAACTCACCTATCTTTGTATTCATCAGAAACACTCGTTATATTGCTTTCATCCAGCAGCACTGCCGCTATTCTATTATCTCCCTTGAACCAATTGATCGAATGCAATGGACCGCATGTCTCAATGTCCATTGGACATGGCAATACAACTTTTTTTCCCACATGCTCCGATATTGTCTCATCTGGAAAAAATAAAGAAATTCAAATTCGATTAGTACATTCTATGGAAAAAAAGAAGATGTAGAAAAATGCATACATTCTTTGAATCACTCTTTTAAGACATAGTGGTCACAAATTGTCCACTTCTTCAAATAACACAGCAGGTTCTTAAATTGCTAGGCATTATCTTAAAAGCGTGCTTTTACAACTCCCAAAAGTAACGACAAGCTAATATGGTATTTTTGATAAGGAACGATCCTCAGATGTTGTCTGTGACCAATTCGGTTATTACCATTTCGTCGTCAATCGCTGGGTACACGAATTCATGACCATCAAGTTAGTTGATCAACATTTCAGCGGCCAAGGGCCTTGCTTCTGAACAACCACTTCTGTTGTGCCTGCTTATTGTTCTCCTCTGACTACAGTTTTATGCCCACTCCGAAAGGCCAAGTTTGAGAAGCATATTCTAGATAAGAAGACTCGAAAGAGGTGGTGCAGTGAAAATTATTATTATTTCTTTGTCCCTCAGAACTAGGGATCTACGACGATTGTCGACGCACATACCCACAACGCCACGGTCCAGTACAGGTCGCGTATGACCAAGGAAAATTAGTTAAAAACTGCTGTACGTCGGTAGATCTACATTTGCCTCGCCAAACAATCAATATTCGTTTAGCAATACTAAGAGCATGCATTGCATTGACAATGGTTTTTTTCAAGATGGATGGATGCGTGGACACTAATTACCATATATACCCTAAAATAGTGCCTTTCGGTATTTCAAGTCTCGCTAGTACACGCACATCACAAGAATGTGTCCTCTTCCTAGTCCTAATCCTCTTTTAACATCTTTTTTTTTCCTTTCAATTCAATTCAACATTGTTGACGTCCACATTAATCTTACTTCATTTGGCACACTCATGCGACAAATCGATCTACAAGAGAGGAGACCCCTTCCACTGCGCCAATTATCGAGGTACAAGTCTCATAAACATCACCTCTAGAATCTTCTCTGTCGTTTTGTATGAGCGCTTGAAACCATTCGTAAATAACCTGATCGGTCAGTGCGGTTTCAGGTCTGGGAATTCCACCATCAACCAAATTTTCACACTGCGGCAGATGCTGGAAAATGTCGATTTTAAGGCCGCATGTGACGAGAGGGGTAATACAACTCTATGCCTAGTTTCGGCATTCTTGCCAAACTCGTCAGGTTGTGGAGGAGGACAATGAAGAACTATCGCTGCCCCATCAAGGTCGGTAACGAACTCGCCGAGACTTTCAATGTCAAGACAGGTTTTAGACAAGGCGACACGCTGTGAATTTTTCAACATCGTACTTGAGAAGGTCGTGCAAAACTCAAACCTAAACACCTGAGGCTCGATCTTCCAAGAATCCCTGCAATTGCTACAATACGCGGACGACATTGACTTGATTGGACGAACACAGCGAGCTGTCAATGAAGCGTTTGCTGAAATTGGAACGAAGTTGGCAAAAATGGGTTTAGCGGCGACTCGGTCAGAACGTCACAGTAGGCAGCTACAAATACGAGGTGGTAATTAGTTCCGAGATTAAATGCAGAATAAACTCTTGTCAACCACTCTTTCTTTGGGATTTAGAGGCAATTGAGTAGTAGGGCCCTCTCTCGAAGGACCAAGCTAACATTCTATGGACCCTGATCATCCCTGTCCTGCTCAATGTCGCGGAAGCCTGGATTGTCTCAAGAGCGGATGAGGAAGCCCGTGGTCTTTTCGAGAGAAAAGTTCTGGGTGCGGTGAACAAGCTCATGAACAACTCAGAATCAGTGAGACGCAACAGAGGACGTCCTTGAACGAGATGGTGCACACAAGTGTAGAGGGGCCTCAAGCAGAGATTGGAAGCAGCTGGCTAAGGCTCGTCCCAGCTGAAGAGGCTTGCATCGGACTGTAGCGTCATAACAATAAGTAAATAGAATCTTCTGTCCAGTGAAGCTGCTTTTGATTCATAGGCAGTCAAAAGAAAGGTAAACCTTTTTTTCATAACAAGACACTTTCCCTTCGAAGACACACCTGTGGACTAGGCTTGAGCAGACTGTTGAAGCTGCATTGACAAAGAATAAGAGGCTTCCCTTGGTCTTAGTCGACATTGATGTATCATGGTATTAAAATGAACGGTGAGCTGCGTGCTAATGCTCCATCACCAGTCTTATGCTAGTTCCGAATGGCAAAGGTTAACAAGCTTTGTGTTGACATTTGTACCCCTCAAGTACCGTGATTCGAAGATATGGTGGGACCTTGAAAATTTTTTTTCTCAAACTATTTTTGTGTGTTCTTGAGCAAAACCAACTAAACTTCGAAACAATCTCCGACAGATGAAATCGACCAACCACAACATTTTTCATGTTAAGCATTGCATAGCAAATCTCGTGCACATGTTGCACATTACAGAAAATCCGAGCAAATAACTTGGAGAATATATTGAAAATTATTCTGAATTTCTTCACAGATATCTTACATCGGATATTCATCGAATGGCTACATTCAGTTAAGCCCCACAAGAAATCAACGAATCGCCTTGGATCAGGTGCAATATTCCCGAAAAGAGAAGAAATTGATTTTATTTTCCATCGTCCTCGTTGACTTACCCTACCCCTCACATCCCATGGCACATATATTCCCGACATTCGAAGCAATGAAGGACCCAGGAAAGCACTAAAGATACTTATCAATCACATATATTATGTACACGGGCGTAGGTTTCGGCTCAAGGAAACTGCTGTCAAAAGTGGGATGATTTAGCAGGTGAAACACTCAGCTTCCTGTATCATCAAACTACACGAGTAGATCGAAGTGATACGGCTCTTATCCGACCGCACTCGCTTAGTTTTGGTTGTTTTGTATTATCTAAAATTGGATCTAAAATTGGATACGGTTGTGTGGCGAATGGGAATAGTTCAATATTCGTATACTTTGTGTGACTAATTTATTGTGTGCAAGTTTCATTTGATTGAATGCGAGATAATGAGGGGACAATGGAATCATATGCTTGTGTCCATTGTTTCGTTGATTGTTGGTACATGCAGAGAAATGCTTTGCGGGATGGGTTTATGTTCATGGTTAAAGTGGTTATATTCATTAGCTTAAACCTGGGCAGTGTCAACGAGTAGTTCCACGATGCATCGTTCCCTGAGATAACCCACAATGCTTGGTCTTCGCATATTTTCTGCAAGTGATGGTTAAGTTACGTTTCATGTCTCATTGACGCCATCTGTCCACTTAGAGTCACGAAGATATGAGTAATTTGCGAAAAAAACACAACATTCTGTTTAGCGTATCGGCAAAAGTAAACATCGATACATAACACTTTACTCCTTCACCACGAATGACGAACACTCAAGGTGCATCGATTGTAACTACCGGGCGTTTCCTTTAAACTGAAATACGATATTTTGATGGTCACATAAACACGGACTGTGTATGGCTTCGCATTCTTTTCGTCGCTTATGGCGAACATTGCCAATCAAAACAAGTCTGCTATTGAAATCGATTATGGCATAAAAAAGAGGAAGTGAACTATTCATGTGTATCGAATGGCAGTTGACGTGAGTCACGTATGTATTGGCATTTTGTTTTGCTCTGCTATACGCTTCCTGCATTTTTTTCTTGTTGTCTTTTCAGTTTTACTGACGCTTCTGGCGCCTTCAGGAATTCGGTCATCCGCGCTGCAACGCCTGTCAGTCTGTAAGCAAATTTGTTCCCCAACACGCTTTGATGTGTTTTGTTTTATTACCAGTTCATTTGTGACGTACTATAGCACAACGACCTGCGATAGTTTAATACTTTAGATTTTATTTTGTGAACAAAGGCCAGGCAGGCTCTTATTGTCCTATTGCTTACGAATATGTGGCAAGTCTGCAAATGTCCAACAAAATTTTAGGCAAGGCGAAACGCAGTCATGTGATTTTTTCAACAACGTACTTGAGAACGTTCGCCAACACAAGAAGCACGATCTTCAAAAAATCCATGCAATTTCTGCTATACGCGGACTGCTGACATGATTGGAAGTACACAGCTAGCCATCAAAAATACGTGGCAAGTCTGCAAACTGCTCAAAGGATGCATACCCACCGTTCTTGAAACAACGCATAAAATACATAAATCAATGTTAATGGAAAATACTTGCTGACCTGTCTACTGTTATAACAACAGCATTAGAAAGCGTTGTCAACAATTGACTTCTCAGCAACCAGCCGTGTTGTGCTTGCCAATGTGTAATTTGGTCACAGGTGGGGGCGGGTCCTATGGCTTTATTGTCGACTCCGAACGTCCAAGTTTGAGAAGCTTATTTTAGACAAATTACTTTCAGAGCATTTTCAGTGACTCGAAGGAAGTGGGGCTGTGCACATTATTTTGGTCCTCGGCAATCGAATCTGGACACAGTTGGTTCAAGTACATAGAGGTCGGTGCAAAAGCCCACAACGCCAAGACCGCATTCGTGTATAGCTCCGTAAGTTATTAATATTTTTTAATAACTATCGTTTTGCTTTAAAAAAGTTAATTGGTTTATTTATGGTTTTGTTAAATATTTCATAGAGCGATTCGAACAAGGATTTCGAAGCTTTGACAAGCGTCTCATGCAGGCACTGCACTTAGCCTCTGTCAATGAACTTCTACTTTCACCTCCATGTGTGAAAGTCATTGGCGGCTGGGTGAGTTTGTACCAGGACTCATCTGTCTTTGTTCTAATGGCGGCGGAGGGCCATCTTTAACGTAAATTACTAAAAAAAAAAATGAGCAGCGTCATCTTACGATACTTCGTTAACAAATTAAGAATCAATTGGTACTAACATTGGAGAAAAGAAAACAGGTGATAAAGTTAAAATGATAACTTTAATGTATGCCTGAAGAACTACCTACGTACGCAATATTGTATTTCTCACCGTCAGTGAATGGACCTCTAAGCCTTACCATTCGGTCCCTTACTCATAAAACCCATCAAATTCTCTCAGTGAACCTGTGGACGTATACGTTAAGCTGACAAGCTTCTTCATAAGGTAACAACTAAGCTAGTTATAGCTAATTATGCGACATGTCTCTAAGTCCACACGATATTGCATACCACAAGCAAAAAAACCCTAACAACACGATTATAAGGTCATCGCCTTATGTTTATTTACTATTGCTTTTATTTTTAAACGAAGGCAATCGCTTTATGAGTGCTCCTCTACGAGTACAAAGCATATTTGTGTCCCACCCGGTAGAACGCTACTAGAGACACTTTTTAACCATGCTTTTTTCCCTTCACTCTTGTGCTGCTCCCTTTTTCAATGGGGGCAGTCTGTGTAAGTAATGAAATTTCAATTTGAAGTCACTGAATCGCAAAGCCAAAGGCAGCAAAAGAAATGATTCTATTTCGTGGTTTTCCGCATCATTATATCGAAGTAGCATCGAGTTAAAGGGAAACACTTGTTTAAAATAAATAACAAAAAAATGTGTGTCCCTTTTGTTGTTGCATGTAATATGTTTATTTTTATTTGCATCAGTTACTCTGTTGTGATCGTTGTGCGCAAAAGGATGAATACTGATTAAAGGTTGATACGTTTGAGCTGAATTTAAGTCACCGAATTATTGAAATGTTTTTTTTTTCTTTTTTGTGATTAGTTAGGTAAGGTTAGGTCTGTGGGTAGACGCGATGGGACCACGTCTCACCTAGGTCCATTTGGACCCATTGTGATGCACATGGCTTTGTGATGAGTTATCTAGCAATGTGATTAAAAAAGGATAATTCGCTACTAAAAATAAAATGATGCAGACAAAAAATCACCGTCAGGTACAAGTAAGTCGGTGACAGTTGGAATATTACATGTGTTTTTGTTGAGTTATTTACAGTGAAGATATGACATCACTTGTTACTAAACTACGAAATTGTGGCTCTAACAACACCTCCTTAATCATCACCAGTCTAAAATAGATCGACACTATATTTTCTGTAAAAATGTTCTGCTTCTGGAGGAGTATGCTTTTTGTGGCATTGTCCGTTGACACCTACGCACTTGAACATATCCTCGATTGATACGACAAAAATAATGTTCACGGCGCCAGCTCTATTAGGTCAGCAAAAATGTTCAAAGACTGTAACTGACTGTAAAAAGCTCTTCAAATTTGGCCCTTCAGAGTCGGCATAAAACTGCAGGTTCTGTGCTCTCGGGAACGTATTGCTCCTTGCAGGAGAAGCTATACCTTTGCCGACAGGAGAGGCTATGCCTTCTACTGTAACGCCACCCATATTGTTAATAACCTTCTGTCAATCCTACTTATTGACAGAACAATAAGTGGGCCAGACCGTCATCTTTAATAAATTTTCCGACCTTGTCAGTATTTGTATTTTTATTGATTTAGTGCAGACAATTCGTTATCGTCTCTGAACTGGAGTTTTTTTACACGGTGGGGAAGCTGGCGAAATCCCCGAGCCTGGAGGACCGAGTCCTGGCTTAAGCCTCTGGGCAAGGGGCCGCTGCTCAACTATAGGCGGTTGCAGTAGATGCTATCCAGAGCGCCGCGAGGAGGATGTATGTCAACTGGTGTACAGGGATCGTTGCTGTTATTTCGCCAAGTTGAGAACAGTCAAAAATGTAGCCCTGGATGCACATGTCCATGACCTGAAATTCGAAATTGGAGGCAGTTGGCTAAAGATCGTGCCAGCTGGTATGTCTTGTTGGCTGAGGCCCAGGTTCACTCCAGACTGTAGCGCCATAAAAAGAAGAAGTGTAGACAATTAATTGAAGAATCTGAGTGGATCAGAAAAAAGAGTTTTTCTAAACACAACCTCAAGAGCAGAGATGAAAATCTACTTCATATGTAGTAGCAAGTAGCAACTTATATCTGTTCTGAGTGATGTTCTGTTCTGAGCAGTAGTGCATTTTTTAGCTCCGGGTCTTTAAAACAATTATTCCTTTTATAGCCACTCCTAAATTCGAAGTAGTTATCGGAGTTGTTCAAGGAATAAGCTGTTTTTTTTTGTGTAACATTGCTGAACTCGTTGCGCCATCAGCATGCAATAATTTGCCGCATAATACTTCCTTTACATATTAGTTTAATAACATTTCGAGTAAAAATGTCATCAAGTACTCGTGCAAAAACCGCTCATAATGCACTCTTGAGTAATACTCCATCAAGAGGGAGCAACATCGATGCTACAGAACTGTGGTCCCGTATTGATATACGTTTAGTCGCTTCCACTGAGAAGATCAACACAAAACTCTCTCATTTAACTGCCATGGAAGAACACATTCTCACCAAGATAAATGAGATTGAGTCAGACTTAGTTCAAAAAGTGGCCATACTACAAAGTCGATGCAATGAACTGAGCTACTCGAAGGTAAAAGTTATGAAGGAGCGCATTGGCTACTGGGTTAGCTCACAACGCGTGTTTTTCAAAGGGCTACCGATATTATGCGACTGATGGCAGTCCCTTAGTTGCATACGTAAGCTTGCCAACTACTTGTGACGAGTCTTGAGGCCTTTACCTGAATCGAGGCACTATTGGTGAAATGAAGCCGTATATTTTGATCCGAGTCATCCAAAATTGGTCAGATAGCTTGAAGCGCTGACAAAAGCCGTTTAAATGATGTGACACTTGAAGCACAATGACATTAATGTAGGTTCAAAACAGTATCAGCATAAATTCAAATTTCACAGCGGCTTTTCTTTTACAGACTTCATTGCAACTTATATTATAGACAATAATCTCAGACCATTGTTGCTCCTATATGTATATGTTACCAAAGCTGTGTTCATGGTTTACATTATGTAGGTGTGTGACAAAAATGTCTCCTGTTTTCCATTCGGGTGGAACGTATCAATGACTGAAATATTCATCAAATATAATTCCAGAACGGGAGAAAGAACAAGAGATGACATTTATTCGTAACAGGGACAATGGAGTAGAGTGAAATGTTCCTCATTGTTCAAGGAGTATCTCACTTGTCAAAAAAAGTCTGCGCCATTATTTCCCTTGCCATGATTCATTGCCATTCTGCAAAAAGCTGACCTTTTCCCGAGAGTCGCACTTTCTCCCTTCAATTCTGAGAAGATGTTTAACCTGATTCTGCTTTAAAATGTTCTATTATTAACGGCTTTAAAAATATGTGGACCAGTTATAAGTTTGTTGACCTGACCCCTTTACACAGTTCCTTGTCTTATTTTAGATTTAGTATTTCATCGATCGAATGTGTCTGGATGCACAGGTATTTTTAAATAATTGAATTACCCGTCAACGTGGGTGGTTCTATAAAGTTAATGCTGATATTTCTGCTTAAGTCGATAGGTAGGTTAATGCTGGAGCAATAATTTGAAGAATATTTTTGAGTAGGCACATGGGTGTGAGGAAGGAACTTGTATGTGTTTAGAGAGATGTTTGTATTAAGAGCACTGTTAAGTGAAATTTTATGAATTAGTTGAACAGCTGGATCAACATTATATTCGACTGTCAGTTTTTATTAAGGAAGTGAGTCTCTGAATCTGCGAACACGGAATGTCTAATTTGCAACTTATTTTCTTTGAGTTCTGCTAACCATTGAGGGCCTGACCAATAGTTGCATTTTGTCTGCGATTACGTACGGTAGTGGGAGTGTAATTTTCATCTCCGATGTGAGTACTAACACAGACAGTTCATGTTTTCATGTTTTCTTCGTCTTCTAGCCAGCACGATTTGCGCCAGCTATCTCCAGCTGCGCACACCAACACCAGGCTGAGGTCCTTTTTTCACTTGTGTGCGCCATCACGTGCAAGTACGACCTCTGATGCGCTCTCCCAACGGCTCGGAATCGAAGAATCTTCGGGCTGGAGCTGTGGTGACCATCCGCTCACCGACCTAACCATCTTAATCATTGGCTTTGAAGACGCTTAACTAGATGCATGCCGCTGTACAGCCCGTACAATTCGTGGTTGAACCTTCTCCTCCAGACACCATCAACGCAAACAGGACCAAAGATCGTACGCAGATCTTTTCACTCAAAACAACCAAGCTCTTCTTCAACCGCTTTCAACATCGTCCATGTCTCTGTGTCATAGAGCAGGACAGGTTTGATCAGGGTTTTATACAAGGTCAATTTGGTGTTTCGAGAGATGGCAATTGCCTCTTGAGCCCAAAGAAACAGTGATTGGCAAGAGTAATTCTGCGCTTGATCTCGGTACTGGTGTTGTTGTCCCTATTTACTCCAGAGCCTAGGTAGACGAAGTCCTTGACTACCTCAAAGTTTCTGCTGCCCATTATGACGCTTTGTTCGAGACGTCGGTATTGTGCGTCCTTTCGTGATGACAGCATGTACTTTGTTTTGCCCTGGCTTTCCGCTAGACCCATTTTAGCCGTGCGTGTCGCCTTGCCTACGACCTTTTTTGACATTGAAAGTCTCGTTGAGTTCGTTACCGACTTTGATGGAGTAGTAAGTGTTCTCCATCGTCATCCTGAGCAACCTGACTAGCTTGGCAGAAATGCCAAAACTAGACATGGCTTGTATAGCTCGTCATATGCGACTCTTGGGTCTTTTCCAGGATCTGCCGTAATGTCAATATTTGGTCGATGGTGGACTTCAGAGGCCTGAAACCTGTTGTCAACAACCGGGCAGGTCCTTACCAGTGCCTGAAGCCGCACTGATGACAGGTTGCTGACAAATTGTTTCAAGCGTTCAGACAAAACGGCAGAGAGTATCTTGTACGCGATGTTGGGGAGGCTGATCCCTCTATAGTTGGCGCAGTCAAAGGTGTCTCCTTTCTTGTGGACCGGACAAAACTGTGTCATATCATTGACATAAAATACATGTAAATGTGAACCTTCAGCTGAATTCACTGGAATGCCCTTAAAGAGGTCCCATCTGCGTGCTTTTAGAATGGTTATGTATTGGCAATCAATCACTTGAAACCAAACAAACCATTAATGACGAGTTTGCCGAGCAAATTATGTTTGTTAGAAATACAATCATGGGATAATGTGAAGTACTCGTGCAATCCGAGGCTACACCCGCATTTAGAAAAGCAAAATAATACGATAAAAAAATGTATTTCATTGAATTGCAAACTTGTTGCGCGAACTACAATACATTTTTGTATTGTGCTTAAAATGAATAATTGAATGCCCACATGCTCGCGGACATGCAGACGTTACAAAAAAACTCCACACCGCCTTAATTTCGTTTATTTTTTTTACCATTCTTAAGCCGACCCCAACAGAAACAGCTTATTTAAAAAGAAAAACAACCGTCATTCGGATGGACATAGAAGTACATGGTTGTACACACACGCGTACCTGTATTCTTTCATTCAGACGTGTGTACATATGTGTGCACAACAGTTCTTACCCTAACCTATGCTACCTTAGTTAAGGATGTTTGGAAAGCACGGCACTTCGCCACAGCAGATGGTCACTTTATGCTTCAGCGAATCTCTCTCATTTTTTTCTCTCCCAAAGTGAACCGCACCCTTTCCCAAGTAATCCCAAGAGTATTCGGATGTGTGTTCGTCTTCACAAAAGGTATTTAAGCATATGAAACGTAAGGCAATCATTCCCTGCCTTTTGCAGCACATTCTATCATTTTATACTGTACACACAGCTTTATTGGACACTTTAAAGAGGTACTTTGTGTCAAGAAATGATGATATGTTGAAGGATGTTGACACTGTAACCGATGTACTGTGTGATATTGTATTTTTCCTTGGGTCATGTTCCTGCTTAAGGGAATATTCATGCAACATGAAAAAATCAAGTTTGCAATCACCATAGTCATTTCCAAGCGTCATTAATTAGGGTGTGCCTGGGTTAATTGTAGGCCACTGTTGGATCCAACTACCAATTGAGTGTCGAAAAATGTACATAAATATCTACAATCGGTCACCTAATAGGAATGATTGCTCATCCAAGTGTTATGTTTCAGCAGCTGTCAAAGTTAAAGTATCAAGCTCAAAATATTCCATAAGTTTGGTGATTTGCATGAAGACATCGTTTCCGCTTGACTTAATTGCTGCAGTTACTAAAGAATATCATCGAAATTCTGAATCAGTTGTGAGTAAACGTGGGTAACGTGATGTGCGCCATAAGGTGGTCTTCATTGTGGCTCCATGTGCAGACAATTCGTCTCACAGTGGAGAGGCTTAGGAGAACAGAGTGTTGGACCAACAAGACAGATATTTGTGCGAAATAATAAAAATACTATGGGTGGCGCCACAGCCTGTATAGGGCCAGGGCCTTGCTTTTTACCAACCACTCGGGTTGTGCGTGCTTGTTCTCTCACGAGTGGAAGGGATCCTACTGTTTTATGGGACTCCGAACGGCCAAGTTTGAGAAGCTGTTTCTAGACAGGAAATATTCTTTAAGCATTGTCAGTGACTCGAAAGAGGTGAGGCCGTGAAAATTATTTTTTGTCGCTCGCACCAGGGATCGAACCTACGACATCGAGTTTGGGGTCGAGGCATACACCCGCACCGCCACGGGCCACCTCTTGAGCGAAAAAACGAAACGAAACAAAGTCATCGTAGCGGCAAGTATCGAAGAAAACACATAAATGTGGATTCGGTGCTGATTAGCATAATTGGACATCGCTAGATTGTCAACCTGGCTAATCTTGAAGTTGTGATTGGACCTATACGATTGTGCGACGAAAATATTTAACCCGGCCTACAGTAGACAATGCCGTGATTTCCAAACTTGGACGCTAGTTATAGGTTTTGACCAAAAAATCATCTATTCTGAAAACGATAGCTTCCTGGTCAGCGTTTATTGGCACAAGCTCCATCCAAATCTACCAAGAATGAAAACATCCACAAGGATTAACTATTGGGTAAATTTATGGCGGGATCATCGTACATTTTTCTCTCGGAAAGAGGAGTGGACATCGTTATCGCTATAGAAGACTTTTCCAATATTGATGATTGTAAACGCACTCTTTCACTAATCATCAAACTGTCACTGTCAATTTATTCAGTAAGGTCAACAGTAGTACACATTTCACATTCTTAAATTTTCTACCGAAATTCAGAGTCAGTGACCGTAACTTTTAGAGCGTTAACTCCAATTTTTGGTTCGCTCACTTTTAGCTCAATGGCTTCGTCAAAAAGCAAAATATGCGCTATTGCTTGGATAGAAATCCACATGTGCTTCATGAATCACAACTTCATCCACACAGAAGGACTGTTTGGTGCGGCTTCTATGCCGGCGGCGTTATTGGGCCATATTTTTTCGTCGACGATAACGATCGCCACGTTACTGTGAATCGTCAGCAGTATTGCGCCATGATTGCCGATTATTTTTGGTCCGAATTGGATTATATGGACTTGGACGACATGTGGATTCACAAGGATGGTCACAATCAACCACAATCAAGCATACCCGTAATTGATGTATTTAAGAAATAGTTGTGTTGGTTCAAGAAATGGGCCACTCGATTGGCCGCCTCGTTCGTGCGATTTAAGGCCGCTTGACTAAATTGAGTCTAACGAGCAAACGTGCTATTTCGTACACATTGGCATGAATGTGGCTTGGCAATAAAGGTCTGTATCACTCCTCTATGGCCATTCATTAAAACCTTGCTCCCTTACCCATGTACTTGAACAGTGTCGCCGAACACCGGTCTAATATAAATTAGCTATGTGCCTCACATTGAATAGTTTATTCAGATGGTTGCAATGAGCAGCAAGAATGTTTCAAATGTAAAAGATTGTTGCCTTGACAACGTGTTAGACGCATTTCTCTGAGAACAATAACATATTGCAATCCTACCCTGTATCCGCAACTACTCGGGGACTGGGACGACTTATAAAAGGACTTCATCCTCAACTTTCCTCTGACTGAGTGCACCGACTTCCTTTTTTGTTTTAAATATCTGCTGATTCTTTAAATTTATTTATAAAATCACAGGAACGTAATGTTTTTTGTTTAATATCCTCATTGATTTCCATAACTCTAGTTTTACATGACTATGATCGTTTGTAAACATGTATGTAATTCACACTGCAGCGATTAGAGAACCATATAAATACTTTGGTATGTATCTTATTCGGCTTTGCATAGTAACATTAAACAAAATTGATACATGCTTTAGGACGAACGATGAAACCTCAGTGTGTACACAGGCAGAAAACAAACCAAACAAAGATATGCCAATAACAGACAACAATGGGCTCAACAAAGACAAACTTGCGTATTTACGCCCGATGCTTCGACCAACAACTTCCTGAACCAAGGCATTCTTGCTCACAGTTGTGAATGGATGAACAAATGTTACCACAATTTGCCAATCAGCAAATAGTTCCTAAAACAATGAAGCAATATTTTGAGTCCCGGATGTGCTGGCATCCCCCAAGCCATGGATATTTGTATCAGCTTATACCACGCGGGAGAAAAAATATGCATAATAAATCGGAAGATGTGGCTTGATCTAAGAGGAAAAGTTGTAATTGCGCCCTTGACATGTTGAGAAAACAGACCACAGGTTACGATTTGTGGCATAAATTAATCACTGGTCTAAGAAAGAAAGAAATTTGTTAAGACGAAATGGAATTTTTATATGCCCACGTGAAACAGAAAACCTAACCACAAAAGCGTCATGCATTTAACCCCTACTAACCTACATACATTTGTAAGAGGTCTGCTTCGTTAAAGCAAAATGAAATGTGTTTGAAACTCTGTCTCCAAAACTGTCAACGTACTTATATATATAGTTATAGTTTTTGATGATAGGGAATTGCTGGGGATTTTTGAGACAACGTGTAGTGAAAACTAATTTTGAAATGGATGCTTGTTGTAGATAACCATTCAACTCACTGCCATGTGTAGGACTGACTTTTTTCCAGACCGAAAAGAAACTGCACTGTGCACATGCATATTGCACAATACATTTTTCTAATTAACAATAATTAGAAAAACTGAAGGCAGATAGAAAAATATTTTCGATAAATTTGTCAAATTTTGATCCTTTTTATAGCATTTTGTACCTACATTGAATAATTCCCCGAAGACCTGATCGTTTTTGTTTAGTTCCCGAAGATTTGGGTCATTTCCCTCTCCTTTTTTAGAATTCGCTTGATGTGTGTCTATTAGCATACCAATGGTTTTAACTTCGGGGTATTTATGGATCTTCAGATTTTTCGACCAAATATGCACTGTGTTGTTGAGGCCACGCAATTATCTATTGTGGGTATAGTCGAAAGCGTCTCCTGAAAGAATAAGGAAGGCCACTAAGGCCTTATACAAAAGCCATCCAGCTGTATTGACACTCTTGCTTTTTAAAGCTTTCATCAGTCCTATCCTCCAATACGGAGTAGAGGTATTGTGCCCTTTACTCAAGGTTGATACGCGACTAAATAACTTAACGAATGTAAAGCTATTGTCTCTAAACGCAAAAAATCAATGCCATATGAGTGACAGCCAGAACTTACTGCCACTATTGCCACACATCAAAGCGAAAATGGCTTCATCTTGATCTAAAACCATCAAATGCCCTGATCTCCCCAAGGAGATCTTAAATTAATACTGCATTGAGAATAATTACGGGTACTGTCTGTGGAGGCCCATATGCAAAAAGGCTAGGTTTATTTTCTAACGACCTCGTCAGAATCTGCCTAGACTAGAACATAGAGGAAAGCTTTCAGTACATTCTCTCCAACTGTCCCGCACTTGCCCCAACTACGAAAGTCTTTATAGGCCGGGCAACGGACTAGTCAAATTTGTTGACAAAACTGAATGGCTGTCATAACCACGGCAACCCTCTTCTTCGTTGATACACCCAAGTGGCATACAAGGGGCTTACTCCTCGTTCAAATCAGTGCCACCCTTCCCAAATACCTAGGCAGCCGAATTAGAGGAAGAAATGGTTGGAGCGTCATTTCTCGCAAAATTTGTAAGAGAAAGTTGTATGAATTTTGTTCGTAGCCTGTCATACTAAAGTGTCATTCATACGAGTGGCGAACGGCGAACGCGAACTTTCAGAAAAAACAATTTTTTTTTGTTTTTTCCCTGGTGTGCAAAAATATCCAAATTGAATTAACGAGTTTTAATCGACAGTCTCAAAAAGTCTTAACGAATAGTTTAACTATCTTAAATTTCGATTTTATATTATCAAATCAATCACATAAAAATATACAAACAATAATAGATATGGGTGACGCCCGTAGAGGATCAGAGCCTAGTTTCTAAAGCAACCACTTTTGTTGCACGTGCTATTGATCTCACACGAGTGGAAGGACCTACAGTTTTATGCTGACTCCGAATGGCCAATTTTGAGAAACTTTCTCTAGACAGGAATATACTTTGAGCATTTGTCGTACCAGGGATTGATCATAGACACGTTGGTCGAAGTGGGTTGGGGTCAAAGCACATACCCACAATTCCTCGAGCCACCGCCGAGGAGACAAACGCAATTCACAAATTCACGAACAAGGAATTGGCAATGAGATGTAAGTTTTTACTCGTATTTCTCTGCGGAAGGGTAAAGTCCACATGAATTGTTTGCAAAGTTCGTAATTCGTAACGACTTCAAATAAATGGCCATAAAGATTTTCTCCTAAAATTTTAAGGTTCGAGTTGATTTCACAGAATCAGAAAATCCAAATGGCCCCCTTTGGACTTAAGGCCCGTTTTGCTAGGTTTCTGAATTTGTACATTTAGCCCAATGAGACTGGACCCAAACAAGACTTTAGAGCAGGTTTTTGGTGCCTTCGAAAGAAACATTTAACGTCGGATATATGGTCCCGTCTGCGAGGAAGGTGAATGGAGGGGAAGACACCCGCAAACTCTAATTAGTCGCTACACTGGCACGGCAATATCGAGCTCCAGTAAAGAGGGTCTTCGAATCCCAACGTCCTGGCTCAAGAAGGAGAGGAAGACCGAACCTCCGATACAAAGACCAAGTCATCGCGGATGTAAGACAGCTGGGCCTTGATGACTGGAAGCAGCGTGCCCAGGACTGTCACCGATGGGAGGCAGCAATTGCTCAGGCGCGGACACTTTATGGGTCGTCTGCCTGATAAGCAAGTAAGTAAGTATCCCAATGAAACTAACACTGTCTGTGCACTTGTCGGACATAGATGCAATTCTGTTCTGCCACACTTCTATTACAAAGCGAAGTTTTTTTTTAAAAAAACGTAAATCCGGTAGTATTTTGGTTATATGTCAATACAGCCCTTATTCATGTTTTCATAGGCCACTGAGTTATTAATATAAGGATTAAAAAGACATTAGTCACCCTACATTAATGCCATCAGGTAGGAATTAAGAGCAGCAAAAGTACAGACAGATTTCAAAAGCATTTTTCTATTATGCTGTGCTCCTTTTTGCCACTTCAAGGAAGTATTCGAGAGAGCAGCTAGATAATGTAATAATGCTTCAGGCAAATGCATTCCAGAAAGAAGAAAATAAAATTATCGTTACGCATCATTTTACTCGTGTTTTCTTTACATTAAAATATCCTTTTGGTACGTCGACCCTCTGCTTGGTACCGTGGCATACACGAAATAAAAGAGCGGACAGTCTTTGCCAAACACATTTGATGTGAACAAGGGACATAACTGACAATTTTTTGTGGATACAGCGATAAACCCCTATATATGGAAAATTAGAGGACGACGCCTTGGACGAAGTCAGAACTCGGTGACTAAATATAGAAATTGGAACAAGTGCAATAGCAAGAGGGATCACGATGAACGCATGCTAGAGTGCGTCCTTACCGGACACTGTGCTATTTTGAAACATGCCTTGACATTCCTTAGAGTATCTTTTGTAAATGTTCACAAAAAACGATTCTGCTTAACATCTGCTATGAAGGCATCCATTAAGGATGAGGATGCAATTTCTGGAGAGCTACCACTTTGAAGAGCTGTGACATAGTTATTTGTGCAGCATTTATATACGATGTATAAGTCTAGTGGTTTTTGTTAAAAATGGAGTCGAAGCCTGTCATTCATCCGCAACTTAGTGGACCCCGGCTGGAAGGCGCAGTTGGTTGAGTGCTTGCCCTTGGTTACGGGAGTCCAAGGTTCGAATCCCAGTGAATGCAAAATGAATACGCTTTCACACGCTGCGTTCTTTCGATAATGTCAATATCGTCGGCGTATGCTGGTAGTTGGATGAACTTCTGAAAGATTGTTCCTCTGCTGTTGGCGTTCGAGTTTTGAGCAATTCTTTCAAGAACGATTTTGAAAATGTCGCATGACAGCGCGTCGCCTTGTCCTTTTTTGACATCAAAGGTCTCGGTTAGGTCTTTACCGATCTTGATGGAGCAGCGTGCATTCTCCATCGTCATCCTACACAAACAGACGAGTTTGGTAGGGATGCCAAAACTAGACATTGCTCTGTATTGCTCGTCCCTATAAATGTTATCATACTTGGTCCTAAAATCGATGAAAAGGTGGTGGGCATCGATTTGTTGCTCCTGGGTTTTCTCCAAAATCTGCCGTAGTGTGAATATTTGGTTGATGGAGGATTTTCCTGGCCTAAAGCCGCACTGGTATGGACCGAACAGGTTGCTAACGAATGGCTTTAGGCACACAGTACGGCGATAGTTAGGAGACTGATGCCTCTGTAGTTGGCGCAGTTCAAAGGGTCTCCTTCTTACCTAACCTAGTGGACTCCAATAAACGACCAGAAAGAAATCAGGCAAAAACAAACAGAACTAAACAAACAGTTTGCCTTCCACAGCTTTCGCCAAGAACATATCGTCCGTATCCACCCCGGCCAGAAGCATGTTTCTCCACGCTCTCCAGTTCCGGAGTGTAATGCAACGCCACTGGAGAAATCAAGCAAACATGTTCAAGATACATGCGTGAAGGTCTATCTGCAGGAGGATCAAGAAAAACGTACGTATCACAGAGATTAAATTACATGCACGTATAATCAAGTTTCCTTCGAGTTTTATTTCGCTTTCTTAAGAATTATCACCTCTCAGTGTGGTGGCATAGGGGTTATTAATTATGGAAGAAATAAAATTCAAATTCAAATCGCCCCTAGTTCCACTTCTCCTATCATTTATGTCTCTTCAGACAGCACGGTGTCTTCCTAAGAGTCTGCTCCTGTTTACAACAGGTTGATTGAAGCATACGCCAACTACAAAAGGGGGAATCGCCCCTATATTCCGAAAATGCAACTGCAAACTTATTCATTCACCCAGACAGGGGCGATGAGGACTTCTTATCGACTTTGAGACTTTTCCCAAAATTCATCCTCTTCCTCTGAAAAAGTTACGCCAAAGTGTACATTACTCTAAAAAATACGTTTCTTTTTGTCGTTATAAACTTCCAAGCAGATGAAGGTTTCCTTTGTCAAAGAAATGCAGCGCAAGAAACGCATGAGTGAATAATGCTGTCTTCTTGTGCGTTTCCCTCCTTCATTGCAACGAAGTCATAAAAAAAGATCTTCTGAACAATTGATTAAATTGCACAAGTGTAGGGGACGATTGAGACAAATCAAATCTCCTCCTCCACTTATAATCACCACTTATTCACAATCCTAGGTATGTGGTGCATCGATGGGAAAATCTAGTTGCAGCATGAACATTAATTTTCACACGCGACTAAAAAGCGCAAGGCATATCTGAAGTGGAAAGCAAGTGATCTGTTGTTGTACACCTGACAGCTTGTTTTTTTGTGGAAAAAAGAAGAACACACACACAGACATCTTCACAGGAAATAGTAGTCGGATGTCTTAAATGAATCGCCAGACCGTAACGTCGACCAAGGGAATACTTTCGTGTGAGAATCATGTTGCATGAGGTACGACTGCGACGCGGGGTGGGCGGTTAATGATCACAATGGCGGAGACACTGAATCGGCGTGTGAAAATAAGACGAGCTCATCAAGCTGGAAACTCGTGAGATTTGAATTTTTAATTAAAAAGGAAAGTTTACGCTGATGATCATACAGTATGTGTGAATGACGTACACACACGTACGTCCGTGAAGTAAGTTAACTTTAATCTGGTTTCTCTCACTCAATAACTCTGCTCTGTACATTACCCTCGCAAGAGTCAAGTTAAGCCAGCGACAACAAAAGATACAGAGCGACGAGTGTATTTACATAGTTTTCTTTTCTTTGTCACCCAATCGCAGCGTGAAAAAAGGTTGACAATTATTGTGTACCTCACTACATATCTGCGGAGGTATCAGAGTCTGCTTTTCTCTGAAAATCCTAGTTAACGAGTTTTTAACTGGCCTCGGGGAGCTTTTGTATGCGCCGTTCTTTCTACTTCGCTCTGTGCTTGTGTCGGTGGTGGGTAATTGGAAG
This sequence comes from Eristalis arbustorum, assembly GCA_916610145.1. Classification (NCBI taxonomy): domain Eukaryota; kingdom Metazoa; phylum Arthropoda; class Insecta; order Diptera; family Syrphidae; genus Eristalis; species Eristalis arbustorum. Next base: position 62,089,614 of record OU744318.1, on the reverse strand, counting down.
GTAAGCCTTTCGATACACATCCAACGAGGTAAATGGGGAGGAAGGTGCGATAAGATAATATAAACAACAGCAACTCACGCACTGCATGACACGGTATTGGTACAGGTCGGAAAAAGGGTGACTCTTTCGAAGTTATTTCAAGGCCTTTGTTTTTCAATCAAATTGCTCGGATTGTGTTGGAGCACATAACAAGGCGCTACTGGAGGTGGTCTTATACTCGCGGGTGCTTTTCTTTAGTTTAAATTGAACTACAAACATTGGATTGTCTACGCCTGTGTCCTAATCCAGAATACAAGCAATTTACATATGCACAAGTTTTATTCAAAGCCGAACAGTCGTTTGGAAGTTACCGACGAGAATCCTAGACTTAAAGTGGTTGACTGCTATATGCCAAGACAATAGTTAGACTTAAGCCAGCTAAGCCCTTTCACGCGGATCTATGCCAATTCGCATTCGCTTGTGATGAAGCGAAGAAGATGGCTGCCTACTATATTGTTAAGTTCAAACAAGTTATTAAAATGGTAGGTTTCTAGAAGTCTGCACCTGTGGGATAAGAAAGCACTGCAATTGCATTGCAAGTGTACAATAGTTCCTTTCTCATCATTGTCTTTGCAGCTCCTGCAGAAGTCATTCTATGGAGCCATATTCTAGAGGTGTGAGGCTCAATAGCGCAATGCATCGTTATGAAGCCAACGAAGGTTCTAAGAGTAGCACTGCTCATATTGCTCAGACTGGACGATCGTTTAGGCCCGGGCGTAGGTCTGAGTTGTCTGTTTATGAAAAATCCTTTACTGGTCGACCATCTACGATTTGCTTGATCAAGTGTGTCCAACTTCATAACCGTTCGCACCTATTTAGCGAACTCAACTTCTTGGCAGTTGTCTGGAATCTCACAGTATACATTCACCCACAGAAGGTAAATGTTGACATACCTGGTCATCTCATTGGGAAATAAGCAGCAATTAAGGGAAGTCTTAAGGTTGAAGGAGACTGAATTCAGAGATTTGAGCCAGGCTCTAACAACAGAAGACGATATCTGATTCTTTAAGTTTGATTGTTTTTTTTTTTGGTGGGGACAGGGTTGTCATAATCGCTGTAATTCCAGCGATACCAGCGGAAACGATACAGAAGTACAGTGGGTAGTCGGAAAGACAGCTGAATATTCGCAATTATCCACATCTGCGTCCCACAGTGAACCATCTAGCGTTTCTTGTTCAGACTCCAAGTAAAACCTGGGGAGATGCTGGTTGAGAAGTTGTTGAAATGAAATAATAACAAAATGTGGGTGGCGCTACAGCCCGTACAGAGCCAGGGCCTAGCTTCTCAGCAACCACTCGTTTTGTGCGTGCTATTGTTCTCTCATGAGTGTTTTTCGTTCGTTCAATACTCACTGCGAACATCAGACATCTTCTAGACAAAACAATATATATGCAATTGTGAGGTATTGCAGGCCTCCACGATTGATATCATAATGGAGATCCGACTAGGAAAAGTCTTGGTAATCGACGCTACTTCGGCTTGTCAAAACAACTTGACTAGAAGGAAGAAAATCATGCTCTAACAGTCTCATTCTGCAAGTTCCACTTTTTGTAACTGATTTGCTTTCGAAAGAACAATTCTATTTCGGAAACATGGTCCCGTCTGCCCATCCCATCTCTACGAGCTGTACTAGTATTTGGATGTAGTCTGGAAAGCAAAAATCCTTCTACTACACTGGCTCGCTCATCGAGCGCATGGGCAATAACGCTCCCGACAAGAGGGTTTTCGAATTCTGTTTCATCTCTGTTTCAGGCGCTCGCAGCGTGGATGTAATACAGCTTGGTCTTGATGGCTGGAAGCAGCGTGACGAGGACCGTCACCGATGGAGGGCAGTAAACCGTCCTCCCTCAAATCTCCATGCGTCGTCAGCTTGATAAGTAAGTAAGTGTAAGTCTGCCACATTACTCGCTTTACAATTACAGTTCTCTTCATAAAACCTGTAGCTCATACGTATAGTATACCACATTGGCTGGTAGCAGCTGTACCACCATAGTCGACGTTGTATGCAGCACAGACATTAGTTTTAGAACAATTAATACTTATCCGAACGGAAAGAGCAATGCTTTAATGGTTTGGACATGTGGCGCAAATGTCCCCATCATTGCGGACGTCTTCCGTGCCATAAATGCGACTCAATCAGGGATACTTCCACTTGGCAGATTCAGGGGGTTTTGGTTTGATCAAGTCCGAAAACTCGCTTGGTTGCACTTGGCAAAGATCCTGATGAGTTAGAGTAGATGGCAGAGAAACGAGTGGCTTGGAGATCTCTAGTGACCCCGTGATCCCTTCAACAGGTCAAAAAATGATGATGGTGAGTCCTTAATTAATGAAGTTTAATAAATCGTTTATTGTGAGGCAACTTATGTAGGTAAGATAATGAGACGTAAGCAACTTTTTCAGAACACAGACGAAAATATTATTTCAACGAATTGTATTCGACAAATGACCAAAACATGAAGCGCTTTTAAGTTGGCAGAACACGTCTTGCTGGTTATTTTTTAAATCGCCAGCCGTGTGTGCCACAATAATTGCGGTAGCCATACTACATTCCACTATACCCGAATTTACTCTACCTTCTTCTACACTGTCTCCGTTTCACTTTAATTCATTCCTTAACTTCAAGATTGGATCAGAATCTAGAGATTGGAAGACGATCTTTGCTGGATAAATACATATTGTACCTCCCAACGATTTTGAAAGTTCGGATAAGCGTCTGATGTGCGATTCCGTTTGAAATTTGAATATATTGTGATGTACCTCTCTACATATACACACGCCAAGAACGGCATAAGAAAATGCATTGTATGCTTCAAGTCAAAGGTAGGTTGCACGCATGTTTTATTCAACAATAGGCATCACTTATATACGAATGGAGATAGATAGGTAGTATGCCGGAACTCCATGAGAAGAGAGGAAATTAATAAAGGACGCTCACATATGTATGGAGTAGTGTAGTCTTACCAAGCGAATCGAAATCGAATAAAACAGAAGCTGTTTTTGTGATGAAGCTTCCTGGTGAGTTCGGCTAGGTTATAGAAAAAACACGCCTCTAAGTGAAATCTCAATGAGAAGGCACACAATGGTTTCTTCCTTGTCTCTGCAATCTTGCAGGTGTCTTTTTAGTCCCGAAGATGTAATACAGGGTGGCACATGCTTTGAGCTTGGAATCCTTTCAAGTACAATACATTTGTTTTTGCAGTAGTGACAGATGTGTATGGCAGACCTCCACCCACAAAGGACGATATTCTAGTGCCATTTTTATGAATACACGTTCGAATTGGACACTGTCAGATATTGGCGGTCAATGATCACCTACCCACAACACCACAGCTGACAACAAAAAACGTATTAACAACTGTGGATAAATCTTGAGCTCCAAGAACCACCCACAAAAATTTGCAAGCGCTTTGAAACCTGACCACGTTGATGTCATTCGCTCTAAATGACAATACGAATGCCACATTGGCGCAGCAGGCATGTTGAATTGTTCGTCATCTCATCAGCAGACAAACGATAGCTTAGTACAATTTTGCAGTCTATAGGGACTAATTCCAGGGATTTAATGACCGCCTGACTGGCGGTGAACTCACATATATAATGTGCGGCCACTGCGTTCCACTTTGTTACAGCATTGCCCCACGAATTGTCATAATCCCAGCATGAACTTCATTACAATGATACGAGTGAAAAGCGAGACTAATTTTCAATTCATTGGAAGAGACCACAGACACACACTCCGTGGCTTTCGCAGAAATCTGTGCGAATTTATACGAGTTCCACGAAGGGTGGATGGATTAGTACTTTGGCAGAAGTTTCTCGCCGGTATTAAAGTTCCCAAGTTTTTGTGTGGTTGAGATTTTTTGGGATAGGAGATAGGTGGGATTTCAGTTCTTGAAGATTGTAAACTGTTCAAATAGCACACAAATAGGGACACACGAAAAGGGACAAAAAGATATCGAAAAAGGTGGATATCAGGCGAATGAATTGGTTTTTTTGGGTTTTAAAAAAACGGAAAAAAGGATGTCTGGTGACAGCTACTGAAACCACCTTCAGTGAATTGTAGAAAGTCCTCGCTCACATAAACGTGATTGGATTCTTTCTTGGGGAAGTAGTAGCAGTTCTTGATACATCTTAAGCTTGTGGGATGCACACGTGCCTCAAAGATCGGAGGGAATACGACATTTTTTTAAGACGTTTAAGGAATCCTCAATATATCACAGCGCACTTCTTAATATAATCATGGTCATAGTGGTACAATATGCTCAACTCAGGCGATGTATGTACAACGAGGATAGGCTGGGGCCTAATCGCGTAATGAGGCAATCGCCTCTCGATAGCGTTTCGACGATAGTTTAGTTTCGTGTAAGCATGAGAACATTTTGAAAGCGACTACACACTTTCATACATATATCGACTTTGAAATTCCATTCAAACTTCATTTCCCGTCAAGGAACGACAAGTGAACCCATCAACAATTCGACCATTCAGCGGGCATTTCCTCCTGGGACACAGCATAGATTGCTGAGTTCTGAGAATCGTTCGTTCTTCACAGCAGCCCGCGACCGGCTTGGACTTGATTAGCATAGCCGATATTGCTTTTATGACCGCTTGACTGTCAATAATAATGGTAATATCAGCCGGTGGTACTTCCAAAATTGCTATCATTCTGGCCTTTGAGTGGCGGGACTTCCGTTTTACAGCACTGCCTTATACAGGAATATTCAGAAAAAGGGCGCGGGCTGCTGTGAAGAACTAAAGATTCTCAGAAAGCAGTAATCTATGGTGCGCCCCAGGTCATATGGACATAGCCAGACGAACTTTCCCGGAAAAAAGCCGAAATCGATCATCCCAGGCAATCATAAACATTCACCCTCCATTGGCAGATGTCAATAAGAAAGTGCATGATAGGACAATAGGAACAGCAAATGTGCGCCAGAAAAATCTTGCCGCATTTGAAACTACTGGGATGCTATGGCCAAAATACAATTTCTGAAGTCCGATAAAAAGCTTCTCAAAATGGTAGTCGATGCGCTTACGGGCCGTACCCATCTGAAGTATGATGTGAGCAAAATGTGCTTTACCCATGGCTACATATGGAGGAGGCTGTAGAGACGTAGAAGACAGAGAGTATACTCCTAACTATCTCTGTCACTGTCCAAGCCTCTGTCTGATTGTGTAATTGAACTCTGGAAGAATATTTCTTCCAAGACCTTCATGACCCGCAAGACATGCCACTAACATCTCTTAACAGGTTCATTAGGACATCGGTCTGCCTCAACCCAAGGGAAAATACAAGAATACAAGAAACATCGTGATCATGTGGCTCGAGTTATGGATACGAGAGGATACCACCCCCTTCCGCTCATCGGGCATTCCATTAGAATATGCCTTGGAAAGCTACTGTCATTGAAAAATTAATAGCTTCAGATCAGCAATCCTTTGAAAAATACTAGTACACATGCTTTTGTTAAATAAATGTTAAAATTTTGAAAAACAAAAAAACAGCAAGAACAAAGTTATATTTCAATACAATAGAAAATTGTACATATGTACGTGATTTTTGACTTTTTCTTATTTTTTTCTAATTTGGGGTCGAAAATTTGGAAATGACGCGATTTTTTAACGATTTCTATTTTTGATTTGGCGGTTTGACAACCCTGTTCCCAAACTGCGTAGAAAATAATCGATAGACGAGCCGATAGTGATGGTCTTACATAAAGCAAAGGAACGTCGATATCACTGAAGAGAATCGAATGCATGATAGTCGTCGCGATAGTTACGCGAACAGGCTCCATGATTTTTGGTGTAAACGAGGTGAACGTGGATCATGAACAATGCTTACGGTCCACAATAATACCACATAGCAGCAAAAATACATTAAAAATTGCACAGGACTTCTGCAACTCCCTGATTTATACACCAAAACGACTATAATATATTCGACCCATAGTGTTATTTATTGACCCCAACACAGTTTGTTTTGCATTTTGTACCATACATGGTCCAATAGTTTCTCCATCTCGTGTTTTATGGGCGCACTATTGAGTGTGGATTTTTTCACTCCAGTTAAGACACTTTCATTTATTGATGAAGCCATTCAACCAGAGGTGAGTTGCTGGGCAAGTAGTACACGCCATGACCTGAGCCATTTTATGGTCCCGTCATCTAAAGGCATTTCAATATGAGTCCCGACGTTGTTTGACATATATGTTTGATATAAGTTAGAAATACTCCATTAAAAACTAAAATCTCGCACTTGCCCAGCGTGGTTCAAGGAGATTTGCACAACTAAGCCATAGTCTGTCATGAGGCTCCTTATGATATTTAGACTGGCTGGCATTTTGGCATTAGATCAAGAATCTAGCGACAAAAAAGAAGTGAATATGATGGAGACACCAGAAGATTACTAAAAGGTATCGGAGAAAAAATGAAACCCTGCGGGACCTCATTTAGGTATTAAATCGATCTTCATGCCATTTATCACGCTCTATGTACTTTATCCATTCAATGAGATTCAGATTATTTCTTTTTCCAATAATGCAACCGCCCATTGTTCAAAACCAATTGAGGTTTGCTTGATAATGAGGATTATCAAGTGTGTACTGCTAGTGCTTTATTTAACATTCTGACGACCGCATTAATAATCCCTTAATACCCGTATCGACAGTCATTTATCCTGACCAAACAAACCAAAACATATATGCACACACGTATTAGACAACAAGTAGTAGAGTAGTAGTAGTAGTAGTAGTAGTACTCACCAATAACGGCATATGCTCCTCCATCGAATCCGAAAATTAACAACGTTAATCCGATGATTATTTTGTTAGTCAACATTTTGTGCTGCTGTCAGTGCACCACTGCTGCTGCGTCCTCCTTAGATTAGTGCTTTGGTATGTATTTATATCCTTTTGACAATGCGCTGGTGTTTGTGGACGAGTGGTAGTCTGCTGTTAAATGTAATGAATTATGTGTAAGTGTAATCTGTGTGTGCTATGATGCGTTGTGCAAACTTAAGAGCTATCATTCAACTCGTGTATTTCGCATAGACACTATCTTGCTCCTTTGTGGGCTATTTGTATGCGTTCTAAACCACTTAGCATAGACACCCATGTAAAACAAAAACTCACACACTTTTCATAAATACATTAGAAAAATTTTGAAGAGGAATACGGAAAAAAAAACAGAGAGAAACGAATTAATTTGATGAGAATTTACTGGGCTAAAACGCACTGCCACTGTACAGAACTAGGGCTTCTTTTTTTCTAGATTTTAAATGACACTTTAAATTATCACGGAGACACAGATCCTTGAGTGTGTTGGTTCTCCTATCCTCTGGTGGTAGAGAATCCTTGTAAATGAGTTACGCCGCATGGAGTCGGGGATATGTCTCTTTATTTGAATCCTTACGGTTTTAATGAAGTTTTTTTTTATTTTATTTTTTATTTCAGCTTGACGTTGAAACGTGACAAGGGTTCTTGTGGAAGGCGTTTGTGCTAGTTTGTGCTACTTCCTAGCGGTATTGAGCGATGCTATTTTTTTTCCGTCACTCTCATAAATATTTATCACCACGCTCTCGCTCAACTGATGCAGTTGCTCTTGTCAACCCAAATAGTGAATGCAGATACTTTGTGTAAGACTACCAGGGGCACGATTTTCTTCTTTACCCTTTAGTTGTGCTTTTATTTTGAAAATCAATACCATTCCTATAATTTTACAAATACTTCCGTCTTCGGCACTGGTAGAGAATGTTACTTAAATGACTTGGCTTTCTAACCTTTTTGTGGTTTTGTGTCTTGTAAGTATCATTAGATTTCTGCGACGATTTTCTGATGATGTTCCTATTTTGTATTAATCCGTGCCGGGGATAGTAGGCTGCCTCGTTATCGAATAAATATACTTTCTCCTTTCTTTTTACAGTCCAAGTGCATTCGCTTATTCAGCTACGGTCATCTGGAAGAGAAATAGAAAATTGTTTAGTTTCACTATGTTCTATGAAAGGATGTATTTTTATTTTTGAGTTCATGCCGGATCAGCAAATAAGAACTAAGCCTTCCTAATTGGAATTCCGGAAGGAACGGCGCTCCAGTAACCGACTCCTTCAAAGGAAATTATGCTTTCGGACGTCCTATCCTATTTTTCTAATTATTTTCATCTCTTCTGTGCCATTCACATTTCCCATGTAAATAGTTGCACATTCCGGAAAAATACTTGCAATGAATGGATAATTGCATTTGAAACATATAAATGGACTAATTTTATGAAAAGTAGCTTAAGCCAAATACATCTGAGTCCTGCCACGATGGCTGGTGTCCTCTGGCTTCCTTTCTCTCTTTCACATAAAGTGGGCATCAATTAAAAATGTTGAGGGTATAATCTAGATGACGGAATTAACTGCGGAGCTAATCTTTTGAGACGTGAAATTGTTTGTTGATAGCTTCAGTAATTTCACAACAAAATTAGAAGAACCGTCGGAAAGGCATCATCCTGTGCAAGTCACCGTTTCACAGAATCAACATACAATAATTGAGTTGCGACTAGACAGTCTTCGGTGGAATCCTGTTTAAAGGGCGGATCTTTAAGAGGTTTCAGAGCTGTTACAAGTGACACCAACCGTGGCAATTGAACACTGATTCCTTGTCAATATGTTTTAAGTCACTTTTTGTATTTCGCTAACAACATATGCTGTCCTTGAAAGCTGTGATTGAAGCCGGCGTTTTGTATAACATCTCTTTAATGGAACCACATGTTAAACAGTTTCAGTCTGGTTTCGTTAGGCTTCATTAGGTTATCGAAACCATTAAACGAACAATCGCCGAAGACGTTACGGTCATCATTGAAAAAGTAATAACCGATGAGTGTTACCACGGGTCCCAGAAGCTTAAAGAACGGTAATTTTGAAAATAAATGATTCCAACAAAGGTTTTTGATAACGCAATGCCTCCTGATGTGCAAAAAAGAAACTAGTGTGTTTTTTTGTTGGATGTTTTAATTCTACACTGTAGTCCTCCTTCCCAAAGGCTTCGCAGAGGGTATCTTCGTTTAAGCCAAGCACATTAAAGTGTTTGGTAAAGGTGTAGGGGCTCGTTATTACGTCGGTAAGTCTTAAATTTTAACATTACATATCTTACAGACGTTTGGGAGCAAACACTCGATCTGTCCACATCCTGGAGAGTCATACCATCTACGATTGTGCTCTCCAAAGTTCCAACCATGAATGGGAGCCCTAACTACAGACGCAGGTAGTTCGAGTGCAGGTTCAGTTTCATCTGATCCTGTTCTAGAACGAAGTTTCATCTGATCCTCGGTGATCTCCAACGATTCTTTGATGTCCTGGGACCCAGATGAGTTTCAGTGAATTTTGACCGCCAATAAAATTCAGAGAGGATTTGCATTTTCGAACTATCTTCGAAGTGGTTAAAGGGTTGTCACTACAGACACACAACCATCGACCCGCCCACCCATTCTTCATAATATAGTGTGTTGCCATTAGGATCTCATTGGTTTCCGCTTGGAAAACCGACGCAAATTTACATAATAAGGTGTACAGTCAGGCATTTTGAATGAAAGCATTTAGAAAGTAGTTCAGAAATAAAATTGCGTTAGGTGTTTAGTTAATATTGTTCTTGAATAAATGAGTCAAATCTAAAAATGATGAATCCCCGAGAAAGGCACAACCAAATGAGTCTGCAGAGTCCCTGTGGTAACACTGAGACCAATGCATGCTACGGACCATAATCGGCAACAAAATTACTTTGCCAGCTTTGCATGAGGCCAAACAAGCAAGTTTTTTTGATTAATCAGTATTCAGCTTAGTAATGATTCTTAATAAAATTTTTTTTGCTGAGTTAAATTTTTCTTCCGAGAGTTGGTACGTCTGCTTACGTCCATTGCATTAGAGGTCAAAATACTCTAATGTCAAAAATAAGTGAAATCTCATTCTCAAAAGCAAAAAAACTACACGAATAATGGATAGCCAAGCAAGTACTATGAATGATTTGATATTTTATCAATTTGCACGAGGAACATCAACAAGTAAACTCTTACAAGTGTCAAATAATCGAATGATACCGACTTTTAATAAACAAATACTCTCCTCTGGCGCCATCTATGAATTTTTCCACGCGTACTAGTCAGTAGTGACAGTGGAATTTTGCTAAGTAATATAAACTCAGTAAGTTGTTTTGCTGTTGCTTCCCGAGTAAAATCTTACTAAGCCGAGTACTGATCAGTCAAAAATAGGCGCCTATTATGAGAGAAGCCTGGCAGAGTGAAGAAGATGTTCAATAGTTTGCTTATCTTCCTTCTCTAGGTAACTTCTGAAGAAGCTTGTCATTGTAGACCCAATGAGCATTGATAACTCTAAAGAGAATCCTGAAAGCTTTTCATGGTCGTTTTTTTGTTGAGAGTAGACCACAACTGTTTCATAAGATCCACTTAAGAGGTCGCGGGGTAAAACACGCACAAAAGATCAGAAGGCCACTCGGTCCACCGCCATCGACTCAGGCGCTCCCAAACGAGTTATTGAACTTAGTCCAACCACCTCATCCTGAGTCTGCCAAGAGGTAGCCTTCCTGATGGGATCGTACTTAAATATGCCTCGGAAGAGGTGGTGATGGAATCGGTGATCGTTCTCGTGTCCAAACAATCGAAGCATACCTCGCATTCAGAGAGGCTGATTGAAAGAACATTCGAAGATATTTCTCTTTGATATCACATTGTTCTTGGGGCAGGACAAACCATTATGATAATTGAATGCATAGGTTGTTAGGATGCAGAAGATGTAAAGATTCGCATACCATCCAGTGTTTGGCAGTCGGATTTCAGGAGGATTTAGAAGGGATGCTGATTGAAGTGCTCAAATAGCGGGTATCGATTGATAAAAGCATCTTAATCTAGGATGACAAAATATCCAGTGTTGAGAATGGACGAACGGAGATTTGGTCAACGCTGCTCTCGGCGCCTTTATTTACAGTCCACAATATGCCAAAATCAATTGATAACACCTTTCGGCCCATCGAGATTACTTGCAACATACATCCCTTCAATTAATGCTCTCGTCCTTATCTCACATTAATCAGTAAGTAGCCATTAATCATAAACGGCGTACATTTTCATAAAAATGTGCAAACTTGGATTGAATTTCTCTCGCTTTCTTTCACTGCTGCATAAATGCATGGAGTCCCCACATCACACGTGCATAATTCCAAATCTGGCCATTACTGCTAATGAAGAGCCTTTGTCTAGCCTCTTTAGCAGGCGGTCCCATTGTGGGTGCTATTGTTTTCGTACGAATGGATGTATAAATGAAAAAGCTGAGTTTTTGTGCACGTGTACACATTCATGTACGCAGAGTACAGGGGATGCTTGGAAGAGACTGACTCTCAGGGAAGCGTAATATTTAAACAAAGTGTCTGGAATTCGCATAAACAATGCTTTAATTTCCATTGCAACCGATGAGGAAAAAGAAGAAAAACATTATCCAATGATTGCAAAAGAGAATATAGAGGTTTTTATGGGAATGTGAAATCAAAGATCAGGTTTGGATTGGACTAGGACTCTTGATTATCTATTTTTTCTTTGCCAAAGGTATGTAGGCGTGCACTCATCTCACAGATTACATCAAATAAACAATTTTAACTAACGAACACTGTATCTACAAAAACTTTTAAAACTCTAGTCGTGACAAACCAAAATGAATTTCATTGCAAAGACCATGGAATTCGTTTATGCACTTGGTTATAAGTTCTTTGCAACCATAGTTGGTTGCATGACTTTTATCAAAGAGTAGGTTAGGTTAGGTTGTAGTGGCTGACTCCCAAAGGAAGTGACACTTAGGCCCGAGTAGGCCCATTGCGATACCACTCGGATTGACTTTTCCTAACATCGGAACCAGTTGGTGCTTGTAGTGAAGCGATTTATCTGGCCTATGCTGGCGCTGTTTAGCTCATTGAGATTATTGAAGTAGTAGGCAGGTGAATGAACCTTCGACTAGCCAGAGCATTGCACAAGCAGAGCAGGTGATGAGTATTTTCTTTCTCCTGTTCATCCATGCAGCTTCTGCAAAAATCATTATATGGGGCACCCATCCTGCGAGCATGAGTGCCAATTGCACAGTGCTCGGTTATGACTTCTATAAGAGTCCTTAATGAGTGCTTACTGAGTCTAAGTAGACTGAGTGCCCGTTTTAGGTTAAATGATTACCAGATTTCTTTTGTTTTAAGGCAGGTGGTGCCTTCCAGCCATTTGTCATTAGTGGTCTTCATTGTGTAGATCTGTAAAAGATGGTAGGGTGTAGCAAGGAAGATGGTACCCCTCCTATGGTGGTACCAACGTTTGCCTGTCAGACATTCAGTCCGATCTGGAGGGAATGCTGATCGAGAATTTCTTCTCGAAGATAGCCTGGGGTATTAGGCGGTCAGTATCGCTAGGAAGGAAGTTGAATTCCTTGAGAATGCTTGAGTTCAGACCACCGTCGGAGTGTTATGAGTCTCAAGACCGTGCTGGCTGCTATTTGTTTTTCGAATAGTTAGAGTGGTGGGCGATGGAGAGGAATATTCAGTGCGTCTGACGGAGTACTTTTCAGTGCTCCGCTGATGCACTTGCAGGCCAGTCTTTGTACGCGATTGAGTGCCTTGCAGTTGGCTTTGTTTAGTGCTGTCCACCAAACTGAGACTCCATACAGAAGTGACGGAATTAGTTAGATAGCTATATTAATTAATTAGCGTATGCCAGGAAGTCTTTTCGCGATATTCCAGTCTCTCATAAGTTTAATCATTTGATTTGGGCCAACCGAATGACGAGGTTTAGGCAGGAAACACCATTAAGTCGTGGTAAAAAACAGACGTGGGTGTAGGCAGAAAAATGGGAAGGATTCAAATAGATGGTGTCACTAGGTTTTTTGGTTTCCAAAAGCCATCTAATCTGAATAATAATGTTAGAACATGGTGCCTGGCGGGTCGAATAAACTGCGGGGGACACACTATTATGTCGAAAAATTAGTGAAGTTTTAACGATCCCTCTTTAGTAGATGATTGATTGCGTCGTTTCCTCTGCATCGGGTTCTTCCCACTTGATCCACGAATAAGATGTGTCTTGCTTGAGTAAAAGTTTTACAGGAAACATAATTAACCTGCAATGACGAAGACTTAATAAAGAGAAGCTAAGACATCCAGTTGTTGCAGCCAAGTGTTTTGAACGTGCGCAAGCATAACTGGTTCCACCTAGAGTGACCTTTGATAGGTTTTGACAAAAGAACATACTCTAAACGTCTTTCTGCTATGAGGAATATCTGCGACAAAAATTAATTTCAAATAGATCACATAATTCGCAAGATAATTAAAAAATAATAGTATCCATCCAAAGAGAGCGTCTTCATGAGAATGTTCAAAGAAGCACAGGCAGGATGAGTGGGATGCATGGGAAATAAAAAAAACCTACTTCCGCACGCGGCTAGCCGACTGGGAATAGACGTACTATGAATATACATAGGTGGATACAAGAGTCCATACATATCTAGATAAAATCATGTGTAAGTCCGTATGTAGGTTAATTTGTTGGCCTAACTATTGCTTTCTGGAAACGCAAACTAACGCGAAAACCTTTGCAATTCTCCAGAGAGAGGGAGGGAGCGTGAGCATTAGAATTCTGGATGAATAATGGCGGTGATGGAAGAGGGCACAACTTACTGTATAATTCAGCGAAACTTCCTAATTATGCTGCGGCTAGTTTTTTTTAGTTACTCTCCGGAATTCTGCGGAATGGCTACATACATATGTACAGATTGGCAACAATTACAGCGGTTGGAAAAGTTCGCAATTGTTTGCCTTTGTGTTTTATTTTTCTACCGCTGGCTGCATTGCTATTGTCTCAAGTATTATGTACGTGTAACATGTACTCCGCTGAACAAGCTATAGATGCGTGGGTTTTTGCTCTGCGAAGTTTTAATAAAAGAATTCTGCAAGAAGAACAATGATGGGTGGCGAAGAAATAGTTGAAAATAGTTTTGGAAATACATGGCTGAACGTATGCACATGTGTGTATTTTCTTTTTCTCCGCCCACGATGCTGGCCAACAAGACGCGAGCAAGAAAAGCAAACAAAAGACCAGTGGCGTTAAATCACATGAACTGGACGGCCAATTATGACCACGAAAATAGGAAAATAGCAGAGCAGGAAATGACTCATGGAGTTATTGAATTGGTTCGGCGACTGTAAGGCGTGTGGCGTCGTCTGGTTGAGACCGCATTTCGGCTTCTCTTGGTGCCTGAAGCGACGGAATGGTCAGAAGATGTTTTTAGCCGATGAGAGCAATACTAAGCAGTGACAGTAACAGTCAGTCATTAAACAAAACCAAAGCAACAAGGGTTACACAACAATGTGCGGTTTCTCCACTCCGTCTGCCGTATCGACTTCTGGATCCAATAATTGACATCCTCGTCAAGGTAGATTAAATTCCCAAATGCCATTGGGGAAGCATTTAAACGAGCCCGAAATCGTGTAACTTTGGTTATACGTGTATCTTAAAAAAATTACTTTGCATCAAAGCATAATGCGTCTTTATACGTCAAAACACTTTGGAAAAACATACAAACATCGGTGTTTCTAAAGACATTAACCCGCAAAGTGGTCTCGACCCTGATAATATTAATCATTTTTTCGTAGGTGACCAAATCCATACAAACGCAGTTGGAATCCTCTCTGCAAAGATTTTGAAGTGGTGAGTGAAGACGAAGTTTTTAAATATACGATGGACGTTAAGTCTGATGCTATCGGAGAGGATGGTCTGCCCTGCTTGTTAGCCATCTCACTTATGTTACTTACTTACTTATCAGGCAGACGAACCATAAAGGGTCTGAGCCTGAGCAATTGCTGCCTTCCATAGGTGACTGTCCTGGGCACGCTTCTTCCAGTCATCAAGGCCACGCTGTCTTACATCCGCGATGACTTGGTCTTTGTACCGGAGGTTCGGTCTTGTCGGAGGTTCGGTCTTCTCACTCATGTTATTAACTTTTATATTACCACATCAACTTTTCCTTTGCCTTTGAAAATGGCAAACGCAAAAAACAGATGCTAATATCCCTTCTGATTGCCGAACAATAAGCTTGGTACCCTACCTATCAAAAGTTTTTTAAAAAGTCTTACAAACAAGAGCGGTTAAACTCATTGGCAGCTATCTATCTAGAAGATTTTAGAGGGTTATCCTCTTCCTTAAAAGCTCTAGCTCAAGGAGTTCCTCAAGGCTCAATTCTAGGGCCATTATTATTCTCATTCTCATTCATTAACGATCTTCCATCACTATGCACGTAAACATGGGTGCTTCTTTATGCTGATGACGTTCAACCGAATCTGGGTAAGCCCTTCATCCTGAGCTGGCTCTTCCTTTTAATGAATAACTGGCCAGAGTATATGATTGGTGTGTTGGTAATGGGCCCCACCTCTTTTGAGTCACTAACAATACTTAAAGAGTATTTTCTATCTAGAACAAGCTTCTCAAACTTGGCTGTTCGGATTCGGCAAACTGTAGGTCCCTTTCAATCGTGAGAGGACAATAGCACGCACAACACGAGTGGTTATTGAGAAGCTAGGCCCTGGTCCTCTACGGGCTGTAGCGCCACCCATATTTTTATATTAGTATGAGCCCACAAAAAACATGTTTTACCTATGTCAAGAAGAAAATTTGGATTGGACATTCCACCAGATAGATGGTTAAGCAAAAATAAAACCACTGCTGTTGAGCAGTACCCTAGTCTTAGCATTGTTATGGATAGTACTCTATCAGACTACAGCCATACTCAAATGGTTGTTGGTCGGATTTACGCACTCTCCTGTCGAAACTAGGCGCGAATCGGTACTAGCATTAATAATTCCAATAATAATATATGCTGACGTTGTCTACAGTGCCCATGACTCACATTCTCAGTATAAGCTACAAGTAGCATTAAACGATGCCGTGCGCTGCGTATACGGCCTCCGAAGATATGACTATATTTCTGAACACTCGAAAATGCTATTGGGGTGCATACTGAACCAATACATCAATGCAATAAATTGTTTATTCCTCCATCTATAATAAATGTCCGTCCTACTTATTTAACAAACTCGTCTTCAATCGATCTCTAAGAAATTTAAATATCGTTCCCTTCCGTCATCAATATTTGAGCTCAAGTCGTTTATTTTTCAATCACGCGGTCAAACTCTGAAATTCTCCTCTTTAGCAGCCCATCCTTGATCCCTTCCTTGTCAATATACACCTCTCAAATTGTTTATGTAGTTCTACACATGTATCCCAGTTTAAGGCTCTTTTTTTAAATGTTAAACACAATTTTTCCATTTTGTTGTACAACCCAAATAATGTCGAACCATTTCTGAAGCGAGTAGTAACAGGAGACGAAAATTGGATCAAATACGACAATAATGTGCGAAAAAGACCATGGTGCAAGCGTGGTGAAGCTCAACAAATGGTCGCAAAATCAGGATTGACGCCTTGAGAGCTTATGTTGAGTGCTTGGTGGTATTGGAAAGGAGTAATCCACTATGAGCTGCTCCAGCCTGGTCGAACGATTGATTCCACACTTTACTGTAAACAACTGATGAGATTGAAGCAAGCAATCGAAAAAAAAACTTCCAGAACTGATCAATTTCATTCGTCTTCCATCAGAACAACGCTAGGCCACACATCTTCGATGACTCGGCAAGAACTGGGAGAGCTTGGCTGGGAAGTTTTGATGCATCCACTATATAGCCCTGACTTTGCGCCATCGAACTACTTTTTAATGCGGTCAATGCAGAACTTCCATAATGGAGTAAAATTGGCTTCAAGAGAAGATGTTGCTACGGCCTCAAGAGAAGCCAACCTGACTCCATTAAGGGAAGAAATGAAATCCACGGTTAGGCTGACGATAATGTTACAAGACACAATTTGTCAGATAATGAAAAAAGCTTTACAATGCTCAAGAAAGTGGGGAGCACTTAGGAAACTTTGGGATGTTGCTACGGGAGCTTGTATCACAGTCAGGCTGTCCAAAAGTCTCTTCAGGCACCACGGTCAGCTCAGGTCATTGCGATGAAATCGAGCCTCATTGCCAAGAAGAATTTTCTTTAAAAACTGGCTTCCAAGCCTGCGTTGCATTTCGCTTAACGAGTTCAAAGCGGTGCTCGTTTTTGCAGCGGTCCCTTTTGCAATAAATATTCCCAAACTTTCAGCTATCAGCTGGCATTTTTCCGCTTGCAGCACTTGGGATATTTCATGGAGCATGACTCGTACAAAATCCAAGTCAAATAAAGGTTCGTTTCCGAGCAGCATTTCCTTTAATTTATCCGTCGCTAGGTATTCCTGTACACGATAATTAAAATTGTGACACTATAAACTTTTGTCCACTTTTGTAAATGTGCACTGACTGGTGGCAACCAATATTTCTCGGCTGCACAAAGCGCATAGCATGCGTTACTTTCGGTTAGAACTTTAATTTTGTGCGCATAAATTTCACCTCGGATAAAGAGGGTGGGGTTGTGGAGCAAGAGTTATTCCCGTTTCACTTGAAAACAAAAGAGTATTCGTACACTTAGGAAAAAAAAAGCGTCCCTTATTAATTTAATTTCTACGTAACTCCGGTAGGTAGGTGGGTAGAATGGATGGTTTCCCTAGACGAAAAAAAGGAAGACCAAATTAGCATGATGGTGGTGTGCCAGTTTGTAGTTAGTGCATCTAATTGAAAAATTGTGTCGGATGTACTCGAGCAAAACTAGTTCCGTTCCGTAGAATTTAATGAAGTTACTGGAAAAAATATTTCGCTGCCGGGTCTTTGTCAGGGATGGTTGTTCCCACTGCAAGTGGGTGGTAGTTTCGGTGGAGATAAAATGTGGAATCACGGTGATCTGTGAATTCATATTTTTGCAGGTGCTCAATTGTACCTATTTCGTTACCATTTCGAGTTTACTTTTTGCGTCCATAATCTACGTAGGATTAAAGGGTATTTTATTGAAATAATAGAAAATACAGAGCTTTTACTTCCTACTCCGTGCTTGAAGATTGTCCACCATTCGTGGAGACAGTTTTTATATCCGTGACTTATGTTAGAACATTCCTGCCCTTCCACCACGCAGACAGATTAAGGGGACTGGTTAAAGAGTGAGTCAAGTCTGGGGTTAAATTGGCAGACAGTGTTAATGTAACAATAAATAGACTCCACCTATTGGCCCCCCTTTCTCGACTCTCGACTTTCTTCTCACTAGACCACCTCTATGGAGTCACTGACCGTGAGTATCACCTAACGCGAGTCTTCTAAACTTTGCCATTTGCAACAAGCTTAAAACTGTAAGTTTCCTCCTTGCGACACAGAGCAATGATACACACACAATGGGAGTGATTCATGAAACACAAAATACAAGGTAATATATTCTCGCGGAAAACTTTTCTTATTTGTTCTGCTCATAATGTCATGTATAAAGCAATATCTAACAGCTGTGCTAGGAAAGTCAGTTTCGAGGAAATTTAAATACTGCCCTGAACGACATTTGTTTTGTTGTGATTTGTTTGCAAGAAAAGGAAGCGAGAAAAAAGCACCAAAATAAATAAAAGAATTCAAAGGAAAAGTTACCAAGTTGAGAGTGTATCCTTGGCTTAGGCAAGTAGTAACAAGGAAGACCAATTAGTCAGTGGAAATGAAGGTGTACCGTCAGATGGTGAAAATGCGTCATTTGCTGAAGGAAAAGAAACCGAAATGGGTGATGGTGCACAAAATCAAGATGGACGGGTGTGTAGCGAAATGACTCCCTTTCATCTAGTGGTTGCAGACTGTGAAATAAATATAATAATCGTGAGAGTCGAAAAGAAGGGATATGAAAAGACAGGTGCATAAAATTCAGTTTCCAATAGAATTTCTCCAGTTCACCTCATCACCTGAAGGACTGGAGCAATAAATACATAGACCACCGACTGAGCTACAATACTGTAAGAATGTATACAGATGGATCAATAACTCATGAGGCACCAAATAGCGCGGACAAAATACTTCTATTCGATGGGCAAACGCACCAGCATCAGAATCTGTGCCCTGGACGAATGCGTTCAAATCAATCTTGACAGGACATATACGGCGACATAGCAATAAGGTCGGATATTGGGGCCGATATCCTGGCACTAGACCCCTACATCATCAAGTCCAAGCTTATGTCGTTATGCCTGCAGAAGCTCAAAGAGTTGTTTCGGAGACAAGTAGTGGCCATAAAGTGGTAAAAGGCAATGAAATGGCTGACTCTCTAGCTAGGAAAGCAGAATTCGAAACCTTCACATGCCCTGAACCATTCTGTACTCTAGAAGACCATGCCGTCTGAGAAGAATTCAAGGAACTAGGTAGGAATGGGACAGACAAAAAACATGGAGCAATGCATATGACATGAAGCAAGGCAGTCTTGGGCCAACATAACCGAAAAAGAGTTGAGGAGTGTGTCAAGATGAACAAAAGACACCATCGAAGTCTAACAGGCTTCCTGACAGGTATCCTACTAGGGCTATGATAGGAATATCTCTGTAGTTTCTGTGGGGAACATAATGCAATTCCAGAACATGTACTGGGATTTTGTAGGGCACTAGCCCATAAAAGGATATCCAACCAAGCACCTGATAACAGAGAACGAATAGAAGTCATTAGAACCGTCTCTCATTCTCAGATTCTTAAAGGACACAGGCTTAGAGAAAATACTCTAAAATTTATCTTGTCCGCCTAGTCTCAAGAGGAGTCCACCCTCAATCACCCTTAATACAACTCTGAAAAGGACTGAACTGAAGAAATTTCACTACCACTTCCAAGGCCGTTTTCACATTAGTAAATGCTGCAAAATCGGTAATAATCTAGCCAAATGTCGGAGCATGAAGAAATTGGTTCCAAGCGGTACAGAAGTATCAACTGACAAACAGGCTATGTATCTTTCACGGAAATGTGGAAGTGCAACAACATTTCGAAACTGACTCCAACCTAGGTTTTCGTCGCAGCTACCCTTTCACGAAAGAAAATATATGAAACCAGAGAACAAACTGTTGATCTACGTATATACAGCCGATTTTAACATAAGACTGGCATGGAGAAGCTCGCTTGACTCCAAAACATGGCATAAACCTTTGGTTGGCCGGGACACCCGGTTCTAAAATATATTTTCTGCAACTACAAGTTGATTTGAAGGGTTTCTGGGCAGTTGCGAAGTTGTGGGAGGTTTGTTTTCCCAATTAGAAGACACCATAATAAAACCATAAAAAAAATAGCTCTGGAATTGCCCAGATTACGCATATATGGTTTATGTTGTTTTCAAGCGCTTTATTCTGCACACGCGGTCTATGAAAAACACTCAACTTTGAACTGTCACTGTGGCCAATTGGTTTGACAACGAGTCAATCGATGATCTGTTTTTCTGATAGTTACGATATTTTACTTAACGTCTGCATACGCGATTTTCTTCAGTTATAAAATTAAAATTAAATGAAATGGGTTTATGCCATGTTTTGGGATCAAATACCCCACAGTGCGTTGAGAGCACCACAGCAACAAGAAGCTCTACGACTAAGCACGCATCATCCTCTTGCAATAGTTCATAGCGACACGGTTAAAAAAACAGCTGATAGACATCAGCAACCTTCCTGACGAAGCAATCAGGAATCTGGAGAGAAGACTAGAGAACACTACCTCAACACGCTAAATCATCTTAGTGTGCCCTTTTTCCCATCGACGCATAAAAACGAGCTACATGGCTTCTACCAGAACAGCGATAGGCTAATTATGCTACCACATCATCACCCCATCCCAATAGGACCAACCAGGATTTTAAGAGTAACCCAATATCCTAATCTTTAATTGTAATCCCAAATTGTAAGATCAATAATTCTTATTCACATTATTTATATTATTAAGTCTCAATCGCTTTTTGAATCTAGGAGAGCAAGGTATGAAAATGGAGAACAATAGATCAAAGTGGTCGCGGTGAAACTTACCATCCCATTCACTCATGGGTGGCGCTACAGCCCGTAGAGTGCCAGGGCATAGCTTCTCAGCAACCACTCGTGTTGTGAGTGCTTATTGTTCCCTCATGGGTGGAAGGGACTTGCAATTTTATGCCGAATACGAAAGGCCAAGTTTGAGAAGCTTTTTCTAGACAGGAGTACTCTTTGAGCATTGTCAGTGACTTGAAAGAGATGGGGCTATGAGTTTTTGTCGCGCAGACCACGGAACGAACCTTTGACGTTGAGGTAGGTGTCGACGCAGGTACCCACAACGCCATGGGCCACCACATTCCAGTACAAAGTGGGAAACCGTAAATTATTATTCTTGTCATACAGGTCAGAGATCGAACTCAGATGTACGTCAACATACCCTCAAGAAAGGTATTTCCATCGATTTTTCAATCACCACGCCGCAACTTTGAAGAACTCTTTACAGATTCACGTTCTGTTACACAAAAACTAGTTAAGAACCTCCAAACACCACTGAACACCAAATATATTTCAACAGATTCCTCTTCTGTTCGGGAAACCAATTCCATAATATTCAACACACGAGTTGTGTAACAGTCGTACATATATCTGGAGAACACCGTACGAGACGAGACATTGTTCCGCAATCACCTTCTTCTTTTTCCTCAAATCTATAGATTTGCAGTGACTGTGATGTACACAGAAATGTAATCCGAAAAATGAATGGTTTCACGCTCTTCCCTTCGCCTTTAAAAGCTTCATTCCTCGTTATTTTTGGAATAAATAAGCGAATTTCCACTTTCAGCAGAAAGTTTTAATCTTTTTTGTGGAAAACGGATGTGTTTTCATCAAATGCTTAATCGAAACAGAAATGTGACAATCGGAGTCAGCATCTCGTTACGGACTGGTTCACATGAATATTTGCATAGGATGTGTAAAAAACTCAATTTCCTCGCAACTTATGAACTTTAGACTGGAATACAATGTTTTATCAGGTGGCAGATGGCGCGGCCAATGAGAATGCATGTGACTTCAAACAGCTGTATTCGGACATCATTTCTGATAGTCGCCATGTAGAAAATGCGTAAAGAGGAAAGTTTAAACCGGGAAATGATTGACGCTTATTGTAAGAACAATTTGAGTATTTAGGACTTAACTTTTAAATGAGATCAACGCCTGAACATCAATAGTTAATCACACAACCGCGCGGTATTCAATTTTCCCTTTGATTCACATTATCCTTAAAGTAACTTAATTAATAGTCGAAACCGCATACACGTACATGCACACACTAGATTCGGCGCAGAAACCCATGGAATATTTGCCGTCAGAGCACATAGAGTGTGTAATCCGGGCTGACGAAAAGAACAGACTGCCAACTTATGCTCGACATGAACGCGCGTACATACGCTAGCAGAGGCATGGCATGTTAATTCACCCAAGAAATGGGATGCATATCCTTCGAAAGTAATTGATTTATGTATACTCCTTAGATTTACATTCAGTTCAATATACATTTTTTATGACTTGAACGTGGTTCGGCGGGCCTAAGACCGATGTACGTACATTCATGCGGACATGCACGAACGAAAATCGAACGACGAACATGTGTGTGTGTGCATCTGCATGCATCATCCAGTAATTGCGGTTTGAAGTCAATATTTCAAATAAAACTCCAATCTCATGGTGCATTAAATCAAAAATCTGATTTTATTACGAATTACATTATGGGCATCAATCCTTTCTGCCACGAGAAGACTTTTTGCCCTTATTTGCTCATGTACGCATAAGAAACGGAAAGTAAGCAGATCGAAGGCTTTAAAATTTGCCTTATCGATAAGTGTTTAACTTGAGTGCACTTTGGCTCCGCACGCAGTTGACTCCGAGTTTAAATATTTGAACAGTCAAAGATGCACCATCTTCGATGCATCTCAATTCAATTGCACGCAATTGGACGCATAATCACAAAAAACTAACCCCTGATGTCAAACAGACGTACTTGGCGGATGCTCTTCTCAAACTCAATCTCTCGTGAATTTTGCAAGCCAATTCGATTCAACAGTCTCATCTGTACGGATGGTTTTGTTTGAAGAAACAGCATACACTTGTTGTTGCATAATTTATTCGTCGAACACACTTTGCTGTGCGTGGTCGATCATACAGTGTGAGGATGTACTACATGCATTGTGAAGATACACGAAATAACAGGTGTACCAATGTTCATGATTTCAAGATTTGAATAAGCAAGGTGCTGCCAACTGAAATAGAGGATATGTTGCGTGTTTGTTGGCAATTTAAGAGTACCAGTATTGGAGTGCGTTTCTTTAGTGTGTTTGATATTGTTGAGAGCGCTTGTTTGAAAGTCGTTTTCATATTATATAAAGGTGGCTCTACATCCCATCGAGGCCAGAGTCTAGCTTCTCTGCAATGACACTTAGTGCTTGTACAGTGGTATGCCGACTTCGGACAATCAAGTTTGAGAAGTTTTTTCTAGACATTCATCCCTATTGAGCTTTGGAAGGACTAGTTAAACATAATAGGCCAAGTTGAACTCACGTCGACGCTATGGCCGGATAAGTAGCTTATTACCTTCACTATGGAATTAAGTTGGGTACTGTTAAACAACCTCCTTGCCACAGCAAGGGCCTTTTTAGCTTTAGCCAGCAACATCTATATGCTTGTCAAAATACAGACTTTGATCCAACCAAATGCCAATATACCTAACTACACTTTTCAAATCTAAAAGGCGTCCCTTTTGGTTTTAGCTTGTGCGCGTATCCCATGATGCCATGTGCACCCGTCCTGAAAAGGATAGGTTCACACTTCAGGAAATTGATAATCAACTTCCAGTCATCGCAAAATTCAAGTCACGTTGCAACAAGGTATTTATTATTTCGACCTTCGGATCTGGTCTGTACGCCACTAAATCCTCGGCGTGAACCTATAAGTTCTCGAGTCCGAGCGCCCTCTGGTAACAGTTGCGTTTTTTCGTGGGCGAGTTGTTAGCCCTCAACGCAGCGACTTGGAGTCATTAATCAACTTAAGGGTGATTTTTTAAAAGCTATAGGAAAGTTTTTCAAAATTAAACACATCAAATTCTGAAAAATGCATGAAATCCTTATTTGAATCGATTGTACGGTCCGTATAATTTAATGTTTGAAGATTTGTTCATGAAAATGTTGACCTTGACTGCACCTCAAATGGTCCAGCCGCTTAGTCAAATTTTGGCATACTCTTTCAAACATTTCGGCCGGTATCTCACGAATAAATCCTTCAATGTTGTTTTCCAATGCGTCAATTGAAGCGGGTTTGTCTGTATATACATGAGCTTAAACATAGCCACACAAAAAATAGTCTTAAGGCGTCAAATCGCCGATCAAGGCGGCCAATTGACCGGTCCCGAACGTGAAATTAAATGTTAACCGAACTCGCCTCTCAATAAGTCCACTGTTGGGCGCGCTGTGTGGCATCGTCTTGTTGCAACCACATGTCATGAAAGTCAAGCTCTTGCATTTTGGCCAAAAAAAAAGTTGGATATCATCTCACGGTAGCGCTCACCATTCACAATTACGTTACGATTCGTATCATCTTTAAAGAAGTACGGTTCAATGATGCCACCAGCCCATAAACCGCACCAAACTCCGACTTTTTCTAGCTACATTAGTAGCTCTTGCAATGCTTCTGGCTGATATTCACTCCAAAATCGACAATTCTGCTTATTTACGTACCCATTGAGCCAAAAATGAGCTTAGTCGATGAAGAAGAATGAAGAATGAATGAAGCGCGATCAACTTTCTTAGCAGAGCACGCATTTAATAATAAAATTCAATAATTTGCAATCGTTCTTCGTTTGTAAGACTATTCATGGTTAAATTATAGACCAAACTGAAGATGTTTGACAGTGAAACAAAACACGATACGTGAATAAGCTGCTTAAAACGGTGTTGCCAAAGAGATAATCGCCAAAAAAACTCCCTTTATAACGCCGGAAGATCCTTAATATCTCTGACTAGTAGAAGACACACTCACTAAGATCGATTTCAGGACCGCATATGCTTTCTACACCTTGTTTCAGGATGAGGATGAGAATGTCCCATCAAGGTCGAATACGAACTTGATGGGACATTGTTCAAATACAGCAGTCGAGTTGAGTCGTTTGCTGGGATCAGAGGCGCTCAAAATGGTTCTAGAGACGGTAATGAGGGAAAGCGGTGTATATGAATATATAATTGATGACTTGGCTAGATTGTCACTATAGGCAGATATGCTCAAGACGCAATGGAATAGTAGATCCGTGTTGAGCGGTTGGCAAGAGTTATTCTGCGTTTAATCTGGGTACTGATGTTGTTCGTACTATTAACTTAGGAACGAAGGTAGATGCAGTCCTTTACCACCTCGAAGTTGTAGCTGCCTTTGGCCATTTCGTGTGGATCACATATACATATTCTACCAATTTATCAAAAATACACACGTTTTTCATTGAGCGAGCCAAGTAAACTAGAAGTTCAGAGAAGTTGGCAAGGACATAATAATAAAACTGGCCTACTTTTTTTTCCGGTATTGCACCATTGATTATACTTGAAATGAATAATTTGGCATATAAATTCGCAAATTGAATATTCCACCAAATTCGAGATTTGAATACAAATGTCTTCCCACCAGATAACTGCCAAAATTCCATGCGTTAAGTTTAGCACAAGAAATAGTCGCTAGTGGCGGATGTTTCTGTGTAGGTTTTAAAGAATACGAAACGGGAATTAAATGTACACGCATTGTTCCTATCCTGTCTAAGGACAAACATTATTTAATACCCTCTACGCCCTGCCCATTTAACCCACACATTAAACACCACTACTGGATCCAAAAGAGTGATTGCAACCTACCAAACACTCCTTAAAACTATTTCCATTTGAACATAAATCAGTTCTCAGCAACATATTTCGACTCAATGGAATACAGAATACATCACATGACTATTTTTCTTCCACTTCAGAATCCAATAAGAATCCACAACGATTGACCATTAATAGTACTTCCACAAATTATTGAGGATATTCTTACTTAACTACCGAAGTTTCAACTCAACATCTGTAAAACGTGTAGTACACACGATAAATTGAAAAGAAAAATCATCCACTAAACTTTCGTGTGGCACTGGTCAGTACAAAATACAGAAAACTTTGTCACATCCCATTTCCTTAATCAAAGTAATGGCTTACTCGAACATTGTTTAATCAAACCGCGTGCGCTATGTGTGTTCATTTATAACACTTAGATTGTGTGGGGGGAGTTTTTTCTTCCCCAAAATCTTTGAGATTTGTGACGTTATTGGTCGTGACTGGGTGCAGAAGGACTATGACTTGTAATTTCTCACGGTTTTGATGGCATTAGTCACTCGTCATTTGATGGACGGACTAGAGTCGAGGATAATACTTCGTGAAACTGCATGATTAGTCAATTTTGAATAAATAATTCACAAATTGTTTATATCCCGAGACAATAACGTGACTACTTGACGTAAGTACACGTAATGAGCAGAGTGCGTGAATAATGGTGGAGACTTGTGTGATTTTTCTTAACTTTTGCGTGGTGCTCCGTCCGGGGTATACGAGTGCCTCCACTGTCAAGCTAAGAAACTGCGTTTAATTGCGCATACCCAGTTGAAGACCTGCCAACTTTTTAGGGATGGCACCGAGTTGTCCATGCATTCTATGCCCAGCTCCAATAGGTGATGTTTCAGTGGACACATGTCTCATTAGACATTACAGTTCGTGGTTGAAATTTCTCCCTCCGATGTCCTCAACGAACTAAAAACTTTGTCTTTTGAACTCCTCGAAGAGTGCGAGGACATATTCATTCCTATTCAATAATGTTTGCGCATTTTCGATATAGAACAGGGGTGTCCTGAGCAAAGCTTTGGTCCTTCAATAATAATGTTTTGTCAATAGATGTCGCTGGAGACGTCTACCCCCAGTGCTACCAATCTTCTTCTTCTTGATTGGCGCTACAGTCCGGGGTGGACCTGGGCCTCAACTAACATGCCTCTCCAGCCAGCACGATCTTTCGCCAGCTGCCTCCAGTTGCGCACACCAAGTTGGTTGAGGTCCTTTTCAACTTGCGTGCGCCACCTAGTGCGAGGACGTCCTCTGTTGCGCTGTCCCAATGGCTCGGTGTCGAAGACTCTTCGGGCCGGAGCTGTGGTGTCCATCCGCTCTACATGACCTAGCCATCTTAAGCGTTGGATCCGAAGACGCTTAACTAGGTGCATGCCGCTGTACAGCCCGTATAGTTCGTGGTTGAACCTTCTCCTCCAAACGCCATCAACGCAAACAGGACCAAAGATCGTACGCAGAACTTTTCTCTCAAAACAACCAAGGGCTTCTTCATCCGCTTTCGGATGGGCGTCCATGTTTCTGCGCCATAGAGCAGGACTGGGATGGTCAGGGTTTCATACAAGGTCAACTTGGTCTTTCGAGCGAGACTCTGTTGCCTCTTGAGCCCAAAGAAGCAGCGATTGACAAGAGCAAATCTGCGCTTGATCTCGGTACGATACTGGTGTTGTTGTCCCTATTTACTCCGGAGCCTAGGTAGACGAAGTCCTTGACTATCTCAAAGTTTCTGCTGCCCAATATGACGCTCTGTCCGAGACGTCGATGTTGTGCGTCCTTCCGTGATGACCTTTTTTGACATTGAAGGTCTCGGTGAGTTCGTTACCGACCTTGATGGAGCAGCGAGAGTTCTCCATCGTCATCCTGCACAACCTGACGAGTTTGGCAGGAATGTCAAAGCTAGACATGGCGTTGTATAGCTCGTCTCTATGCACGCTGTCATATGCGGCCTTGAAATCGACAAATAGGTGGTGGGTGTCGATCTGCATCTCTTGAGTCTTTTCCAGGATCTGCCGTAATGTGAAAATTTGATCGATAGTGGACTTTCCTGGCCTGAAACCGCACTGATAAGGACCTATCAGGTTGTTGACAAAGGGTTTCAGGCGTTCACACAGAACGGCAGAGAGTATTTTATAAGCGATGTTAAGGAGGCTGATCCCTCTATAGTTGGCGCAGTCAAAGGGGTCTCCTTTCTTGTGGACCGGACAAACGACGCTGAGATTCCACTCATCGGGCATGCTTTCCTCCGACCATATCTTACAGATGAGCTGGTGCATGCGCCCAACCAGGTCATCTCCAGCTGCCTTAAACAGTTCCGCGGACAATCCGTCCGCTCCAGCAGCTTTGTTCGACTTCAGTCTAGAAATCGCTTTCTTGACTTCGTCTAAGTCGGGGGGACGGAATTCGTGTTCATCATCGTCCAAAATGGAGTGAAACATTCTGCCTGACAGCGGAATTTGTGTCGTCATCGCCGTTTAACAGTCTACAGACTGTTGCTACCAATTACATTGTGTCAAACCATATGCTGTTGGAATGGTGACATTTTAAACTTCATTTAACCACAAAAAAACTTAGAGTCGATGAAATTATGGAAAAGATTGACCAGGACCGTCACATACGCAGCCATGACATCGTCAAGGAACTAAACATTCATCATCAAACGGTCTTGACCCATTTAATAAGGGGCTGGCTGCAAAAAGAAGC
The DNA here is from genome assembly GCA_916610145.1 of Eristalis arbustorum. NCBI lineage: Eukaryota > Metazoa > Arthropoda > Insecta > Diptera > Syrphidae > Eristalis > Eristalis arbustorum. The sequence continues at coordinate 62,061,022 of OU744318.1, read as the reverse complement.
TCCATGTTTGGGGTTGGGTCTGTGAACAATTTAATGGACCGAATTAATATCTGCGATTCTTTGCTGAAACGAAATGAAATCAAACCATCTCTGAAGCGGTTGGTAACAGGAGACGAAAAGTGGATCACATATGACAATAATGTGAGAAAAAGATCATGGTGCAAGCGTGGTGAAGCTCAACAAATGATCGCAAAACCAGGATTGACGCCTCAAAAGGTTATGCTGACCGTTTGGTAAGACGACAGGCTCCAGCCTGGTCGAACAATTGATTCCACACTTTACTGTCAACAACTGATGAGTTTGAAGCAAGCAATCGAAAAAAACGGCCACAACCGACCAACAGAAAGGGCTTCTTCTTCCGCAGGACAACGCAAGACCACACACATCTTTGATGACTCGGCAAAAACTGGGAGAGCTTGGCTGGGAACTTTTGATGCATCCACTATATAGCCCTGACCTTGCACAATCGGACTACCATTTGTGTCGGTCAATGCAGAACTCCCTTTTGGCTTCAAGAGAAGCCTGTGAAAATTAGTTCATTGTTTGGCATAACATCTAGGCATCCAACAGAGACGCAGCTCCTAGGCGGACAATTGACATTGAAATTTGGTCGAGATCGATACATAAGTTGGTTTACATCTCTTCGTAACATCCACTCTTGGCCAAAACGTTGTTCTCAGCTCACTGATACCACCACTTCACAATACTACGGGACCGTGCGTGCTTTTCAACTAGCATACCAGTCCCATAAAAATGTCCGTAAAGCAGTCGCAGTTTGGTCAGCATAGCCTTTAGAAATAAGAGTTCAATACTTCCCAACATTGTTCAATCATAAAGCGATTGATTGCGTTTCGCGGAGGGATGATAGTTATCTTATGTCAATAAGGCATGACAGCCCGTAGAGGGCCAGGGTCTAGCTTCTCAACAACAACTCGTGTTGTACATGCTATTGGGTCTCTCACGAGTAGAAGGGACATACAGTTTTATACCGACTCCGAACGGCCAAGTTTGAGAAACTTTTTCTTGACAGGAGTACTTTTTGAGCATTGTGACCCGAAAGAGGTTGGGCCGTGAAAATGAATTTCGTCGTACTGACCAGACGTAAACCCCACGTGTGCTATGCCACGGACCACCGGGGTCCTTCAAAAGGCTGCTCTACCACTAAATTGTTTTAGAGTCTACGATGCCATTTAACCTTCTATGTGAGTCGTCCTGGTGCCTGTACCATTTACCACGACGCCGAGGTGTATAAAGTACCTGAATCCTGTAAGCCTACGCACATCAGAAAGATTGATGCATGGAGTCCCGCGCCCGACGACATCTTCGATCGCCCCCGACAAACATGGGAACGGCCACTTCGTGATTGTCAGGGATTTGCATTTATATCCGCTTAAGATTCAATTGACTCACAGGACTCTGCAGGCAAATTACCACGTTGAACGTTGCTAGGTGTTGTCGAAATTGCTCGGGCTTCACAGCTGGGAATAGACCCACCCAATTTTTGGAAAAAAAAAACATTTATAAAGAGATCCGGGGGCCATGTGGTTCACACCCACGACTCAATGAGACCAAGGAACTCAGTCCATTATGCGGCTCGAGTGGGTCAACAAGGACTACCACATCTATCTGCACACAGAGCCATTTCTGGTGGCGACGTAATTGTGCCATATTTCTCTGAGGATGCCGCAGGCGGGGAGGATGCTGGATGATTGTTCTCGCATCTGAACTGGATAGATTAAGCCCACAGAATGTGTGCTTCCAACAAGACGGTGGCACTACGCATGCAAAACGACCGAAAAATGTTGCCAAATTTAATAATTTGTAAGGTATACACCAATAAACCAACCACGCCACTGACGCTTGACGACATCATTCGAAATGAAATCGCATCCTGCCTCGTCATCGTTCATGTTAAATACGCTTATGCATGTGAAATAAGAAGCTTTGCATGAACTATTCGATTACTTACTTTATGGTACGTCCACGAATGTGTGTCGCTCATATATTTTTCCAATTTAAGACATTTCCACAGGAAATTGGTAACATTAGATGAAAATCCAATCACTTTTCGCGTCACACACGGAATTGGCAATAGTGCTCCGTTCGTATTTCGCCATTCGTGCAATTTGAATCATTTCATCGGACCGACTGTGTATGTCGGTGGGTCTGTATGCAATCTCAACTAAATCAGGAATGTCAATTCCGAATGGTTTGTGATAAATGAAAAGCGAGACGAACTTCCAACGCCCTAATGGGTTCCTCCTTGCTTACTTATGACCGCACACATCTATTGAATGCATTCCCGTCAATCACACATTTTATCAAGCCACCCACGGAACTTTTAATCACACTTCACCACACCGACATCCGCACATCGGCACAAGGACCGTACCGTGAACCGTATTTAATAATTTCAAATTCAAGAAAAGTAATTTGATTCTATTTGCTAGTCACTCTGTGAGAATTTTTTGCACACATTTTAAATGAGTGAAGAAGAAAAAATAAACTCCGAGATTATTTACCGTCCGGCGCGTATAAATATTTCTCTTTTCATTGTCACACCAGCGAGGTGTTCTGTGGCGCACGGAGAACGAAAACGTACTGACAAGTGGTTTGATGTGGTGTGCGGCAGTGTGGCAGCGGCGTGGCAGCCCTCAGCTGCAGGTTGTGCCATCATCATCCCCTAAAGGCATTGCTTTTTCTGTTATATTATATCGGGCGTGTACGTGGAGATATAAAAACAGACGATGCTCCCCCCCGTGCACATACATAGTGATATGCATGCAATCGTTTCAGCAGGTGAATGATACTTAAACCGTGCATGTGTACATAAGTGCTTAAGAGCGTAAACGTACGGCAGCAACATACGAGTGGGTACGTTATACGTTAGAAGAGAGGAAAGAAAAGAAGAAGCAGAAATTAAAAATTAACCAACACGGATATATACTCAAATCAACATAATGCCAATGTCCTTAAAACTGGGAATTTTTCCCTTTCCAAGACTTACATGCATTCTCGGGCGGTCTATGGGTGTGTGTTTGTGATTAGTTGAGATTGCGGGGCTTGTCGCTCAAGGCCGATAATAAATTAATTGTTCTTCAATTAATTTATGGAAAAAAAGTGCGAAAAATTACGACACTCCTCACGGCAAGGAGGTTAAAGTGTCAGAGATCAAGAAATGATGAGCGAAGAAGGGAAGAGAAAATATTCCAATTCTCATTGCAGACTCCTTTCGTTCGATAAACAGACGGATTATTATCTGACAACTTTGAAGTTCTCGGAATTTGATTAATTGTTTTTCTCAATTGAATCGAAGCGATTGTTTGAAACTTCAAGAAGAAAAGGGGATATTCATCATGCCAGGATCGAAGAAATGGACGAAGACGCCCGCCTACGTGACATCATTGCTTCTAATGTCTGGCATATCTGGGGCAGTATCTGGTCTACGGATCCAACGCCTAAGGAGGATAGTCTTTGTATGGCGTTGGAGAAAACTTAGCCCGATTCGAAGTGGCTTCGACTTCAAACTATTGTGATAACTCAGGAGAAGATAATAATAGGCGTGTTTTTTGACTTGTCAGTCAACAAAACAAATCACAAACTCCTTAGAAATCACTGACTAGGACGCGTTGAAACATCGAAATCATAGAGGCGCCAGAGGAAACTATTTGTTTCCTAAAGGTTGGTATCACTCGATTATTTGACATTTGGAAGTGTTTTTGCGTTTTTAATCTATTTTTTAATCATTACCAAGCTGAGTACTGATTAGTCAAAAAACACGCCTAATAATGTAATATGGATGGCGCTAGGTCATAGAGGGCCAGGGCCTAGCTTCTCAGCAACCACTCGTGTGTTGCGTTTTATAGTTCTCTCACGAGTGGAAGGGACCTACAGTTTTATTCCGACTACCAATGGCCAAGTTTGAAATCCTTTTTGTAGACAGTTGTACTCTTTGAGCATTGACAGTGGATTCGAGAGTTTATTAAATTATTTTTGCTTGAGCTGAGAAGCGAACCTTGACGCCGAGGTTCAAGTGTGTAGGGGTCGATACATTTACCCACAACGTCACGGGCTGACACAGCAAACAGAAGATTCATCTGTTTAAAGTGGTGCACATTTGTAGAAAGCTTCAATAAACTTGTTGTGCGAAATTGAAAAAAGGCGCAGGTGGTACCTAGGCAGGATGGCACATATCTCCTCCGTCTTAGATCACTTATGTATCAATCTAACATGAGGCCCTAACATCCTAAATCACTTGCACCACAATTGGTGGCGCAGTACCCTCCTTCGGGTAGCGGTCGTAGATTATACCCGAGGTAAGGCATATCCTTCGTAAGAGACGACTAAAATCCTAAGCTAAGACCTACTGGTAAGGAAACAAACCTACTTCAGTGCTCGGTGCGAAGCTCGCAAACAAATTAATGAATGGAAAGTGTATTGTCTTTGTTTTTTATTACATTGGCTACCAGTCCCGGGATGTTATGATATCCTTCAATTAGCTTGACCAAAGTCTGTAGTTAGGTACCATGGGAGAGCAGAAAAGCCCCCGGTAAATGTCTCAGCCTGATCAATTGAGGTTTTCCCCTTAAGTGGGGCTGTTGTGATGGCTGTTGTTTAGAACCCAAGTCGCTGTGAGGAATAAATATTTAAATATCTTGTCTATCCTAGCCACAAGACTTGTGCAACTGTGAGACGGTTTTTAAGGTATTATTAAAAGTCCGTGTGGAGTTGCAAATAAAAAAATCGGGTGGTAGCACTCAAAGAATAGCAGAGGTGTTAGATGTGCCTGACCACCCTACCAAGGTGAAGATATTGGTCTATATGCTTATTTCTAAACTTGAAGGTTACTGAAGGCGCCTGGTCCAGTGCCGAAAAATGTTACAAGTGAATGACATAAGCGTAATAACAGCAAATCGCGCTAATAACTTAGGCACTTTTATGCGCAGTGTCCTTTTTTCAATGAAGTCCTAGTAAGTGGCCTGCTTATTCTAAATAGTATACAATTAATCTTTGAGTTTGTGTGAGTTATAAGAAATCGTTTGCCTTCTAAACATTTTCTGCGATTGTTTGTGTGAGTCCGTAGGTGATGATAATGGTAGCAAGGGACATAGAACATAATAAAATGTGAAAGAACCTTCAAACAGTTTGTTTCATTCTTTCGGTATACAAGAATAGGAGAGGTTCAACTAATTTTAAAGTGATTTAGCTTGTGATGTAATATAGAACAACATTTATAAATAATTTTGGAAAAAAATTAGTTTTTTGTTTTTTTTTTTTAATTGTTTTCGACCACACTCTTCTAGTTATGATGGTGCTACAATTCGGAATGGAACTGGGTCTCAACTCACAACCTTCCTTTTTCGGTATTTAGTCAGCTGCCCTTAATTTCGCATATCGAGTTGGCTGAGATCCTTCTCCGATCGAGTGCACCGTGAGCGTTGTAGACGTTCTGAATCGCATTATTCCGCACCTATCCATTTGATATAGTAATCTCAGCGACTGTGAAATAATATCAGTAACACCTGCGACGTTGCAGCCTGCTACGACCCAGAACCTTCTGCCTTCCACGCCAACCACTTATGGTTTAAATTCTAGTGTTGAAATAAAAGCCATGTTTATCCGCGACATCATCTTCTGTGTAAAGCGATACTGAGAGTTAACACTTAGAGAACGTGCTCTGTGATGGATATACTAAAAAATATGTTTCCCCACGAGTGGAAAGAGCTGTGTGCCAAATTCGAAGTTTGAACATCTTTTTCTATTGAGATTATACAACAAGATAGCTATTGACTGTTTAAGAAATGATTTTGGTAATTGCTCAGTTTGCAAACAACTTTCGAGCTGACATCCTGAACTCCCTTCCTTAAAATATAATTTTCCGATCAAAAGAGGGAGATTTAGTTTTTAGACTTAAAATGGATTTGCAAATTTTATGCGTCGGAGTTTTTCCTTAACTATTTACTTCAAGTAATAAGAACTGACTATAAGTTAAATTTCCAGGCACCCTCGCTACAAGAAGTTATTGATTTTAAAGCCACTGTAATCACCTTGAGCTGAACAAAACCGTGAAGCAAGCATAACCTATTAATCCATGTACTGTCTACAGCATTGAAAAATATGAAACATAAGTCTAGCGTAAGGCTTCGCAAGTATAAATGAAATGCTAATGAATATTAGCCTTGTGTTGTTACTGATGGTAGGCAAGTGAGTGGTAATCCAATTGCGTAGTAATGACGCATAATTCCGCAAACGCAGAGCAATTTCCTGGACACGCCAGTGGGAGAATTCTGTAAATGCTTGCGACATGTAATTTTTACTTCATAACCTGACAGACACGGTCGTAAGCCAATGCGACTAATCGAATGAACTCAGTCATGACCATGTGAACATAAATGAACTATGCCGCATGATTTTTTAATGTGTTCGATATCTTGACTCAATGCGGTTATCTACGTGGCACAAACATTTATTTAACATTTTCTTAAAAAATGGCGAACAGGTTCAATTTAATGTGATTGTTTTACTTTTCATCTGAAATTTCATTTTAAAGAATCGATACTACTCATTGCCCTTGTCTCTGAAATGAATTAAAAATGTGTGCGCTAACTTCGACTTCGATTTATCAAATATTTATCCAACCAACTTTCTCCCACTTTCGTTCAATTGAGTAAACACCCCGCTGGTCTTAGCTCGGAGTGTGGCGCTCCTGGAAGAGGAAATTAACTTCGATACGTCTAAGTCCACATATGTAATGCTTGTTTATCTAACAAACGGTGTCATTTTTGATTAATCGCCATTGTTGAACCGTCGATACTTATCTTTCATTGCGATGGTCATCGATAAGTGGATTAAATATGCATGCATGTTCGAAACAGTACATCCATTGGTAATCACAAATACTGCACAACTATTGTGAAATGAGAAGAAAAAAATTCAACTTTCCTCACAGGTCAGTGGTGGACAGACTTCATCTTTTGCCCGTCCAGCAAGGCCGCCTTAGAGGAGAGTGGAATAATATTCCATGCATGCCACTATATTATAGTGGCATCCCAAACGACTGCAAGAATTGAATCAATCCATCTCTACATATCCAGTGGATACAGAAATTTAAGCCAGTCGAGAATGGTTTGTAAGACACTTACTTTAGTTGATTGGGTGATGGGAATGAATTGAATCTGAAAATATCAGTTCGAGAGGGCATGGGCCTACGCAGTCTCCTAGTGGCGGCCTCTGGATAGCCTTTGCAGCAACCGCTTGGGGTGAACCAGTGTATGCAGCGGCCTCTTGTCCAGGGGCTTAGTCTTTAACCCCAGGTTCGGTGGTTGCGGTTTGGGGATAACTTCCCTACCGTGCAAAAAATTATAGTTACGAAGCAACAACAAGCGTCGGATATGGATGATCTTACCGCTGACGACTCTAGCAGACGACATTAGGGCAACGATTTTCGAATCTGCACGTGGAATGTCAGGACGCTTAACAGACCACGTTCAGTCAAACAACTTCCAGAGGCCATGCATCGCTATAAAGCGGACATTACCGTAATAAAAGAAAGATGAAACAATGTGATATTTACTACGGTGACTGTTACAAAGAATGTGGTCAGCTCACATTTGGATGCGGATTTGTCATCAGCAGCAGACTTAGACAAGAAGTCTTGAGCTTTAGGTGTATTAGAGAACGCTTGGTGAAGATCGCCAACATAAGCCTCATATCTGCGCACGCCCCGACGGAGCAGAAAGATGACGCAACCAAAGACTACTTCTACGAGATTCTTGAAACAGTTTACTTATTAGTTCGATTTAGAGGATAGTTCTCTGTATGAACAATTGAGGGTAAAGCTCCAAAATTCGAGTCATAGGGAAATTTGATTTACAGAATTTGTTTACGATTCTTCTTCTTTGCGTGAAAATGCAGCCTCCAACCAGCGCTATCTTCATCTAGGCTAGGATCTCTTTACGTCATCGGAGGCGAGATCTTCCTCTACGCGTTGTCGCTCAGGGTTGGCCTCGAAGACTTTCCGAGCAGAGGCGTTAGTGTCCATTCTCTCTACATGAACTACCCACCTGTGTTGAGACAAGGACTAGGCCAATGTGGTTGTATAGCTCGTAGTGGTTCAATCTTCTTCGCAAAAGTTACCGAATATGATTCATATGATTTTCCTCTTGAAGCGACCAAGCATCTCTTCGTCCTCATTAGTCGTTGTCCATACTGCTGCGTCATACAGCAGGACTGGTACTATCAAGGTCTTATATAGGACAGCTTGGTTTTCCGAGACAGGGGTTTATTTTTCAATTTCCACCTAAGTTTAGTACTTCGAACAAAATCACGATTATTCTGAGTAATTTCCATCTACATCATGGTCATTGACGACCATTTACATTCTATCGAAAACGATTTTCATTTGCATTCAAAAAAATTAAACAACACCTGTCTTTCATCGTATGGCAATCTGGTGTGGTTTCTTCATCTGTCGCTGTCATCCATTTTTTTTGAAAAAGGATGCTGGTTTCATTAAATGGGATATGTTGATGGAGTTTTTTGTTTGATGATGAAGGTCTGCTACTTGGACGCATACGTAGAAGAACGTCGCCACATGTCACATAATTGGTGATAAAATGCGTTAGAGGTTTCTAGGCGTCTTCAATTGACTACAGCAATCTTGCGAATTAAGAGGAAATATGTTGAACAATTGCATCAAACAATGAGGGGAAAACGAAGAAATGGGATATCACCGGGAAAAGGACGCAGAACGTCGACGGCTCGGTCTGAACTTCACTGTAAGCATCTATTATTTCGAGGTAGTGAAGGAATTCGTCTACGTCGGCTCCCAAGTAAACTGTACCACCAGGCACCAATAACAACATGAACTTTTTACTCCATAACTCGGAGACAGAGTCGGTCGTAAGCCAATGCGACATGCAGACATCACCATGTAAACTTAAATCAACTATCTCGCATGATTTTCGAATGTGTTCGATATCTTGACCTAACGTAGAACAACTTTTGCCAAATGGTTTTTCTTTGGGCTCAAGAAGCAATTGAGTAGTAGAGCCCTCTTTCAAATGACAAAGCTAGGATTACATGAGCCCTTGATTATCCCTCCCCCGCTCCATGTTGGGGAAACATGGACAATATCAAGACACTTAGGTAGCCCTCGGTCACTCTATACTCCGTGAAAGGTTTTTGCGTTCTTGGTAATTTTCGTTTTTTTGGAGGACTCTCAACTACGAATTGTACGAGCTGTACAGCGACATGAGGCTAGCCAAGCGTCTACGAATTCTACTTCAAAGATGACTAGGCCATATAAAGCGCATGAACAATAGTTGCTTGTGTCAGCCCGAAGAGTCTATTACTTTGTACGAGATAAGGCAATAGAAGACTCTAATAGCGTCACTAGAAGAATATGAAAAAAAAAATAGCTGACTGCACAGAAACTGCAACTGAATCTGAATCTGGACGCCGGATGAATATTCAAATACACAACGCCCAACCATAATTAACACTATGCTGCTAATTTTTTGCAGACGTACATATGCGTGTGAGCTAGAAGTCGCTCACGAGCAATGACCACGAGAGAGCCCTCTTCACCGGCGAATCGAAAATGGACACAGATACTGTAGCCGATTCTACTCGGACACTCTGCATAAACACGAATCTAATATGGTCCATTCTTTGGAGGTCGCTACGAACTGTGAACTTCGCAAAATCTGACAACTCATTTAAATGGAGTTGTCTCATTCTCAGAGAACTACGGGTGCAAACTGAAACTTCACTGCGAGTTCTTTGGTCGTGGTGAAAGTTATGGATTGCGTTTGAATCTTTGTGTATTACGAATTCAGCTCGACAGTTCGCAAGGATGATTGATTCGCAAAGAAAAACGTTTAGCCCACTAGTTAGCTAACATTTATTCGGATTTTTTTCCATGAAAAAACTCGATAAGTCAGTTACAATCTTTTCGCATACCAAGAAATATAACTTTTTGCTTACATTTGCTGAAAAAGGATTGTTTCCGAAAGTTCGCGTTCGCAGTTCGCCGCTCATATGGACGGACCTCTAAACCTTCCCCGGCATGTGTAGCTTTTTCCAAGCAGAAATCCTGGTAATAGAGGAGGCAGCCGAATACTTACAAGAAACCGATAACCCAGCGTCGGATGTCACCATCTTTGTAGATAGCTAGTCTGCACTGAAGTGAATAGGGTCTTGTACAACGAAATCAAAGTCCATCCGACAGCACAAGCTCAAACTCTGCTGGATCTTGGGCCACAGTTCAATCGAAGTTAATGAAAGAGCTATCGATTTGGCCAGACAAGGATCTGAAATGGACATAAACGCAGATGCAACCACTGGTCATGTATGAGTATGACACAATAATAAAAGAAGGCAACTCGTCCTGGCATGCAATGAATGTCTCTCCGATATCGTACACAACACTCTCACTCCATCCCGATCCCCCAACCAATTTATGTTGAAATAAAACTATCACCACTTTCGTGATGTTTTATGACACATCGATTTAAATTGCTACCTCCTGCCGGATGACAATGAGTGTACAGAGGTACATATTTGTAAGTAGGTAATGAATATTCAATTATTTTTTTTGTCTCTCGACATTCACAGCCATTTAAACTGTAAACAAAACATTTCACTGTGATCATTTGCATCAACAAAGGCGACTGCAAGAGGTCATGATGAGAAAATAAGCCATTCTCTCGGTTGGTTGGTTTTTATTTGCCTTTGTTTCTGCCAAGATTTAAGTAGAGTATTATACACAGGCCAGGGATCGAAGGGGAGCTGGGGAGGAGAGGCTTTCTGGTTGAGGCCCGGTCAGAGCCACACAAAGAAAGACCGAAGATTGTACAAAGACTCACCGAATGTGAGTCGAACTACCGAAGAGGGTGTGGTTGAATGTACAGAAAAGAATCATGCAAGAATCTTCCTTTAAGTCTAGGCTTTAACGCAGCACTCCCTAGGAATTGGGAGAGGAAACATATGTAGATACCTACCTATCCACATCCACATCCACATCCCCAAATGATTGCTACCAAAAATGTTCTTCTTTTTTTACCGCCATCTGCCATTCAATGCTCGTAGAATGGTTTGATGAGAATAAACGTTGCTTTGTTGCCTAATGCCTATCAATAAGATCTCCCCGTCCTCTCGAGGGTGAATTCATTTCGCCCACACACACACACGTCCACAATTCCTAGTTTCATGGATGATGGAATTACCAGTGCGAAAGGACTGCGCGACACGGAATACAAAAAAGAGGATTGTGGATACACCTGTTATTATATGCGCAATTGTAGGTTCCCGTTGCGGTGCTCACTCAAGCGTAAGGACAGCACAGACTTCGGCTGCCAGCAACCTGTTTCTTAGAATGTGCAACAAGGTTAATGTCACACCTACGTGTGGTGTGTACGTGGGTTTGGGTGCCTGTGTGCGTCGAAGATGTTGTAATTTCACTTGCCGTCTGTTACCTGTGGGGCTTCTGAAAATAGGGTAAATGATGCTATCTGTGTTACAATTGTGTTTATTGTTAATTACATTATCTATCGGCATAAAGTAGAATCAGGTCCAACAGCTGCAACAAATTGACGTGTGCCTACCGACTGTTCATGTATCGACTGAACTCAAACCAATAGCGCCGGGCAATTAAAATATTGCAGAACATCAGCTTCATTACAATTGTGGAGTGCTGCGAGGGAAATTCTTTATTTTCCACTGCAAATTGGAACGGGATCGATATAAAATTATTATGCAAACCGCAAGTGCTAATTGATGTTTGTGGTTGGGGAACAATTAGAATGAGGTTCTGCGGCTATTCCATTATTGACTTTTTATGCTTTCTCTCATTGTTGTTTCGGTGCGACCATGGAAGGACATAATTATTTATTCTAAAATTAGCTTACGTCCAAATAACTGAAACCGTGCGCAAAAACCCACGCCCCCGGCACGACAGCACTCACAACAACCGCATAATGGCTCTTGAGAGCGTTTTTTTTTCGTGAAAATTTAACTGATGACAACATCTTGAGCTATTTTTTGATTATGATAGATAGATAGATATGTTTATTTCGTTTCAAAATTACATTTAGTTATCGCACAATTTACATTATTTGCACAGAGATATGATTAACATAATGTAATCTTACTACTGAAGAAGAGTGTTTTAACATGTAAAAGTGTTTTTCTTGACAGATATATATATAAATTGAGGAAACAACGAAAAAGAAAAACCTCATACAAACGAGAAAAAAAAGAGAAAAAAAAAAGAAAGCAAATAAATAAATAAAAAAGTGAATAAATAAAATAAAAAAAAAAAATAAAAAATTTTTTGATTATGAGTATTTGTCAACTGGACAGACCTTAATTTCTTAGGAAATACCAATAAAATTATCTCTCTGAAAAGATAATCTGAAGATTTTGCAGGTTTAGGTGTTTAACAACAATTCATCTGTGCCCCAACTCAAATGTGTTAATAAATTCGAGTAGTTATATCGAGCTTTTTAAAGTTTTTCTTTTTTCCCGAAATCTATCTGAGTGGCATTCCGCTGAACACTTTCCTTACATAATCATGATGTTTCAAAAGAAATTCACCTTTTTTGTCGTTGGGTTTTAAAAACACTACACAGAGTATTCAGACTCGAGAACTTGGTCATTGTACTGCCTGGCAGCAATCTACTCTCGATTAAATTTCAGTTTCCTTCAGAAGACTAGCAGGTGCTTCTGTGCTGAGAAGTCGACACCATAAACCCCCACCACATCATCACCGACAACCTGCCAACTGATCCAAGTGGCGACGGGAAAGCGACAGGGGAAGTGCTCTGCAGCGTGGTCGTCCTCTTCACAGGCGTCGCAGAGAGCTTTGTCGGTTACGTCAAGCATAGTCAGATGTTCGAAGAAGGTGTAGTGTCACGTTAGTATTTAGTAATGATGATGGTGTAGACCTACCATCATCCTACTCGTTGATTTTATGGAACTCTTCGAGTGTACAAATGTTGTCGTTCCTTTTAGCCATGTAGTTAACACTATTCTATTGATCGTTAGATAAGCTCAGAATTTTTGACAAGTCTAGTCGTCTTCGAGATTTGCAGATCCTTTGATAAAATTGCTTGAATTAGGGCTTGAAATACTGCCAGAGAGCGCTGGAATACTGATATCTCCTATAGAGATAAACCTCAAAGTTTCAAAACTAGGGATTGTTTATGACACCCAGTAACCAATGCGCAGATTAATAGATTTATCGCCTTTCCAATCCATTTACAGCAAACGTACCGTCTCTTGAATTGCTTTCTTGTCTTTGGGGAATAGTCAACCACTCAATTGTGTAATCTGCTTTTAATGAAACATAAGAGCACTATGTAGCAGAATGTGTGCATCATTACAATCGATAAAATAATCGGAATTTGTTGAAATAAATATCTCCCGAGTAAGTGCAAATGAAGGAGCGTTTTGAGTATTGCTCCTTCCCACACAAACAACTTTCATAAGTCACAGTTCCATATCTCTTTCTCTCGATTCGTCGATAAAGCTTAGAGACAACTAGTATATGTCTAGAAAAAATGTATGTGCTGTTAGTCACTTCTTCTTCTTCTTTGTTTGGGCCTCAATCAACATGCCTCTTTAGCCAGCACGATTGTTCGCCAGCTATATCTAGCTGCGCACACCACATTGATTGAGGTCCTCCTCAACTTGTGTGCGCCATCTCTTCGAGGACCACTGTTGCGTCGTCCCGATGGATCGGAATCGAAGACTCTTCGGGCCGGAGCTGATTTGTCCATCCGCTCTACATGACCAAGTAATCTTACGCGTTGTATCCGAAAACGCTAGGTGCATGCCGCAGTACGGCCCGTACAATTCGTGGTTGAATCTTCTCCTCCAGACGCCATCAACGCAACCAGGACAAAAGATCACACGTTGAACTTTTCCCTCAAAACGACCAACCGCTTTCAACAGAGTCCATGTCTCTGGGCCATAGAGCAGAACAGGGCTTATCCGAGTGTTATATAGAGTCAGCTTGGTCTGTCGAGATATTGCTCTGTTATTCAATTGATTCTCGAGCGCAAAGAAGCAGCGATTGGCAAAAGTAATTCTGTGCTTGATTTCCGTACTGGTGTTATTGTGCCTGTTTACTGCTGAACCGAGGTAGAGGAAGTCCTTGACTACCTCAAGGTTATAGCTGCCCTTTGTGGCGCTCTCTCCGAGACATGGATGCTATGCGTTCCTTTCGTGATGACAGCATGTACTTACTTTGGCCTTGTTTACAGCGAAACCCATTTTAAGCCGCTTCCGTTTCAATGTTAACGTGACGTCCCATTGATGGGTCGCTGTATTTGACCAATAAGGTCAATGTCGTCTGCGTACGCTAGCAATCGCACGAATTTTTGGAAGATCGTGTCTCTTGTGTTAGCGAGTAAGTTTTGCATGACCTTCTGAAGTACGATGTTGAGGAAATCACTTGACAGCGTGTCGCCTTGTCTAAGACCTTTTGTGAAATTGAAGGCCTCGACGAGTTCGTTACCGACCTTGATGGAGCAGCGAGAAATTCTCCATCGTTCCTGCACAACCTGATGAGTTTGGCAGGAATGTGAACACTAGACATGGTCCTCTATAGCTAGTCATATGCGGCCTTTAGTCGACAGATAGGTGGTGGGTGTTGATCTGCATCTTTTGAGTCTTTTACAGGATTTGCCGCAGTGTGAATATTTGCTCGATGGTGGCCTTAACCGGTCAGTCACTGCATTGGTTAAACATCAACAACACTCACTGCACTAGTGGCTGGTATCGAATATAGCTCAGCAATTATTTCGTCATGTATCGTCACACAAGGAGTGGTGGCCCGTGGCGTTGTAGGTATGTGCGTCGACCCCAACCTCAACGTCGTAGGTTCGATTCTTGCTCTGTGCGACACAACTAATATTCACGGCCTCACCTCTTTCGAGTTACTGACAATGCTCAAAGAGAAAAAGCTTCTCAAACTTGGCCGTTCGGAGTCGGCATAAAACTGTAGGTCCCTTCCGTTCGTGAGAAAACAATAGCACGCACAACAGGAGTGGTTGCTGAGAAACTAGGCCCTGGCCCTTAACGGGCTGTAGCGCCACCCATATTATTATTACTATCGTCACACAAGGTGTGTTAAAAATTCGTACAATGTGCAATCTACGAATTCCACTACATTCATCCGAAATTATACCAATGGAATGTAATCAATGCTCATGCACACCAGCAATCATTTGAAGTGGCCACTAAGCTCCCTGAACACTTCGCTGAAGCTTCAAGCTTCGATATCGGACAAGTTATAGCAATTGTTTCAATTGAAATTGTTTAATGTGAGTAAGTACGTGCTTAGATTAAATATGACGAAGACCAAGCCGTGAGCACACATTGACCCACTACGATTGCGCCACAATCAGCAGCTTAAGCTGAAGCTGCGTTTACTACGTTGTGCAACAAAAGGTGACAAATTAGCAACTTTCATTCATGGTATTCGAATGCTCAGAGATTATAAGTGCCAAAAAGAACACTATTAAACAACCGCATTCTCCCCTGAATCCGACTCGTCATGGCACTGTATCACGCACAACACGATTGATATACGTACCTCATATGTTTGTATACGCCTTGTGACATCTAGTGGGCAGACACTATGACATTTCGCAAGGGGATAAAGATGACCCCGACGTGATAAGGGATAACATGCGCTGCAGGCTGCATTGAAATCCCTGATTTCGCTCATATTCGATTCCAACAAGCAACCCTTATTCTCTTGACGATACGGCCAAGGATTTAACATTCACCTCATGTGGATGCCGATACACAGTGGCATTCCGGGAAATTGCGAAGTCGACAAAGTTACATGCCTCTAGCTACGATCGCAAATGGTCCGAAGCCATCACGTGCCTCATTACAAAGCAAATCTGGCCCACACTTAACATTAAACGTTCATTTCGCTTAATTAGAATGAACAGGTCAGCACTTAGGACACTCGACGGCGTTGGCGGCGGCACCGGCTTCATAACAGGGCACTGGTCCTGTGGAATTGGTTTCCCATGAATGACTTCGGTAGGAGTTGCAGTGCCGGGTGGGCGTAGGAGGACACCACAAAACATCTCGTCCGCCCACGGGGTACACTCACCTGGCATACTTCGCATATCACCCCCCACGAGTGAGAATTTATGATTGAAAATCATCAAGACAGGATACCAGGGACGATAATTAAGAACTTAACTGACCACAAATCGATAACATGTGTTATTAATTTCATTTCTCCCAACGCTAGGTTCACCGGACTCTTCAGCAGAGTTCCCCCTCAGCCACTCCAACTGTGGATTGTGCGCGTTCTTTGATTCCTATCACAAGCTATTTGTCATTTTTCCACCACCGCCACCATCGCTGCCACCACCGGCGGCGGCACCACCGCCACCTGAGTGCTAACTCAATGAAGAGGCGGCCAAATAAATGATTAATGATTCACGCAAATTCAACAATTTAATCTGTAATAATTATTTTCCTTAACTTCTAACTTTCGTAATGTCTTTCATTTGTTTGATCACTTGGGAGTATGCCGTTCCATCGCTGCAAGGGATCGCGGCGCCGTTTGCCCAATGGACTCACAAATATTAATGCTCCATCATCAGCGCTGGGATAGATTATGCTCCCCATTGAGGATTAACAAGAGCATAACAAATTACGCTGATTATCTGTGAAGATGTTTGAGTTGGTTTGCGTTGAAGTTTTATTTTTCTTCTGTTCTGTTTTTCTCCATTTCTCTCTTTTACAAGTTGAAAGCTTAGTGTGTTTATGCAAAATGATTTAGAGTGAAATGCAAATCCCGGGGCACGGATTTATTCTATTTCTGTAATGGAAAACTGGTTTTTGTGGTTTGTGTTTAGATGGTTGAGTGTACAAAAGAAGCTTATGGGCAAAGCTAATCAATGTCAATTCTGTATCCAGTCAGGGAATGTCTTATCCCATTTCGAGGCTTGTCAGCTGCATAGTTATGGTTTGTTTTCCACGAAGAGGCAGACGCTGGGATAATTTTGGCTTGGATAAGGGACTTGAAGTTGACCGCGGGAAAGGTTTTGAGTTCCACTTTGTACTGGAATGTTCCCAATCCGCGGGATGGTATCATGAGATGTCGGTTGTTTCGTTCGCATCTGCTTTTCCTACAGGGTCGTCCAATTAATGGTTTGACATCCACGCTGCAAACAGCGAGCAAGACTATAAGACTATAAGAGAAATCGAAGGCCGCTCATTTTTTGCCGATGTTTTACTTTTGCTGTTGTTATTTAATTTATTCAAATTTATCCTCCGAACCAACTGCAGGACACTCTATCGTGTGCAGAGGCTGGCCAGCATGTGCATCAGCGGAGAACTGAGAGGTACACTTCCCGACAACCACACGCTGGCTGATCCTATGCGTATCTTCTAAGACGATTCGAAGACGCTTTGGTCGCACAGTCTGGCCGCAATCAAGTCAATAGACAACAGCTTGTTATTGTTATTGTATTGTATTTCAAAAAATTCCTTAATTATAAGAAGTCTCTTAACAGACACATAATGTGGGTGCCAGGACATTGTGACATACCGGGCAATTGCAAGCACAACCACCTTTCTAACAATCGGAGGAGTGCTACCTTCGAGACCGATCGCACAGCCAACCATCACCTCATAATCCACACAATCAAAATCACAAGCCACGTTTGACCAGACGGCACCACGTGCCTTCAAACAAAGAATGTGTGGTGGCCCGTGGCGTTGTGGGTATGTGCGTCGAACCCAACTTTGACGTCGGATGTTTGAGCAGTGCTCTGTGCGACAAAAACAACTTTGACGACCCCATCTCTTTTGAGTCACTGTCAATGCTTAAAGAATTGCCCGTATAGAAGAAGCTCATCAAACTTGGCTGTTCGGAGTCGGCATAAAACTGCAGGTCCCTTCCACTCGTTAGAGAACCAATAGCACGGCAACACGAGTGTTTGCTGAGAAGATAGGCTCTGGCCCTTAACGGGTTGTAGTGCCGCCCAAGTATGTTATATTAACCTAAGACGATCCCTCGGTATAAAGAACTCGGACTAAAGAAGTCGGTGTCATAATCGGACACTACGCGATTCGCATTCATGCCAGCAGGATGGATGTCCTATATAATTATTTCTGAAGAAACTGAATGGACGAAGGGATAATAGCCTCATAGAGCTAAACAACGTCAGACACATTTTAATCCTCTGCTGAGGGTACTGCGTATACTGCATTCGAAGGCAACGAACAAGCCTCTACTAAGTCTACAGCCGACGCTGAGTAAACAGACATGAACATCATAGTTTGCTTTTAATCACAAGGATATACTCATGCTAGCGTGCGAAATTGGAGACAGCTGGCTAAGGATCGTGTCAGCTGATGAGGCCTGTTGGCTGAAGCCCAGATTCACCCCGGACTGTAGCGTCATTAGAATAAAATGAACAATAGGGTTCCTCATAAATGCCTATAAGCACACTAATGGCTATGACAAATTGGGCGGTCTGCAAAAGCCGCAGAGATGAGGAATAAATAAAATATATCCAACATTGCGATTGCCCAGATCAAGCAAGAAAAAAAGTAAGTGCCTGGGTAAGCACTTTCTCGTGGGTTTAGAAAATCTAAGCGGTGCACTGAATGTCATGTGGATCTGGGTGGTTTTGGGCCATAAGTGATTAAAGGATACAGGTGCAACATGTGTACCTACCAACATATAAGGAGGGGACACCAAAAATGTTCAGTTTCAGGGAACACGTTGTGTGTGTCTGAAGTGTCACAGAAATAATGTAGGATCAAGCACAGTGCCTTAAGCTACACCTGCGAGAATTCCCTTTAGCATCGAATTCAGTGAACCACAGGAAATAAAACAGCAGTTTATAAGTACTTGCTATTGTTTTCTCACGAGAGAAAGGGATCTACAGTTTCACGCCGACTACGAACGGCCAAGTTTGAGAAGTTTTTTCTAGACGGGTGTACTCTTTGAGCATTGTCAGTGACTCGAAAGAGGTGGGCCGCGAAAATTATTTTTGTCGTACAGAATAGGCAACGAATCTACGAAGTCGAGGTTGGGGCACGTACCCACAATGCCACGAGCCACCACGACCTCTAAATTTCCCTTGCAGTGTAGGGAAAGAAACACGCAGGTGATCACTTTCACAGAGAATTGGGACATGTTCTGGCGCAACTCTTAGAGACTCAGTCCCAAAATGTCAAACCACTCCCTCCACAAACCGTATTTCTCTCAAATTCGTCCTTCAGCGAACCCCTCGCATTTCCAAAGGTAAATCAACGACTCGCACTTTTCTTCTTCAACTGACGAAGTTTACAACGCAACAGATGCCCCATCACGAAGACTTTAAGAAAATACTCTACCCGCCCGTCTTAGACGAATTGGATTATCAGTGAGTTAAGCAAGGGTATGTTAATAAATAAAATTGGTTTCGGCCCAAAAAACATGTCCTGCATGTCAAGATGCCTAAGTGTCATCGAACACACCTGATGCTCGAAGCACATTCCTGCGTCGCCGCTCCGAATCAGTAACCCATGTACTCGCACATTCAACACGTACAGAAGCTTACATATGTTTCTATAAATATTTACGTCCATACGCAACTATGTGAGCAACGCAGCCATGTGCGTATGCGGAATGTCGGTAGGCATTGGCCTTGTATGAAAATGAGTTGCCACTGAAATACCTCATTTATTTGGCGAATTGCGTGAATAAGAAACCGATGTTTGAGGCTAGCCATGAACACTTGGATATACCTGCCTTGAATTGAGGTGTGCGTGTGTCTGGGGGTAACCACTATAAAAACGAACCACATGCGTCTTGTGAGCCTATTATGTGTATGCTCGGCAACATAATGTCCTTAGGAATGTGAGATAGGCTTTTTGAATGAATGTATCGAATGAGTCCGTAAGAGAGTTTACATAGATTACACGCATACACGGAACAGCGAACATGAAATGTTGGGTTCGGGGATAGGAGAGCGGCACCTTACTTATTCATGACGGAGAATGTCCATTGTTTCACCCGGACTGAGGGAAACAGCGGGTTCTGCTTTTCGAATTATCAATACTTTATTTTTCCAATTTGAAGCGGCTTTAACAGTTGAGGGTTGTTCCAATAAACGAATTCACATCACAATCTTCAAACTTTTAATTAGTTTCAAAAAGCGACACGAGAAGTTATTTAATCGCCTGCGGCGGGGTTGAAGGTTAGCGTTACAGTGAACAAATAAAGAAAATTGGGGTCGTGCAGTTAGGTTTGCAATCAAATCTCTTCTTACTCATCATCGGACATAGCGCCGTCGCCTCAGACTCAGACACTGCTTGTTGACTTTATCTAAGGCATTGGCTTAGGTCTCTTCTTCATATAGCCTAGAGATTTGAGTACGAAATGAAAGATGAAAGGTTCATTTCATTGAATATCAGCATTTCCCTGCACCAAGCTGAGTTTAATACTATACCTATGGCGTTTCGTCTGTATAACCTTTGGAATTCAGTGTTTGGGGTCTTGAAGCCATCTCGATTCATATACGGGTGTATGAACCCTAGATTCCACTTTCTAGAACATTCTCATTTACTTAGGGTTCAAGCGGTCCAGGCCTCAGCCAACACGCGTCTCCAGCTAGTTCGATTCGACATCTGTTAGCTGCCTCCAGTTTCCCACGCATAGTTGGCTGAGGTCCCTTTCTAAGTCTCTTATTCTTGCCTACTGCTGTATCGCGGTGACTCCCTACAGCGGCGTGAATTCAAAGGCTTCTCAAGCCACAGCATTGGCCTTCGTCCGCTCTACATGACCAAGCCATCAATCGTCGATGTCGATATAATGCGTTTATTTTTCGAAGATCACGTTCGGTTAGCTACTAACTTATATTAAACTTAGCTTCGCCCGCTTATATGGCATAGACGACCTCCTCCTGTGGCTGCACCAATGTTTGCAAATATGATCGATCGCAACAGAACCAAGTGGAAAACATGAGCATCAATCAATAGACTATACCGATATCCTGAACATATTAACAGCTTATATTCTCCGAAACAGGACATGATTCAATCATGAACATTGTATATCTTCTTCTTCTTATAGTGGTACAGCTTGCGGTGAACCTGTGCCTCGGCCAACAAGCCTCTGCAGCTGGCACGTTTATTAGCCAGCTGTCACCAATTTCGCACTCCAAGTTGGGTGAGGTCCTTCTCTACTCGTGTGCGCTCGGCTTCGTGGTCGCCCTTTATTGCGAACTGGAGCAGTGTTGTCCGTGCGCTCTACATGGCTTAGCCATCCTAGGCGTTGAGTCCGTAGACGCCTGGCTAAACGCATGTTGCTGTACAGCCCGTACAGTTCGTGATTATTTTTTTAATTCTTCTCCAGCTCTTAAGCTTGTACAGGCTTTTGCGTCATAGAGCACGACAGGTATGATCAGGGTCTTATATAATGTTAACTTGGTCCTTCGAGAGAGGAATCTACTACTCAGTTGCCTCTTGAGTCCAAAGGAACAGCGGGTGGCAAGAGTTATTTCTGCGTTTAATCTCGGGCAGTGATGTTGTTCGCAATATTAACTTGGGAGCTAAGGTAACTGAAATTCTTTACCAACTTAAGGTTGTAGCTGCCTGTGGTGGGCTTCTGACCGAGTCGTCCTGTGTTCTTTCTTGATGACAACATATACTATATTTTGCCCACATTCATCGCTTAGATCAATTTTTGCCGCATCCGTTTCAATACCAGCAAACGCTTCATTGACGGCTTCCTATGTGCGGCCAATCACGTCAATGTCGTCCTCGTACTCTAGCAATTGCACATATTTTTGGAAGATCGTGCCTCTTGTGTTGGAGAGTAAGTCTTGCACGATCTTCTCAAGTACGATGTTGAAAAAATAGCATGACAGTTTGTCACCTTGACTTAAGCCTTTTGTGACATTGAAGGTCTAGGTGTTGGGTGTCGATCTTGAGTCTTTCCAGGATTTGCCGAAGTGTGAATACTTGATCGATGGTGGACTTCCCAAGCGCGAAACCGCACTGATATCAGATTATTGAGGAATTGTTTCAGGCGCTCTCACAAAACGACAAAGAAGATCCTGTAGGCGATGTTTAGGAGACTTGTCCTTCGATAATTGGCGATACTGAGATTCCACTCGTCGGTAATACTTTCCGCGGACTATAACTTACAGATAAGTTGGTGAATGTGCCCTACCAGTTTATCTCCAGCTGCCTTAAAGAGTTCTGCAGAGATTCCGTCTGCACCAGCAGCTTTGTTCGACTCTAGTCTCGATATAGCTGTCTTGACTTCTTATAGGTCTGGGGGACGGAACTCTGTTATACCGTCGTCCATTGCGTAGAGTATAGTGTTTAGTTCACTAGTTTTCACTAGTCACAAAAGTGGCGAGGATATTACCTGGTATGTTGCGGAAATCAGATCGAAAATAGACTCAAATGCTCTCTAGGTGAAACTATGCAGGGGAGCACCTTCTCGGCGTAAGTCTACAAAACTCACTCCACCTCAAACCGACTCAAGGGAAAAGCTGAAACGCATTTAGAAAAAAGGCACGAATAGTGGTGCTCCTACCCTTTCAGCAACAATGAGTCAACGAGGATTTAAGTGTGACGTGGTTTCTGCTTCGTCGACCCACACACGAATTTGTCACCACTTACCAGTCACATAACCTACATACGAGTCCATTGCGTGTACGTTGCTTTCCAACGATTGTCGCAGCAAACATCGCAATTTTTTTTAGCAAGTAATCGCTTAAGAGGATTTGCAAGAAAAGTTGCTCCCGTCAAATTGGAATTAGGCGGTAATTAGAGAAGGATTTGGCAAATTTTGGGAATCGTGAATTTCACGCAATCTCACGACTGTGCTGACTACATTTTGCTCTCCTCTCATTAGCATTTAGCATCGAATTTATAGGATCCTACAGAAAGACGGTTGTCAGCTTTGGATTTTACCCTTTTACCAGTACATCGCCAAAAGACACGATGACCCCGAGTCAACACAGACTAATGCAATTACAATCCGTTGAAAATATTCCAAGGGTGTGCTGTCAGTCCATTTGGAGACAAATCCACTCAAAGGGTCTCATTCAATGCATTGATTGCATGGCATACAGTCCGATTTGATGAAAGCAATGCTCAGCGGACAAAAAACCCAGTCATTATTGACCAATAAAGGTCTCTATTAACCGCAACACTCTGGCACACTCGCCCACATCATTGACGTAATACGAGCCATTGAATTCGGCATCCCATAGACCGCAGTGATTTTTTGTAGGTGTAACGACACCGCCATAAAGGATTGTTGATTCCCTTCCAAATTCGTTAATTCTGTTTATTTACGTTGCCATTCAACCAGAACGGAGCCACGTCTGCTGAACAAGTAGCGCACGGTAAGTTGCACAGGCACACCGGGACCTCGTACAATTTGCAAGAGTTACCTCGGGCTGAGGCCATTCATAGTAAAATTGCAAACACAATAACATTGAATCAACACTCAGTTGTCAAATTGGCTTTCACCGCGAACAGTGCTGCCAAGTTGAAAATCAAACAAACTCTGAAAATATATAAAGAACGAGGCGGCTGTCATTGTAAGGTTTGCATATGAGAACGGGTGTCCCACGTATCCATGTTCATAAGGTTAATTTCGTGAAATATGCAGCTACAAACAGAATTGTTGGCAATGTTGCTTTGATTCGGGGAACGTAAGAAATTTGAAGGAGGCGTTCAGTTGCGAAGTGCCAGGGGTCCTTTACAAATTGACATTCATCAGCCTTGTAGCGGCGCGGTGGAGCATGTGGCAACAGCTTGTTTTCCTGCCTCAGATGAGTGGGTAATGTGTTATTCAACAAGTTCGTTTTTTAACGCTAGGAGCGATGCGCTAATAATTGCGTGGTTGGTTACGACATTCTTGGTCCTTCAGCAAGCATACCTCATGTAATAGACTTCTTCGTACCAAAATGGGCTCTGGGGAGACCACGGAACGATCATTTTAAAAATTAACGATAGGCTAATGAGAGTAGACGTCGGATCAGAATTAAGAAACTACAAAACTAACTAGGAGAAATTATTCCATTTGTACTTCGTTTTCTCCGATATTCTATATGAAACATTAAACGTATTTCTGAAATCATAATTTGAACTAGCTTTTAACTTTGTAAATGCTTAGGATTGCGGAAAACATGTTGACATTTACAGGGAAGACGAGGTTCCCTGATGATGAATATTTGAGCAGTCCTCCCGCACGACTGTAGCTTCAGCGCAGTCAAGAGGGCACCCAGACTTTAGTGTAAAACCTTAAAATCGCCCTTTTCGAATACGCACACACACATGGAATGTAATATTTCTCTTATTTCCTTTACAGATTTCTATCGCTGTTCATTAATAATGTACATTCCTTTACTAGGGAATTATTATTATTTTTCGAACTTTAAAATGCATCGGGAAACAAATAAAAACAAAAGTTTGAAGGAATTATTTCAGTTCAAGAAGGAAACATAGGAGCAACAAACGATACAAAATTGTCTATACTCTTAGATCGAAGTTACCTATCTTCGATCCAGTACCAGCGTGAGAATAAACCACCACTCCACAACAGGAATAACAATAAAGATTAAGTGATCCGATGTTCCCTGAAGCTAACTTTAATAAAATCTATGAAATACTCAAGTGGTGGCCAGTGGTTTGTATGTGAGTGCGTCGAACCCAATGCAATTAAACCTTAACGTCTAGGTTCGTTCTCTGGTCTGTCCAACAAGAATAATGTTCACGGCCCCACTATTTTTTGAGTCACTGTTCAAAGAGTATTTCCTGTCTAGAGAAAGCTTCTCAAAAACTTGGCCGTTTGGAGTCAGCATAAATCGGGGACCTACCGACTAATGACTAATGTACAGAAGATTACGCTTTTGGAAAATCTGACAATTTTTTGATGACGTGTAGCGAGATGAACGGCATACAATTTTAAAAAAAGTATTTGCAACAAAAACTTACTAACTGTACAAAAAATTACTAGGCATAATCATCTTCCGACAAATATGAATGATTAAATCTTCCTTTTTGCAATTTGTATATAAGCAAAAAGTAATTTCAACAGCTCTCAACCCGATCTACGTCACATCTGTAAGTAAAAGAGTAATCTTGTTTTCTCATTCTTGGTAGGTCCTCTACACTAGTGACAGAACAATAACACGCACAAGTGTTTGCTGAGTATCTAGGCCCTGACCCTCTATGGGCTGTTGCGCCATATTTTTGGCACCACGACCCCACCTGAAAAAATAATAATGAAGCCAAAAAAGTGGTATACTGACGGCCCGAAATCTTACAACAAAATCGGGGCTGAAGTGTTTGAGCAATCAACCTTTCAACCCAGTCAACCCTTTCTTTTCTGCAAGCAAACAACAATATTTCAAGCCTATTTATTCCCAATTAACGAAACTGCACACTGTATTTGTGACTGGAAACCAGTAACATCAAAATGTACATATTCTCATACTCATTGGTGGGAAAGCAGTTGGTTTGAGATCAGTATGGTTTTGGTTCTGTCAATATTGTGCATTGGACAATTTTTGGATACAAATTTGGCAATTGATTGTGGAAGCCTGGGCTTTGTGGTTACGTGCGTCGTCCTGGTCTGAACAACAAAAAAAAAACAAATTTCACGACCCCACCCCTTTCGAGCCGCCGTCAATGCTCAAAGAGTACTTCTGTCTAGAAAAAGCTTCTCAAACTTAGCCTTTCGAAGTCGGCATAAAACTGTAGTTCCTTACCACTTGTAAGGGAACAATAACACGCACAGCAAGATTGATTATAATTACATACTTCACACCCGTTCTAAAACTCTGTAAGCTATGTATTTGTTGCATCGATTTATGCCCTTTGTCCTTTTTGGAACAGAAGAGCGCCCATTCAGTGAACTACTTGTGCATCATGTCATGCGATAAGCATTTCAAGTCTGTCTCTGCAATGGGTTTAGTAATAGCAACGATGAATGACATCACTTAGCTTAAAACGGTCACTCAGTCGACGCAGCAAGCACTCATTAAGAACTCTTATAGGAGTTTTAACCGGGCACTGTGCAATTGGCACTCACGCTCGCAGGATAGGTGCCCCATATAATGATTTTTGCAGATGCTGCATGGATGAAGAGGAGAAAGAAAACACTCATCACCTACTCTGCTCATGTAGTCCTAAAGCTAGTCGTAGGTTCCTACAACTAGGAGCCTATTATTTCGATAACCTCAATGAGCTAAACAGCGCCAGCATAGACCAGTTAAATCGCTTCACTAGAAGCACCAACTGGTTAGTATTAGGAGAAGTCAATCCGCGTGGTATCACAATGGGCCTACTCTGGCCTAAGTGTGACTGCTCTTAGCAGTCAGCCACTATAACCTAACCTAACGATGAGGACAAACAGTTCGATTTGGATCCTCTGCAGCTTCATCAGTCGTGTCTTGTGCGGCAATATTCTATCACGAGTGGATGGGACCTAGTATCCCACACAGAACGGCGAAGTTCTTGAAGCTTTTTTTTCGCAGGAATATTCTTTGAACATTGTTAATGATTCTAAAGAGGAGACAGTAAACTTTGAACGGTCATGAATTCGAGGAATTAATCTGGTACTGTTTACATTACAAGCCACCTTTAATGGTGTTAATAGTTTTAGTTGCTTTCAATGGATGACTTAATTGCAATTAGTTTTGCTCTCGAACTTTTCTTGTCTATTTGTTAACTTCAAGCTACGGGTGAACATTTTTAGTGGAAATAATCAGAAACCACCTCATTTTGTATAACGCAACGACCTAATTTTGACAACTCGCCAAGGAAATCGGTAAAAATGACATTCAAACCAATTTTTGTGGAGATTTTTCTCAATTTCTCAATAAACTCGATGGTAATTAAATGAGCAACTTTCGGTATACAACGAAGTATATCTGACAATTCGTCGTCACAGTACGTCGACAGATGGTGGCAAGACAGGAATTTACATTGAGATGGAGATACTCTCGTAATCATTATCTATTTAATTACAACCGCTCAATTGAGAAGAGTAACTTAAATTAGTTGAATACATCTTTCATTTTCAATGAGTGAGAAATATTAATAAATTCGCTTCAAAGACTCCACTATGTCTGATATTAAAGTGCGGAGCAAGAAACCTTTCTTCCCTTCCCTTGATACAAATGACAGTCCCGCCGTACTAGGACTCCCTTTCTCGATAAGTCGCAATCAATAATCCCCCTCCAAGGCTCAAAGCTACGCCGCTCGAGACGAGATTGACATGGCATGCGGTGCACAGCTTCTTGAACTAATTTCTTTGTAGCTTTGTGGGAGTACAACAAAAAAAGGAAAAAAAACCGTCGTAAATCCTTTTTGATTTGCTCGTTCAAATTCGATTTAATGTCATTCATGATATCATTCAATTACTTCAATGACTTCGTGTTACTGAAACGCTTGTCATGGGAGCAATCTGTTACCTATAAGCGTATATATGTCGACTCAATGGAAATATAAACCATCGGTGGAATTCGCACTCACGAGGCTAAGAAGAACTCTGAAAAACGTAAATAATGTATTCTTCATTGTTGTTTGTATCACACAAATTATGCAAATTGAGATTCAGGACACGCTGCTCCACACATGTACACTGGCGTGTAGTCAAACGTACGAATGTACTTCAATTTCCTGCAGAGCCTCCAAAAAAAGCTTTCGCGAAATAATTGCAAACAAGGAAAAGTGAGCAATTAGGATAATTAAATATGTCATCTAAAATGTTTGAGTTTGCGAATGGTACTCAATATGCCAATTAGTGGATGTAAGTTACCTGTCATATTTTGTCAAGTACATACGAACGGGGTTGAGTTAATAAAAGAACGGTTTCCTTTGCAAAAAAATGAACCTTTCAGACAAATAAAATTTAATTAAGGGCGCACATTTGCGAATTGTGTTCATGTGCCTTTTTCGGTTCATCATACCGAAAAAGAATGACTGCTGTGCCGTGCCAGGCGATGCCCCCATTGGCCTTTTAACCTTTTGAGCTAAAAACTAATTTGCATAAAATAACATCCTTTCTTGCCCACATTTTCACACATTTCTAGTTGCCACTCGTTAACTTTGGACTTGGCTGCACACCCTGTGTGGCGGTGGTGCGGAGGATTTACTGCGGAATTGTTTGTGGGTAGTTTTGTCTGTACGCCCGCTCGTTGCTGATGTACGAGCATTAAAAACGAAATTCGTATTTAATCGAAGCATGTTAACATAATAGCTTCCAGCGATTAATGTATGATACGGAGTGTACGTGAACTGAATTGCAGACACATGTACATAGCACATAGAATAGAAATAAATCATTAACTTTGTAAAAGTCGATAAAGGAAAGCCCTTAGAAATAATACGTCCATGCATACACACATTGTTGTGGTCATTACAGGTCCTCGTGACGAGACCACAATAACCACTCGTGTTATGCGTGTCATTGTGCGCTCTCACGAATGACGGAGCGCACGGTTTTCGGTCGACCTCGAAAATGGGAGTCGTAGACGGTTCTCCGTGACATACATAGTCTCGGTCCTAAATTGGAGAAAGAGAGAAATGAAAAGAAATGTTCTTGCATCGTCGAATCGAACATTGTGCACAACTCGCTCCTTTTACTCGTTCCGGACCCGTAGTGAACGCGCAACTTTTGAGGCACTTCAACTGTTAATAAATCCTCTCGTGAGAATGAGAGATTAATGAAAAAATTATGACGGGCGTTAAAATCCGCAAAAAAATTGCTTTTTAATTCATAGTTACACTTTACCAGCATCATGTGCACTCACCCAAGGCTAATTGGGCGACATCGACCACAAAAAACTGGTGCAAGTTCAGCGCAGATGACGGCGTTAGTAGTGGGGATTGGAATTTGATAGAGAAGAATATCTGCATTTCGTCGCACACGGGCCAATCTAGCTGAGGGTAGGTTAGATCGGTGTGCAAAAGCAGTGTGACAGCGTTTAGGTTTTTTTCCAGTGGGACCCATTGTGATGCCCATAAAGATGACAACAGGCATCCTACTTGTAAGCCAAGTTAAGGCAGGAGCCAACTTGATATCAGGGGTATGTCCCTGCTTAAACGCCATTCAATGCATATTGTTCCAAACGCTTGCTCTCAAACTGGACCGGCCGTGCAAACATACTAGATTATAAACTGAAACCATTCAGATGTCATTTCCCGACAGTAGATGCCAACCGGAAAATTGATTAACTCGAGTTGGCCCGAGTTGGACTTGAACCGAACCTGGTTGCAACTCGAATCACTCGGTTTCATCGAATTCAAAGTAAGTGTATTGGTTTTTGTAACAGTCAAACTGATTCAAACCAAACTCGGGCTAGCTTATAAAACTATCAGCATAATACATTACACATTCACAATAACAGGACACATACACTCTGTATCATACGAGATCAGTGTTAACACAGGCTCCCTAGTCGCCGAGTGAAGCTAAAAGAAATGTGCTTAAAGAATTGACTTTTTAGTGGCCTTAAACAAAACAGCTACACAGTATATACGAGAACAAACAACGAGAGAAAAGGCAGCTAGACAACGTACCACATCACAGATGCCACTTAAGAAACGTATTGTGTGTTCGCATCACGATCACACCAAGTTAATAGGTTTGCAGTAATGTGTTCAATTTTGGGATAGCCAAATCGAGTCGTTAGCCGAGTTTTGTTCACAAAATGGTGCGCAGATTCGATGTCCATTTATTCGTTTCGTTTTTGTTACAACAACTCGGTTTGACTTAAAATCCTCGGTTCAACTCGATTTATCAACTCGACAGTCAGCAACAGACAGTTGAGCGGTCATAAAAGTAATTTTTGCAACGGACGTCCAAGTCCGCTCTGGTGAACGTTTTGCCGCTAAGAGCTTAATGTGCTCAGGACGTACCACTCGGTTACTGTTTGCTGGATCCTGGGACACAGGGACATACGCGGCAACGAAGCAGAAGATGAGCATGACAGGAAAGGGACCAACCCAGGCAATCCAAGACATTGACTCTACTGTGGAAGACGTCAAGAAATAAGTGAAAGACAGGATAATAGAAATAGCAAACGAAGAGTGTTTCACGTTCCACTCGAACCACTGCAGATGCTATGGCGTTGATACAACAGCGCAAAGCCCGAACAACTTCTGGAACTCGATGAGAATCTGTTCAAAATGGTAGTCCGGTAAACGGCCAGAACCAACCGAAGTATTATAAAAAAAGGACTTACTCATGACTACCCTTACAGAGGCTTCGGCGATAAGGAAGAAAAAAGGGACGCTCTTCACTTCTTCTGTCACTATCCAAGACTCTGCCGATAAAGGATTTGGACGGCAGGAGATTACTGCTTTGTCATTAAGATCTATTGCAGGGTCATCAATTCATCGGGCTGGTTGGACACTGAGCAGAAAGGACGAGAGACTCAATTCACTCTCAATGAGTCTACAATGACCGAAATGTGACCGGTCTTCGCGTCGTCCTTATCTAATCTAACCGTGGTATACGGTTCTAATTTTTGGTAGTGAAGGACAATTTGAGGCAGTAAAGCAGTTAGGCTACCGCGGGGATAATGTAAACTCTACAAACGACATCACAGTGGAAATCACTTGGCAACCCCATGTTACTTCGGTCTGTCGAAACAAATTGGGTCAAAACGAAACTCGAACTCTTTGCCAGCTCTGCTTTTGGAGCTGAAAGTTGGACGATAAGCAAAACTGCAGAGCTGATTCTTGATGCCTTCGAAAGAAAAGTTTTACGTCGGATATATGGTCCCGTCTGCGAGGAAGGTGAATGGAGGAGAAGATACAACCGCGAACTTCACCAGTTGTACCAGGATGTGGATGTAGTCCATGGTCTACACTGGCTCGGCCACATTGCCTTCGAATCCCAGCCTCCTGGTTTGAGAAGGAGAGTAAGACCGAACCTCCGGTAAGAGATCAAGTCATCGCGGATGCAACACAGCGTGGTCTTGATGATTTGAAGCAGCACACCTAGGACCGTCAGCGATGGAAAGCAGCAATTGCTCAGGGTCGGCCCCTTCATGGATCGCCGGCCTGACAAATAAGTAAATGTGTGGTATACGGTTCAACGTAGGTTCTTTCTAAATTTGGCATAGCCATGTAGACGTTGTTCGAGAGACAGTGTGCCTAGTTTTTTAATACACCCGAATCTGGTTAATGTTGATTCGAATTGAGCCCCGTGCAGTATGGTATACTACAGTCTACAGTCCGAAGTGGACCTAGCCCTAACTTCCACAACAATGATTCCTGCTGTGCGCGAATTTTTTCAACTGAACACGACATGCCTCTTCCGGGAGTCACAAGTGTCCTACTATCTATCATATCGCATGTCAACGTACAACGACACGTTTTCTTTTTTCTTTTCTCGTTGCTAACATGCTGTGATCGAAAGTGTCTTTTCTTCAATCGTGTTAGACAACAAAGACCATTATGTCTAACTTTTTAGTTACTTGCTATACAACGTGTATGGAACAAGAAAGTCTATGGACGCCATTGAGTTAAAACGCGTGTCACGCATTCACGGTTCAGCAGAGGATTAACAAACATGTCAAGTGGCCGCATTTTCACTAATTGCTATCGTTTCACTGAAAGCCTTGCAAAAAAGTTTAACGAAGCACCCAGACTGCTCGAATTTTCAGTTTAAGAATGTCACAAAACACAACAACGCAAAATAAAGGACGAGGATATATATGGGTACCTTTTCCGACGGACAACATTCAAGCCATTTTCTATATTTATGTTAACTTGCAATGTTGTGCAATCTAGTCTAAATCGTTACCAACACAAGTTCCGAGAGCCACATTCTGTCTGTAAGCCCAGACAAAAGACCTCCTCTTGAAGGGCAATTCTATTCATCCTTGGTCCTGCTTACAACAGAGCAAGCAAAAAAATCGATTCAGAAAAAGTAAACAGTTCTTCAAATTATCTCTTTAGAATCGAAGAGGGGCACTCTCTTGCACAAGTGCACGGTCTGATTTCACTTGAGGGAGAACGATAAATAAATCCACGGTAGTCACAGATATTTTTTCAGCTTTCACCTCGCAGTTCACTGTGTATGCGCACAGAAGAAAGTCTTCTGAAAATTAGCCCCTCACCGGCGTTCAACTCCTCAATTGACTTATCAACATCATTGTACTCGAGTCCTCTTCACAATTCACACTTCAGGTGAATGGCACTTTTCAGTAGACAGTCAATGAAATCTCTACGTAGGTAGATACGTTCACGTCTACAAAATAATGTTGCAGATCTTCTTAGGACGTTTTTAGAATAACTAAGGCATTTGCAAAGAAAAGTGAAACATTACTCGTGCGAGGTGAGCTGTAACCTTCGCTCCGCCTAAGCAGTGAAAAGGGGAGGTTCCAAATGCCGCCCGGAAGACATCCAATACGACAGAATTCGAAAAGTGCACAAATGCATCAGAGACGTCGGTAAGTAATGTCTAAGTCCACAGAGCAACTGCAGATGTGGAAGACACTCAAGTCTCAAACAAACTCTTCTATATCAAATGCTAGGCTGTCCATACCCATCGCAAGAAGTCAACGTTTTCGTTTATATATTTCTTCGGCCAATGGGGGGTTCGAGACCAAGTATATCCCTGGTCTACTAACTAACTTCTTTGGACAACCACTGATGAATAGTCTGAACCTTAGTTGTGTGACATCACCTATGTGAATAAACTTCCGCTTCTGTTGGAGGCGACGAGTTGCAAGACTATTGCCCACGCCGATGATGTTCTCAGAGACTTCTCAGAAAAATACCCCCAACTTCTGAGAGATCTAGTGCATCATGGTCTCAAACTACCAAACAACTGGACGACTGAAAATGGTCTGGCGGTGGACGCTCAGAAGACCAAAATCGTCCTTTTAACTGGGAAATATACAACTCCTCTCATCGACCCTCATCGAATAAATGAGGACATTATTTCGTTCTCGAAAAATACAAAAAACCTCTGCATTATACTAGACATCAGATCAAATAGAAGAGAAGTAAGTAGTAAGAAAGGCATACATGACCAAGACAGCTAAGGCCACAAATGGGGTCTACAACCTTATACGACGCAGTAGCTCTGTATGGCTGTGATTAGACCCATCCTCTTATACGGCTTGCTTGTGCGGTGGCCCATGCTAAACGTCGGCACACAACTCAACGAATTAAGGCAATTAGAGAGACAAGCTTCAACCTGCATCAGGGGAGCCCGCAGAACTACTGCACCGATTCACTTGAAATTCTCCTGAATCTCATTCCGTTCGAAGACCTCTTAACCTCTTAGCTGGAGCGTGGGTCTGCATTGGAGGCAGTCTTCTGTCTAGGCAACACATTTTTGTCTTTCGGGGTATTAGAGGCCAGGCAGAATAAAAGTTTTGTGAACCATGATCTTGTACCTTCTTCAAAGAAGCCAACTTACAACTCCAAGGCAATCACTTGGAACTGCTTCTTTTTTATATATAATTTGCGCGTACTCAAGGGGTTATTCTTCTTCTGAGTGGCGCTACACTCCGGGGGGGATCTGGCCCTCAGTCAACATGCCTCTTCATCTAGCTCGGTCTTGTGCTAGTTGCTTCCAGCAACGCACGTTAATGGGATGGTCTCCTTATAGCTGCGTTCGCCACCGTAGGCGTGGTCTTCCTTTACAGCGTTGTCCCTCAGGATTGGAGTTGAAGACTTTCCGGGCAGGAGCATTGGTGTCCATTCGCAAGGGGTTATTAATACCCTTATTTGCCTGGCATCAAAACACAGCACTGGCGAGAGGTTGAGGAGGAACCTGTGCACATTTGTCTGAAATATCTGCGGATTGTTGTCTATGGGAAATATTGAGCTGGGAAGAGCATTCCATATTCGTATGGTGCGGCTGAAAAACGAGCCTCTAAATTTAACTGTGCGCCCTAAAGCAAACTTAAGGGTAAACTGATGTGCATTCCTGGCGAGACGTGAATTGCGGGTGAGTTCAAGGAGAGGAGGAATGCAGTTGGCTAGCTCATTTGAGCATCGTTTGTTAAATCAGCGATAAAAGACGAACAAATTCGACACGGTACGTCAATGTTCGAGCAAGTCTAATGAATCCGCGATATTGTTGTCTCCACTAAGTTTTATCGACCGCTTTTGAATTCTATCTAGTCCCAGACCTGATAAGAGCGTTTTGCTCAAGCTTAGGGCGAATATACGTCTTGTAGGTTAAAGCCACATCAGAGAGGATGAAATATTTCTTCCATCGGTTAAGGAAACCTACACATTTCACAGCAGTTTTGGCGACATCGAATATGTGCACGTTTCAACTTAGTTTTGTGTTGATGCACACATTCCAAGGATGGAGAGTTTTTCCGGTCTCTTCGATACAAGCGCCATTCATGCATAATGGCTGATTGGCAGGGATTCGCTTTAGTGACAGCAGATAAAATTGAGTTTTAGAACCATTGAATTCCAGTCTGTTGTTCGTACCCCAATCAAGATCGGAATTCAATATTCTTGACATACGCTGCTGTTCCAATACTACGTCCGAAGGGCAGGGTCGTGAGTTTTGGAACGAATATGAAAAATTGAGGGTGCTGTCATCATTGAAGAAGAGGATTGGATTAGAAGTCATTTATAAAATTGAGAAAGATTGTCGGAGACAGAACAAAGCCTTTGGGACACCAGCGTTTACTTTGAGGATATCAGACTTGAACCCATCCAAAACAACTTGGATTCAAGGGTTAGAAAGGTAGTTTCTAATCCATGGAAGCAGAGACTCATCAACACCATAAGCACGCATTTTCGATAAAAGATCTTAATGCCAAACTCTGACAAATGCCTTAGAAAGCCTCTTTTGTGCAAAGATCTCTTCCACTATTCGGTGAGGTAAGCTATTGAATCATCAGTGGACCTGTTGCTTCGGAAGCCATTCTGTCGGTCATTAAGAAGCTTCCGCGATTCAAGATATTTCATAAGCTGACGATTTATCAGCGTTGGTTGGTAGGAGGTGGGTGACGAAGATTCGCCCTTTTAAGGGACGGTATGGACATCTACTCGGAAAGAGACCTGAAGTGTAGGATAGATGAAAGGGTTTATGCAGTGGTTTTTTCAGCGAAGAAGAACACCTTTTTCAAAAGTATTGGGGGCCAAATAATCTCTTCCTCGGCGCTGCCATAAGCACTATCTTCAAACCATCGTTCATTATAGTATAGACTTGGAGAAGTTGTAGCAAGGAATTGAGACCCACGTTCTGGGTCTTTGTGCAGTCCCTTTTTGTCCCGGGGTAAGCAAGCCCCTCCACAACCACAAAATTGTGACTAGCCATCCCGCTGGACAGATCTATGCTTGACAGTACACATTTGAAATAAGACTAGAATGTATTGCATTTTCTTCCATCGCGGTGACGGTTTCTGCTTCTCAGACTGCACGTTGGGAACGTGTAACGATATTGATGTAATCTGCATAGCATAACAATTGGACTCATTTGTAAAAAAATTTCGCCTTCCTTGTTTACAGCTGCTCACCAGATCAGACTTTCGCTCCCTGCATGAAATTAATCACAGCTCTTAATAATTAAGCTACACCTTCGTGTGGAAATCTGTATTACTTGTATGTGATGATGAGTCTCTAAACGTTCACACAGAACGGATGATCTTTGAAGTGACATAAAGCTGGGATTCACGTTTGCAGTTTTTGCCCAACACTCCATAGCACTATATCACCGTAATTGGCGCAGTCCCTGTTTTCCCTGCGTTCACCCTACAAAGGCTAATCTAATCTAATCCCCTCAAGTGCACGAATTAGTTATTCCACTTATTCCACAGAAAAGTCTTAGCTTGAATATGTGAGGGTTCCGAATGACTTAAGTTCAGCCAGTCGCCATATTCAACTGAAAAATTCAGTTTTAACTTGATAGATTTTCATACAAAATCAAACTCGTCCTTCTTCCTCATTTACAACATGCCTTCGTTGATTATTCAA
Source organism: Eristalis arbustorum (assembly GCA_916610145.1). NCBI lineage: Eukaryota > Metazoa > Arthropoda > Insecta > Diptera > Syrphidae > Eristalis > Eristalis arbustorum. The sequence continues at coordinate 62,025,052 of OU744318.1, read as the reverse complement.
AGCGAGCAATAAACGGTGACATCCCCTGAGGTTCACATGACGTAATAAATGCTTGCGCCTAAATGTACTCAATTTATTCTTTTTAAGGGTTTCATTTTAATATCCAGGACACACACTTTTTCTTCATTTTTTTTTCTTTGCCTACTCTCTTCCCGTCTTCCTGTTTGTACTTCGCCTTATCGAAGGCAGAATTTTAATTTAACAGATTAAATTGTTTTATTTTCAGAAGTATTTTCATTGCCCATTTTATAACACATTTTTATGACCCCCGGGGCCAAGAGGCATAGGCTTGCTGCGAAGCCGAAGGTAGACGAAATCGATATTATGTGCCTGCAGATCCTCGGGTATGCCGGTATGCGTGATGGTCAATTAAACTTTAATTGTGCAGTTATTGCTACTTAAAACCGTTTTGATTGCTGACGCTGATACACCTAGTGGCGAGCTCGTCGTGTATTGTCTCCTAAAATGGGAGCACATTTATAGAATTTCCATAGATAAGGGGTTCATTTATATTTCGTGGATAATTACCCGACTGTGCGAAGCAATAATGTCCCGACACGTCAGACAAATTCATTTTCGTACTCAAAACCGAAGCCACAAATTAATATTTAATATTTTCACACTTGCCTTGTTTCTTGAACACGGGTTGTAATAAAAAGGCTGAACATACACATAAAATTCAATTAGTGCAATTAACGGAGAAATTGAAATCATGTACGTAGATACGTGAAGGCACCGGTATCGGTGTCCTTTTAGGAACAGCCAGTTACGACGAAGGTGTGACGTTTTGATACCACTTAACTGTGTACCCGGCGGGAAAGTTGGGTCAGATGCTCTGATGGGGAGCAAGGTTAAGCCCATTCATTAGACCGTACGAGTTTATGGCCAGAACTGATTGGGATTGTATGCGTGTAACGTTATCCGAATTGTGTGACACCAGGTTGTAAAATACGACAACATAGCGACGGTCGTGTGGCTTGGATTTTTCTGTAACCCTCCTAAGTTCTTGTTGACATTTACTTTGTCCCGGCTTTGAGTTTAGCAAGAAAGGAACAATTTATTGCAGCGAATCAGTGACAATAAGCAATATTTGCGGAAGAAATTTACTTAACAACCCTAATCGCCATTGCTATTGCTGGATATAGCTACTGCCACGATCCTTAAATATCTACCAGAACATGAACAATGTACTTTGGTTTGCTCTTCCAATAAACTCAGCGTTCCACCGTCTCCATTTACATTGCAAGACGATTAAGCGCCTGCCTGAAAGGTAATTGAAAAATGCTCAGAGACTATATAGCCATTTTATAACCCTATTATTTCGCACTGAGTAATGGCATACATTTTCACATGACATCAACCTCTCTGGTTGAATGAATTCATTGGGTCTCAGTGTATCCCTTCTAGCTTCTTAATCACGGTTATTTCTACACGGACTCGCTCATTATGTTGACATCAAGCCACTATCGTACATCTTAAGCTTCATGAATGCCAAACCATTTTCAATGGGACTAGCATCCGGCGACTGTGATGGCCAATTCAAAACATTGACATAATTTTCTTGTTTTCACGCACTGCTCAGATGTTTCGGGTCATTATCTTCTTACAGTAACCAAAAATCATTGATTCTCTTAAACCACCTTTGGGCAGATGGTAATAAAGTCTTCTTAAAAATTTTGACCATCTTGGTGCGCTTAAGTTACTTGTAAACATGAACAAATTGGCAAATCGTTGTTTTAAGAAGCATCCACAAACGAGCACTTTTTCCGGGTGTTTGACGGTCCGCTTCGGTCGACACCAATAGATGCTCTGTCAGCAATGCTACATCTTTTACCTCTAAGCGTACACACCTCAGTGCACAACGCCGACAGACCCATTAGACCCTGCGAAGACAGAAAACTGCCATATGTACATTTGCATTAACAGACAAGCAGCCATCATAGCTTCGATACACACTCGAAACATGTACAGGATCTGAACCGCTAGCGCTGCTGAAACGCGCTAGTACTCCTTATCCTACCCAGCTCAAAATGTCCCCATGTCTGCGGTTTTGGTCGCAGCGACATCCCCGGAAATGAGAAGGCCGTAGAACTGGCTCGGCTAGAATCTGCCCTTTCTCTCTTGCGGAGGAAGTGCACATCCCAATGAAGCAGTCAAAGTTATTATTTTTATGCACTTCATTGAAATAGCTTACCTCAGATAGTCCTTCACCTACTCAGGCCGACCGAAACAATATCATTCAGTGAATCTCGACATGATTTTGTTAGACTTGTGGCGGTTTGCACAGGGTACTGGCAGTTAGGAGATTATGCCCAAACAACATAGGTATCCCACACAGCACACACTGTAAAAGTTGCATCAACACTGCCGAGACGCAAGCCTTACCACAGTTCAGCTGCAGCTGCCCGGCCCATCCTAAAGCCAGACAAGCAACGCTTGGTGAGATATTGAGGAACCAATGTCCTTCCAAACTCTTCAGGTTGGATATACTATAGAGACATCTCAAAATCTCACGTCGCTTTCAGTACCAGAGCTGTGGCATTAGAGTAGCACATAGTGCTATTTAGGCAGCGTTTGAATTGCTTCAGTCGAAGCAAATTTTGCTTCATTTTTGCTCTTCACTCATTCGTCTAACGTCAATTTTTTGAAGTGGACTCTGACTACTGCTTGTGCTGCTGAAAAATGTTGGCAGTCACAGTCGAAGCAAAAGCACACAATGATCACTGGTCAACTGCTCAGCAGCTGCAGTGCCTTTGACGCTGCTATTACTTTCGGTCAGCAGCACAAGTCGAAGCAGAAACAATGTGAATTTATGATTTCAGTAGTAGATGTAGCAGGAATGTGACGACTTCGGCATATTTTAGGTTACCCGAACCACCACTTTTACCAACAATCAAAACACATCAATTTTGTACAGCACAATAGTATGCAGTGGTTTATTAAATACAATATCTCTTGTAGGTAAACGTTTTCTTGATACCATCAACATCAAGATATTCTGGAATCATCTCATCCTAAATTACTTCATAATAAATTGCAACTGAAATAATGTCGCAACACATTATAAATAAAGACGGAGGATATTGGCGATGCTTATCCTTAAACCATTCATGAGTGCTACTTCCCTTCCAATTTCCGTTAAATATTAATATCAATGCAGCTGCTTGTTCAAATAGTGTACTCGCATTTATAATCTATGCCCCGAAGATGCACTGGAGTCGGGTATCTAAGATCTCCCCATCGCCAGCATTTTCTCAGGAAACTGTTTTGTGGCATCCATTTATATACATATGCACAGTGCAAGGACGAGCAGACTAACGCCGAACTTGATATGAGAAAGGAAAAGTTTGCTGAATGATGGCTTTGTGAATAATTATTTTGCTCGATAGATGAGATTTTCTGCTCATGAAAGGATATCAAATATTAATATGCTGAGTGTTAATTCTGAGTTGAGGGTTTTTACACAGAAATTCGCAAAGTTGATTGGCACGCGTCTGAAATTATCTTGTGGTGGTTCGGTAAATTTAACCGATTTCGGGCGATGTTATTGTGCATACGCCGGCGGATAGATTATGGAAGTTTGAAGTTTCCTGTGCACGGGGAAAAATGTTAAGCAAAGCGAAAACTCACGATGCAAAGGAAATAACATATGTTGTCTTATCTTTGCGTAAGCATTCGACAAAAGAGCCGTAGCTCTCTTTCGTCGGCATGGCTTAGCGACTGTCAATTCAAATGGATTCCATGATAAGATATAAGACTTTGGGAACTAGTGCAGCACGAAAATGCAGAAGACGTAATTAAAGTCCACAAAATTTGAAGCCTTAAGATCCCATCTGATTGTCTCTATAGGTACGTTCACATTACCGGGTATTACGACATTTCCGAACGACCAAAAACGCGTTGCGTTCACATGGAGCTTTTCGCCTACGCAGTTGTAGGACTGCATGAAATGAGGTAGTTTCGTGGCGTCAACATCGGAGCGCATGTTACACTTTCAGTGATGGTGATGTCCTAAATAAACACACCACCCTAAGCTCTATCTAGAAAACATATCATTTTCATTCATCCGCTGATGCTTCCTTCAGCAACGTATTCGGGAAGGTGACAAATAGACCTCTGATCGATTGGACAGACGACAAACATATAATTCCGGATAACCGATTTGGTTTCAGAGCGGGGTATGTCACTATTCATACCGCATCGAAAGTGGTGTCGGATATTCAATAGAACAAGAGCCAGAAACACCTGGACCTGGAGAAGGCCTTCGATACCGTATGGTTAGAAAGACTTTTCTTCAAATCGGCTAGGCATTAGTAAACCACTGCTGTACCTACTGTACAACATGCTTACCGGTAGGCGGTTCGTAGTCAAGAATGGCAACGTAAACTTTACAGGTGTTTTTGAAGTTAAAAATGGTCTTCACCAGGGTAACGTTAATTCGCCGATTCTGTTCAACAAGCTTATATTAGCTTCGCAGGTATTCCCGGTTCTCCACATGTTGTGATTTGCCGCATAGAACTGTTTTCGCATGGATTCAGTTGCCGGGGCATGACTACAAAACAAGGCTTTAGTTGCAAATTCGATTCGTAGATGAAAATGAACTTAGACTTGTACTAGTCCATTGCACTGGGTTTGATTCAGTGACAAGTGATAAGCCAACTGAAACTGAGGATAAAGTGAAGAGATCTACAGTTACGAGTTTTTAACACAGTTAATAGAATTATCTTGGAATTTTGACTTTGACTGTTTTTGTATGTCACACTAGTATCATCACTCTATAATACAGCGCCATGCGTTTAAGTATGAAAGTAGATCTTTACGGAATGTAAACAAAACAAAACACAGGAAGTTGTCAGGTCCGTTGCCGTGTTGAGCTCACACCTTTCACAGTTTTTGCTTGCAAGTTCTGTGTTCTGTCTTTAGCTATTCCATTTTTGGGATATACAATCATTTTTCATTTTTTGACATTCCTCCTGCCATGACAGACTTTTCTTCTAGTCATAAATTGTGTTGCCTCAGGAGAAGGTTGGAAAACCGTGTTATTTCGAACCAAACATATGGTCATAAAAAGATATCGGCCATAATGTTGAGTAGGTTAGCTGATGTTATTAGGCTGCCAGTAAATTTAGATTCTTGTTGGTCCATTGTGATACCCAGTGCCATTAATTTGATCGCAGCCGCAAATTGTGACCGTTCCAAAAGGTGTAGGTGGCACAGAGGGCCACATAGGGAAGAACTGCTCTTTTGAGCCGAAGTAAACTATAAAACCCGCTGGCATTGAGACGGAGTGTATAGCTTCGGACTTCGCCATAAGCAGTACGAACACCTGGTGAGATCGGTTATCAGCGCTTACCATAAAACCGACAAAAAATGTCCTGTCATTAACGGAAGAAGTAGAAAACATTATGTTTTCGGGTGCAGGTGGTAACGTAGCAGTAGAGGTCAATCTAGCTGACCAAACCATAGTGGATGATAACTCCTGCTCCGTTGCCCGGTCATCCATACACTTAGTTTTCTAATCCATGCATACCATATTCAAGCGTGCATTCATATGTTCTCCATTCCAATTATCTGTTCAATAGAAATCTGAATAGCCATCGACATTCGCATGAGTAATGGAAATAAAAAAACAAAAGGGGTCTGCGATACCGGGCAATTCTTACGAAATGCATTACCCTAGTCATCGAAGTGTCAACAATCAGCTTTCACTGGAAATTTGTTGAAATCGATGTGGACTCCCAGTGGTGTGAAGGTATCTACTCAGCTTTTTCCTGGAATAAGAACCACTCTCTGGGAGGAATCAGGGCAGTGGGTTTTAGGATCATGATGTTACTGATACATTGTTGACACATTTTATTTTAATGAGTTGCTAAGAATTAATAGGCTTAATTTACAAAGCAGACGAACAAAAGTGTTCATCCCAATATAAAACATTCTCAATTTTGCCATTTCTCTGTAAGAGAAAGTAAGAGTCACAAATACAGATATATGATTAGAAGGCTCAGCGGTAAAAACGAACTCGTGGGAGCAAAAAACGAGACTTCAAAATAAACTTGATTTACTATAGGAAACATCCAAGGAGCTGCAACAGCTATCTGTCCAAAGAAAGCGCCGGAGTGTACCGAACAGCCATTATCTTTCTGCCCAACGACTGCCCCAGAGCAGAAACTCGGGTTTTATGAAGCACTGATGGGAGCTCCTCACCCTGTGGCTGAATCAATTCGGCATAGGAGTGGGGCAAACTGGAAGGTCTTTAAAAGACGATGATATCAGAGTAAGAGTTCTAATGACCTCCAAGCCAACCACTGGCAACGGTGCCTCGCCGTGCTTTAGTGCGATTTAACAAAGTGTAGCCTTATCTCGGAAAACCAAGCTGTATCTATATAAGACATTGATAGTCCCAGTCCTGCTACATGGCCCAGGTTAAATTAGGTTATAGTGGCTGACTGTTAAGGGCAGGCAGACTAGGCCCATTGTGGTACCATGCGGATTGACTTCTCCTAACACTGGAACCAGTTGGTGCTTCTAATGAAGCGATTTAGCTGGCCTATGCTGGCGCTGTTTAGCTAATTGCGGCCGCTGAAGTAGTAGGCCATGCGAGCATGAGTGCCAATTGCACAGTGCCCTTTTATGACTCCCATGAGAGTCCTTAATGACTGCTTACTGAGTCTTAGTAGATTGAGTGACCGTCTTAGGCTAAGTGATGGCCAGATTTATTTTGTTTTAAGGCAGGTGGTGCCTTCTAGCCATTTGTCATTGGCGGTTTTAATTGTGTGGATCTTAAGAAGATGGTATCTTGTAGCGATCGGCATGGAAGGTGGTACTTCTGCGATTGATAGGGATGAGGTTGTACCACACCTGGCGAGTTCATCGGCTTTGCATTTTCCCGCTTTGTCACATTGTTCCGGCACCCACATGAGGTGAATGTTAAAATGCTCAACCATCTCGTTAAAAGACCTGCAATTAAGGGATGTTTTTGAGTAGAACATAACATTATCCAAGGATTTTATAGCGGCCTGACTGTCCTAACAGATGCTGATATCCCTTTTTGATATCACGTTGTTTTTGTTTGAGACCTCGAGAATAAACACCCGCACCCACCCCTTCGTAGTCTTCGATCCATCTGTGAAAATACGCAGAAGATCATCCAACGTCTATCAGACATCCACTCCGATCTGGAGAAAATGCTGATCGAGAATTTCTCCTCGAAGATAGCCTGTTGTATTAGGCGGTTGTATTAGGAAGAAAGTTGAATTCCTTGGGAATGGTTGAGTGGCCAGTGTTGAGTTCGGACCATCGTCAGAGTGTTTTAGGTATCAAGGCTGTGCTGGCTGCTGTTTATTTTCCGAATATTTCCAGTGGTGGAAGATGGAGGAGAACAGTGCGTCTGATGGAGTACTTCTTACTGCTCCACTGATTCACAAACAGGCCAGTCTTTGTACTCGGTCGAGTGCCTTGCAGTTGATAGCCTTGTCTAGTGCTGTCCACCAAACTGAGACTCCATAGAGAAGTGTCGGTCTAGCAATCGGAATGAAACTCCAGTGAGCGATGCGTGGTTGTAATCCCATTTGCATCCAATGGCTTTTTTGCAGCTAAAAAAGGCAGAAGAGGCTTTCTTGACCCTCTCCTGGATGTTAAGCTTCCAATTTGGCTTGCTATCGATCGTGAGACCCAGAAATTTCGCACTGGTAGTTAGCTGTAATGTAGTGCCACATAGCAGTGTGGGGTCATACTGGGGGATTTTGTATCTTGTGGTGAAGTGTACAATATCCGGTTTTTGTGGGTTAACGCCGAGTCCGCATGTTTGTGTCCATGCTTCCAGCTTGTCGAAAGCATTCTGCAATATGTCTCTTAGAGTAAAGACGAATTTGCCAGATGCCGCATGGCAATATCGTCCACATAGGCAATAACTTTGCATCCTTCCTCTTCCAGTATTAGCTTGCATGGCCTGGAAGCATGGACAATGTCAAATAAGGACGAAGAGATGCTTGGTCGTTTCGAATGGCAAATCCTTCGATTCATATTCGGTCACATTTGCGAAGAAGGGGTTTGGAGGAAAAAACTGAACGACGAGCTCTACGGGCTGCACAATAACATTGGCCCAGTCAAACGAATTCGATTGTCTCGACTCAGATGGCTAGGACATGTTGAGAGAATGGACACTAGCGCTCCGGCTCGGAAAGTCTTCGAGGCCAAACTTGAGGGACAACGCGGTAGAGGAAGTCGTCGCCTCTGTGGTGTAACCATGTGGAAATAGATCTTAAACAGCTGGGTGTACGAGGCTGCTGACCGAGGCTCAGGTCCACACCGGACTGTAGCGTCTATCAAAGAAGAAAAAAGTAGCTTGGTACAAGCTAATCCTGACAGAAGAGAGTGTTGCTGGCAAACCGGAAGCAAAAATTGACTCCCTACCCACTACTACCACCTGGACGGTACCAACAATTTTCACAAGCCGGTGTTGAAAAACAACAGCAAGTAACGCGGGTATGCTTGCTAGAGCAAAAGTGACCACACAATTTACATCTACCACATTACGCAAAGACGGCGACAGTCGAGCCAGACCAAATGTCGGAACTGGTTTGGCCATACCCAACCCTGAACCGGCCCCGGGCTAATCCGGATTCCTTACTGCGGCAATAAAGTTAAGGGTTCATGTAGGCGTGGAGCGGGTAGGAAAGAAAAAGCGGACATTAACCTCTCAGCTTATTCAACGTTGCAACCGAAAAACCCTTGACTACCTCAGGCAAGGACAAATCCCATTCTGTAGTCTGTCAAAGGTGAGTCAAACAAACCAATCGGTATTTCCTGGTATCTCAAAATTGCCACACCTAATTGCTTGATGTCCTTCTGTCTTTAAATGGGGAAATCTCTCCGTCCCAGCCTCAATTTCAAGTCAATCTCCTCCCTCATTCTCTTTCGTAAAATGTTGTAACAAAGTCACTACTTGAATATTCATGACAAGTGACATCTTTCCCTGGCCCTTGTCGTAGTCCATGCTAATTACACTTGTATTCCAGTTCAACCACACCCTATGGGCAACATAATTGTCCCATCTCGTCCTTGCACTACGCGATACAAGGCATTACGAGCTAATCCGTTGAGTGGTTGTTCGGTCTTAATTCCCCGATGCAGGGAAAATGCCACAACACACCACTCGATCATTCGCATCCTCGAAAGAATACACATCGAAAAGCAAAAAAATCTCCGCCACCCAATATTGGGTTACGCGACTGTCCCAATATAATTGACGGCAATCTGAAAAACGATGTTGTTCGGACTCGACACAGGAATATGCACGTTCGTTTGCCGAAAACATTGTTTGCCATCCAGCGACATATTCAATAATTATGGAATCGCAACATAAGAACATAAATTCATTACGCTGCGACCGGCCGGACCGGGCAAATACACCAGCCTCGCGCTTGTTCAAATATGAATTGTTCTCGAACAGGTATGTCGCCCTTACAGCGCAACGGCAACGCTTTCAACTTTGAGTGCGTCGCATTAATGGCACTCAGACTATCTGCGATGTTATCGGCTGTTTGCATTTGCAGCTGTACCACGCTATTTGCATACTGTAATCACTTTGCTTTCATCCTGTCATTAATTGCAATTGTATGCCTCACGATACGACCTATCGCAATAACAATTTAAATTATCTGAATGAATCTTTTGTGCGCGATTTAGCGTGTGCACATTATTTTGCTTTCTAAACCAAAACACCAGTCCATTGTGCTTTTTGGGCATGAACTGCAAAATGATTCATTTACTCAAACACGATTCGTTCGTGTTTGTTTTGGCAAAAATAATTGCATGAAAATATATCGTAATGTAGATCTAACAAAGTGCTGGCTACCCTTTTTATTTTCCATATCCATTATTTCTTTAATGACTTTTAAATGAAACGCGGTTTGAATCATCAAATGCATGGATTCCCATCATGTTCCTGTTCCTGTTTCAGTCGCGTTGTACGTCAAACCGAACAGTCAACTGCCGCAGTGTAGGTTTAGTTTGATGTGCAAAGGAAATCAAATTGAAACTGAAAGACATGTGGTTTCATCAGGACGGTGACATACTTCACGTAACTGGACCAAATACGTTGGTTGAAGTACTCCCCGTTTTAGAAATGGTGCCGCCATGGTCATGTGGTGTTTAATTCAGACAGTACTCAAACTCTTAACACTTTAAAAACTTGATCAAAAAAATGTTGATCAAGTTATGGCCCAGTTATTACAGGCAAGATGTCATAAAAATTATCTTGTTAAGCTCGAATATTGAAAGAACTTCAGTCCGAGACACTCGACACGATGTTATACTCAGTCACTTACGTATCAGGCCGGCGACTGACGTCTTTCCATCTGCACAGTACTGGGCACTCTGCTTCTAGTCATCAAGGCCAAACTGTCTTGCATCTGCGATGACTGTGTCTCCGAAGGTTCGGTCTTCCTTTCATTCTCGAACCAGGAGGCTCGGATTCGAAGACCCTCTTAGCTGGACCATTGATGTTCTTTCGCTCGATGTGGCCGAACCAGTGTAGTCGACGGATTTCTGCCTTTCGGACTACATGCACTTCCTGGTGCAGCTGGTAGAGTTCGCCTTCCTCGCAGACAAATATCGGATGCAGAATTTTTCTTTCGAAGGGACCAATAATCAGCTCTGCAGTTTTGCTTATCGCCAGCTTTCGGCTCCATAAAGCAGGACTGGGAAGATAAGAGTTCTATAGAGCATGCTCCATCGCGGCAGAGCTTTCGAGCCCAGTTGTTTCGACAGACCGAAGTACGATCAGTTGCCAAGGGTGGTTCTACGTCGGATCTTCACTACGATGTCATTAGTGGAGGTTACGTTTGCCCCGAGGTAGACAAACTCAAAACTGTCGACTGTCTTAGGTGGAGTGTGACGGAACGTCTACAGCATCTTTTCGGCTCTTCTTCAATTACCGTGAAGGCTTCCAAAACGGCACGTTGAAAGCACATGACAATGTCGATGTTGATGTCATCTGCATATCCCAACGGTCCCATGTTGACTTTTGCCCGCCGCACTATCTTCTCCAGTAACAAACTGAAGAAATCACACGACAGCGCATCTCCTTGCCCAAATCCGGTGCAAGTTTCGAACGGTTGAGAGGTCCTCCGGCTGAATTGCACGGTGCGCATGGTGCGTGGTGCGAGGAAACCGGATCAATTTTGCAGAGATCCCGAATTCGGCTAACACTTCGAATAATTCCTTGCGATGACTGCTGTCGTATGGGGATTTAAAAATGATAAAAAGGTGGTGGGTATCGATTTGAAACTCGCTAGTCTTCTCCAGGATTTGTCTTAGTGTGAAGATTTGGTCTATAGTCGATTTGCCGGGCCGGAAGCCGCGCTGGTACCTCGATTAGTGCGCTAATCGCCTCGATCCCAACACGACTGGTTGCTCAGAAGCTACGGTTGTAGCGCCACTCATTATTATTACTACATATTTAATACAGCTTTAGACGTTCACGATGATGAACGATATTCTATCTCCAGTATAGTCCAATCAGTACTTGCATGTAAGAATGAAACGAAAGCCTAAATAATAAAAGTGTGTTATTTAAATATGATATTGGAACCAGCACCTCTAAGACCTTATATCTTAGCGCACTTTGAGATGACATATATGACAGCAGTTTACACACAGCATACTTGTAGGCGCATTTTTGTATTCTCATCGCTCTCGCTATGAGTAATGAGAGTGCTACACAGTGCCACTACACTATGCGCATCGATAATGATTTGCTCACGTGCCATGCATTATGCATGCACGGTACTCAAAGTCATGTATGTCCCTTCTCAACCTGTGGACAGGACTGGACTTTCAGTGATTCCACGCCAGGCTTTCAATACAGAAAAGGCTTATTATATATCATTCCATCACTGTTGTATGCTGGGAGGGGTCTTTCCTGCGTATCCGCACAGCGAGACAGCTCGAAAATTCACAATTACTTATTCACACACAAACAAGACACATTCCAGTACACCGACTTCATTTGATGTCGTTCAAGTCGCCTGTGACTGACGCGGAAATCCGATCAGTTCCCTCGTAACAATTTACAGAATATGAGCGTTGTTCCAATTACGTGATGGACAGCAACTATTAAATTACTTAAGGCTTCCTCAAAGAAATATGACCACATAATGCCACCGGCTCAGAGGGTGTTCGGAAATGAGGCTCTAGCTGCAGTTTGTGTTTCCCCATTGATACCCCAATTTCATCAATGGACAGTCAATAGAAATACAAATCATTTCCAAGACCGATGAACAACTCTTAAAATAAGAATTTGAATAATTGCTATTTGGTTGAATCGTTGCGTACTCTACAAGAAAGTAACGAAAGGAAAATGGCCAATCACCGCAAGTTTGTTCAGGACTTTCTTCCCTGTGGATGTCATCTTATAGTGAAGCGGCTTCTGCTGCGTTGGGCCGTTGGAGTCATTTTGTCCACGCAGTCTGCACGGTGCATGCACCTTAGTGATTGGAATCGCAAGAGTCTGGCCGTGTCCCACATGACGGTTTTAAGACCAATCAGGTTGTGGTTGAATTGTTCTCCTCGAATGACGAAGAGATACGATAAGACATAATAGTAATAAAATGGGTGGCGCTACAGCCCGTAGTGGGCCCCAGCCTAGCATCTCAGTCACCTATCGTATTGTTCGTGCTATTGTTCTCTCACGTGTGGAAGGGACCTACAATTTTATGCCACATCCGAACGGCCAAATTTGAGAAGCTTTTTCTAGACCGGAAATACTCTTTCAGCATTGTCAGTGACTCGAAGAAGGTGGGGCCGTGAAAATTATTTCTTGTCGCTCAGACCAGGGAGACGTCGAGGTTAGGGTCAACGCACATACCCACAACGCCACGGACCACCACGATGACGCATGCTATGCGTAAAGTTAGCCTTCTCCCCAATCATCGTAGGCTTTTGTTCTGAATTTAAGCCCGGCAGTGGTGTCATTGGTTCCTCTTCTGCTTTGACCGGCGCTACAGACCGATGTTTTACTTGGCCCTCAGCATGCCTCTCCCACTATCAGGATCTTCGGCTTAGCGCTCCATAGGGTTCCTTTCCAGCTGGGCACGCCATCGCAGTCGAGAAAGTCGCCAACAACCTTCTCTCTCGCGATTGGACTCCAGTTCTTTCTAAGCCGGGACATTTGTGTCCATTCTCTCTACATTCGCTAGCCTTCATCATCGACACAATCGAATTCGTTTGACTAGGCTAATGTCTGCGTACAGCTCGTAGAGTTACATTTTTTCCTCTAAGCTCCTTCTTCGCAAGCCGAACCGAATGCAGTCCAATAAATCTGTTCGACCGCACTTAATATTTTCCATGATTTGTCCATGTGCATACAGCAGGACCGGAACTATCAAGGTCTATATATCAAGGGTAGCTTGGTTCCTTGACACTGGGTTAAGCTTAGACGATGGCAAGGACAATTGATGGTATTTGCATGATTTTCGAAATCGACGTTTCAAACACCTAGAACACTAACGCGCCTGTCGATTGAGGACCGTCATGGCTTAAATGAAATGTAACATTATCTCACCATCTCCAAGGCACTGGAATCAGCAATATATCATTTATGACGTCGAGACTGAGCTGCGCGGCACTCGCTGCCCTAGTTCCAGGTTCTCTGTCTGGTAAACAAGGTTAGGTTATGCAAAAGTGACTAGTTGCTTACAGAAGTCACACTTAGGCCAATATAGGTCCTATAATACTTCTACACCTGCAACAAGTCAAACTGTTAAAAGTAGGCTTTTAGGTACTTGTACCTTCGACTAGCCAGAGCACTCCATGAGTAGAGAAGGTGGGTTAGGCATACACACTCTCTTCGTAGTTTCTACACCCTCTTCACCCATGCAGGCTCTGCAAAAACCATAATACTGAAAACTCAATCTGCGGACATGTGTGCCAATAATGCGTTGTCTATATATGACATCGATGAGTTTTCTTTCAGAGTGTACATCACCTTAATTCGAGCAAGCAGAGGGATTTGGGAAAATAACATCAATATAATTGCCCCCCTGCACTGTGCAATAAGAAGGCGGCGGACTAAGCTTACATTAAATGGGTGTAGGTATGTACTGCGCGTCAGACTTTCATGAAGATCTTGCTGGCGAACACATTACAGATCAATAGCCAGGTTGAAGCCACTACATGATTAAGGAGGGCATTTATAATAAGCTGCATGGATGTAGCGAATATATAAAGCAAACCTCTCATACTGCCAAATGTGTTGCACGCTTAAACTTCTGGAAGCCTACTTTTTCAATGACTTTACCATACACCCTCCTCCTTTTTTTTAACGGATCAAACACAAGTGATCCGAGTGGCAGTACAATGGGCCAGTCAGATATGCATCCCGACGTGTCGGCAACATCAACAATGAATTGTGTACTTTGATTGTTTCAGGACTTGGATTTTGTTGTACATTGTAACACATGCAGTCAGCAGGAAGTATGTAAGTCTCAAGTGGTGAGCTCAGAGCTGTTTAAGATAACGCATAGTATCTACCACATAATGCCTCGAATAATTTGTCTACTTCTGTTACTCCAATAAGAACAACAAGTGAAATGTGAACATGTGCAATTAACAGGATGCATCGCATATCCATGCGAACACAGATCATAAGTGTACTACTCTGACCCAAATGTAACTACAGTTTTTAATTCAAAGGAACGCCTTCTGTCTGTCTCGTGTCATCTGTGTCTTGGCAGTGCACTCTGCCGTAGACCAACGCAAGGGAAGTGTCATACTCTTCGGAGAATTGTTTGTTTTTTTATGTTTTGTCGACATCTCCTCCTCATGTTAACTGTCAGAGCGAGCTGACAACAAAGATGACGCTACTTACATTTGTAAAACGCACTTTCCGCCACCCAGCCACTACGGTTCACAGTCATTCGTCATCGCAAATGCAGTTTTAAAGCTCTGCCCTGTTGTGAGTGACATTGTTGGAAGTGCCTGTAAAGGGTTCTGCATATGAACCACTACGTGAACCTTACTGCGGTCTCATAAATAAATTGTACAAGACACTCAGTGCTCTCCCAGGCGGGCTCTCAAGTGTGCCAGAACGTGACATTTGATTAAATTTACTCGAATAAACGTTTTCTTTAGGAAGAATTTATTTTGGTATTTCGCTTTCAATTTAGTTCACTTTGTATGACAAAACTTGAATGGTTTAAATTAACTCAAATGCTTTCTTAAGAGACGCCTTCCATGCGTTGTTCTTACATTTATTTTAACTGAATGCATGGAGTTCGAATAGACGTTGACTGGGTATGGTTTGAGGGCATACAGGCACCGAATACCCATCGTTGATGATTCACATTTCACAGAAGAGGAAGTTCAACGACGCACGCACGAACATGGTATGTGTGTTTTGGCAGGTGTTAAGCAAAAGTTCAGCACCCCATATTTTTTCAAGTAAATTCTTAAGTTAAGTAATTTATCCTTCTGCAAGTATTCTTGTTGTGTACTTTTGAAGCAAGGAATGCACTCCCTTCCACCATTAATTGTCACAGACTACACTTGCAATTATGAAAAACAAATTCTCTATCTTCAATTGGGTGCACTTTGTCCTCATATCGAAGAATAGGTCGAAATCTCCGAGGCAGGTTTGTCGTAGCTGGAGATGCCCCTCTTAGATGGCTCTTAGGTGACTCAGTTCACAGATCAATCAGCCCCACTTGGCTATGCACCGTGTAGGTACAACTAGACACCTTTCTCTTAAGCTGGCTAGAGCAAGGAATAAAAGATGGATGCGAATGAGACAAAAGTCGTTTGCCTTTCTTTCGTCCCATTTGCTTGAAACTAATGCCAGAAGGGTAAACCAAACCCGTAATTATTGGTAATTTTAATGTGACGAACTTCTTTGTGAATTTTTAAAAATGTACAAGAAATACATTTTTGGGCGAATATGCGGTTTTTGCTTCTCAATACAGTCTTCTTTAAGGTTGAATATTTGTTAGTCTTCCGTTTAGGAAAAATGTCATGAGGAGCCCTGCTTTGTGGATTTTTGAAGAGGTAACGCGGTTGTGATTATGTGTCTTCATCAAGTGCGCAATGCACCCGGTTAGGTCAGATGAACCAGTCTCTAATATTTTATTGTTGTTGAGATAGAGTTGAGATAGCAACTGAAGCTTGAATCATAAATGTGAGTCTTTTTCAAGGCCGTAGGCTGTCCCAGCGCTTGTTCAGGTTCTGAGAGTTCAGGCTCCTGCACATAAAATACTTTTCGTGTGTCAGCGTCAAGGCACTTTGAAGTACATACCCCTTTTAGAAAACTTTTATTTACCATAGTATGCATTTTCAAATCATCTTCGACAACAACCAACCCTCAGATGTTAATTTAAAATTCGTATTCTACTGAAATGTCACAATGTGATGATTGGCAACGCTGAGGAAAGTTAAAAGTTGAGCAACTACATCCCCGTTGACTTCAGGTTGTGTCACCTTCCGTAAGAACGCATGTATTATATGTAGCTATCAAAGAGTCGCAAACGCTATCGCTTGCATAGTATTTTATGTGCCGGAGCCTTACATCTTCTGATCCCAGCGTATCAAATTCTTTAGTTTTCATTTCTCGTCACCCAGACATTTAGACTACATTTAGACTACATATTCAGAGAGGAGTTTCATTGATGTGGATTAAGTTTCCTGGATGTGGATTAAGGGTTGAGTAAGACCAAAGGTACAGCTTGGCTGTACCTGCAGAGAGAAGTACTTATTCCATTCCACCTTTTAATTACAAGCTATTTTGTAGCCATCAGAACCGCTTAGGTTTGCGCTTGGAATACCGAAGAAAATTCACCCAGCGAGAAACGGCTAGATGGAGCAGTTATTTGAGTGCCTGCCTTTGGTTATAGTCGTTCCAGGTTCGAATCCTAGTGAAAGCTAAAGTTTTATCTGGCTTTCAAATTTGGACCATCTGCCGTTGGGATCAAATTAGGTATCAATATGAAACAATAATGGTATAAGGGTCCTGGCAATTTCAATGGCAGCCCACAAACCTAAACTAACCTACCTAACAAGATGTGCAGTCGTGGAATACGGCGTATCTGAGATTCACTTCACTCACTCGATTCACGTTCACTTGCCATAAGGATCATGGAAAACGAACTACCTTACCGATGACATTCGCTCAAACAGATGTGTGCTGGAAATCACGGCAATTAATGCTGAAAAAAATCTCAAATTTAAATTAAGCAAGCCAAATCCATACGAACATATGTATGTAAGTGAAATAAGAAAAATTATATAGCTTAGCTTAGGCTTATAGTTGAATGCATTGGATAATGACGACGAATTAGCTTCTAACAGAACTGCACGAATTTGTGTGTTTTTTAAAACTCAAAATTTTATTCGTTCTGCTTAGTGTTAATTAATTTGTCGGGTTTATTAAAACTTACGCCAACATTTTTATATCGCTTGGATATCTTTAAACCGAAAATTAATCCGATCTTGGAGTCATTTACACTGTTTTCTTCACAACAAACACTCAGATACACAATTAACTATGTAGCTACGTTTAAGAAATGTCAACGTTTGTACGGGGTGTTTTAATTGGAACGTTTTCCACGATTGCCTCAAAACGCATTCCTCTTACCGACAAGTAAACAATTCTCTTCGTACGTATTCAACAATCCAATGTTGTGAATTATAACGTAACGTTCCCCAGGGCGTGTTTCCACGATACGGATGAATGTTATTGCCCTCCAAGAAGGCTGGGCCAGGACCAGATCCTTCTTTGATCTTGGAGCCGTCCTTCAATACCCGACTAGAGTTCTTTCCTATGTCAATGAAGTCCAGGAACCAATTTTTGATAGCAGTTTCTGTAACTCCTTAAAACCCATTTGCATAATTATGTATTCAATTTATTCCAAGAGAATTTTTGATTCTGTACTGAGGTATGGGATGCATCGCATTTCATGACACTTAAAACACGATTTTTCAGAATTATTGGTGTAATTATTTTTTGGTTGTCTGGAAAGATATTATCGTTCGCATACTACTAAGCGAAACATTCCACGTGGAGATTCGTTCTTATTCTTTCGTATGCTGTGGTATTTACAATACTTAAACTTATTATTAGTGAGTCCTTCAGATTCTAATGCCAAACAGAAGGATAAGCCAAACTCCTAATTATCGATAATTTTAAAATGACGGATTTCTCAATACAGTCTCCTGTAAGCTTGATAGTTTTTATTCTACCATTTAGGAAAAATGTCGTTGGGAGCTAAATCTGTTCAGGGAAGCCCTGCTTGTAGATTTATTATTAGTGAGTCTTTTAAATTCTAAATCATCGCCACTGGCACGAAGTTTGCTTCTTTGTAACGACAGCTGGAGATTGAAACCGTTAAGAGCTTATACTAACCAAATTGATTTTTTAGCAATGCTAAAAAGTGAATAAAACGTTTAATTGAATACATACCTGATTGTTTCTATATGCATCGAATATAATTTAATCTGAAAGAGAAACAAAATTGGTTATTTACTTACACTCGGTATGGAGAAAAGGAAAACTAAAGTCATCATTTAAATCCATCGCCTGAGGTGACAGATAGTGGTCTCGTTCTGGGCACCATGTTATTGAAACTACTGTGTCCAATTCCTAGTATGTACGAAACAAATTCCCACGGCCCCAAATCTTTTGAGTAACTGACAAAACATAAAGACTATTTCCTAAAAGATTTTCAAACTCAGGCATTCGGAGTCGGCATAACAGTGTAGGTCCCTTCCACTCTTGACAGAACAACATCACGTACAACCCGAGTAAAAGCTGAGAAGCTAGATCCTGACCCTCTACGGGCCGTAGACTGATTATTATTATGTGACAGATTTACATATATATAACAAACACAAGACAATTTGGAGTCGATGTAAAAGTGTATTTCTTTTGCACTCGTGAATAGTCGCCTTTAAAGGTAGAATTACTTCGTACTTACACATGTACGTGCTAACATCTTAAATCCAAAGAGAAATAGTGAGTTTAAATAAAAATCAACTAAGTGCTTTACTTTTGCACACACAAATAGCAAATAAATCAAAATAACTTCTTCCAAACTAATTCCCTTATCGGTTTTTATATGTCAACTGATGCCTTAATCGTTGCTTTAACTTTTTCGTCTATTTCCTCAAATTCCATTTCTTCGGGCAAACCCCTTCGACACACTCTTTTTTTTAAATGCACTATTGCGTCCGCAGAGCTATTCAATAAAATTAATAAACACGTCCTAAAATAATTCACTCACCTGGAGCTCAAAGCAAGCACGCCCAGATAAGCAATAGTTCGTATGGTTAGGGCTACAAATTGCAAGGATATCGAATGACACGTTTGAGTGACTCAAAGCTCCATGAATTTAATGTGAAATATCCGTTTGACCACAAAGAATCGGCTTTTTATTCGATATCACATTTTCCACAAAAAAGTGCACTAAAATGGCACACAATTGAGTCGCATTTTTTTGCTGGAAATCAACGAACTCCCGGCGAATTGGATTTGATGTTTCCAAAGTTTTGTGAAACGATTTTCTCTGTAAATTCGACGAAATATGAGTTGATGGATATGAGCATGGACAGGAAATAAGATATTGAAACGTAATAAGATAAGATTTGCTAAGAGAATGTCCTGGTTGGCTGTTGCCTTCTGGCAAGCATTCGTGATGTCCTTCTTTGTTTCATTAAATCAGGTATTTGGAATGTAATTGCATTACTCAACAACTCCTCAACAACATGTCTACAGCCAATCTAAGGAGGTAACCATGACTTCCTTGCGGTGAAGACAGGAAAGAAATCCCCCAAGCATTGCAATTTACTTTTGTGGACGGAAAACGATCCTGGTTGGTGTGTTTTTTTTTTTGTTTTGTTTTTCTGAGAGCCTCTTGTGGATTCCAGTTACTAGTTACGTACCAGATCTATGCCCGGTGATGCTTTGATTCGCCAATTGGCCAAACTACGCATTCCAAAAGAACTTTGATCTCTTACCGGATTGTATTAGAGGAGGCAGATTGAGTACCAATGTTAGTTGTTGTTGTATAGAGGCCTACTGCAATGCATACAGACTGCGGTTGTCGAGTCAACGTACGTCATAACAAAGCAATAAATCCCAAGCAGCCTAAGCTGGCGTGAATGAAACTACAATCTGCAATCTGCTCACACATAATATATGTGTGTATCCACACAACGTTATGAATGTTAACGTCATCTTCTTTGCCCTGGATCGCCAGTCATCACCATGAAATATTTCTCATGGCTTAAGTTGAGCTCCATTCTCTATGCAGGTACACTTCAGACCATGAACACCGGCCTTCTGCGTTGTGAATAGACACAACACAGCCCAGAACATTGGTTGTTACTTCAAAGGAAACCTCTCAATTCTCTCATAGTTAATTTTTTACTCCTTTCTACCGGCCAGCCTTAAATATTAATCAACATCCTGCACGTAATCCCATCTGCAGAAACTTTTCCAAGTGGGCATCTGATTCTGATTAATTCCAGATAGGTTTGTGAATAGATGGAATATTTAAAAGAAATACGTTATATGTGCATACATCTGAATACCCACGCAGAAAGCCGTATCCTTGGAGTCTGTGAGTAGGCATCATTGAAGAGAGCCGTATAGAAATACCTCCGCCCGTATGTGCAAGACTACTGAGGCAGACTTTAAACCCCTAAATGCTAAATACGGAGTAATTCACTTTGCAGCGCAGAATGCCCTTTTCATTTTGCTCTTTTAAACACGTTTTTTGTGTGAGAAATTCATACGAAGTAATGAAAGGGCTTGATGGGAAAAGAAGGACGTTAGTGAAGCTCACGTCCAACTGTACGCAACTGCACACAAGTGTACAGTGTACACACATGTGTGCCTCGTTCCACACCACGATTGTGTGTATTTTTTCATGGAATTGAAAAGGATATTCGGTTAAAACATAAAACCTTGAAGAAGAGAAAGTAATGAATGGAATATTTTGCGAAAAAAGGAAAAAGAAAGCAAAATATAATTTCATAAATAATAAAACGTTAACCGGTGTAGGAGCGGAGCGAGAGAGTCAATGATAAAGGCAGACAGCTGACAGCTGACAGTTGTGAGCTGTAAGGAGTGGGGCGTTACATAAAAGCTCGTTTTCAATGCTGAGTAATATTTTAGGAGCAATGAAGTTTTGGCGTATTGATTGGCAATCTTTATTCTCAGAGACCTATGTATCCTCGGAGGTGAGCTGTATGGAAAACAAGCATGGGAATAGTGCAGCGAATTGATTGGTACTGGTTCAAGTCTGATATTCACCAAATACCAACATTGGGTATCCCAATGGCTCCGGTTTCCTCTTGGACGATGATGAACAAGAAAAGGAGTCCCCTTTGACTGCGCCAACTATAGAGGGATCAGTCTCCTCAACATCGCGTACAAGATCCTCTCTGCCCTTTTATTGAAAAGCCTGAACCCATTTATCAATAGTCTGATAGGTCCTTATCATTGCGGTTTCAGGCCACATTGATCCCATCCCATCAAGCAATTATTCACACTTCGGCAGATCCTGGAAAAAACTCAAGAGATGCAGATCGACACACGCCCCCTATCGTGCTGGCTGGAGAAGCATGTTCGTTGAGACCCAGGTCGACCCCGGACTGTAGCGCCACACAAAGAAGAAGAAGTGCAACAGAGTGGATTTCAATGCTTCCAAAAGTCAATGCTGTCTGCTGTCAATAAAGCGAACTCCTGATAATCAGGCATTATCCATGAATGGCGCTTGTATCGATGAAACCCGCAAACTTTTCATCCTTGGAATGTTGGTATGTATCAACACAACATCACATATTCGAGGTATTATTTATTGTATATTGTAAATGAATGCGTCAAGTAACTCATTTGTACTGAGAAGCTGTAATGCTCCGGCTAGTCGTATGTTCCTACACCTAGTGGCCTACTACTTCAATAACCTCAATGAGCTAAACAGCGTAGGCCAGCTAAATCGCTTCATTACAAGCACCAACTCGATCCGATGTTAGGAGAAGTCAATACGCGTGGTATCACAATGGCTATGTGTGACTGCCCTTAGGAGTCAGCCACTATCACCTAACCTATGGCAACCGATGCTACTTCGGTTTGTCAAAACAACTGGGCTCGAAACTCCTGACCTGAAGGCCCGAAATCTACAAGACTCTTTTGCCAATCCTGCTTTTTTGAGCTGAAGGTTGGACCTTAAGCAAAATTGCAAAGCTGATTCTTGCTGCCACCGGAAAAAAAAATTCTACATCGGGTATTTGGTGCCGTCTGCAAGGAAGTTTAATTGAGGAGAAGACACAACCGCGATCTCTACCAGATATACCAGGCATGTATGTAGATCGGAAGGCAAAACTCCGTCGACTACACTGGCTGGGCCACATCGAGCGAATGGACAACAACGCTCCAGCAAAGTGGGTCTTCGAATCCGAGCCTCCTGCTTCGAGAAGAAGAGGAAGACATAACCTTCTATGACAGCTTGATTTTAATGACTGGAGCAGTGTACACAGGACCGTCATCGATGGAAGACAGCACTTGGTCAAGCTCGGACCCTTCATTTGTCGTCGGCCTGGTAAGTATGTAAGTAACGTTTCCAATAATGTTCAAGAAGTAAGTGTCATGCATTGATCTATTGTAGCCATAGATCCAACTAAAAGCTATGATGGAAGTTGAGAATAAGTCACATACAGATAAATTAGAATGCAGCATATCGTTTATTTTGGTGGCATATGTTCTATAGCAGAGCATTTAAAGTGGCAGGCAGACAATGTATTAGAGCCCTAGGAGCGATGACTCCTTAAGTCCCACAAGTAACACAGATTAAGCAAAGTTTGTTTAATTGTTATGTTTAACGCTTGCACGCTCACGCGGAAAGCATGCTCCTTCCTTTTCACCTAGCACATGGTCACCTATTTTGCTACAACAAATACAATAAGGGATATAAACGTACTTATTGTGCACCCTCCATTCAGCAACACGTGCTCTTTCGATGACTCCCTCATTTGTTTCCTCTCATTTCAAGTAGTCCCACCTTTTTACCTCCCCTCCTTCGAACACAATGTCATCTACCTGCGTTAGCACTTGATCTTTGAAAAATATCTTCCGGGCGACTGTAAAAATACATTTTCTTTGTTCTCTTTGAAGTAATTTTAGCACTCGGCTGCCGTACGAAAGTAGGCAATAATATTCTGCGCCCATGCAGTGCGTACCTGTTGTTGATTTATAGGTTTCCTTAATGAGCTTTATGTGAATAGACTTGTGTGTACCAAGGCCTATGGATGTACGCATTGAGAATCGTTGCAATAACATAACGTTTTATTACACCTTCGCTCCCCACAAGATGTTTGCGTGGAGTATAGTTGCCGATGGTATAGTAAATCTAACCAATAACAGGGAAATAAGGTAATGGTTTGAAGGAACACTTTTAGTGAGTTAATAACTTCGTTAGTTATGTCGTATCAATCTAATTTGATTTCTGGATCTAGTACATTTTTTCCAATAAAACATTGCATACATCTAGGCTACACGGATATTTGCTTTATTTGTCACACGAACTTCTTCCCATCAGTCCTTGATTAATTTTATTTTTAGAACTGTCTGTTGGAATAGAAATACACATGCGGTGGACCTGGAGTATAAGGTACCCCGATATGGAAGAATCAATCGATGCGGTCTGAAGAAGCTAAATTTAGTACTGGCATGGGTAATGTAAGGCCGGGACATTTTTTCGCAATTAATCATGGAATTGGTGAAAATAAACGTATACTCCTGAGGAAAGGAAACGAAACCCAAGTAAATCCCCATCTGGGGAAATCATCCTTCGATGGCATTCGTTTGGGAACTATTTTCTGCGCTGTGATGAGGATGCCTGTGACCGGTTTAAATTAATGGTGCGAATATTTTCATTGTAATTTCAAATAACCCAGCTCCGAGTTAAACTGAAAAATTTATTCAAACGGGCATTCGATCACAAAAAAAAGTGTTCAATGTGGGATACCTTTTGTATGAATTTAAACAAGTGGAATTAGCAAAATAGAATTAATTCATTTGTAAAAGAAAAGCAAACAGGAAAAAAATAATGAAATAAACAACAACGCCCAGAAACTATTCAGTCATTCATATTCCCATTTTTTGCGGCGTCAAAGCGAAGCCTTTTCAATGAATATTTATGCATAGCTTGCATCATGTGGCTGTTTTCATGCAAAGGGGTTTTTCAATTAAGCTCGCTTAAATTAAGCAGGTTTTGACTGTGTGTACAATTGCAAATGTCAATACGTTTATTCCCTCACCTCGCGCTATCTGTGCCATGGATGCATTGCGCGTTGACCAATCATACATGATTTATACGCATCACACACGATATAAATTGGAAACATTATCGCACAGTTTTCAGAGATTCAGTTCAATCGATTCTGCTGCAAAATGTGATATTAAAGGTTACCCAGTGGTTCGAACATATTGGAGACATGAGCATTTGCCATTCGAAGCTGGTTAGCCGGAGATCAGCAAGATCTTTGAAACAGAATCGATCTCTAAATTCTCAGAGGCTGACAAGAGTTCAACGTTACCAGGACAGACAAATTTGGGGAATCGAGGAAGACCAGCCTACCTACTGACATTGAGGAATGAACATAAGGTTACCTACGCAAAAGCATCAACTATGCATCGAAGCTTCTGAGACAGCCATTCCGTATTAAAAGTCACAGGCTCCAGTCTAGGTCAAGACTTGTTTCTTCTTCTTTGTATGGCGCAACAGTCCAGGGTAGACCTGGGCTTCAACCAACAAGCCTCTCCAACTAGAGCGATATCTGACTAGCTGTCCATTTTCGCACACCACGTTGGTTGAGGTCCTTCTCCACTTGGGTGCGTCATCTTAAACATCCTCTGTTGCGAAGATTCGAAGAAAATGACATCCATTCATGGTAAAAACCGACCAAAAATCCGAGAACACTTCATGAATGAGGGACAGTGCGACAATTTGTTTTAGTCGGACTGTAGGACAGCACATTAATCAAACGAACTATCTGCCGCCAACACTGGCTTCAGAGAAGCTGCAGTTAGAAGATAGTGAAACTAAATGCACACCGAAGGGACAAAAACGTTGAGATTGCAGGCGCATGGGGTCTTCGGTGACCAATTTGAAAAAATCTCTGGACGAACAGATGACTGGAGTGTTTTCCTAGCTAAAGTGGCTGCGTTACACGAAACAGCACTCCCTTAACACGAACACAACGTAACCCAATTCCCACTCTTCTCCGAGAGCGAAGCGGGCATAAAGGCCAAAGCAATGGACATCTTGACTTCGAAAGTTATCAGGTTATCATTGGTGAACACGGTAACCCTATGGTACCCATCATGTGCAAGGTAATGAAAAAGCATTCAGCCCTCAATCTTGAATGGATCTGATCTTGGATCTTGGAATCATTGGTAATCCATTAGCTCCATAAGAAAAAAAAAACTGGAAGACAAAGCAAAAGATAGAATGAAAACTTGATGTCTCAATTTGTTTTTGACACTTAGATAAGAGAAAACACTACCTTCATACAGATCGCTGACCACGAAATTTTAGATGGCGACCAGTTGCAAGAAGATGTGAAGATCAGCTGTTTGATGAAGAAGCACTATTTCTTTAGAATGTTCCATACCCCATAAAATTATGGACTAATGCTACAAATCTAACGCTCTGATCAGCCAGCCTTATTAATCCTACACCAGTGTACTTAAATTTGCCACTATATCGTGTGCTTGGCATCGAGTGCACTTTTCATATGAAATGTATGGAAAACGTATTTAATAAGATTTAATAAAATGTTTTTTTGAGAAAGATGACATATCCAGCAAATGAAGATGAACAAAGAATGGCTTTGCTATAAAAAAAAACGTGTGGGCCCCATATTACAAAACTAAGTTATACTGCCTTGTCTAGTGCGCTTTGCCGATGAACCTGGTTAATTGGATGGAAGCAAAGTGTCAGTGCCACTTACGTAGCATTTCTCACAAACTCTTATGTAGTGCCTTGTGCAAGCTGCTGCATACCATAAGTCACAAACCAAAGTCTTTCGAGTGCCTTCCAGAGAAAAGCTTCTGGTTGTTGAAGGTGTCTAAAGGAAAAGATTCATACACAAATTGTACGATGAGTACACCAAAATGGGTACATCCAGGTGTCTACGAATGCAACTAAACGTGCTTGTATACAGTTTATCTCTGTCCAGTAGAATTGTCTATTCTGAGCATGTGGGACACAGCAATAAAGAAACAAAGATTGAGGAGAAGGATCTCTTACTCTATCAATATGCTGAACAGAACTGAATTCAAAAACTGCGCTTGCAGAAACATACAAGACTGCAGTGACGAATATGGGTTTGCTCGAAATCAGCCAAATCGTTCAATCGGTAAAGAATAGTCTTTAAATTGAAGAGTTGGGCACGTCTTGACAAATTTAAAAATGTACAAGCATGGAAGTAGAAGCTACTCGCTCCATAGGGCGATGCACATGTATTCATTTTGTCACTCACAAGACGGCACAAAGTACGAGTTGCATTTCGAATAAGGTGACCCACTGTATTCCTTTAGACCCAGCAAATGTCACGGAAGTAGGCCAACACTTTCGACAAACGAGGAGTTCTTCACTATTGTGAAAGCACGCGGTCGACTACTAGTTAATATGAAGGCTTGAAAATGTTGATAAAAGCATCGCCGTGATTTAAGTATGCAGTATATTGACAAATAAAAGTACCAGCAGAAGCAGGTGTTTCTATTTTTGGCTAGAAGGAACCCTTGGATAATATAATGTATGCGCACAAATGCGAACGAAACTGAATGATAAAACAATCTGGACACATTTACAAAGATAACAAGATGAACTCGTAAAATAAAGTTGAATTAAAAACATCAAACGTGAACTGGAATTCAGGCAAGTGAGTGGGCTTTCAATAAAAATAAATGGATAAATAAAAAAGTATGTGTCGTGTTGAATGAAAATCAGATTACAAGAAATAAATACAAAATTAGCACAAACCGCGTGGCTTGCGTCGTTGATGGACAGTGTGACCAGATAAGAAAGACAAGAAATAATGATAAGCCACAGTTTATTTTGACACAAGTGTCACGAATTTTGGACCGGAGCAAATTTACTGGTGGACTTGTTAGCTTAGATTAAAAATTTGATGTGGAGCCAGAGACAGTAATTGAGTGATCGCCACAACTTCGATCAATGCGTGGCTTGTGTGGCATGCAGCGTCGCACAGTGGGCTGGTTTGTATAAAGCGGAATAAAATCTGTATGAACTATGAAACGGGTCTTAATGAAATGGCAAACATATTTACTATCAAATGCATTTGGTTTAAATTTGGTAAAGACATCATTTCTAGGAAAAAGACATTTTTCTAAAATTTGAGGGTCTTGAACTGAACATTGTCTGATGCCGTTGCATAGTTTATCTCTTCTTGTGAATATATTTTTCTAATTTTGTTCCTCTTATACCGCTTAGATCGATCTCAGCAATTTCTCCTCTTTAGCTCCAACACAAAACATGCACAGTATGTGGTGTTCAACTTTGGTTAACATGGTGCCAAATGGCGTAGATAGATATGATTCTTACACTATAAATAGAGCACCACCTTTCAGATAAACTAGGTTTCCCGTAGAAGTGTACTTAACCTTTTTTTCTACAGACCATCAAATATTAAAACATACCCCTTTCAATGATGGGTTTAGTTAAGATCCTTACATATTAAATTTAATATCTCAGAGCTCCTTTGCTGAATTCACTTATTTTTTTCTAAAAGATTTCTTATTTCTTCTAAAAATAAAGTCCCGGCTGCACTTTTTTCCGCATACGACAGTATTCATCGCAAGTAATTATTCAAAACGATGACCGATCCTGGCAAAAGTGATCCGGATGTATCGCACCACGCTATCAGGCGATGCACCGTGCAGTTCGGTTCGATCCGTTTGAAACCTGCACCGGACTCGACAAGCATTCAGTCCAACTGATGTCGACATCGTAGCGCGTTCCCAACGTATCGTAGTGGAAGCATTTATTACAATTGAAGAAGAGGCGAAACCAGCTAGTCAAAGAGTACAAAATAAAATATATGCTGTCGAAAAAGAAATGCTCCCTCAGACACCACTTAAGACAGAATATCACAATCGACGGTTATAATTTTGAGGTAGTAGTGGAGGCAGCCTCAGAGCAAACGTTAACTCCACAAACGACCTTACAGCGGAGATCCGACGTAGAACCGCTCTTGGCAACCGATTTTACTTCGGTCTCTCAACAACTGGGGTTGAAACTCCTGCCTCGAAGGACCAACCTCATACTCTACAAGATTGCTATTTTGCCAGTTCTGGCTTATGGAGGTGTAAGATGGACGATAAGCAAAACTGCATATCTGATTCTTGGTGCCTTCGAGAGAAAAATTCTGCGTCGGACATCTGTCCCGTCGGCGAGGAAGTCGAATGAAATGTGCTCTGCAAACTGTGGATATAGTCCGGAAGGCAAAAATCCGTCCACTGCACTGGATTGGCCACATCGAATCCATAGAAAACAACGCTCGAGCTAGGAGGGTCTTCGAATCCGAGCCTCATGGTTCGAGAAGTAGAGGATTCCGAAGCTCCGGTATAGAGATCAAGTCATAGCTAGATCTTGATCTTGATGACTGGAAGCGTGTCGTTTTATCAGATCAATCGAACATTCAGAATCGATACAAAGAATAGCTATCCTCCTTGATAGCCAAGCAGACATTGAAGCAATGGTATCCACCAACATGCCCTCTAAAATAGTTCGTGTGCCGCGAACAGCTTGCTAGTTTAGCTGATAGATTTAAGGTAACCATTATTTAGTTTGGATGGCACAGAAATATTTGTACTACCGAAGCAAGGCGCAGCACTCAACAGCTCTTGCCTTGAACCTACGGTGTCTAGGTTCGATTTCCGACGCTACTAAAATAATTTTCGCACCTCTTTGGAGTCACTGGCAATGCTTTGAGAGTAAAAATCCTTGTTTTGAGAAGCATCCCACAACGTGCACCTTTGTCGGGTGTTTGACGGTCCGCTGGTTGAATTTATTGGATTGTATACACCAGGTATGAGAGATAGGAGACCATGCCCAACAAGAAGCTTCATCCGAAAAAATAACGTTGTTCCAATCTCTGTCCACAATCTTCGGCCCAACTGAATCGTTTTTAAAAGAAATAAATTATAAAATCTTTCCGTCTGCGACAAAAATTTAACGCGACAAAAATGTAACCACTGTGCGCCGTCTTGTTGTATGGACCTCTACGCCCTGGCTGTATACGGCTCGTACCTAAGACCATTGAGAAGACATTAATGTTTGTCAAGTAGTTGTAGTGTAGTTCTCACGCTTTGTTCGACAAATTGCCTGCACAAGCAAGCACCCATGGGAAGCTTCACGACGCTATTCATCTAAAACTAAGTATGAGTGACAACATATGAAATGGTTATGTTCTAATAATGCTTCGACTTCGACTTCAACTCTTTGATGAAACAGTAGTAGTTTTGAGCAAAGTTTCCGGGAATGCCAAGACAGAATGAGGAATTTCGCTCAGACGTGCCTTTAATGAACACGCACTGTACACTGTACTCATAAAATTGAGATGAATGCCCCGATGTAACTCTCCCCGGCATAGAATTCGGCGGAATTTAATAAGGTTGCTGTTACACAGCTAGGTGGAGGTTGTGGTTTCTTCAGACTTATGAAGAGCCAATTAGCACAGCGGTTTTGCGTTTTGATGTCACTAAACTCTTGTACCTAATTGGTGTAATTATTGCGAGCAGCTGCGAGAGCCAGCAGTACTCATTAACATCTGCAAGGACTCCAAAGTTTCAGGACGACTGGGCTGGTGTGGCTGTACTCTAGAGGGTTCGGTCGCCGTTAACTACCAACTTCAACTTTAACAAACGGGAAGATCACAAGTTGGCCACCGAATAATTTGACTATTATGTAGTCTATTAAATTTACGAAAAAGCGCAGCGACGGGAGAGCGAAAATTAAACTACTTAACCCACCCCGTGAAGGACCTTGTGCTGTTCTGTATTTTCCGCCAGTCCCAGGGGTGACCCAATAAAAATGCGTTCCGGCTGCAAACTGAATTAACACGCAATTAGAAAACGAACACTGGAACGGGAATTGTTGACGGCTAATTATAATAATAATCTCATCCACTGTAATTAAACCGGCAAAGGTGAAGACTCCTGATGTTGGTCAGTGGGTAAATGTGATGACATAATTAATTCGAAATTTGGAAGAGGCGGCACATTTTAAATTGAAATAAAACACATGTATTGATACTGACCATTTGGTGGCATTAATGTTTGAATATGATTTCGGGCATGTGACAGTTGCTGTGTGCTGCGTATGTTGTAGGTATTGTAGCATCAGCAGATCAAGTTTTTTTATGAACTTTGTACGAGTTAGTAAGCATTTAACGGCTAGATGGCTGAGTTGTTTGAGTGCCTTCTTCTTCATCTTATGGCGCTAGAGGCCGGGGTGAACCTGGGCTTCAGCCAACAAGCTTCTCCAGGCAGCACGATCTTTAGCCAGCTGCCTCCAATTTCACACACCAAGTTGGTTCAGGGCCTTCTCCACTTGTGTGTGCCATCGGCTTCGTGGTCGTCCTCTATTGCGTTGTAACACTCGTTCGGAGTCGAAGACTGTTCGGGCCGGAGCCGTGTTGTCCATACGCTCTACATGATCTAGCCATCTTAAGCCTTAAGTTAACTGACCGAAGAAACATACCCCCATATGCACTGATAGACGATAGACGGGGCCAGGGCCTAGCTTATCAGCAACCACTCGTGTTGTGCGTGCTATTGTTCTCTCACGAGTGGAAGGGACCTACAGTTTAATGCCGTATCCGAACGGCTTTGTTTGATAAGCTTTTTCTAGACAGAAAATACTCTTTGAGCATTGTCAGCGACTCGAAAGAGGTGGGGTCGTGAAAATTATTTTCATCGCTCAGAGCGGGAATTGAGCCTACAACATCGAGGTTGGGGTCGACGCACATACCCACAACGCCACGGGCCACCACAAAGTCTGTAAAGTATTAATTAATAAAACTCATAAATGAAAGTGAATCCTAGATGCATTAAAAGTGCTTAAATTTTGATTAATTAAATCTTGTTAAGGGCACGATTTTTACACCTACACGTTCATTTACTTTTACTAGGATACAAGATACAGACCGAGGAAGGGTAACGGGTCACTAACAAAGGCACGATCTGACAGAAGTCCGTGTACCTGTTAGCATAGGCAGTTGTCATAGAAGTGAGTGGTTCAACGCCAAACGCTCTTTTGATTGCCTGTGGTTTCAGACTACTACGAGTTGTCCCTCTTCGTTCCGACAGGCTTCTGTCTGATGTTTGTACACTTTGGATAGTTGTTTTACCCGTTGGTATAACTTTCGGACTTTATTTAATCGGTGATCGGAGATTCATCTTCCAGCGATTGGGCTGGCAAAATGCAAACGAGAAGCAGGTTGATAAGAAACGCACCCGTCCCTATGAATGTGGTGTAGAGGATCGTAGGAATAGCAAAAAAGAACAAAATAAAAACGCGGCCAAACGTTACCGTCGGAAAAAGAAGCAGGAAATGGAAGTAGTCCTGGGCGAAGAACAGGTACTTTCCGGTCGCAACAAGGCCCTGATGTCTGCGTTGGCGGAACGCAGGCGCGGGGCTAAAAAAAAATGATTCGGGAATTCTACCAGAACAAGAATTTCTAAAACACAAAAATGTCCACCTCTCCATTTCATTGATCGCGCGCTTCTTATGCTCCGGTGCTCTTCCCTTCTTTTAAGTTTGTAGAGCTCACAAAACGCTCTCGTCCTTCTATCTAGCGTCGCCTTACATGCTGATAGCATCGTGGAATGCGCATGCCGGCACTCGCTGTCAAACCATGGTTTTTTTCTGGACGACGTTGTAAAACCCAACACATCAGACGCAGATTCTCTGGTGGAGTCCTGACAAAGGTTCCATTGTTCCTCGATTGTTCCGCCTGGCAGGTTTGGACACTCTGAGAGCTTCTCCTCATTCTTATCTTGGCTACAACTACGGAATGGTCCGAGTCGATGTTGGCTCCTCGGAACATTCGGCAATAAAGTATCTGACGTAAATCGTAATGTGATCAATCTGGTTGACGGTTGATTGATCAGGGTACCGCCAGGTCCCTTTGTAAATGTTGAGGTAAGGAAACCGCGTGCTGCCTACAGAAAGGTTTCGCTCGTCACGAAGTCCAACAGCCTGATTCCATGTAGGCTGTGTTATCCGTCTTCCTTGCCAGGCTTTTCTCGTTACGCAGACAGTTGACTGTATTATTTTAAGAAATAATTATACCGGGTTACAAAGCAGAACAAATGGTGGCTTTATCTAGACGAAATGGTGTTTTAACAATGGGTTTAGTTTTAGCTTCTTGAATTGAACCGTTGTTTTCTTTTAAATTTACTTGGTAAACGTTGCTCCGTCTGTTCATGATAAATCGTCAAACCAAACTAACCATTCGACTAAATGAGCAAGGAGATATCCAACTCCGGCCAGAATTTCCACTTCTTCACGACCAAGAAAAATCAGAGAGTGCATCTATTTCAAAATCCATGGCTCCACCTGCACCAGTCGGCTGTTCACAACAGTTGACGCGATTTCACGAACGTGGAACATGGGGATTCAGTAGTCAACGGAGGATACAATCAAGTATCTCCTTGCTCATTTATTGCTGCGAGAACTGTCGAATCAGCTAAAACAGAAAAAGTGCTGTAAATTCAATCTTCTTGCCTGTTTGCGTTGATGATTTCTGGAGAAGAGGATTCAAACACGAACTGTACGAGGTGAACAGCGACATGAGCCAGCCTGGTCTTAGGAATCAACGCCTAAGAGGGCTAGGTCATGTAGAGCGCATGGACTGCACTGCTCCAGTCCGAAGAGTCTTCGAATCCAAAGCAATGGGGCAACGCAATAGAGGACGACCAGAAGCCGAAAAAACAACCCTTTATATCAACTTTGACAACATATTTTGTTCACTATTTAATACGAGATCCTTCAATTACAGTATTCAACCATGTCTTGGCATGAACTACACGCAGCAAAGAAGTTCATCCTCAATTTATCCAACCGAGATATTCCCTTACAAAATCCTATCCAATTTCGTTTCTTCATATATCTAATGTCATGTCCATCCTCATATCCCTCAACCCACATCGCGTGGTATTTCCTGAGAAAATCGTTCCACAAAACCTTGTGCCATCTATCAAGTTCAGTTCGACGAAAACTCGTTTATTTTCAGCCAAAAAAGAGGAAGTTGATTGTGACATCAGTTTACTGCACATTTTCGTGTCATTTTTTTGATAGTCAAATTTCTTTGTGTTCTAGCGGAAATCCCCGCTCAGATGTGTGGAGCTGAATATAAAAATGTCATATTTTAGTTAAAAAACGTCAGTCGATACCCTTAGGAGGGAACTGAATTTTTAATCTCTCACATGACATCAAAAATGAACACAGTCGTAAACAGCTCATGAATTATTGCAATCCCTGTGAGTTAATTATTTAAGGGCATGGTTTTCAAGCATTAAAGTGAAACTGTACTTTTTTATTGTTAAAGTACACCAT
This sequence comes from Eristalis arbustorum, assembly GCA_916610145.1. Taxonomy (NCBI): domain Eukaryota; kingdom Metazoa; phylum Arthropoda; class Insecta; order Diptera; family Syrphidae; genus Eristalis; species Eristalis arbustorum. The sequence continues at coordinate 61,991,417 of OU744318.1, read as the reverse complement.
TTAATTGTTTGCCTTGCTATGGATGCTCGTCGTCGTCTGTATGAATCTGTATGGTAACATGTATGACATTTCGACAGCTATGCACGTGAACTCCACACATAACATTTTAGAGATACAACTCCGACGTATAATCGCTCGCGGCAACTGTTGCTTCTTCGGTGTGTCGAAACGAAACAACTGGATTTAAAACTCTTGACTCGATGGACCAAAATCATGCTCTGCACATCTTTTCCTTTTTCAGTTCTGCTACATGCAGCCTTGACGATAAGCAGAAGTACAAAGCAGATTCTTGGTGCTTGCGAAGGAAAACAATCCGTGTCGGATATATGATCTAGGAGGAAGGTGAACTGAGGACAGGTACAACCGTGAACCCCACCAGCAGTACCAAGATGTGGATGTAGTCCGAAAGGAAAAAATCAATTGACTAAACTGACTGCAACGCCAAGTGGCCCACAGAATCTCAGTCTCGTCCGGTATTAAAACCAAGTCCACAATGATGCAAGACAACTGGTATTTTTTTTTTTTTTGTCCGGGATAGTCAGACTCCCCCTGTGTCGAAGGTTTGTTAAGCAAAGCAGTTATAAATATGTTGAGCCAAACATAACAATCAACAAAAAGTTTGTTAGTTTTCTTATCCAATTTGTAAAGAGTTCCGGAGAATCACAGTTGCAAGGCAAGACATGTTTTTTTATTAAATGGCTTCTTATTAATGCAATAGTAGCTTACAATAGTTAGTTTAACTGCAAAGCTAAATGCTTATCTGCTATTCCACAATGTTACGCTGTTGCGCTTCGGAAAGACGAGAGAAACAATCAAGCTCACCAGGAAAATCCGGCAGCAACGAAATTTTGACCCCAAAAAATGTACAGTGGTTAGTAAGACTTTTTTTTGACAAAGCTGATGTGAAGGATGCATTGAAGTTACTTACTTTTTTGACGAACAATACTCAAGCGTGTATACGCCATATGTACATTTGGACACTTTGAAGTTTCCCTCAAAACTTAAGTCTGTCAAGGATTATCTGTGTGTGAACGCTACGCACCAATTAGTCGCCAAGCATATCATATACACAAATTGTTGAATGTGAACGCGGCTAGTAGCTCACCCTTATATTGCTTAGTCCTGGCACTCAAAGGAACTCCCACAACGGATATTACAATTAACGTCAGGCAACCAATTTACAGCAGTCTCCACAATAGGAAACAACTTCAGTTTCAATGCATGCTGCCGCGAATAATCCATGTTTCGACCAGTAAATCTGTGTGAATAATCCATGTGAATAATCCATGTTTCGACCAGTAAATCTGTGCTAGGTTCTTGTTCAATTGTACTTCCCAGAAATAAGACCGACACATTTTCATCTCAGTTACTCCAATAATTCAAACCACTTCTTCTTCTTTGTATAGCCCTACAGTCAGGGATTGACAAAGGCCTCTCAAGCTAACGCGAGCTCTGGCTAGCTGTTTCCAGTTTTGCACACCAAGTTGGTTGAGGTCCTTCTCCATTTGAGGGCCCTGACTATCTGAACAAATGGTGATATCCCTTTCTGATATCACTCTTCGATCGCTATGGTTTCTGCCTTGATCTTGGTGCTGATGTTATTTGTACAATTTACTCCCGAGCCGAGGTCGGTGAAAACCCTGCACTACATCTAAGTTATAACTGCCCCTTGTGTAGTTCTGTCCAAGACGTCGATGTTGTATGTCCTATCCTGGCATATACTTCGTTTTACCCTCATTCACCGACAGACGCCTCATTGAAACTCAGACCACAACATACAATAAGACAGGAACAGAAGGCAGTACTCCTTAATCAGTCGCAATGTAACTCGCACACTGTAGCCAACAGAGCTAAGTTAATGCCCAGAAATTCCTTCAACTGGGCAAAAACTTGAGAAACCGAAGCAAATTTGAGGTATTCACTATTCACAATCGTTTGAAGTATATTGGACTGTGGCAACAAATATTTGTCATCCAGCGTCATTTGAAAATTGGATAAAATGGATAGTGCGCTTCATGATTGCAGACAGACCTGAGCCTTTTCAGAAGACAGACAGACCTGAGCCTTTGGAAGTAGGGCGGATATGAGAGCTTTTTAACGCTCGGGTGCCACAACGGAGCCGCCGAGAAATTCTTGTCCACGACTATTTTTCAATTTTTTCTGTATTTCCAGATGTGTCACTGCACAAGATGTAAGTCGACTTATGTACCACAGGAGCCCATCTAGCTTCAAATTGCATTGTAATTCTTAAGTCTTGCTTGAATCTGCAAAATCCGGAGATAACACAAAAATGCAAGGATTTCCTAAGAGGCATGAAAACCAACTACACCATAAAACTCGCATGAACTGGAACGATGTTGAATACTCTGCACTTTGATTCGTTTCAGAAAATCCGTCCGTCCCATTGCAACATCGCTTCAGTTATTCGAACAAACGCATGATGAAACGAAAACTGTCCTAAAAGTCCTAATCTTTATTGACGTGGCTTTTATACCGCGGCACCAATTCTCACAAATCACCGACAGCCATCCCGTGCTAAGACTTACATGAAAATGCAATGATTCTTCGGGAACCATAATGGCGGCATCTTTTGCAATATTATTCCGCCGCAGTAAAACATTAAGTCGTTGCGGCTGCACACATTTATAGTATGACTAATAAAAACACGCACAAGGCTGGTGCAGGAGTACGCCTATCCGATAGTAGGTGCGCATAAAGTAGGCCGCCAATAAGATGATACAATGAACACCTAAACTGTGTACGGATTTACGGATACACACACCCGCACACCCGCACACACGTGGATATTTCCATTTGACTCAGATGAATGCTCTTTTGAAACACATCAGTCGGATATTACCACAATAATGGTGTGCTTATGATGTATCCTTGCTGCTTGCTCCCGTTTTTATTTCGGATTTCTGATCCCTTGTCTTTTGCCCGTCCCACTCGACTTCGCCTTGATTTCACCAAACAGAGAGAAAAATAATAAAAGACAAAATTTCGAATTCACAATCCGTGATGTGTAAAACTTATGGAGGATTATTCCGACAGTGGTGGCATTGACGGTTCGTATTCTTGTGTCGCTGTATCCTTTTTGCTCGCACTTGTTCTTTTCGCATTCAAGGCACGCGCGTTCTCACGGTTAACCAGTTTATCTTCTATGCTGTGGTGGGTGTGTGTGCGAATCTCGTTTGAGGGAGGACCCCTCCCAGTGAATTCGCTTTTCAGTTACCGAGATAAGGAATCAGGCACAGCGCAGGCGAATTTATTTAATTGAATCTTACCTAGAAATGCCATTTATCAAACGGTAATTTGATCCGGCTCTATGCATCAGTTTCAAAGCAGTCGTGCTTTTCCTTTCGTTAAAATTGTTGTGGAGACAGGAAACGACTACATGTGGAGTGCCTTTTTTTCTCGTTGCTGGGCCCACTCGGGAAGGTCAGGAGAAACGCCAGCCCGCATGCTGTTTTGAACTGTACGAGTATAATTTGGAAAGCGTTTATTTAAAGGAAATTCAAAAGAGAGCATTTCTTTGCGCGTGCAGAACAGCTTCGCGTATTTATAAGACACTGGTTATGCAGGCCTTTCCGTACGGGCGTGAATCGTGGGAACAAAAGAACGAGGGGGGGGAACAAATTCGCGTGTTTGAAATGGAGATCCTTCTAAAGCAAAAATTAGGCAGCACACAAGGGGATGGGGCGGTGAATGAGAGGAGCCGAATCTAAAGCATTACACTGGGAGGATAATCAAATCGATAATAAACCAAATGGGTCGGACGGCTCGTTGCGATGGAATGCGAAACGAGAGAGAAACACGCCGAAACTGAACCTTTTTTCCCCGGGTTAAGGAGGCCACGACAAGATAACAGCACTTAATTTTATGCGATTAACTTAACGAATAAAAGACTCTGATTGATCTTTGTTTCATAATGTTTACATTCGACTTGTGGAAGGGACGGTTTAAAGATTACGCGTTCGAAGGTTTCTCGCAGTTGTTTTGGTACAGTGAACTTTAACATTCGTTTGCTGTAATCTTTCAATGATTTTTGTCAGCCAAATTTGAAGGAATCTTCAGGAAAGGCAAAAGGATGTCATGGTTGAGTCACACACAAGCTTCAAAGATAGAATCTTCTAAATGTTATACGCGAGTGACATTGATGGGTGTTGAACTCAACACAGTTCGACGTTTGCTGACCTCTCAACGGTCTCATCGAACTTACAGAGAGTTTTTGGGAACCTCGATCGGCACAGATCCTAGCAGTCAGTGAATTCACTCTCTTCAAATTAAAAACATAAAGTTCAAGCTTGGTATGCTCCTTCATTTTTAAGTGTGACTCTTCTTAAAGAAATCTACATCTACTTGCGTAGCACTGAAGACTTAATCTTTTTATAAGCCTTCAGTGTGATAAATGAATGCGTCGCAGACAACCACCGGATTTCTCATCATTCCGCCGATCTATTCCAGTAGCATTATTTTAATAATTTGGGATGCACCTTATCGTCTCATTTGACCCTCGCCAACAAAAATTTGTAACAATTTCCTCCGTTTGGACGAACACCACTTGTCGGTTAAATAAACGTTCGAATTTAAACACCCACACTCATTGCGTATCTGGGTGTTTGTTGCCAAGAAGAGAGTGAAAATGACTTCGAGCTCGGATTAGTCTTCGTCCTTACGACATCCACACGATATGTAAAAGCTGCCGTAGATTTTAACAAATCTGAAAACTAAGTTACACTTAATAGAGCGAATAAAATGTTGAGCTTAAAAAAACACCAAAGTTTTCTGTTAGAAGCTAATTCGTCCTCATTGTCAAATGAATTCCACCATAAACCTTTACTCCCTCGTTTATTTGACTTATGTTTTTGGTTCGCTTTATTTACATTTAAGATTTTTTCCAGCATTAATTGCTGTCACTTATCACAACACGTCTGTTTTGCGAGATCGAAATAGATGTCGGTAAGGTAGTCTGCAAGCCGTTTTTTCACGATCCGAGTGAAAGTGAACCGAATGAGTGAAGTGAATCTCAGACAAGCCGTATTCTACAAAAGGGGTGCTCTGGACGTCATAAAGATTGTAGAACAGAACTGAAGTCTAATTTTACTTAAATAGCGTCATCTTTTCTCACAGCAAGGCGCCGGGCGAAGAAATCTCTCAATTCTCCAAGTCAAGTGTGGTCAGGTCCCCTTCAACACCAAAACTTACTTCAATTGCCGTTTATCTCTCAATGAGACGGCCAAGTATTATAATATTCATCTTATGTTGATACAGACTACGGGGACAAAGTGTCCGTTAACGTTTCTACCTCGGAACAAGCGTTAACTCCACAAACAGCATCACATTGGAGATCCCTTTGCAACCGATGTCTGTGGAAACAACTAGGATCGAAACTAATGACTCGAAGGATTGAAATCATGTTCCACAAGACTGTTATTTTGCCAATCCTGCTTTATGGAGCTGAACACTGGACTGGATAGGCAAAATTACAGGGCTGATTCTTGGTGTCTTCATGGACACCAACGCTCCAGCTAAGAGTGTCTTCAAGTCCGAGCCCCTTGGTTTGAGAAGGAGATGAAGACCGAACCTCCGGTAATCATAGTGGAAGGCAACAATTGCTCAGGCTCGGACCCTTACTACTTGTAAGTCCGGTGACTTATGCCTTCTAATTCGCATTCTAACGATTATATGCCGGTTGCCTCAAGTGATCTCGAAATTGACGCTGGATCTAATTATATTTGTATTGTTAGACTTGTACGGCTGTGAAAATCACCTCTCTAAGGCCTTATGATGAATAGTTTCTTAAATTGTTAAATGTGATAGATGAGAACCAGACCACATACCCCCAAGGCTTACCAGCTTACTGTGAGTAACAATGTCTAGGCTTTTAGTGAAGACCAGCACTCATTTTTGTCCATCAAAGCCTTTTTGAATGGTAGAAGTGAAATCAAGAATAAATTCTACTTCACGGTGTGAACTGGCGTGCGAAGTTCGAGAGAATTGTCTTGTTCGAAAGTGAAGACGGGAAAATTCGCTATTGCTGGTGTCCATTGTCAGTAGTCAACGTTAGAGATACTGGTGTGATTTATGAAAGTTTCTAGTTTTGGGAAAGGAACCGCCTTCGTTCCAGGACACGAACCAACCCACTGAATCACAGTGACCAAATAGACACAAATGCTTCAATATGCTGACAAATTTGCGTGAGAAAGTCAGTTACTTTCAATGCTATCATTTCTTATTAAGACTAAGAACTCTACTTGAGCAGTGTTGCGAGGTATTTTATTATATTGCTTGTGCTGGAACTAAAACATCCCTCGACGGCACCACAGCCCATTATTTCAGTCAGTTTTCAATTTTACCCTTCTTATAACCTTCAAACCTTTAACGGGGTCCATAGTACCATACATCTGCAAACTAACCACCATATGCATATGACCATTTGTACATTACATACGGCTTTCTTTTCTTTTCCCACTTCAGCCCCTAGCCCATAATTTTCTCATCGTGCCTTACACATGATTGTTTTGGTCTATAAAGCATTTTTTTCGATTTCTTCCAAGTTCTTTGTGCTTTCCTTCACGTGCCTTCGTTCTAAAAATTCTCGATTGTTTTGGGTTAACCAATTAATAATTCGACTTAATAAATTTAACAGCTCGGTTGACAGCAGGCGCTTCTATTGAAGCTCTTTTATTCAATTTAATTTTTTGAATAGTACCACCAATACGACCGCCCATTTGGTGAATTATGTTGATCGTAAATTTCTCGCAAGGCGGTTTACGTTGGATAAACCGAACACGAATTTTGTTGCTAAATTTCACTGCCCAGTGAAATGTCTAGCTGGCATTTGAGAAAATTCGAAGGGAAACACCCACAAATTATGAGGTGAAGGTATAATAAGAGACCAGAAGGAAATAGAAGCAGTCAACATGAAAATCAACAGCATCCACTGAAGCCGTTCCCCACACAAAACTGTCAAAAGTGTGTTGACTTCCGGGAACGTAGCAAAGGAGCAAATTTATTTTCAAGAAATTCCGTTGACCTTCAATGGAATTTCGCAGAAGTGTAATTTTGTTCGGAATAGAATGAACTTACACACAGTTTTTTGATTCGATGGCATGTGACTGGTGCGGAGACAGTCGAACACAGGAAATGAATTATTTCAATACACGAAATTCCTTTTCAATGAGAAAGTAAGTGACACGAGAAATTAGAGTGAGGAGTTAATAATACTTAGGAGATGTGCGACAGATCTGGTGGAGAATTTAGTCCACACGTTTTAATGTCTCGGTTGTTGATGGAGGGGATGTAGATGTGGTTGAAGAGGAAAATCAGGAGGAAATAACCAGGTACCATTTATTACGGTTTATCTCAACTCAATTTAAAGTAAAGAATAGCAAGAATTACCCAGCTATCATAGTCCAGAGGGAACACAAATATCTATGTTACGTGAGCACATCAAGCGTCATGCTATTTTTGGATATCTCTTCATCCCTAGCAATTAAGATAAGGAAGTAAGTAAAGATAGCGATAATGTTAGGATCGATAAATATTTGCTTAGGCGCTTCATCTTTAGCGCATTTTTGAAGCAGTTTGAAAAAAAATTTGACCGACAGCGGGCGCATTCCCGAAAAATCAACCGACTTAACATTCAAGTGTTTTTAATTTACAGGTAAAGGTCAATCTGCTGCTACCAACAATCCTCTCCTCGTACTGAGTAAATCTTCACAATCGTCTCCAATTCAAGGAGACGGTTCGGAGACGGGCGAAGGTGGGGCTTCAACTCTAATGATTCTTATGCCCACACATCAATTTCGATTACCCAATAAGAGCAGCGTCTTTCTGGCAGAAATTATAGCGATATAAGAAACATTGTCTTGGTACAAGATAATGTATTATCAACTAGTAATCAAAGGTCTGAATGGAGTCACATTGAAGACATCACCGGCAAATACTTTGAACTGTCCCATACCATACACATAGGCGCTGTTTTGGCTTTCATATTAAATGGATTCCGGGAACTCTAACTTCTTCTTTTTGTAGTCCGGGGTGGCCTCTCCGGCCAGCATGATATTTTGCCAGCTACTCGAAGACTCTTCGGGGCGGAGCTGTTGTATCGACCCGCTCTTCATGACGTAGCCATTCTAAGGGTTGGATCCGTAGACGCGTAACTAGGTACGCTGTACAGCCCATTCTGTTCATGGTTGAATCGTCTTCTCCAGACGCCAAAAACGCAAACAGGACCAAGGATCGCACGCAAAACTTTTCTCTCAAAACGACCAAGAGCTTCTTCATCCGCTTTCAATAGCATCCATGTCTCTGCGCCATAGAGCAGCACAGGGATGGTCAGAGTTTTATATAAAGTCAACTCGATTCGAGAGGTGGCTCTATTACTCAATTGCTTCTTGAGACAAAAGAACCAGCGATTGGCTGCCCTTGATTGTGGTACGTGTGTTATTGTCCATATTTATCCCAGAGCCGAGGAAGACGAAATCTTTGACCACCTCAAAGTTTTTGCTGCCCATTTTGACGCTCTACGAGATGTCGATATTGTGCGTCCTTCCGTGATGACAACATGTACATACTTTGATTTTCCCCGGCTTACAGCTAGATCCATTTTTGGCGCTTTCGCTTCAATGCAAGCAAAGGCATCATTGACAGCTCGCTGTGTTCGTTCAATCACGTCAATGTCGTCCGCAGTTGATCAAACTTTTGGAAGCTCGTGCCTCTGGTGTTGACGTTGAGTTTCGCACGATCTTCTCAAGTATTATATTAAAGAAATTACATGGACAGCGTGTTGGTTTTTTCTAAAACCTTTTTGGTTTTGATGAAAGGTCTTGAGGAATTCGTTAATGATGCTGATGGAGCCGCGAGAGTTCTCCACCGTCATCCAACATAACCTGACGAGCTTGTCAGGAATGTCAAAACTAGACATGCGCACTAGATATAGTTCGTCTCTATGCACGCTGTGATATGCAGCTTTGAAATCGAGAGGTGTAAAGTGTCGATCAGCAACTCTTGAGACTTTCCAGGAGCTGCCGAAGTGTGAAGATTTGTTTGATGGTGGACTTCCCTGCCCTGAAACCGCTCTGATAAGGACCTTTAAGATTATTAATTAAAGGCTTCAAGCGGGTACACAAAACGGCAGGGAAGATCTTATACGAGATGTTGAAGAGACGTATCCCTCGATAGTTGACGCAATCAAAGGGGTTTCCTTTCTTCTGGGTCGGGCAAACGATACTGAGATTCCACTCATCGCGCATACATTCCTCCGACCATATCTTACAGCTGAGCTGGTTCATACGCTCAACCAGATCATCTGCAACTGCTATAAACATCTGCTTTGTTCGACTTCAGTCTAGATATTGCTATAGTCGGGCAGACGGACTCCTCATCGTCCAAATTGAGTGAAACATTCTGCCTGGCAGCGGAATTTGGTTCGTAATCGCCTCTAACACTCCAGAAAAATGTGAAGCATTGGAACTCGTTAAAAGGAGCACTCGCTCGCTATTCTTGCACCTTCTCTGTAATAGCAGCATTTTCTTTCCCAGATGTAGTTAGTCGCCGGATTTTTCAACAATCTAGTCAAACTAGGCAGCATTAGAATCAGCCACCTGCACAGATTTATCAAAAGTGGGGCAAAGACAAGTTACGGGCCACTCTGTAATGATCGGACACCTTAACGTTTTCTTGATGGAATATACACACCTTTGGGTATGTGAAGGCCGACGTATGATTGGTGGCCGAGTTATCGTTGGTGGCCGACCGATAGTGGTTTTACCCTACCAACTGGTTTGTGCCAACGCGTCTGCACTGGTCAGTGTTAAGTGTTACTCCTGCTTACCGGGAGTCAGCCACTCTAACCTAACACTGAAGTAGAAAATAGACAAGAGTTAAAATTTGCCAAAACTGCCATATTAACAAACTGCCAGCCTGACCTTGATTTGATTAAATAAAGTTGATGACATATCATGCGGCACTTTCACAGATTGAATGAGTAAATGAAGTCTATCAGTACATAATTATTAACGCCTATGTCTTCGCAAGCAAATAAACACACCAGTCGCAAAAAACGAGTTTTTAGAACGGCGGACGATGTCACTGCGCCATTTTTTCGCAAATGATGCTGAAGCAACCGGTGCTGTACGCACAGATTTGTTTGCTTGAAACTGATGCTACGATCGTGGGCGGTGTTTATTTTCAGCCGTGGATGATGCCACATGTCACACATCTGGCGAAACATTGGCTATACTGCGTGACAAATTTTCTGGACGTGTGGAATTTTGTGGAAAAAAAATTAGGTGACCGACAGTCCTGGATTCTGTGCGTTGGTCCATATGTCTCAACGAGTTGTCATTAAAGTCAATTTGAAATTGAGAAACACAATGGAAAGAAACAAAGCCTTTGGCTGATGGGTAGACTTTAACGAGAGGATGTGTTTATCTTTACATAATTACCACATTACTCCTCCCGAATAAAGCACAACCTAGTTACTGAGCCTGTAATTTGCACAAAAATGCATACCACATAACAGCAGACGATATTTGTGAAATTTTAACTTTTGTAACAGTTGACAGATGTTTCAAAATTCATTCGAAATCGAATGAATAATTGTATACTTTTTGTTTGTTTTAATAACAATCTTTTGTTGTGTTAATGTGATGAAGGGTATGAAGTGGGATTGTAAATGAACTGCTTTTGCTGGTTCCAATATTTGCATGGTGTCCCGTGGCGTTGTCTGTATGTGCGTCCACCCCAACCTCGAAATCGTAGATTCGATTCCTAGTTTTTACGACAAGAAATAATTTCCAGGTCCCCACCTCTTTCGAGTCACTGACATTGCTTAAACAGTATTTCCTGTCTAGAAAAAGTTTCTCAAACTTGATCCTGCGAAGTCGGCATAAAACTGTAGGACCCTCTCAATCGTAAGAGAACAATAGCACGCACAACAGGAGTGGTTGTTGAGGAGTGGAGTGTTGAGGACAGGAGTGGTTGTCATTAATTAGGCTCTGTATTTCAAGCAGATATATTCGCAATTGAACTGTCTCGGAGCAAATATAGACAAAGCTCAGCTTACTAACAAGCTAAAGCTTACTAACAAGCAAATCTATATCCTTTCTGACAGCAAAGCTGCTCTTCCAGCTCTAGGTTTCAAAATCTCTAAGTTCTCTGCAAACTCACCTCTAAAATAGTCTAGGTACTGTTACACCAGCTGGCCAACACAAATAGAGTCCCCCTTATTTGTGTAGCAGGTCACAGTGGTCATACAGGAAACGAAAGAGCAGCCAGAAAAGGATCCGTATCACCATTCATGTGCCACCACAATTCTGCTAAATACGCATCACCACCGCTAAGAGCTAGTTAAATTGGCTCAGGGAAGATAAGAGGCAGGAGCAACTACCTCTCTTAATAGAACTAAACAACTCCTCAGACTCAACAGAAGTCAAATTCGTATCACCACAGGCTTCCTTATTAGACAGTGCCCAGTAAGCAAACATCTGAAAACCATGGGAATAACGCAAGATGGCATCTACAGAATGTCTAGCCAGGATAAAGAAAGTGTAGAACACATAACTGCCTAGTCATGACGAGTAATCGACACCTAGCATGCCATTGTGAGCATCGAGAGGGAAGTTGGGTTACGGTGATTGAAGGTAAACAATGTATGTATAAGCTGTTTACGAATGAGTCCATTAACACCAACGTCTTGGACAATATATAATTTTGTATTAGTGAAAGACGTTGTCTACCTAGGCTCCAAGCAATAACACCACCGTGGTGATAAAGCGGCGGACCACGTTGGTCAATCGCTGCTTTTTCGCACTCGGGAAGCCACTGAGGAATAATGCCATCTATCGAAGAACCAAGATATCTCAATATAAGTCCTTGATAGCCGCAGTCCTGCTGTATGGCGCAGAGACATGGACACAACTAAAGCGGGAGAGGATATTCTGTGTCGCTTTGAGATGAAAGTCCTTCGAATTATCTTCCGTCCCGTATGTATTGATGATGTTTGGATTAGGAGACTGAACGACAAACTGTACGGGCTGTACATCGACATCGATCTGGTGAAACTCTCTTTCGTCTCACGTTCACGTAGAGCGAGTAGATACCCATGCTACGGCTCGGAAAGTCTTCGAATTCAACCCCGAGGAACATCGCGGTAAAGGAAGACCACGCCTTCGGTGGCGTGGGCCAACTTGTGTTAAGAAAGTGTTGGGTTGGCTCATCTCTAGTTTGGATACATGGCGCGAATGTCAACGTCATCACGTCTTTCGAGGCGTGCCTTGAATGCGACTACATCAGGAAGGCGTTCTATTGGAAGACCTAGGACGAGGTGGTTGGGCCAAGTCCTAAAAACTCGATTGGTTGCAGAGTTAGCGTCCATGACGGGGATCGAGAGGCCTGGAGATGCTTAGTGCGTGCTTTAACCCCTGCTTCGCCTTTGGTGCATCATGCGGGTCTAAAAATGATGATGAAAACTTGATGCAAGGAGGACAACTGTCAACAACTATGGAAATAGTTTATAAATTAAGTTGACATTTCAGTGCACAACACGCAACATGAATTGCTGTCGAACAAGGCTGTTTTAGGCATACTACTAGTATTAAGACCGGAGTTCTACCACGATCCTTTCGCGATCCAAACATGACTGCCTGCGGCTTTCCTCTCTGATTCACCCGATCTTTGCTGGCTCGCTCCCTTACTCAAGAGTGTAGCTCCTGACACTTGAGTCAATTGATAAAAGGAAAGCTGTTTATTCTTCGTCCTCGTATTTAACACTGCTACTTCGCCTGTGGCTTACCTATGTATTCATATACACATGTGAATGTTCATAGTCCAGAGCTGGTGTTACAACCTACCTTGGAGCCTCCTGTCTGTAAAATGCATGACTTCATTTAGAGAAATCGATTGATTGATACATCATTCAATGAGTTGCGGAATAACTGACATCAACTTTACGTCAGTGACAGCCACTTATAGAATACGCTTGCATATCAAGTGATGTCAGCGCCTATGGCATTTGCTTCAAAAAGTTGATTTCGATTGCTTCATTAATGTACAATTTGTGGATAGTTTGAGAGGCCGACAGACGACAAGCTGACAGAACAATATATCATGAGATGGCATAAAATATTAACCTATTACAGGATTGATGTATTTTCATGCAAAAACACGATTTCATTGTTTCCGCTTTCTGGCTATGAACTTAATCCTGACATGGTTTGGCGGCAATACAAATGAACAGCAGAAGCAGGCTTATGGCACGGCAGATATGAGCAAAATAAACAATCATTTTAATTGCATGTCAACTGCCCGCCTGTCCAGCAATACTGTGGTACACCATCAACAGGAGAAACCGACATGACGCCTTTGGCCGACAAGTCTTATTTGGGAAATATCTATTTCAAATACAGTCTGTGAACATTTGAAGTGAGCTTATGGACACTTAAAACATCCGACATAACCACTACACTTAACATTTTGATTACAGTTCATGACAACCAAGGCCCATTGGGCCAGCTTAACAGAAACCTCAGCAATTCCGGGAGTGACAATTTAAAGCCAGGTCCTCAAGCCATAGAACACTCTCAATAAACCACATAAACTTAGTTTATTTCAGGTTTCATGGTCTTTCCTCAATAAAAGCATTTCCCTACAACAGATTTGGAATAAATTTTAAATTTATGAACTCATCTCACTGCACGTTTGAATGAGTCAGTTTAGCATGAACTGTGTCCATAAACCTTTTCTTTTTATTACACTTGTTATAAGTTTTGACATGTTTTCTGACAATTTTTTGAAACTTTTCACGATGAATTCATATCCATTCGGGCTGCGCTCTAATTCGTGGTGTGTTTTGATATATGACAATACCGGGGTAGATGTGTCAAATCTGACATCAGCATCGTAAAGTTTGGCGTTTTTAATGGTTCACGTGCGATATTTGCTTTTCTGCAGACAGGCTTGAGAAATTGATTTAAAACAGAAAATCCAATTAAATCGTAATCCTTTTTGCTACGGTTCTTTTTTTTCGGAACTCAGTAACTGCCGATATTTTCGCTCCAACTTTTTACGGTGAAACAGCATCCCGTGCAATGGAGTTGCAGTGATTTGTTGATGAGTTTTTTAATTTAATTGTGGTCGCCGTTCGTTCGCGTGACATCTCGCGGACGTAGTCGATGCCAGAAACATTTATGGGGCGCGAAAACTGGCTGTCAACAAGATTTTTGTCCTGTTGTATACCGTGGCGTTTAAGGAAAATAAAGTGGGTCTGACTGTTTGTCAAAAGATGTGCGTTCAGTCTGTACCCATTGCATTTGGATTAACGCGAGAAAAACAACCCCAAAATGCGATGGAATTAAAAAAGATAAAATATGAGATGACGCTGCTACAATAAACACTGACTGTCGATCATGAACTTTAAAATTCGACAGGCAGTAATGTGAAGAATTGGAATTATAAAGTGAGGGAACCACACGTCTGGAACAGATGCCGGTATATACCCCGAACCTGTCAGAATCAGCCAATCTTTTAGCAAACCACCCCAAGCTGCATTTTTTCTTTTATTCTTCATGCAGTGGATCACGCCAGGCCGTAGATGCATGCAATATGTATACACACCGATATACCGTCAGGCAGCACAAAGAGTTCTTTTATCGAGATATCTGGCAAGTGATAGCGATGACCTGCATTCCTGGACATTGTGAAACGCCACGCAACGAATCGCACTTGCCGGGCGCTGTAACAGAATGTTCGGTTACTGATATATCGCCGGTGGCAATCGATATGCTAAAGCCAAAGATTTAGCAATAACTCAGGCGAACGAGGAGTATCGGAATTTGGACACCTACCACGATGCGAGGCTGACCTCGGCAAAACTGAATTCATTGAGTAACAAAGAATTTCCTCGAAACGTGGAACTGCCGCTACACCTATGCACTTTCAACGAATTCTGCTATATTCTCTATAATGTGCGTGCAGCTAATGGCTACGTGCCAGCCAACGCAGACGTGTTTGAAAATTCATCCAGAACTCTGAATGGTTCAGGTAGTGTCGACAACAAACGGGTTCCCACGATTAGTTGCAAGCTCGCTGAACTATGCATTTCTCTCTTGTTCTCGTATTGACAATCAATGCGATAATTCACACGAAGACTTACTTATTCATTGTTTGGTTTTTAACAGCTTACGTATGTGACATATGTGAAAATGTGTCACCACGGAAAGTCTTACATTCTAGCTTTACAAATTGCGAAATTTTGTTATACCGCTCTGTGAAAAATACGTCCTTCTACGGTCATCATAATCGACAAGAAAGCTACTGTACTGCTGAAAGTGCACATTTCGCACCAATTTGATGCAATTGTAAATCGGGAAGGTAAATTACCCGTGTGTGCAAAGTTAAATCCAACTGCTGAGTCCACCAGTGTCAATGAGACCATTATTTGCCCTATTTGCAGCAATTCGCATTGTCTTATTCGACTTCGTAGTCGATTCTATGCAAGGATTTTCATTCAAGGCAACCGAAAGGCCAAGAACTGAAGTCGAACGACCTGCAAACTTACTTACTTCTCAGACCGGTGACTCATGAACCTACCTTCCATCGCTGATGGTCCTGGGCACACTGCTTCCAGTCATCTTCATCTCCATATAGGAGGTTGGGTCTTCCCCTTCTTCTCGAACTAGGAGGCACGGATTCGAGGACCTTCTTAGCAGGAGCGTTAGTGTCCATGCGCTCGAAGTGGCCGAGCCGGCGTAGTGGACGGACGTTTGCCTTCCGGACTACTTCCACTTTTCTCGCAGACGTAGCCAACTATCCGGCGTAGGACTTTTTTTTCGAAGGCACCAAGAATCAACTCTGCAGTCTTGCTTAGAGTCCAGCTTTCAGATCCATTTAGCAGGACTTGCAGATTAAGAGTCTTGTAGAACATGATTTTGGTCCTTCAAGTCAGGAGTTTTGATTCCAGTTGTTTGGACAGACCGAAGTAACATCTGTTGCCAAGCGTGGTTCAACGTCTGATATCCACTGTGACTGGTACGTTTTACAACGTCAATATTATAACTGTCAATTGAGATATCTTGTCCTAGGTGGTTGGCGAAGCATTTCTTTGTCGACAGCATATATTTTGTTTTGTCCCCATTGACCTTAAGGTTTCGCCTCTACTTCAACTGCCGTAAATGCTTTCATTACGGCACGCTCGAAACGCGCGTCTATTTCGAACCCAACAGTTGGACTGATTTATAGGAGACAGTGCCTTCCGTGTTGACTTGTGCTCGCTGCTAGTAAGATCATGGGGATCCTGAGGAGCGCCCTTTCTGTTTCACTCGTGCCGTTCCAGAGTGTTTGTTTCTTTAAACTACACCTTTGGTTTCGCGAGAGTCAAAATGCAGTCATTTAAGCCTCAGTTCTGCGCCTCAGCCACTTTGTTTCGCTCTTTTTTCAAGCTTTCGTATTTTGGTCTCTCTATCATCTGATGTTCGATAAGGGATATAATTGTAATCGCTTATAACTCTGCTATTTAATAATAAAATTAAAGGATGAAGCGCATTTCTGGTTGAATATGAATTTCAATCAACCAGATTGTCGGTCCAATAAACATCTACAGGCGATACCAGGGCTACCAATGCAATGTTTGGCGAGGTTTATGGCCCAGCAGATTCATTGGCTCGTATTCCAACGCCATCGTCAACGTTTCCGAATTATTTTTTGCTAAAAATGGCTGATTGAGTGAAAGAGAGCGCAGTCCACGAACCCAACTGAGAAATGAGTTCGATGAGCAATTAAAGTCTCAATTTGTGAACCAGTGAATCGGATGAATGAACCACTTAATCGTAATCGTTATTAAAAATTGCATGGGGATAAACGACAAGCGTGACAACAACTCAAATATGTATTAATTGCTTGCACGTTTTCATTTCTTTGACAGTTCAAGCCAAACTCTTGAAAAATCACACTTTGTATGTACATTTGAGGTCAAGCCAATTGAGAATTTGTTCATCTTCTCTTTGACACAGAGACATGGACGCTATTGAAAGCGGATGAATAAGTCCTTGTCCTGTTTGAGGTAAAAATTTCTGCCTGTGCTCGTTGATCCTATTTCCGTTGATGGGATATGGAGGACGAGATTCAACCATTGACTGTATTGGCATGCACCTATGTAGTCAAGCGTCTTCGGATCCAAAGCTTTCAATGAGTAGGTCATGTAGAGCATATGGACACCTCATTCCCGGCTCAAAAAGTCTTTGAGATCACAGAGGATGCCCTCGAACTACATCACGCACGCATGCGGATAATGACTTCACCTAACTTGGTGGACGCAACTGGAGGCTTGTTGGTTCATGGTCAGGTCGACTCCGTACTGTAGCGCCTAATAAAGAAGAAGAGAGAAGAATTCTTCGACTAACTCAAGCAAATTGGAGGCAAAAAGGTTTAGTTAGCGCCCGTCAATAATGAGCGTACATAGACTTAAGACAAGTTACGCAAGTGAACAAATACACTGCCAAGTTTCTTCACATGTCCTTGTTCCGGTTACTTAGACCTGTGGTACGACCCATCTTGCCATAGGACTCCTCCATGGAGTTAAGTGATATGTAGCATTTCTACAACCGCTAGCCTAAGCACATGACGGCAAAGACCTGCTTCACTTCACATACTTATTTCTTCTTATTTATCTTATGCCGCTTCAGTCTGAGGTCGATCTTGGCCGTACCCAACATACCTCCCCAGCCCGCACGACCTCTAGCTATCTGTCTATAAATATAACTTTTCCCACATCCGGCGGAGGTCTCCCTAGACTTGTGGGCGTCACCTTGTTCGTGAACGTCCTCTGTTGCGTTGTCCCTCAGGCTCAGAGTCGAAGATTTTTCGGGCCAGAGTAGAGTTCATCATGCGATCTACATGGCATTGCCATCTTAGGAGTTGAATCACTAGACGCCTGGTTAGATTCATGTCGCTGTACAACGTATAAAGTTCGTGGTTGAATCTTCTCTTCCAGATTCTATCAACGCAAATCGGACCAAAAATAGAGTAAAGAACTTTTCCCAAGACTAAGGACCCTTTCATCCGCCCATGAGATTGTTTATGTCTAATCGCCGTACAGCCGTATGATCAAAGTCTTATACAGGCTTAACTTGGTCCATCGAGAGATGGCTTCACGCAATTGCCTCTTAGGCCTCAAAGCAGCGGTTAGCAAGAGTTATTCTGCATACTGATGTTGTTTGTGTATACTAGCAATTGTACGGACTCTTAGCAGATCGTACCTCTTGCGTTGGCCAGTGATTTTTGCAAGAACTTCTCAAGATTGACATTAAAAACGTCACTTAACAGTGCTTTGAGTTGTCTAAATCCTTTTTGTGACATTGAAGGTCTCGATGACCTAGTTACCGTCCTTGATGGAGCAGCGAGAGTTCATCATCGTTATCCTGTACACCTGTCACCTACTCTCCTCTGGCAGCGCTTTGGCTAATCGTAGGTTCCTACACCTAGGGGCCTACTACTTCAATGAGCTAAACAGCGCCAGGATAGGACAGCTAAATCGCTTCACTACAAGCACCAACTGGTTCAGATGTTAGGAGAAGTCAATCCGCGTAGTATCACAATGAGCCTACTTTGGCCTAAGTGTGACTGCCCTTAGCGGCAACTACAACCTAACCTAACCTATCCTGTACAAGCTGATGAGCTTGGCAGAAATGTCAGGACTAGACATGGTGGTGTATAGCTCGGCTCTATGCACACTGAACGGCCTTGAAATCGACGAATAGGTGGTGGATATTGATCTGCTTCTCCTGAGTCTTTTCCAAGACTTACCGCCTGGTATAGTGAGGACTTCCCTGGCCTGGGACCACACTAATGTGTGTCTATGAGGCTTTTCACGAATGGTTTCAGGCTTCACACAAAACGGCGGAGAAGATCTTGTACGCTATGTTAAGAAGGCGCAATTGAACTGGTCTCCTTCTTTGGTGAAAGAAATAAATTTACATTATCATTCTGGTGACGCATCGCGTTGTGGGTATGCGCTTCGTCACCTACGCACTTGAACCTAAGTCTTTCGTTCGATTGTTCAACAAATAAATCAGGGGTTGCTGTGAAAGTAAGCTCTGTCTCGCTGCGGGCTGTAGCGCTACCCGTAGACAATAATAATAGGGCCATATAGGCCTCAGGAACCACGCGTGTCGTGCGTGCTATTGCTCTATCACCAGTGGACTTACAGTCTTATGCAGAGGCCAACTTTGAGAAGGCTTTTTTCTAGAGAGGAATACTATTCGAACTTGAAGGGGTGGAGCCGTAGAAATAATTTTGTTCGTACAGATTAGGGTTCGAAACTACGACATCGCGGTTGAAGTGCATTGTTCGATGCACACACTCTCAACGTCATGGTTGTTGTATTCATCAATTAGCGAAGTGCAACCGTTCCTATTTCCTCCTGCTCTCCACAGATTCTGCAGATGTCATTGTATCCTTACTGAGCTCCTCCACCACGAAACGAGACGCGCTTGTCGAAGAAACTAATGTACATACATAGGTGGTAATAAAATTAATCGTTCTCTGCGTGCATGCCAGTTGGCGGGTATTAGAATTTTTGGGCAAATTCCCAAAAGCAACTGCGGGCACTTTGAAACAGTACGACGATGCTTCTGTCTGCAATGCGTTTGGTTTTGACACAAGCTTAACGCGATGTGCCCCCATAATGGCATTTATGTAGTCCCTCCTCCTTATTTCTATGAATTTCACTAGTGAGCTGACATACCATCCACTCTGCACCTCCATGGTTCACTCATTGCATGTATTGGCACTAGTTACTTGCAGTTGCATGGAATAAGTAAAACCGCATCGTTTGACAAATTAGCGAGAACACACTTTCATCTTACCCTTAAAATTATGAGCATGAATTCTGCCGAATATCTGAAAAAGAAAAGAGACAAATGGTTAGTTTCGTCTTTATTGTCTACGAATATTTTCGTACTGAATTTGCATGTGTGAAGTGAAGACAAATTAAATAAAAAATAGTACCCGTTTTACAAATGAAGCCCACCCCCAGTTGCAATGTTGACGCAAACGTAGTGAAAGGTACAGTCGGAATGTTTGCACTCAACATTCAAAATATAACGTTCGTGCAATTAAAATTTCATCCATCATATGCTATGCACTTTTATACGTAGAGTGTCTGGGGAGTTTAAGTTTCACACAAGTCGTTACGTGCATCGCATGCTTGTGTGCGAATGTGTGAGCCTCCGACAGCACTGCACCGAAGCGCTGACACGCAATGTGCATGGGGTTACGTTTCGCAGAGCGGGGCATGTGTGTGATGTAATTATATGCCTGTTGGGTTGCACAAGAAAGGATATGCGGCACTATGTGTATACGGATATTTTCGTCACTTTTCAAATGGATGCCACTCCGTTGAGAGTAGTTTTTGAATTTCGGAATTTCCCCCTGTAAGGAGCTTTTGGATACATATTTTGCGGTTGGCCTGAATTTCAATTAAAAAATAATGTAATTTATTTGAACGCTCCTCTATGGTGGGAGTAGAATGCTATCTGATGAAATTCTACGGAGACGAAGGCTTTGAAGCCATTTCTGTGTGGGTGGTGGGAAATGCGCTGAAAAGGGGTGCCGAAATGTTTTCGAAATGTTTATCAACGTCATTCACTGTCTCAATCCGGATGAAACCGCAGCCTCATTACCTTGAAATGAAGCGGGTGACTGCTGTGAATCAATTGTTGGAATTATCGCTCTGTGGTGAAACAGAATCAATTTCGTGGACTGTCTGGAGTTGAATATTTACTACCACGAGCATTCAGAAATTCTCTGTAAATGTATACCCAACGTGAAATTGTTTTTGTTTGTATATCCAATTGCAAAATTCATTGAATGTGTTTATGCACCTCGTAATGAATTCATCGCAAGGAGCTATTCGAAGCGATTACCGAATTCGGGATCCCGGCAAAATTGATCCAGTTTTGTCGCCCCACGCTACACATACGCTTTTTGTTTTATTTGTTTTAATTTGCTTAGAAAACCTCTGAACCGTTTGAAATCTGCACCAGATTTGGGCAAGGAGATGCTCTGTCGTGTGATTTCTCCAATTTGGTACTGAATAAGATAGTGCGACGAACAAAAGTCAACACTTAAGGCACTTTCTTCTACAAGTCAGTCCAACTGTTGGGATATGCTGATGACATCGACATTATCGCTCTGTCCCAACGCGCTACAGTGGATGCTTTCACGGTAATTAAGGGAAAGGCGCAACGAGCTGGTCTAAAGGTCAACGATCACAAAAGTAAATATATGCTGTCGAGCAAAAAACGATCCACCGCACACCACCTGTGCCAAAACGTTACAATCGCCAGCTACAATTTCGAGACAGTAAAGGAGCTTGCCTGAAGTCATGGACCTGTGCATCCAGGGCAAAGTTCTTGATTGCTCTCAACTTGGCGAGGTGCCAGCAACGATCCCTGTGAATGCACAGGTCAAGCCTCCACGAGGCGCCGTCTGGATAGCATCGACTGCAACCGCTTAGAGGTGACCCAATGTATGGAGCGGCCCCTTGTCCAGGCGCTTAATCTAGGACCCAGTCCAACGGGTTCGGGGTTTCGGATGGGGCTAACTTCCCCCCCTGTGTAAAATACACCTTAGTTCAGGGACGGCAACAAGCCTCGGATACGGATGACCCTACTGCTGACGACCATGGACAACGTAACAAGGACAACGATTTTCCGTTCTGCACGTGGAATGAGACGATCCCTAACAGACCACGTGCAGCCGATGAACTTGCGGAGGCCCTAGAGACCTATTAGGCACACATTACCGCTATCCAGGAGGTGCGATGGGATGGGCCGGGCAAAAAGAGAATGAAAAACTGCGACATATACGGCGATTGTTGCAAAGAGCTAAGGCAGCGCTTGTTTGGATGCGGTTTTGTTGTTCGAGGCAGATTTAGGCAAGAAGTCTTAAGCTTTAGATAAAAAAGCGACCTCCTAAAAACGATCCACACCGGCAAAGTCAACCTAATCTGCGCCCACTGCCCAACGACGATATCAAAGACGACTTCTATGATCTCCTAGAAAGAACATACGATAAATGCCTCAGCTACGACACCGAGATCGTTGTAGGAGATTTTAATGCAAAGCTGAGCAAGGAAGACGTATATGCTAGAGTCGTCTGAAACTACAACCTACACGGCAACACGTCTAGATAGATAGATAGATATGTTTATTTCGTTTCAAAATTACATTTAGTTATCGCACAATTTACATTATTTGCACAGAGATATGATTAACATAATGTAATCTTACTACTGAAGAAGAGTGTTTTAACATGTAAAAGTGTTTTTCTTGACAGATATGTATATATAAATTGAGTAAACAACGAAAAAGAAAAACCTCATACAAACGAGAAAAAAAAAGAGAAAAAAAAAAGAAAGCAAATAAATAAATAAAAAAGTGAATAAATAAAATAAAAAAAAAATAAATAAATAGAGGTATGAATGCAACAAATGATGATAACAAGTACGTTTTAATAATATAAACAAATAATTAAATAAATACATAAATAAATAAATATAAATTATAAATAATTGAAATATGCAAATAATAAACAAATAAATAAATATGTAAACAAACAAATAAATAAGTAAATATATATAAATAATAAATAATTAAAATATATAAATAAAAATAAATAAATAAATAAATAAATCAATAACCAGTAAATAAGCCAATGAATATATATATATACATAAAATATTATTACAAAATTACAAAAGGATATTCATACACACATTGCAAGAGTAAACGAAACATTCCTTTACTTAAAATTAGGTAAAGAGCTCGTTTATAAGAGGATTATCAGGGATGCCGCATCTGACTTTGAATGATTCAGAGAGCCTATGTATTTTGTTAGAGATCAATTCAACATTAGCCTTATAATGTAAGTTTATAGTAGATTGATGCCAAGGAAGATTCAGCATCATTTTTAAAATTTTGTTCTGTGCTATTTGTAATTTTTTTATGTAGCACTTAGCACAATTGCCCCAGACTTGGCACCCATACAGAAGAATTGCTTGGAATATAGCTTTGAATATAAGTATCTTGTTTGCATCTGAAAGTAAAGACCTTCTGTTTATAAAAGGGTATAATGTTCTTAAAGCAATGTTATACTTTTTAAGAACTTGTGTGTGGTGTTCCTTAAAAGTCAGTTTTTTATCAAGATATATGCCTAGATATTTCACAGAATTTTGCCACAATATTAAGTTCCCTAAGATATTTAGGTTATTTGAAGGTAGGAAGCAAGACTTTCTTTTTCTGCTAAAAAAGATAGCTTCAATCTTATCGACATTAATTTTTATTTCCCATTTTGAAAAATACTCGAGTAACAATTCAACCGCATTTGTTAAGTTTGTCTCAATATTGAGACTGAACTCATGCGAAGACAAAATTGCTGTATCATCAGCATATATGGCTGTATCACAGTAAGGGAGAGTAGGAAAGTCAGACGTAAACAAATTATACAGAACTGGACTAAGGACTGAGGACTGTTCCTTGAGGAACACCAGCAATGACGGTAACGACATTCGAAATACCACTCTTAACATATACTTTAAAGTATCGATCTGTGACAAAACTTTTAACGATTTTACATAGAAACATAGGAAAATTAGACTGTAACATTTTGTATATAAGTCCGTCGTGCCATACAGAATCGAACGCTTTTTCGATATCGAGCAAGATCATACCTGTAGATTTTCCCACTGCACGATTAGCTTTTATGATATTGCATATCCGTAGAACTTGGTGTGAAGTACCATGATGTCGCCTAAAGCCAAATTGCTGGTTTGGGTAAATCTTGTGAGCATCGATAAAGGATATTAGCTTTTCTTTTAATATGTTTTCAAAAATTTTACTTAAGTTATTTAGTAGGCTAATTGGTCTATAACTCTCAATTCTGTCGGAGGGCTTGCCTACTTTGGGTATTGCAACTACTTTTGCTAATTTCCATGCAATCGGAAAGTACTGAACTTTAAGACATGAATTGAAAATGAATGTAAGATACTTTATACCCATTTTGGGGAGATGTTTGAGGTAAACGTTTTTAATGTTGTCTACTCCACCTGTTTTCCTTACCTTTAACCTATTTACGAAGAAATGTGTATCTTCTTCTGAAATAAATTCGTTAAAGGGAGTTTCATGATTTGAAGAATTGAAAGAGTGTAGAACATCGTCTACTGCAGAATTTGTTCTGGCGTTTCCTAGGTGTTGAGACACAAGGTGATTTTTCGCAAAATTTTCCGCTAGTGCAATTGCTTTTTCTCTATCTGTTATATATGTATTTACACCGCTCTTTAAACATGGGATATCCTTGTGCTAATTTTTAACAATTTTCATTATGTTCCAGAAAGGCTTGGATCCTTTGTCGAGTGTACTTAGTTTGACGTTCCATTCCTTATTGCGATGCTCTTGTATTTTGTAATTAATAATCTTGGTAAGCTGCGTAGCTGAATTACGAAAAGCTATATGACGATACCTTTGCCAGTTTCTTCTGTGCATATTTCTAATTCTGATAAGTTCTAAAATGTCAGCGGGAAGTATCAGACTAGTATTTTTCTTCTGAACTCTTGGGATATTATTGTTTGCAGAGGTAAGGATTTTGTGCGAAAACATTTGGACAATTGAATCAATATCCTCTTTGGTTGAGATCAGGTCAAGATTCATCGAACTGTCTCTGAGCTGTGTGTTCAGTTCTCTGCGATATTTTTTCCAGTCAGCATGCTTGAGATCTAGGTAGTATTCTTTTTTCTGCACTCCTGACCCACTTATTTTAGTAAGAACTGGATTGTGGTCAGAGCTGAGCTCATTTATAGTGATTGGTTGAGATATCAGACTAGGAACATTTGTTACAAAGAAGTCAAGGACAGACGGATTGCCATTTGCACGAGAAGGTACGTGGGTAAAACTAGGAGGAAATTTAAAGGAAACAGGTAACAAAGAAGACAAATCAGACAATATGTTACCCCAGGAATTTGCTCTAGCACAACCCCAAGCCCTGTGCCTGCAATTTAAATCACCTCCTACCAAAAACATGCAATTCATACTAAGGAGCTTTCTTAGATCCTTTCTAAATGCATGGCATCTTTGCTCACGAGTAAAATTTCTTCTCATTTTACCTGGGAAATACACACAAAAAATCTTTACTTTCGTTTGGTCGGACAAGGTTATTTCAATTCCCACATTTTCAATGTACGTAGTCTGGATACTAGGCAGAAGCTCGTGTTGAAGTGATCTCTTTATCATTATTGCGACACCCCCACCTCTTCTATCCACCCTGTCCACACGGGTCTAACAATGGTCTCAGGCTGTTGGACTTCGTAACAAGGCCAAATCTCTGTGTAGCTAGCCGCGGTTCTCGATACTGAGAATCTGGAAGGATCACTTCCGCAGAATGTTTGACGGCGAAAAGGCTTGCGAAATTGAAGGCAGCTGGAGAGGCTTGTTGGCTGAGACCCAGGTTCACCACTGAGTGTGGAGCTATAAGAAGAAGAAGTAATAATAAAAATTCGCTTCGTCTCCCACTCGGTTGGACATCGCGAGAAACCCAGCGTCAACGGTGGCGCAAACTAGTGAAAATCGTACTTTCATCAGCACTTTCTCAGCTTATTGGTCGAGTGTCGAGTCTGCCTTGGTCTGAAGCGCCACACTGTCCGCATCGCATCGAAAAAGTGGGTAGGGTAGTGGGAAGGCGCCGCCAATAGCAGTGGTGCTCCTTGTCAAGGTAACCACGAACATGCTTAGGTGTTAATGCCACAAAATCCCCTAGAGTCCTAAGTGGTCAACAGCCCAATCAGATTAAGTTGTGTCAGTGTTCTAAAATAAATGCAGAGTGCTTTATTGTCATGCACTTGGTACCGTCAGACCATGCTGGCTATTCTGAACGTTTCTCCAGTCCCTACGTAGGAAAATCGTTGCCCCTCCACTACTCACAAACCACAAAACATTAATGTGCTATCACAGCAACTCAAATACCCCTACAAGACCATCTCACCAATAACTACCATTTGTTATTGCAAATTTCAAGATCAAAACATAATTTTGCGGAGAGGTTATGGGCAAATTATCACAGCCACATAAATCCGAGCATAAAACAAGTACATCAACTCGTTTCCGCTTCCGCATCTCTCTCCCACTCTTCCGGAAGTAGCAGTAATTATTATTCAGTCATAAAGTAATATGGGACCGATGCATTAAGCCTTACAAACTATGTATTAATGTGTCAACAAAGCCCCTAAGGGACAACGCACACAATCGTTGTAGGAACTTTTTGCCTTTCAATTTTGTTTTTATGTCCTTACTTTCATCCCCCGAAAGAGGTGGAGGTGCGATACATTACGACGAAAAAGTTCATCGAGAAGAAGAGAATGAACAGTGAAATGGAACATTGAGTACAGCCCAAATCCTTATCGCAATAACATTCCCGCCTTGCCGTAGCGTGGGCGGTGTGTTTTATAGCATTTTCTTAAATGAATGACTCCCATCCTAGACCGTTGTTGGCTTTGCAAATCGTAGACTGTGAGACAGAAAGAATGGTTGTGTTGTGGTTGAATCTCTTAATTCCTTCTTCACCCATGCGTGTGGGGGTTGGGGACAGACGTAAGAAGGAGATATTCTCTTATAGTTGGAGACAGATGGATTTCCATGTTTATGTCCGGACGGACGTACACATATTCCTCGAGATATTTTTTGACATGACATTAACCACAAGTACCGTCGGAAAATCGATTTCTAAAAAAAGATATGAATAATATGTGAGGCTTCTATCGACCCTCTTGATCTTAATCTTTCTTTGTCCCTTCACATACATCTCCTGTCAGTGTCCGAATACAACATTGACTATTAAGAGCTTAAGTCGGACTACTGTGAAGATTGCAAGTCCTCTACCGAATGTGCATACGAAAGGAAGATGAAGAAGTGTACCCGACACCGGATTGTGTGGCTTTCGTTGCCTCACGGATGCATGCACTTTATCATCTTTCCACTCAGTTGTCGGCTTGGAACGCTGCAGTTGACAGACTTATTCAGAGTATTTCACCAACCAGGGACTGCGTACATTAGGATGGCTCTGACCACTCATTTTAATAACCAGTCACATGCATTTGCCCCCACTTGTATGATACATACATCTTTCTTAATACGCTTTGACGGGCGGTGCAGTGGAACACAGTGAGCGAACACTAAGGCGGACTAACTTCATATCTCCTCGTAAAGGTTAAGAGATCAATTTTTGTGGATTGTTTCGAAGACGGTAATCGCTAGTCTCTGCGGTCTGGGCAAAGATAGTGCATGAGCATACTCGTACATCCTGGAGAAAAACTACTTGCAGCGCTTACCAGCAACGTATCATCACAGCGCGATTTTCCATAGAATGGATGTGAGTAGGTACACCACCTAAAGCGATACTACTATTGACCAGTTTACAGATCGTAGAACCCTGCAGGCAACTGGTAAAAGAGATTGGAAAACGTAAGAAAAACTGTCTTGGTTATGTAATGGTGACGTCGGTATGGTAATCAGCAATAAATTCTCTTCGATCTAAGGCTGCATTTGCCGGTTAGCGTCTATTGCTCTTGTTACCATTTCGTGTTTTGGACGATCGCCCAGATTGATCCTGGAGTCCAATGCATGGCAGTAACAGAAAAAGTGTGAAAGGCTTTCCTCTCATCTGCATCTGCTTTAGAAGCCGTTTTGTGGTCAACTAAGTCTTTACTACGTGTCTGTTCTGTAAGAACTCCTGCCTAAACTGACGATGGCCCTTGTTCCTTTTAAGTCCGTTTTTGGTCATATCCGTTTCCTGTGCACGCATAAATTGCATCTTTCACAAGCACTGCAGATCGCTACCGCAGTGATCTAGTTTTTTTTTAGTTTCTATTGGCACCCAGTTGTTGTCAGTAATTAATTGTATCACTCAATGTACCACTCCACTATCCGTCTGTGCAGATTCCCTTGGCGTTGTTATTTTTCATTACCGACTTTGTCTCTCACAGTTGTTTACTCGGTATTTTAGTTTTTAATATCCAAGTCTAAGATCGGGGCTAAGTATAATCTGAAGGTTCGTCTGTGAATTGTTCCGAGCTTAGAATTCTGGTGTGACCTGTGTGCTGACGAACGTTTCTCCACTGTGAGAGTGCTTTCGATCTCAGCGCCGTCCACAGAATAAGTTGTAAGATCGTCTCTAGCGTCGTGGTTTGTTATGTACGCATTGCGCCTTTGATGGATGATTCAAGGGTACTAACTTTCAGGGACGTGCACAAAGACCACGAGTGTTAATATCTTATTCCTAAGAGAGCAAAGGGCCGTTTTAAGTTTGCCGATGTAGACATTTAAGACTACTGATAGTCTGGCAGTAAATGAGACATCTCATGTTAGGATGACAGAACGGATGGAGGTAATGGGGCTGCGAATATAAGGCAACGTATGTAAGAGACGCTAAAAGCGATCCCTTTTAATTTGCAGGTACAGCCTCTTAGTGGCGCCCTCTGGGTAGCCTCTGCAGCAACCGCTTGGATGTGAACCAATATGTGCTCAATGCGGCCCGTATTCGGTTTGGAGTTTACGCGTGGGGTTACTTCCCTATCATGGACATTGCGAAGCAACAACAAGCCTCGGATATGGATGATCTTACCGCCGACGCCCCTAGCAGACGACATAAGGACAACAATTTTCGAATCTGTACGTGGAATGTCAGGACGCTTAACAGATCACGTGCAGTAGAACAACTTGCGAAGGCCCTGGACCGCTAAAGGAAATGCGATGGGTCCGGCCTGGCAAAAGAAGAAGGATGAAAAACTGTAATATTAAATACGGTGATTTTTTCAAAGAACGTGGTCAGCACACATTTGGATGCGGGTTTGTCATCAGAAGCAGACTTAGGCAAGAAGTCTTAAGCTGTCCCATTACATGTCGCGCCATATTAGCAGCTGATTAAGCCTTTCACGGTGGAAGCTGAGCAGCAATTGAAGCAATTTCTACAAAAATCATCAAACTCGTGGTAGTTTAAGGCTGTTGTCATCTAACTTGTTTATTCGCAGCATTCGATAAAATATAAATATCGGAGTATTTTTTTGTCAAAAATATAGAAGGAATAAAACAAACAAACGATTTCGCGTTCAACTTCCAGTCAGGATATTATCTTCTATTCCATTTATTTTTCTTTGCTTGGCGCTACGGCCCCACTCTCCAGTCAGCGGAATCCTTAGTCAGCTGCCTCCAATCCCGCACACCAAGTTGATTGTCCGTCCTTCTAAAGATGGCTCTGTTACTCAATTGGCTCTCAATTTGCCCAAAAAAAGCGATTGCAAGAGTAATTCAGCTTGGTACTATCTCGGTATTGTGTTATTGTCTCATTTTACTTTAGAGCCGAGGTTGACAAGCCCAAAGTTTCTGCTGCCCATAATAAAGCTTTGACCGAGAACGTCGATGTTGTGCTTCCATCCACGGAAACAGCATATTCAGTCTCTCAAACTTCGAGAACTCCAATGAAATTGGTTGACGATTATAATATTTAATTGATAACTCGAAGTTTTGATAAGTGGCAGGTGATGGTTCGAGTTATCGAAGTTTGAATGCACTTTATTTTGACTTAATATACCGCTGGACCCATCATAGCCGTCACAGCACACGCCTCATTGACGGCTCGCTGTCGTCGTCCAATCACGTCAATGTCAGCCGCGTAAGCAATCAGTTGAACGGACTTTTGGAAGATCGTGCCTCTGGTATTGAACTGTGAGGTTCGTACCATCTTCTCAAGTACGATGTTGAAAAAATCACATGACAAACTTTTATTTGACATTGAACGTTTCGTGAGTTCCTTACTGACCTTGATGAAACATCCTCCATTCCACAGTTTGGAATAAAACTGGGTGTCAAACAAATAGACCAAAGCACGAACCGAAGGTATAGAATAGGAGGAAAAGAGTAGGTAACTGTGCACATTGGTCCTAAATATCGGCAGATTGTAGTCTATGGGAAATATTGGCCTAGAAAGAGCAAACCATATTCGTTTACTACGGCGGAAAAAAGAGTCTCTGAATTTCACTCTGCGTCCGAAAGCAGGCCTAAGGGTACACTGATGTGCATTCCTAGCGAGACGTGTAATGCGGGTGAATTCAAGGAGAGAAGGAATGCAGTTGGCTAGCATCGTTTGTCAAAATAACGATAAAACACGGACAAAGAAGACGCGGTACGTCGATGTTCGAGCGAGTCTAATGAACCCGCGATATCGTTGTCTCCTATAAGTTTTATTGTTCGCTTTTGGATTCTACCTAGTAGGTGCAAGATGGTCTTGGGGGCACCAGACCAGATATGAGCGTTTTACTTAAGCTTAAGACGAATATACGCCTTGTTGATTAAAGCCATATCAGAGGGGATGCAATATTTCTTGCATTTTTGACGACTTCGAATATGAGATCGTTTCAACAAAGTATTGTGTTGGTGCACATACCAAGAATGGAAAGTTTTCCGGTTTCGTCGATACAAGTGACATTCATGGATAATGGCTGATTATCATGGGTTCGCTTTAGAAACTGCAGACAGCCTTGAGTTTTTGAAGCATTGAATTCCAGTCTGTTGTTCTTACCCTAGTTAATCATGCTGGCAAGATCGGTATTCAATGTGACATACGCTGCCGTTCCAATACTACGTCCGAAGGGCATTGTTCGTTGTGTCTGATGTTGAAGCCTGAGTCCGCCCTCAATGGCTCAGACGCTTTATCGGTTATGCCTCTTGTGCCGCTCACATAAACGGTTAAGATATTCGCTGTAGAGAAGGCATCACTAATCTGGTCTAACGTCCTGCTTTCAGCGCAAACTTCAATATCTGGGCAGATTGCTTTTTTTAAATGACGTGTGACAAGAGGGAAAGTAAGCAGCTTATTGTCTTATTTTGTCAAATATTATGAATGATGCATCGTTGAACAGCTTATACATGTTTAATTTTATCCTCATTAACTCCGCCTTGAGAAGTTCACCACTTCTTCTACTCTCTACTCTTCCTCTACTTCTTCGTCGTTGATGTCATCCGCTTAACCTGTCTGTCGTCATTACCCGCTGCACTACCTTGTCACGCAACATACCTGCTATCCAGTCGATTTCTCCGTCAGGAAGCCATACTCTTCTATGTATAGAACAAAAACTTCTTATGCATGCAGGACAGGACATTATCGCCGGGAAGGTGAACAGGGATATGTCTTGCATCTCGATACGTTTATTAGACTTCCGCGTTGAGTGAGCCACTTTCCCATCTGCCTTTTGTTGGAGTTAATACGTGCATCGGTAACCGAAGAGATTGGAAACAACCAGTGTTCAAGAAATCGGCAATAACTTCTTGACTGGCTTACACTACGCTCGACGACGAAAGCACTTACATCGACTTAAGGTCTGCTCTCCACTCAGCGATGCTCATTGTCTCTCCACATTAGCAGTTCCCTGCTCCAATCACCTTGTTGAAAATTGACACCCACTTAACACCATTTGAACACAAAAATAGGAGTAGTCTGGTGGAGGCCAAGTAGCGACACGTGTTCCTGGCCGCACACATGCGACGCGTCGCGTCGCTTTTTACGTCTTAATCTCTCAGGTTAATAATTAATATCGTCATTCCCGTTGTTATTTGTTTTTATTGCCATCATAACTTTTCCACCACTTTCCCACAAAGACGTGTGGTGACGTACACACATTGTCCCGGCCCGGACTGTGGCGCCAAACGGCGCGCAGAAGAAGCGCGTCGCACAAACCTGCTCGCAGTTCGTTTCGCTTCTATCAACCCATCGGCATTGTATAATGCATGAATAAATGTTTTCTTCTTGCCGTACTGTGCATTCAAAAAAAGAAAATATTTCCCGAAAGAATAACTAATTACACAATAAATTGCGGATGATGTCCCACGAAGATGACATGCTAAAAGGGGATTTTCACATTTAACACAATAAGCGCGTTACGTGAACGTACACAGTGCACTATGTATGCTTTCCATTTCACTTCAATCAACAGAGAACTTCCGTAGTCTTTCCGCAGAACATTTACCTCCATTTGCGAAAAGCATCTAGGGCATTTCAACGTCATAACAGTGCACTAGAGGATGTTGTGTCTCAGAATAGTTTTTGTGTGCTTTTTTCTCTCCTTTTCGCAATGTTTCCGCTGCAAAAAAAAGGAGAATGCAGGAAACAAACTTTATCGTTGGTAGGTACTCTCGCCACTAACATAGTGGAAGACAGCAGGTTGTTGTTCTTCTTTTTATGTCAGTCTCTCTGTTTCTCGGTGAAGACGGCCCAGTGTTGCATGCCGTATGGTTGGGTTTTTATTACAAGTCTTTTAATAATTGAATAATAGTTATATCGTCGTGAAAAACTAAATATACTGCTTTGGTGTAATGCCAACAGTTGGTGCTCCTTGTGCGCCAAGGACGGGGTGTCATTTGTTTTGTGTCGTCGTTTTTTCAATTAGGTTCGCTTAAATATTTAAAATTTCCTTATGAAACGCAATCCTACTGCGCGTTGAACAGAATGTCAACAATCTACTGATCACGATTCGAAACCAAGTTGTTTCTGATTCGCAGTCGGTGGTGTGACAAAATTGCAACAGAGATGTGTGCAGTTCACTCGACGCTCTCATTCAATTCGGGCACAAAAACTGCTCACAATGCCGAAGAGGGAAAATGCAAGAAACGATTGTGCTATCCGATTAACTCTACCCGGTGGAGTGCAAATTCATTAGTTTTGCTGAAGACATTGGCATCGTCGTGCTTTTACAGTGACCAAGCGGACTTCCTCCATGAATTTGCACACAACTGAGGACGTCATCATAACCAGCCGCTAGGAGGTGGAGTGCGCAAATCATTTGTTTTGCTTACGACATCGCTAAATCGCATTAAAGAAGTGAAGTGTGTTGCAAACATAGCAATTCCCAGAACAAAATACTGACTGTAGACGGAAGGCATAGCCTCAGAACACTTTTGACGGGTGAGAGACATAAAATATGGAGGACCAGTAATTATGTAACGTAGGTCATGAGCCTATGTACCTGGGACAAAGTTGTTTATTGCCCTCCGCCTCATGCAGCAACAATCTCTGTAAATACACGAGTCAAGTCGCCTCCTCATAACAACCCCCATATCTTCTTCTTCTTCTTTGAGTTGCCCTACAGTCCGGGGTGAACGCTGGCCTCAATCAACATGCCTCTCCAGCCAGCACGATCTTTCGCCAGCTGCCTCCAGCTGCGCGCACCAAGTTGGTTGAGGTCGTTTTCTACGTCTCGTACGAGGACCTCCTCTGTTGCGTTGTTCCAAGGGGTCGGAAACGAAACCTCTTCTTGCCGAAGCTGTGGTGTCCATCAGCTCTACATGACCTAGCCGTCCTAACCGTTGTATCCGAAGACGATTAACTGGGTGCATGCCGCTGTACTTTCCGAACAGTTCGTGGTTAAATCTTTTCCTCCAGACGCCATCGACGCAAAGAGTACCAAAGATCTCACGCAGAACTTTTCTCTCAAAATGACCAAGAGCTTCTGCATCTGCTTTCAAGAGCATCCATGACTCTGCGCCATAGAGCAGGACAGAGATGATCAGAGTGTTATATAAAGTCTGCTTGGTGTTTCCCGAGATGGCTGTGTTACTCTTGAGCCTAAAGAAACAGCGATTAGCAAGAGTAATTCTGCGCTTGATCTCGGTACTGGGGTTATGGTCCCTATTTACTCCAGAGGTAGACGAAGTCCTTGACTACCTCAAAATGTTTGCTGCCCATTATGACTCTCTGTCCGAGACGTCCATGTTGTGCGTCCTTTC
Source organism: Eristalis arbustorum (assembly GCA_916610145.1). Taxonomy (NCBI): domain Eukaryota; kingdom Metazoa; phylum Arthropoda; class Insecta; order Diptera; family Syrphidae; genus Eristalis; species Eristalis arbustorum. The sequence goes on along the minus strand of OU744318.1, from coordinate 61,957,593 downwards.
GTGATGAGAGAATGTACTTTGTTTTGCCCTGGTTTACCGCTTGACCCAATCTAGCCGCTTCCGCTTCAATGCCAGCAAACGCCTCATTGACGGCTCGCTAATTTCGACCAATCACGTCAATGTCGTTCGCGTAAGCAAGCAGTTGAACAGACTCAAAGTGAAAAGTGGTGAGAATAGAGGTATGTCGCCAGTATATTTCAAGCAAACATATTTGCTATCAATTGAGCGTGTCGTTTTGTCAGAAAAATCGAACACTCAGGCTCGATACAAAAAACAGCTATCCTCCTTGATAGTCAAGCAGCCATTAAGGCAATGGTATCAACCACCATATCCTCTAAAATAGTTCAAGATTACCGCGAAGGGCTTCGCTAGTTTAGCTGGTAGATGTAAGTTAACCATTATTTGGTTTCGAGGAAACAGAAATATCCCTAGTTATGACAGAGTTGACGAACTAACCAAGTAAGGTCCCCCACTCAAAACTTGACTGGAATGGAGGTACATCTAGCAATGGAACTAGTCAAAGCTTGAATCGGTTCAAGGGTCTTAGGTGGCCCCAGTGCACCATCAGCATAAAATCCACAAAAACATGGCCTGTATATTACATCACACGGACTGACGAGCTTCAAAGTCGGACTCGCATTGATATCGTAAGAATCACAGCCAAAAGGAGACACAGCCAGACTAAATATTCACTGTCGTAGCTGTAAAGGCACTTCCGAAAAAGGAACTTTAACTTATTTCTTCTGCAGCTTTGCAGCGCTGGCTACAATCAGGCAGTTAACTATAGGCGAAACCTTGTTCGTATCTTAGCCTTTGTCTGGCGCTACTGTTCGGGTTGGTTGGGTTGGGCCTCAACCAACTAGCGCGATGTCTGGCTAGCTGTTTCCAGTTTCGTACACCAAGTTGGTTGGACGTCAATCGCAACGTGATCAATCTGGTTGAGGGTTGACTGATCTGGGGACCTCCAAGTGCCTTTATGGATGTTGATGTTTGGGAAACACGTGCTAGCTACAGAGTGATTACATTACATCCTTACACAGCCTGGACGTGCTGTGGTGTAGGCTGTGTTTTCCGTCGACTCTAGCAAAGACGTCTTCCTTGTCCAGCTTTGCATTCAAATCTCCTAGAACGATGTTGGTGTCGTAGCTGAGGCACTGATCGTATGTTCTTTCTAGGAGACCATAGAAGTCATCCGTGTCCGCTGTCGTGGCATGGGCCGAAATCAGGCTGATATTCCACTCATCGTTCATGTTTTCCTTCTCCCATAGGTTAGGTTAGGTTATAGTGGCGGATTGTTAAGGCAGTCACACTTAAGCCAGAGTACCATATCTTACAGATGAACTGGTGCATGCCCCCGACCATATTATATTCTCCTTTCCTTAGAACAGTTCCACGGATAGTCCGTCCGCTTCAGCAACTTTCTGTGTCTAGATCGGGTGGACGGAGTTCTTGTTCATCATCGTTCAAATTGAGTGAAGCAAACAAGTCTCCACATCCACCGCTCAAAAGTGAACGAATACATGCAGAGATCGCTCTGTTCTTGGGTATAGCTAGAGACCACGTTATCGAGGCCTGATACCAGGATAACCTCTCAATGTGTAAACTAGTATAGTTCAAAGACAACAAGCCCAAAGAAAATAAGCATTCTACTGCTGACGACTATGAACATAGAAATTAGGGCAATGAAGGAAGTCCTTGAACAGAGGTAGGAATTTCTACGGATTCGTATAAAGATAAGCTGTGGTATCCCTTAAAAGGCCCTGGCACTGCCCTGCTCAATCAACCATCAAACAGCTTTCTCGATGAACTAACCTTCCTGGGACTAGGACCTTCGTTGACTAACGTTATTCCCATTTTGCAACAATGGTATGAATATGGGTAGTGACACGATGACAGTAGAGCTGGTATCGGGGCAGCTAAAGATCGCTCCAGTCCAGGTCCCTGTCTGTCTGTACTGGCACCAGAATAAGAAGAATTGGAGAAGAAGGACAAGGCACTTGGCACTGGCAATCCGCCGAGTGAACGTTCGTTCTACTTTCGAGGCGCATCGGAACTACAAGCAACGAAAGAAGAAAGAAAAGTCAATCAAGACAGCCAATGAAAATCTCCGAGATCCCAACAAAAATCTATGACTGAACACAACCCTGCCACATTGTCGTCAATGTGACAACCTACCAGCTTTCCTTAACTGCCGACCAAAAAGCCATATGCAAATGAATCTTTATGATACTCGACGCCAAACTCAAGTGAAAGCGTGAAGAAAAGAATTCGAAAATCACTCGTTGTTTATTCCTCACACTTTTGCGATTTCCTTGGCAACACGCCCAGAAAACACCCATTAAGCCAGAAACAATAAAACAAAAAGCGAAAACTATAAAAAAAATATTCCTCAAAAATGTCTGCGTACAAACGCGAATAATAAAGTTAAAAGTGTCTACTGTTGGAACTTCCTTCACGCCTTACACATTCTGACAGTCTTTTTGGCATGATTTTAACGAGCCAGCTTGGATGTTCCTTCGCGTGTGAATTTGTTCGATTCGGTCCGCTCTTGGATGTGACACTGTCCTGGCGTGTCTCATGTGCCCACAAATCCCACTGATGTTCAATGGCACAGCGAGATGATGGGGTGGCGTGTGCAGCCATTTGGGTACGTTAGACTCCGACCAAAGCCTGACAATCCCATTGGATTGCTGGAAGTAGTTTTCTCTATTTTAAATGAGATTTCAATCCGTTCAAATAACCCCCCTCCTTGGCCATAATGGACTCAATAAATTGCGGTCTGCTGAGCGTCCCCAAACCACGAGTCCCCAGCTACCGCAGATTGGCTTGTTTTCTCCCTTGTTGTTAGTAATTTTATATGCAGTTCCGTTAGGAGTTCTGCTGCGCAGATTGAAGAATGTGACAATTTTCTTGGTGAGTCAATTCGGCAGGGCGCCCAGACGGATAGAGCCCAGTGTGGTAAGGTCGCCATCAGCGTCGATTTGAAGTTATTTGTCACTCTTCGCATCGTTTCGTCGCCCTCCTTTCACAACTTAATAATGCTCCTTCATTCCTCGTGACTAATTCCCTTTCCATCGTGCCAATAATGGCGCTTTTGAAAAATGTGACGCCGTCTTGTTGTAGCACCCGAAAACAGACAGGATTGTAATTTGTTCGAGGAATTTCTTTAAGCCAACGGCAATCCCCGTTAATTTGTTTGTACGAACACCCGTTAGTTTATTCCTCGGCCCCGCCGAAGGGGATTACTGCCGGCTTTCGACCCATAAATTGGCAGCAACTCGTGAAATCAATTTAACAAACATTAATGAATGCGTACTTTAAGGACTACTACAAAAATGCAGACGGAAAAAAAAGGGTTAATTGAATTGCATACCAATCAGTTTTGAAGCCCAATTTGTGCGCATACTTTAGCAACTTGCAATTACCGAGGGAAATTAAAGGAAAATTATACACACACACCCACATATTTATATGTAGGTACGACGCTAATAAATGCTGAATGAATTATAAATGCCAGACAAATTGAGCTTAATTCTCGGCTCCGTTAACTGCCCGAGTGGGGTAATTTGTGGTGGATTTTTGCATTTAGTTGGGTTTTTGAAACACTTTTTCCGTAAGCACTAAGGTCGTTGAAATCGATGAGTGAGCAGTTTGAATGGGCGTTATTTGTTGTGTGCAACTAAAGTGTCCCTGAGTTGGCCGGGCATGGCCTTCTGCTGTCAGTCAGTTATCTAGAATTGGAATTGGATGGACATAGATGTTGAAGCGAGTAAGAAACTGTCCCTTTTTGCGGGTGAGGTCTCTAAGTGGTATTAAGACTTCCTAATTGAAGGGTTGAAGGCTCGTCAAGTTTTAATGAGGTTTGAACGTCACTTTCATAATTTCACAGGTCAGACAGGTCTTCGACAAGGAATCCGCATCTGCAGCAGCCCCGACTTCAAGGGTACTTTAAGACCATGACTTGAGAAATTTGTACAGTTTGAGTTGTCAGATGTCAAAAACTCAAAATAGCCTTAACAACGTGGTGCAACATTGATATGATTTCCAGATTTCCTTTAGGTGGGAGCTGTTCTCCTTTGAGTGGCGCTACAGTTCTGTGTGGACCTGGGCCTCAGCCAACATGCCTCTTCATCTAGCTGCGTGCGCCACCGTAGGCGTGGTCTTCATTTACCGCGTTGTCCCTCAGTGTTGGAGTCGAAGACTTTCCAGGCCGGAGTATTGGTGCCCTTTCGCTTGACGTGACCCAGCCATCTGAGACGAGAGATTCGAACTCGTTTGAACAGGTCGATGTCGCTGTACAGCTTGTCGTTCAGTCTCCTCCTCCAACCACCATTCGTACATACGGGACCGAAGACAATTCAAAGGACTTTTTTCCCGAAGCGACCAAGAAGTCTGAGTCTGTCAGATGTCAAAGAAAAAAATACCCCAATGACGAAGTGCAACATTGATTTGATTCAAAAACTGGCCTCAGTGGGGGCTGTTCTTCCTGAGTAGTGCTACAGTGCTGCGTGGACCTGGGCCTCAGTCAGCATTCGTCTCCAAATTGCACGATCTTGGGCTAAGCGCCTGATTGAGATCTCTTTCCAGCTGCTCACCCTATCGGAGGCGAGGTTCTCTTCTACCGCGTTGTCCCTCAGGGTTGGCCTCCAAGACTTTCCGAGCCGGCGCGTTAGTTTCCATTCTCTCTACAGGTCCTAACAATCTGGGTCGAGCCAATAGAACTCGTTTGACTAGGCCAATGTCGTTGTACAGCTCGTAGATAGATTTCGTCGCTCAGTCGTCTCTTTTAAGCTCCTCTTTCGCAAATGGAACCGAATATGATTCGAAACGACCAAACATCTCTTTGTCTTCATTGGACATTCTCAGCAGCAGGACTGGCATTTTATTACTTGTTGCGACGGTGATGCACTTCTGTCGGCTCATCTTACGCCATGTACATTTTTTTAGAATAAGCAAAAATGTAGTATTTATGGGGTCAGATTCAAATAACTTGATTCAATCATTGGTCTTTCAAAGCCATTTGATATATATGAACCAAGCTTAAGCGTTATCAGGGCTACAAACACTGGTAAAATTGAGTGAATCTATCGATAAAAAAAAGCGTCTCCAGAGCTACAACACTGGTTGGAAATACATTTGTGCATCATTTCATCATCATTTGAACTCAACGAAAATGGAGGAAGTAAAGATAAACGTGCCGGAGCTGTGGTGTCCATCCGCTCTACATGAGCTGGGAGATGTTATAGCAGTGAAATACGCTTAAGAGATCCCCTTTCAATCGTGCTCTTCGGTTAAGTAATAGAAGCTAGATCACCAGTTTTCATTGAAAATGGAACATAAGACATTCCCTTATGGAGTACCTTTACCGACTTATCTTGAGACGCTCGTGGACCCTCTTCTTGAATAAACCAACTACTCGCAGAGAGCTGAGTTCTGCCTCAGTTCAAATTTCTGAAAATTCATAAGTAATGGCACACGGGTTGTCCATGTTAACCACCCCTCGATGTGCTGCTGACATCGTTGTTGCCTTAAGTGAACTGACATGCAGAAAGCAGTTCAGTTCTTTTAAAATTGCTGTTTTAGGAAGCTTACATTTGAAATCGGTCGGTTCTAAAGAGAAGTTGAATGTCAACAAGTAATTGAACAAGTTGCCTAACGTCACTTACTTCAAGACCAGGTCTTATGAGTTGTTCTCCAAGTTCAGCGAAAATAACTTGCACATAAATTCCTTGAAATGTGCGATTATTAAACTCTAGCACTAAAAGAGTAAATAACTACACAAATAGTTCCTCATGTGTTATACCTTCCAGCAGAACTCGCCGATTAAAAGTGAAGAAATCCAAAAAATCTCTCTTTTCTCATTTCGTAGTGCATTGGATATTTGGAGTGTGCCACTACGGCACTGGTTATGCTTTCCCGATTCTATATATATTCAGCTATCGAGTGTGAAAAAAGCATCGAAGAATGCGGCCAGTTTAATATGGGAGCGGCATGGCTGACCGCAAACGGAATCTCGTATTTTTTCAAAGTTTATACCGATCAACACAATTCGGCCATGCTCGTGCTCCGAAACATTCCAGCAGAACGCGCATTACTCCAAGCAACTATGTTAAGGGTTTTTAATTGATTTCCCTTGTTTTTTTAATGTAACTATTTGAGTTGAGAAATCATTATATTTTTGTTTTATTTATTTATTGTTTCAGATCGTTGTATTGAGTCTCTTTAAAGTGGAAATAACATTAATGCCCGATTTCACAGTGCGAGGCAAAGTGTCGATCCGATGCTAAATTCAGAGTCAATAGAAATTTCGTTTTCACAATGTAACTTAAGTGATGGACTTCTCTTAAATGCTAGTTTAATTTAATTCAACAATGGCCACGACTAAAGTGTCAATCAGTGTTACCACAGGTTTATGAGTCCCAACAGGTTAAAAAAACGAGTCATTTTGAAAATAAATGAACCCCAACAAAGGTTTTTGATAACTCATTGCCTCCTTATGTGAAACAAGAAACTAGTATGTTTTCTTGTTGTTGGTGGTTTTAATACTACACAGAAGCACTAAGACTCAAAACTGGTCCATTGTACCAGGCAGCAACCTACGATTCCTTCTGAAGACCAGCAGGCACTATCGTGAGGATAGGCTCACAGTATCAGCTCTCACAACATCAGCGCCGAAGATCTGCCACCTGATGTGCCGTCGTCCTCTCCCACAGGCGTCGCAGATGGTATCTTCGCTTAAACCAAGCCCAGACATTCTGCGGTTTTTTTACAGACGTTTAAAGAGTAACGTTTGGTAAGTAAACGCTTGGTATATATATTATACATATTGGAGAGTCATGTCATCTACGCTCTGGAGAGGTCCAAACATCAATGGAAGCCCTAACCACAGACGCAGGTAGTCCGAGCGCAGGTTCATGTCCTGAAAAAGTTCCCTCTGATCCTTGTCTGAGATCCAGATGAGTTTCAGTGAATTGTGACTGCCAATCAATTTCAGAGACAATTTGCATTCTTAAAATGTCTTGGAAGAGGTCAAAAGATTGGACAATGCCTAAAGCACAGCCTGACTGTTATTACAGATACAGATACGTCGAACCGTCCACTTATTCTTCACAATATAGTTTGTTTGGCATTAGGATCGCATAGGTTTCCGCTTGGAAAACCGGCGCAAATTTACCTAATGATGTGTACAGTCCTCCACGGTTTTGGAGCCATCCATGAAGATACGACTACATTCCTTTCTTGACTCGAAATCTGGCCGGAGCCATTTCTGGGTGCAGTATTAGTATGTGCGCATGCAATTTAAGTGAAAGCATTCAGAAAATACTAAAACTTCTTAAAATTGCGTCGTGTGTTTAGGTACATTGTTCTTCAAAAAATGAGTCAAAGCTGAAAATTATGACCCCCGAGTAAGGATACAAAAATTAGTCCTTTAGTCTTTAATACATAATTGCCATCAATGTATTAAAATTATTTAAACCCCCCATACATTGCGAAAACTCACATACACAGCTAATTAGTTAGTCTGGCAGAGCTTCTGAGAGAGCAAACCTCGGCGTCGTAGGTTCGGTTCCTGCTCTGTGCGCATTAGAGAAAGCTTCTAAAACTTGACCGTTCGGACGCGGCATACAACTGTAGGCCAGTTCAACTAGTGAGAGAGATAATAGCACACACATTCTTGCTTTATTAGAAGGCCAATCAAGAAACGTTCGATATAAATTTGAGTCTATCATCCTAGGCGCCTGGTTGAGATCCATTTTCCGGTCCGACTAAGTCCCGTAAGTGGATATTCCTAATCTCGACAGCACCCTAATGCATGATAATTGGTCCACCAATAGTAGGATTATAATAGCAGTGGGCCATGTGTAGGAAATATCCTGTCCCAGCACTATGATTACAGTCATTATTAGCGGGAATTAATAAGGAATGGCTTAGCACTAGCTCACGATTCCTTCTCAGGTGGTGGCGTTGAAATCAAGCAAGCAAACTATTTCAAATTCATACGCCCACCTAACTCACTCTTAAATAACTGAAATTAAATATTTTAACTCGTGGATTCAATGCATACTCTATTTCTATGTCGGATGCATATTTTATAAATGTCAACTGTGCGGCATATCGATTGGACTAGATTTGGTGCAACAACATTTTAAAAATGAATAATGCGGTCAAAAGAACGTGATGCATCAGTGGTTCGTACAATGTACTCTATTTCGCACTAATAAATGCATGGGACAGCATTTTTTGTCAAAGTTTTGTGATTAAATTATGTGATGAAAAAGTAACGAAAATAACGTATAAAATGTACACTAAACAAATAAACCAAGCAAGTTATAAATTGGATCTCTCGCCAAGGTGAGTGAACAGCATTAAGTTGACTGTGTTCTCAACAAAGTAAGACAATTATAGAAGCAGTTGTCTATAGCAATTATTCATTAGAGAGCTCCTTGAAAAAACTTAGAGTAACGAGAACCAAGGCCATTGCATACGCCGATGACATTGCTATACTAGCCTGTGGTAAAATCCTCCCAACTCTTAGCGAGTTAATTGAACACGCAAGTAATACCCTCCGCAGGTGTGCAAAATCTTGCGGTCTGGGGACCAACGCCTAAAAAACGGAGCTACTATTGAAGGGCTATTGAGAGCATCACCCTTACTTTGAAGGATAGCGCGAAATACCCTGGGCTAATCCTAGACAGGAAAGCGACCATTAAAGCAATTGCGTATATAGAAATCAAGTCCAAGCTAGTCGCAAGTTGGTGCGAAGAGCTCAAGGTTCTTGGCTCGCAGCATTCGATCACTCTATGATGGGTTCCGGATCATAAGGGCAGAACCGGCAATGAGGTTGTTGCGAGCAGAAAAGCACCTGCTCACTCAGTTATAATAAGTAGGCGCGCCCACTGTGCATTTTTAATAAAATTGAAAATCGAGTCGTCTTCTCCTTTTTGACATTTGGAGAATAAACGAGAATACGTAATAGTTTCATAATATCTCTAAATTAAATAATAATTTACCTTTACTATCCCATTCCGTATTTTATATGTATCAAACTAATTATAAACTTTGAATTAAAAAAGGTATTCTTGAATATACGCCTAAAACTTGGTATGTATTACTAAAATGTCTCGCACGCCGCCGATAAAGCGGCGCTGGTAGTTGACGCTTTAAGCTGCGCCAACAGAAGTATTACATGAACTTGCTACTGGAACTAGGAACATTATGGCCTAGATATTGTGCCAACACGGATATGCTGCTTCACTTTTTGCTGCTGCGGATGGTGACTGAACAAAATCGTCTGAGATACCACAAACAGAAAATGGGACTTACCCATGACACCATGGACCGAACTACTGCAAATATTTGGCAAAGCCTTGAGACTCAAAACATTCCGACTGTGGTCCGAACTCAACATCGGCCACTCAACCATTCTCAAGGCATTCAACTTCCTTCCTAGCGACACTGACCGCCAAATACCCCAGGTTATCTTCGAGGAGAAATTCGCGATCAACTGTCCCTCCAGACCGGACTGGATGTCTGATAGGCAGACGTTGGATGATCCTCTGCGTATTTTCACAGACGGATCGACGACTAACGAAGCGATGGGTGCGGGTATCTATCTCCTTGAAGCTCCCTGATCACTGTAGCATGTTTCAGGCAGAAACCATAGTGATTAAATAGGCGTTATCATAGCTCAAAAGCAACGCGATATCAAAAAGGGATATCACCATCTGTTCGGACAGTCAGGCCGCTATAAGATTCCCGGACAATGCCCAGTTTCTTAACGAGATGACTTTACATTCACCTAATGCGGTCAGCTAAATGGCTTGACTGCAAGCACTAACTGGTTCCGATGTTAGGAGGAGGCTATCCGCGTGTATCACAAAGGGCCTACTCTGGCGTAACCTAACCTAACCTAGGAAGAGTCTGTGGGGACGAAGAATATATTCAGGACACTTCCCACTACCACTGTCACTGCCTCAGTCTTTGCATAGTGAGATAGAGATCACTGTGAGATTTTTTCTTCCAGAACCTCCAAGACTCCTCCATTATTACAACAATCTCTATTTGCAAGTTTTCAAGACCACCGGGCACGGCTGGAAGGGACAGCACAACGTCTATATTTCGAAGCTCCCACGACTAACAAGGAGTAGGGCAGAATTTTGTGCACCCCCATGGGCATCACTATGTTTCCAACAGGATATAAATGAGACGCGGTTAATCCGTGTCTGAAGGCTTCCGTGTCCATGAAGAACTATGAAATCCATGAGGGGAGCCTTACCAACCACTGTCAGAATGCCGGATTCATTCAAAACTCTCAGAATTGATTAACACCTACACGAGCATGTGCTAACAGGTATGCGCGAGTAGTTGGTAGGCCTAATAGGGCCGATGTAGCATTTGGAAGAGGAACTAATCTATCAGGCCTTTTTTCCGATTTACATATCCTGTGGGTGGTTGCGGTAGTTTCAATTGGAAAAATTTGGAAAAACGCATTTTTTGTAATAAATATTTAACCTTTCAAAGGAATACGACCTTTCCAAAAAAACAGAGATTCGATTCAAAATCGTTTGCAAAACATCTTATTCAGTCATTAAATGTGTTACCACAAAATGTACACTTTCTTTTGCAGCGCCCTTCTTCATCTTTGTGTGGCGCTAAAGTCCGTGGTGGACCTGGGCCTCAACCAACAATCCTCTCCAACTAGCGCGATCTCTGGCTAGCTGTCTCCAGGTTCGCACACCAAGTTCGTTGATGTCCTTCCCCACTTGGGTGCGCCACCTTAAACGCGGGCGGAGCTGTGGTGTCCATCCGCTCTACATGACCTAGCCACCTTAAGAGTTGAATCCGTAGACGCTGTCAACACAAACAGGACCAAAGATCGCATGTAGGACTTTTCTCTCAAAGAGACCAAGGACTTCTTCATCCGCTTTCGAGATTGTCCATGCCTCCGCGCCGTATAGCAAGACTGGGATGGTCAGTGTCTTATATAGTGTCCAAAGAAACAGGGTTTGGGAAAGGGTACGCTTGATCTCGGGACTGATGTTATTTGTACAATTTACTCCGGAGCCATGGTAAGCGAAGCCCTTGACTTCCTTACAAAGTCACGGACGTAGAAGTTTGAAGCCCATTAGTTTGAACTATAATCTTATTAATTTATTATTCACAACCCTAATAAGCAATTATTAATCCTTATGAATAAGCCAATAGCTGCTTAATAGATTAGAAAGTGCCGGTTGTTTAATATAAGTGGCTACTCCGGCTCTGCTGCCACCCACGTTTTGTCTCAGTTCTATACCTGATCACCTGTGTTTAACTTTTTATTCAATACATGATACAAACTGGCCGCTCTTTGGCGTTAGAAGCAATACACAATACATTTCTTAAGCACATTAAATCCGCAATCGACAGAACGACTAAATGATGTATAAACAATTCAATGTTTCCATACCGCAATGCTCTCGCCTATCTCCACCGTGGCACCTCCAAGAACCAACCATTATCAATGAACGACACTCGTATCGATAAAACCGAAAGGAGTCTCCTTCCTTCTTGTGTGTTCGTATGAGTGGAAAACACTTATCAGGTCGTCAAGCATGTAGGTTTGCTTAAATGATGCAAGAGAATATTTCACTCCTTCTTTTCTGGATCCAGTGTAGCGGGTCCATATCAGCTACAGCACCTCTGTGCACCTAGATAACATACAGAAATGGGTGATAAAACCATACTTACATGCCTAAACTGACAATGCGTTGCCGCTTGACGCTCTGCAGCATCATCGTAATGTTTTATGTGCTCTCTTATCTTTTCTTGCAGTTATATTATATGAGTGGCATTGATTCGAGAAGTTAGAAGAAATAGCAAGCGGTGTTGATTCAATCTAGGGAAGCATTGCATTTGTTGGTTCCGTCAATATTTAACCACAATAGTAACAAGCAATGCACAATTTGTGAAATGAACAGAAACTCTCGTTTTCACCCTCAGGGCAAAGTGACATCATCATAAACTTAAGTGAACTTTGGTACTAGATGATTTATATGTTTGCGAAGATGGAAACTCTTACGTCATTATCTTCGTGACAACGGTAAAAGTCTTTACCTAGACCTCCCTGGTATTAAAAATCCTCCCTGGTCCTCCCTGAAATTACACTCTAGCAAAATCATATGTATTGGAAAGAGTTGATTCCTACTCAGTCGGTGGTGCGGTATTCTCTTTGAAGTCAAAGTCTGTTGGTCTCGACAATATTCACCCATTCACTTCTTTAAAGTTCTTCTTCCAGCAATGCTCCCTCACATAACTCGTATTATTAATACAATCATCACGACATCGACCGTATACAATGGGAGAAGGCTAAGATAATCTAAATACCAAAAAAAACCACTCCACCCGAATACAGACCAATTGCTATTCTTCCTTCAAAAGTGTTTATCAAATGCCTAATCCGCTGACAAATGGATCCGAATTGTTCGCTGACTGTGATTATTCTTCTTTGCAAAAGTTGACCTACGCAGGTGTGAACATGCCTCGGAACAACGTCATATTTTCCTAGGATGCGAACTAGAAACATTATTACGCTACAGATCGTGCATATTACTCTTCAATCAAATATTTCCTTAATATTCCTTCCATTCATACTTGCTTATTTCACGCAGGAACTGAAATAATTCCTTCAAATTTATATTTGTTCTTCTTTTTATGTGCATTTGGAGCTTGGTATGCTTTTGAGTGAACTTCTTCTTTGGTTCTCGCTACAGCACGGGTTGAACTTGGGCCACAGGTAACATGCTTCTCCATCTAGACCGGTCTTGTTCTAATTGCTTCCAGACACGCACGTTAAACTTATTGAGATCCCCTTCTGGCTGCGTGCCCCACCGAAGGCGTGATCTTCCTTTACCGCGTTGTCCCTCCCTTGAATTTTCGGGCGAGAGCATTGGTTTCTATTCGCTCTAAGTGACCCAGCCATCTAAGACAAGAGATTCGAACTAGTTTGATAAGATCGATGTCGCTGTACAGCCCGTACAATTCGTCGTTCAGTATCCTCCCTCAAACACCATCAGTACATACGTGACCGAAGATAGTTCGAAGTACTTTTCTCTAGAAGCGATTAAGAATATCCTCGTCCGCTTTAGTTAGTGTCCATGCTTCTACGCCATACAGCAGGACTGGGACTATCAAGGCCTTATATAGGGGTATGTTGGCTTCGAGAGATGGCTTTTTTCCTCAGTGGCCTTCTAAGTGCGAAAATACAGCGATTGGCCAGCGTGATCGAATGCATGGACTTTGTCTAAAGCGGATGAAGCTGCTCTTGGTTGATTCAAGGGAAAATTCTTCGTGTGATTTTTGGTCCCGTCTGCATAGATGGTGAGTAGGGAAGGAGACGACGAACTATACGGGCTTTTCACCGACATCGACTTAGCCAGAAGAGTAAAGATCCAACGATTGAGATGGCTAGGTCATGCGGATGAAAACCAATGCTCCGGCCCGAAAAGTCTTCTAATCCACACCCGACGGACTGCGCAATAGAGAAAGACCGCTACTCAGGTGGCGCACGCAAGTGGCAAGGAACCTCATCCAACTATGCGTGCGAAACCGAGCTGGTTGGAGACGCTTGTTGGTTGAGGCCCAGGTCCACCCCGAACTGTAACGCCAACTTAAGTAAGTAAGTAAATGTCATTGCTTGTGTTAACATCGTCTACCTAGGGGTTGACAAAGTCTTTCACTACTTCAAAGTTATAGCTGTCTACAAGTGACGTTTTGTCCAAGACGTCGATTTTGGTTGACCTTTTTCATGGACAGCATATACTTTGTCTTACCCTTACAGCAAGCCCCATCTTGGCCGCTTCCTCGGTACTCACAAACGTCCCACTGACAACCCCTTGTGTTCTTCCGATGATGTCGGAATAGGCGAGCAGTTGCACAGATTTCTGGAAGATCGTGGGTCTGATGTTTACATTTTAGTTCCGCACGATCTTATCGATAATGATGTCAAAGAAATCGCAAATCGGTTCTTGTTGGCCAATGGTTCTTGTTTACTAGGCAGTGTCCAGTGCGGAAGCCTGAGGTTATACGAATCTGACTTCCGATGAGTCTGAGCAGTTCTTTCCTTCTGTTAAGAGAGGTAGTTGGTGGGAACATTTTGGCCTGTTACGTTCCGCGTGTGTCCAGTAATGGATGAACATGTCTCTGAGCCAATTTAAATAGCTTTTAGCGGTGGTGATGGGTATGCCGCAGAATTGTGGTGGCATCATGAATGGTGATGCGGGTCCTTTTCTGGCTAAGAGGTCTGCTCTTTCGTTTCCTGTATACCACTGTGACCTGGTACCCAAATGAGGTTGACTCTATTTGTCAGTCGATGTCACAGTTGTAGGCAGTCCCATACTACTTAAGAGATGACTTCATAGCTTTTGAGAAATTTAAACCTTACAGACTTAGAGTCAGAAAGAATATATATGTGCTTGTTAGTAATAGCTGTCTGTCTGCCTTATTACCTCTGAGGCAGAGTTCAATTGCGAATATCTCTGCTAGAAATAAGGAGTTGTGAGTGTTCATGCCTAGTTACTGAACTGCTCTAATGATATTCAACGAAGAGCCTACCAACTGCTGTCCCCAAGAACGGTGGAGATTATTGTTGCGTAGACAAAATATGAAAGTTGGTGGAGGAGAGCCTCTGGTGGGATGTTCGACTTCTTCTTTTTATGGCGCTATAGTCCAGGGTGAACCAGGGCCTCAGGCAACAACCCTCTCCAACTGGCACGATCTTTAGTCAGCTGCCTCCATTTTCACACGCCAAGTTAGTTGAGGTCCTTCTGCACGTGTGTGCGCCATCGGCTTCGTGGTCAGCAATAGAATATTGCGTTGTCCTACTTGTTCGGAGTCCAAGCGGAGTCCATGTGCTCTACATGGCCTAGCCATCTTGGGTGTTGAATCCGTAGACGCTTGCCAGACTCATGTCGCTGTACAGCCCGCACAGTTCGTGGTTGAATCTTCTTCTCCAGAAACCTTCAAAGCAAACAGGATATAATTTGGAATGCAGAACTTTTGTCTCGAATAGACCTAGGGCTTCTTCATCTGCTTTTGAGATAGGCCTATATAATGTTAGTCTGGTCCTAATGTTAGTTCTTTGCCTATTGTGTCCAAAGAAATAGCGGTTTGTTATTCTGCGTTTAATCTCAGTACTAATGTTTTTCTTACTGTTAACTTGAGGGCCAAGGCAGATGAAGTCCTTTACTACCTCGAAGTTGTAGCTGACCGAGTCGTCGATGTTGTGTACCCTTTCTTGGTGACAGCAATTTACTTCGTCCTGTCCTCATTCACCGCTAAGCCTATATTGCCTTATGTGTGACTATCGAGGTCGTATTTAGATAGAGGTAGCTTCTTATTAAGATTAAATATATAACAACCTTTCGGCACCACAATTCTCCAGTTCTCCCTACGGATAGTCTCAAACTTAGAGCAGTCTTCGAATAACAATTGACACTGCCTCGGGGCTTAGTCAATCTTTTTTTTGCGCAAATGTTGGACACCACTTTCGTAACGAAGCGACTGAACCGACTTCGACTGTTGTTCACACGGAGAGTCAACTCTCAACTTCAACAACTGACTGCCTGCTCAATCGCTATTATCTCTGAATGGAAAACATAACAATACTCAGGAAGAAGTGGGAAAGTCCCGAATCATTTGATCCATCTGTGAAAAGTTTACAGCGCACCACACAGTGCCCGTTGCCCAGTCACCCAGTCCATTCAGGATGGAACGCTGGTTATTGTCACAGTTGAATTGAGTGAGGGTGTGGCCGTGTCCTGTAGTAGTTCGGTGACGTTCTAATTGTGGAAGGTGCAGTCCGCGGGTATGGGGAGTCAATTCAACCTGTTCGCAGACCATCAACTGCTGCTTTGTCGGCGGTGACTAAAGTTGTCCACCAGACAGTAATGCCGTACTTATTGTAACGAAAATATATTGAATTCCTAAAATCATATGCAATCCTTCTAAATCAGCCGCCAACGGACGGATTACCAATTCAAATTATTTGGCTACACTTCGCCATACGTAGTCGAAGATTTCCACAAAAAACAAAGACGGTTACAATCATGTGTAGGCGTAGCATTTTCCCTCGGCAGCCAACTGAAATGAGATCCATCCCAGCAGGGCTTTATGTCGAAATAAGGACAAGACATAACGTTGGAATTTATGAACCCACTCATCTGCAGATCTCATCTTCGGGCGGGGGCAGGGAAATGTGCAAATACGATACTAGAATGTTTAATATGTACATTTACAAACATGTTTCCTGGAAATTAGTGACCATGTCATGTGCACATCTTGCCGTCGTGATTTAGCTCATTTCAAGTGCACGACAATTCCTTCGCTCTGATTCTCGGTGGAAAAATGACGAAGGGACAGCTGGTGTGTTCTGTTGTGTGTTTACATGCATGTGAGCATGTGTACATACATCTGTATTTGCATTATGTCTTTGACATTCTCGAGAGTTTCTCCTAACAAGGGTAGAAATGAGCTCGTGCTCTGCGATGCAGTGTGAAAGGAGTGTCCTCTGAATGTCTATTTGACGTGTTATCACGACTGGTAGGCAAATATTTCACATTTTTGTGATATTTTTAGTTCGAAGCACAGGGGAAGCTGTTCGCATATTAATTGACAATTTATTCAAATTCGAGTCATGATTGAAGCATTTAGTTGAATTAGCCTAGACGATGCGGATGGAGGTGGTTTGGTTTATCAAACAGTTCTGCACGAGGAACTCTGCTTAATGGGGAAAGTATTTTGTTTGTTTTCAAAAAGATACAAGACATGGGAGGGAGAAAGAAAACACATTAATAATCATGGTTACGACTTAATTTGAAAAAAGAGTAATTTATGCCATTTTGTTTTTTTTTATGCGTTGGCAGCCAACACACGGCGTTAGGGATGCGTGTGAAGAACAAGCTGAAGCTTTCATTGTTCACCATTGTTTTCAGTTCAACCTTAGGCTGGGCAGGCCTTGTAGTGGGCAAAAAACAGTGGGACAATGCAGTAGATGTTGTTCACAAAACGCACCCACAAGTGGAGTAGAACCTAAAGCAACTTGGCGTTCAAAATTGGAAAAAGCTGGCTACAGATCGTGTCAGCTGGATCAGAGATGTGCCAACACAAAACTTTCTTCACTCGAATTGACCAGAGTTGGAATTGAAGCGAACCAAGTTTTAAGGCTGGAAACAACTAGCACAAGACCGGGCTAGATGAATAGGCATGTTGGCTGAGGCCCAGATCCACACCGTACTGTAGCGCGATCCAAAGAAGAAGAAGAGTTGCGACTGGAGTTTTGTGAACATATTCCTTCCAAACTCGGGCTAGCTTGGAATACTATGATCATATTACATTATACATTCACAATAACAGATTATATAATCTCAATTTGATACTAAATACTTAATTCGGTTGGTTTGAGATCAGTGTTACCACAGGTTACATTTATTTAATTTTTGAGAGCCAGGATCTCAATTGAGTCATTTTGAGAATAAACGCGTCCTAACAGAGGTTTTTGATTAAAATGTTATATTTGAAATGTACACTTCGAAATTTTCTGTCGTGCAACATCAAAAAGGGACTACTCTGTGTTCAGACGTTTTGACTCTATAACGTCACTGTGGTGACACTGTTTGAGATATCATATTATATCATTTTGGTGATTTTTTTTTGTATTGAAATACAAATTTATTTTGCCATATTTTTCATAAATGAAACTTCACATCTTTCGAATCGTTTGTTCTTTGAATCTGAGCACATCCCGTTTGTTATAATGAACATAAATTACTCGTCCGTAATAACAAATAACAAAACAAATGACTGTGCATGCATATTGCAAGGCAGGTAGGAGCTCCCTTAGTTAATGACTAGTAGTTAAAGAAAGAGACTGTCTTACAACAGCCAACTCGAATCGACGATGGAGGTAATCTGCTGAGAGTCGTGTGGTTCAACGTGAGTGCCTGCAAGATTTGGGTTTTTAAGAGTGCTTGTGATAGGGTTTGCCTTCACCTTTACAGAACGCCAGCCAGTACAGAAAATAGTACTCCAATGAGGTTCTATACCGAAACTGATACGACGGGTTGATTTGAGGTCATCCTGCCGGAGTGGTGATCTCGAAAGATGACTTGAGTTTACTATCCCAACACACAAATTTCAGTAAGTAAGCATTGACTAGTAGTTAACATTTTTTAAATTAAATGTTTCTTGATTATTTGTTTTTGACATTTTTGATTTGGCGATTTCTCTTTTTGGAACTTGACAACCCTGAGTACTACAGGGAACATCACACAGAGTGAGAACGTTTGCAGTTATGATGTTCAATTTAGAGATGGCCAAGACAAGTCTGGTGTTCATACCAGAGATAATGGAAGGAGGAGATATGCCTCTTCTTCGTTTCTTGCCCCCCCTTTCGAGTCTGTAAATACGTGTAAAGCTCGAGACCAGCTGAATGTAAAGGGGAATGTGCTTAAGAGAATGTGTATTCGTTTATGCGAACAGTTGATGAAGTGAATTATCCGACATTTCCGGCTTTGCCACTAATTTGAACGCCAAATATTCACCACACAAAAAACGGAAACTAAGAGACAAGTGTATGTTCGCAAAATGCATTCACTTAGGTTCTTATTATGAGGCTGGAATATTCCATTAAAAAAGACGTTAAATTTAAAAACTAACAGATTCAAGATAAACAAAATAGGTCTGTTAACGTAGCTGGAGTGGAGATAAAAACCTATTTTTAAGAGCTTGTTGTTTTCTGTATGATGTGAGAGACGTTACAGCAAAACATGTACATTAAAAAACGGGTTTTTTGGCATTGAATTCGGTTTCTATTCTTCTGAACTACTTGTTCAAATAAACTTAAGCTAATTCAAAACTTTTGAATAGCCGCCAATACTATATTCGAGATTGACACATCAAATGATTTGACAGAAAACCAACAAAATAACCAAAACTACCCATAGACATTTCTTGGGTTGAAATGGACAGGGTAGGGACATTTTTTACTCTCTCCTGACTGCTCCCCTTTGATATAAATTATTCAAATTTCGTACATAAATAACTTTAAGTCTTACCTTAATTCACAATACGTACTACTACTACTACATACATTAACATTATGATAATAGTTCCATCAGTAAATATAAATAAATTCTAGACCGTGGCGTTGTGGGTACGTGCGTCGACCCCAACCTCGACGTCGTAGGTTCGATTCCAGCTCTGAAATAATTTTCACGGCCCCACCTCTTTCGAGTCACTGACAATGCTCAAAGAGTATTTCCTGTCTAGAAAAAGCTTCTCAAACTTGGCCGTTCGGATTCGGCGTAAAACTGTAGGTCCCTTCCACTCGTGAGAGAACAATAGCACGCACAACACGAGTGGTTGCTGAGAAGCTAGGCCCTGGCCCTCTATGGTCTGTAGCGCCACCCATATTATTATTATTATTTTTGTAAATGTTTTCACATTTTTCCTGACCGTAATGCTTGTCAATATATTTATAACAATTAGTTTGTTAGTATGATTGGCATTTTTTGACGAATTTTTATAATGAATAACTAATAAGCAGCTACAATAATTCCTTTTAAAAAGTATGAGCTTAGCGAACAGTGTCCTGGAATACTTTCCAATCGGGGCCATTTCTGACATTATCATGGGCAATCTCGCAATTTTTTGACACTATTGAGGGCATACATTAAAAACAAGATGGCGGTGCTCTGTATATAAAGTAGTAAGAATTATTGGAAAAGCCGCTAAATCAATGTCCTATTCAAGTAGAGATACTGGGAGTCAAGGAACCCAATATTCAAAAATGTTGCGGCTTCACATTACTCTCTACTTCACATACTGCTCTACAAATGCGCCGCTGATCTTAGTGAACAACCTCAGTTTCTTACGAATCCGCTGAAATGCTTTTCACTATGACCACCTGTCTTGATTTCGCCTTTAGTGTACTTTTGTCCTTTATAGACTATACTGTCTTTTCTTCTATTTCATGACCACGCACATATTGTGTGCTTCTGTAAATCCTCTCTTCTCAAGGTACGACTTTAGAGTAGGAGAATATGTATCCATTACCAATGACATCCATATAAGTGATTTACTGAAAGTTAAACACTAGCGCTAGCTATTGTTGTTCATACATGACCCAGCAACGTGGATAATGCAACACACATTTTTTGACAGCTGCTACAAGTGAAGAATGATCTCTTCTACCACTTCGCCGTATAAAGTTGGAGACAGTAAGAAAGAAATCGTGACGAAAAACACCCTTGGTTTAGACCCAAATTCGTCCCAGGGAGAACGAAAGCTCTTCCACATCAAGAATACTCATTGATTTAAATTAACACACAGTTCCAACAAGAAACCATAAACAGCATCTTCAGCACGTTCGTCTCGTTTTTGGCACATGCCCCTGCAATGCAACACATGATTCTGCAGTGTGAGTATACCATTCTGCGGTACTTGCTGAGCTGTCGTGTGCATGCTCCATTACGTTGCCAATGATTATCTGACCTGATGTCACTCATACTTGTGGCCACGTTGCATCGTTAATTTTGGGTATAAATATTAGAGCTCCCTCTCCAATTGCATTATGTTTGTTTGCAAATAAAGCAGATTATTGATAGCACAGAGGTACATCAGGTAGATATATGGTGGTTATTACGAACGCAAACGGAATGGTCAATGGCTTCAATTTGAATTCAAAGACATCGAACTATGCTCCCAATAGTATCTGACAATCGATATGTACATCGAGATTATTGCACTAGGATACAGATTTATGTCACACAGGCAGTGTTGTTCAATCGGAGACCCTGGCAGTCAAAGAAGCCACCAAAATGACATCAATGTTGGTGATACCACTTCTAATTGTCAAGCAAGCATCACCAAAACATTTTCTGCAACGGAGATCAAGTTAAACCTGGTCTCAATGAACTTATAATTCTCAGTACGCAGCGCTCGATTACTTTTTGTCGGATCCCGGGATACAGGGACATAAACGACAACAAAGCTGGAGATAAACAGTATGCGGCCAAAACCGACCTAGCCCAGGAAATCTCTTACATTGACCCTCCTCTGGCAGACGTCAAAAAGAAACTGAATAGAAATAGCAATTGAACGATAGAAAAATCTAACCAACCACAAAACCGACAAGCTTCTGTAATGTGATAAAAAGCTGCTCAGGATGCAGGTGCTGTAGTGACGAGTAAGAAAGAAAGTCACTGTCCAAGCCTCTGCCCTTATTTAAGAAATAGAACACTGGGAAAGCACTTCTTCCAAAAATACACGACGTAACAGAAGTGCCATTGAAGTCTCTTTGCGGATTTATCAAGACACCAGGCTGGTTAAACAACCAACAGTCAGGACGTGAAACGTCGTAATGGTGTGTGACTCGATAGTCCAAATTCTCGAATCATTCATTCAGTGAAAAAGCCATGCGAACTTTTTTCCCAACTAAGT
This sequence comes from Eristalis arbustorum, assembly GCA_916610145.1. NCBI lineage: Eukaryota > Metazoa > Arthropoda > Insecta > Diptera > Syrphidae > Eristalis > Eristalis arbustorum. Next base: position 61,936,119 of record OU744318.1, on the reverse strand, counting down.
CGAACCAAACTATACACGTGAACAATCTGTCATGCAAATATTTTGGCAGTGAGTGCATGCATATACACAAAATTCTCTATCAGAGCTACATACAAATTCTAGCTCAGAGCAACTACAAAAACCATTTGACACAGTCCAACCAGTCATACAAGTAAGAACAATCGAATGTTTTTTTTTCATTCAATTGGATGAATGAACGATTTTAGAGAATCGAATAAATGAATAGCTTGCAACTGTAGAATAACTCTATAGTTTTTAAACGATAGTTCCTATCACTACTAGAGATGAACCCATATCCCCAACTGGGTATCACAATGGGTCTACAATGATGTAAGTGTGACAGACTCCGACTCGTCAACCCACTACCCTAACTTTACCTAGGGCACAAAGGAGCACAAATTCATTTGCTCTGGAAGACTCTCAAAAAAACAGCAGGCAATTAGAAAACGAGATCGGATATGCATCATTATTTCCTTAATCATCTTCTCATCCGCATGATCAACTAAAGGCTTCGAGTGGTTAAAGCAAGCAAGGTATCTCCAGGCCATTCGATCTTCCGCCATCGATTCTAACTCATCAGGACTTATGCCCCGGACCAACCAAGCGAGTTTTGGACTAAGACCAAACACCTCTTCCTTGGTCTGCTAAGGGGTCGCCTTCTTCATGGAGTCAAATTTAAGGCATACCTCGGAGGACTTAATGACGGAGAAATTCTTGCCACCTGTCCAAATCATCGAAGCATAGCTCTCTCCGTTCGAAGAAATAGCTGCTCAACATCGAGTTACTAGCGTACAGCCTTTTTTCTCACTCTATCTCGGCGAGTAACTCTTAAAAGAAATATACCTGGTTTCAATCCGGCAGCGACTTTTATTTGCTGATCCAGGTGTTTCTTATTCTGTGCAGCTCTTTCTCTCTCTGCAGTTCTTGCTTAATATTGCGCACATCATTTCTAGAATAGGTTACACATCAAATTTAGAAATAATCGACTCCACTAGTAAGTCCTGGAATCATAGAGGCTTGGGCAATATCGAATGAGAATAAATAAGATCGTGGTTGTTTATGATGATGATAGTCCTATTTGCGTTTAGCTGGTTACAGAAGGAAACAAAAAACACAGCGACAAGACCTTCTAACGAAGCATCAAGGAATCTAAGCCCATGTATGGAGAACCTAGCTTCAGCCTAAGGGATCGTCGGTTTCGATTCGTCGGGAAGATGGAAGTGAGCTGACGTGGACAGCTAGAGACAGCAACAAACAGCAAAAGGTCTTGACATCGGAGTGATCCTTCGCTCAGAATCAGGTTCCAGCAGTGCTGTGAGTAGAGACACAACACTTCAGACGAACTTCGTTCAAGTTTCGTTTTCTGACGAATTGTGTTTGAAGGGCAAGGCTCTAGAGATGGGTCAGCTCGAGCTGATAAGCCGAGTCAACACGAGGCGAACCGAAGTGAACTTATGTCAAAGCGAGTTGCTGGAACTAAAGTGAAACGAGTACATGAACATTCAACATGAAATCTGCTAACCATTCGACACGGTGTGTGTTAACACTGGAACGAGTAGGCTATCTCTAAATTGAAAATCATAGCAATGCAAACTCTTACACGGTATGATGTGAACACACAATACGCTTTAGTTGGTTAAGGCAAGGAGTTCGAGTTGTACTTCTGTTTCTTATGGATGGCATATGGACGGGGCCATAAATGATGTGGCACGTCGTCAACTCGAGTTAGGAAAATTTCGAGTTGGCACATCTCTACTCACAACAGGATGAAGAAATCTCTTCGTCAGCTTGTGTTCGCGATCTTATTCTTCGGTTCATTATCCAAATTTCATGACCATAAATGCTTACTTGGCTTTGACAGCAGCTCAGCCTATTTACTCAGCTTGTCTAATCCTACGAACAAGATCAGCATTACTCCTGCCATCACTCGTGAAAAGGACCCAGAGATACTTGAACTCCTCCACCTGCCAGATATGCAATCTTTTAATTTTGTCCTTGCAAGGAACAGTATCAGTGCTCTATTTTGCAAACATAAATTTCTAGTGAGCTGCCTCATATTTGAAGAAACAAAGGCCGTCAATCACACCCATCAACACCGCCTTCCAGGAGGAACGCAACAGACTGTAGGATTTCGAGATACCAAAATTCGCAAAATTTACATAAGTTCCTCCGTCGCTGGCAAGTTTATTGAAGTCATAATTTCAAAGCAAAGTTGAAGGTCAGCGGTTCCCTCGCAGACACGCCAACTTAATGGCACTGCACCCGAGCGCCGTGCCACCGCTTATGTGCAGAGAAAAAAATCGTCTCAAACTCCTATTCGCAGTCGGCACAGTACTGTGGATGACCTGCATTCGTAAGAGAACAATAGCACGCACAACACGAGTACTCGCTGCAGAAACTAGGCCCCAGTTCAGCTCCAGATTGCGGAGTCACCTAAATGCGATGAGGAATGCTCACAGTGCATGTGATTACATCCAGTCCTCATTATCCCCCATTCAAGACTTTGATTTGAGTTATGAGCGCTAAGAGTGCAACCACCCCGCTAAAATTTGCATAATTATTCACTTTGCGACTGCAGCAGTTTCTGGAGAGTGCAGGAACACGAATCTCCACAGACGTTCAACCACAAATCAGGAAGCGATGGTTCTTTTTTTTCACATCTCACAATACACTCTCCGAACACAGGCCATCCATTTGCGAAGCCAGGAAATGAAACCGACATCTTTTCACCACTTTTTCTGGCAAAGTACCTCTTAAAGGAACGTTAATGTAATTATTAGGTGACAAAGTTCGCTATGGGAGGGTGTTTAGTGCCATTTTACTTCGCCAATTACTTATCATTACCATCGATTTCTGCAGAAATCCCGACGGCCTTGTCATGCCCGGAAGTTTTTCAACGTTCCACCGCTCGCCGGCAAGGTGCAAATCATGGCGTCGTCTTCGCTGCCGTGCACATTCTCAGGAATCAGTGTATACACATGTAGGAGCCGCCACCGGAGGTGTTCGGTGCCCATGTAAGGGATATGTTCAATCGACTTTAAGTAAAAATTTAATCGAATCAGGAGGAGGTGGGTGCGCAATTAAGGATCTTATGCAACAGTTTAATTGCTTTACTGATACGGAAACTTAAGACTTTGCGATTTTTTTGGCAGCAGTGCGCTGAAATTTACAGCACACTTTAATGGGATCCTGTGGCGGAGTTTCTTTAAGGATAAAATACGCGTCTACACATGTGTAATCAATCATGATTTGTGTGGGCCGTAAAATGGAAAAAAGAGAGAATCCATCAGAATATCCACACATTAGATATTCAAGGATGTTTAAGGATTCCTAATATCGAGTATTTATGCTTTGTATTTGAAAAACGACACGCTCCAGCGGCCAAGGATGTGAATTAAATGAATATTAAATAATTGATTTTATTCGTTCAATGGCGCGCATGAAGATGAGATACGAGGCGTCAGTGGAGGACTTGTAATTTTTATGTTTTCGGTTAATGTATTCTGAGAAGAATTGAATGCGTGCTTTTTTTATGGCATGCACCATTGGATGTGGAATCTTTTGAATAAAGTTAGGTGTCCTAAGACTCACGCAAGAAGTAATTTTTCGGGGCGAATAGGGGAAACGGCTGTGATGGCACACACGCGCAAATATTTGCCTGTTTGCTTTGCATAATTGTAACTGAATTTCGGTGATAAGAGGCTCAGCTCGTTTTTTCAGGACGTTGGTTGTCATGGGGTGTTGCCGTGGCCATCGAAAATCAACATGCATGATCTGAGCGATCAACTCCTGGCAACCATAGGAAAATTATGAGACCAAAGAGCGACTTATTTAGGAAGAATGTGTCTTCTTCTTCTTTGCTTGTCGCTACAGTCCGGGGTGGACCTGGGCCTCAACCAACATGCCTCTCCAGCCAGCACGATCTTCTGCCAGGTGCCTCCAGTTACGCACACCAAGTTGGTTGAGGTCCTTTTCCACTTGTGAGCGCCATCTAGTGCGAGGACGTCCTCCGACGTCCATCGACGCATGGCGACTTCATGTCGTTCAAAGAAAGAATTATTCTTCGCATTTCAGAAATGTTGGCTTCTTGTAGAAGCATTGATCTGACTGAAGTTGAACTTGTGTGTGTGTGGAAGTGACAAGACCACATTGGTGGATGATGTCTCGCATCTGAGTGCTAGGACAAGACACATTTTGTCCAGAGAAATTCTTTGAAATAATTTCAACTACTCCATTTATCAGACTACATGTTACACACGGATAAGACGTAGTTTGGATGAATTTTGTACGATTTTTAGGGTGATTACCGTTCTCTTATGCTGCAGACTTTAGTTCCAATGGCGCAGTGCCCAGTCGTAACGCCAATAAGAAGCCTGTCATTCCCACCAGACTGCGTGATCCTCTCGTATTGAAAGTATGCCATGATTGTTTCGTTGTGGCGCTAGGTCATCAACTATTTTTGCTGCTCGCTCATATTTGATCCATTTTATGAAAATTCGCAGATGACTACCAGTAGACCGTAAAATCAATTCGAACATATTCGCATCAAAACACAACCGTAGAGAACCAATTTCGGGCGCATACAACAGTCGATTCCCGTGGAGAGTATTTCAACGTCATTCTCGATGATAAACATATATTTATACTTATTTAAATAGCAACCCTCGAGCGCAAGCTTTGCAAACTTCATTAGCAAAACCAATTTGGCGTGGCTCGGGCTGAAACAGTGTGCCTATAAGTACGGCAGCAACCACAGCACATGGGCTGTAATTTGACGTATACTCGTCTATATTTTATACGGTTGATGTTTAGACTTGGATGTACCAATTTGGAAGAGTTTTGCGAACCACATTCTAATACCACATTCGACTGAAAACAACAGCGCTTCTAATTGCCTCCCATATGCCTGTCTGTGAATGTATTTGATATACTCGAGTGTGCCATTAAAATCCAACCAGACATTAAGAATGGCAACTGTGCAATCAAAATCGGAATTCATGGGAGTTTGTAAATTTGTAAATTTACATTTCATCCTACCCTTCGAGGGGGTGGTTTTTAGTGTGCCCGTCAGTTGCAGCAGCTTTTTTGCCGATGGATCAGCGATAGTGATGGCAGCTTGGTGTACACTGTACAGGAATTGCGAATAAAATTCTGATTGAACTGCGGTTGGCGTTATGATAGTTTATGCCGCGAATGCTCTAAGACCACATGATTAGTTTTGCGAACGGGGAGCACAATGACAAAAAGCGGAGGTCAAATTGAAAGATGGTTAATATCCGGCAAGGTTCCGTGCATGAATGCACATTGAGACCGCACAAAGAGGGCGAATTAAAGCTCGTTTGCGTAGCAATTAAAACAAATGAATACGTAACTACGCGAACGTGTATTCCTAAACGGATAACAAATGTGTTTGCCGTGAGAAAATAGACTGCTTGAGAAGGTGAAGAGTTAACTAAAAAATAAAAAACAAAAAAAGCAAACAAATGTTTATTCAAAATGACCCATTTCAAATAATCCACAGACTGATAAGCAGGATGTGCGTCCCCCTTGCCCACGTCAGCAACGCCAACAAAACTGCTCTAGTGCGACAAAAAGTTGCCTAACAATGACAGTTGGAGCACTCATTACGCCATAAAAATGGGACACATTGTTGTCCGATGAAAATGAACACGAGAACACCCCCTCTCCCAACCCCTGTCACCAGCCAGGCTGGCATTTGAGAAATTGAACACTTGGATGTCACCTCTTGCACGACCTTCAGAGAATAGCACATAAACTTCTTTCTGATGTTTACAAGTTTATAAGGACAACTGGAGGACCGGAGAACACGCAATAACACGGGTAGCAGTGAGATCCATTCCCTAGCGAGGCATCGCAAGGGGTCTGCAGGGGGCCTGAGTCCGATGTGGTTCCCACCCCGTGTCTACCCTCCCTACAGGAGTCCCAAAAGGGCTCCAGGCCGTGATGGATTCCGTGGAGGATTCGGTTCACACCGTGATGGTCGTAGTCGTACCGGTGCAGGTGGAGATGTGGGTTTCACTCCACAAATTATGACTTTGAAAATGAGAATGACACGTTTTGGTTTCACACCTTGCTGGCAACGTAGTCGCTGTAAGGCGTTCGACGCTGGCGGCGATAACAATCAGTCAATTGACCATGATGACGAAACGGATATATGTATGGACTAAATGTTTGCAGTGGAGATATTCCCCACTGAGACTCCATCTGGGTGCATTTGAGGTGCAATTGTATTGCTAAGAGTAAAGCCATCGTATCGGAGTTCCTTAATTGGATTGTGGGACATGAAGAAGTGGATAATGATCTTCCATTTTAACGTCTTAATCATACATCCTGGCTTTGGCATCCAAAATATCGAATTCTGGGAAATGCTTGGTAGGGGCTACCGGCTTCATCAACTCTTTCCACACAATCATTTCTAATGCAATTACGGTTCACTCTGGGATGATGATACAGATTTAGAAGTGTAAAACCGCAGTCACATAATATGGGTGTCGCAACAACTCGTAGAGGGCTGAAGCTAGGCACTTCTTAGCAATCACTCGTTATGTTGTGTTATTAATCTCTCTCGAGTGGTAGGCCAGGCTTTGCCTGGTGAACTAGTGCAACTCTTAATTGTATTTCAAGGGTTTTTGGTTTTGAAACACAATTTTACAATATTGCTCCTAATCCATCAAATTGTATACAATTGATCTGCAATTTAGGAAAAGATTATTTAAATTCAGTGACGTTTAGAGGAAGATTCTGGACCTGGATTTGGGCTTCAACCAACAAGCCTCTACAACTAGCGTGACCTCTGAATAGCTGTTTGAGTTTCGCACACTAAGTTGGTTGAGGTCATTCTTCAATTGGGTGCGCTACCTTAAAGGCGGGTGTCCTCTGTTGAGTTGTCGCACAGGTTTGAATTCGAAGATTCTTCTTTAGTCCTTCGAGAGAAGGCTCTATTACTCAATTGTCTCTTGAGCCTAAAGAAACAGTGGTTGGCAAGAGTTATCCTAAGTTTGATCTCGGCACTGATGTTGTTTGTACAATTTACTTCGGAGCCGAGGTGAAGTCCGTGACTACCTCGAAGTTATAGCTGCCCATTGTGACGCTCTGTTCTTGGACAGATGTTGTATGTCGTTTCTTGAGGACAGCATATACTTCGTTATTATTCAACACCCGACCCATTTAACCCACTTCACGCATGCTAACAATTGTACAGACTTCTGGAAGATCGTGCCTCTAGTATTATCTAAAACTTTTTTGGCATTGAAGGTCTCGTTGAGTTTGTTACCGACCTTGATGGAGCAGCGAGAGTTCTCCTAAACTTAAATCCATATCAAACAAGTTCAAACTGGTTATGGTTTTAGGAGAATTGAATTTCGCGTGGTATCACAATGGGCTCACTTTGGCCTAAGTGTGATAGTGCGCAACCTAATATATAAGTGGCACTACAGGCACAGCGTAGCTTCTCAGCAACCACTCGTGTGGTGCGTGTCATTGTTTTCTCGCGAGTGAAAGAGACCTATAGTTCTATGTCGAATCCGAACGGCCAAGTTTGAGAAGCTACTGTATACTCCTGACTGATGTACTTCTTGAGCATTGTCAGTAACTCGAAAGAGGTGGGGTTGTGAAAAATTATTATTATTCTTTTTTTTGTCCCCCAGACCAGGGATCGAACCTCTTTGGCAACAAACAGTTGTCCTCAACCAAATAGTCAAATAATCCTCGCCCACTACTGGATGTGTTAATTTTTCAAGGCGTGCTCGGAGCCGTTCTGTGGGCTAGGGCACAAGTGACATATGGCGCATTGGCTATAGACGAATTGTGACACTATGACGGCCGATTTTTTTGGAGGTACTTATACATAATAACGCATCCCAAATGGAATTAACAATCGAAGCTTCGTAGCTACGTTGCAAATGCATGAACATACATTAATTAAGTAAATTCTCATCTCTGCCTAGGACGCCGAGGTTCATGTGCATTGGGATCGACGCACATACACACAACTCCACGGGCCGCCAGTGCCCCCTTTTCCCGATGATGTCCCTGTTTGTATGAATCGCTGCTTCAAATTGCAGGAGTTACAAATTTTGGACGTTGTGGCGGAGATCTACCAATCGGCAAAATTAAATTGTAACACAATTGCTTGACTGCAATCAAGGGGACACCCGCATTTTTATGAGAGGGCAACAAAGGTGTTACGGTTCGATTGTTATGTTATTTTTTCCCGGTGACATGTGAGGGAATGATTCTCCCGCGGGAGCATATACCTCCTTTTTTCCTGATTTAGCTGGAAACTAGCTCCTTTCGCCTCGCATATTCAATCCCCGTAATAGATTCCATCAAGGCACTTTGGGAACACATGCCGATGTCGACGTCAACTGCGTAACCCAACAATTGGATGATTTGTAGAACTCAGAGCCTTCTGTGGTAACAACCCCCGTACGGTCTTCTCCAGTGTTGAATTCAAGAAATCATTACCGGAACCCAATGCAAGTTTCAAAAGGCTTTGAAAGACTCAGAAAGGCTTTGAAGTAAATTGCCAGTGCAACACATTTGCGCTAGGTTGGTACAATACAACTGAATCAGTTGCCGAAGATGATGCGCATGAAGGCACAGTATTTGCTTTGACCTTGGCTTAGTCTATATATGGGATCAATAACTTAATTTGTGCTACTTTTATCAAAATTGAACGAATTATTCTTTATTTATGCAGTAATTCGGATTTTCATATGAACGCTCACCCATCAAGGTTCTCAGAAGACATTTGACTGAACGTCGGAAACAATCAAAGAGGCCATTCCAACGATAAGTATTAGCATCCAACAGTGATTAGATGAGTAGACCTTAAAAAGCAAGTGAAGTGGTCTTACTGAGATCCGTTTTGAAATCAGCGCCAGTATCAATTGGCTAATGTGACATTTATTGCAGACGACCTTCGGAGATAAACAAAATGTGGTACACCTTCGGAGATAAAAAAGCGCAACAAGCACATAGAAGACAGAGAAGGCATTGACATCAACTGATAAGTTTGGTTGGGTTAGTGGGTTGCCAGCACACTTAGACCACTGTTGGTCCATTGTAATATCCATAATCAGACTACTGCCACTGGTTGACAACTTCGGCAATGGTGGCTATCATTTGATGCCAACGGCATGACCAGACTTGGACGAGGAGCCCTCTAACAAACGGTAGGCAATCAGGAAAGTGCATCATCTAACTGTTTCTAAACACACTAAGAACACCTCAAGGAAATCTCATATTTCGTGCTCAAAAATCGTCGTCGTGAATATGAGGCTGGTACTGTTGACATTTCATATGGTTTTGATCAAATTTCAGCATGAAAAAAATAATAAGTGCGGATTAGTGCAAGCAACACGGCTGGAAACGTGTCGACGTTGACCAGAAATGAGCCCTTCTATCTCTTCGTTATTAAGTGGTGTCAAAACCATTGACTCCATGACTCAAATCAATCAGTCAGAGAATTACCCTTTTCGATGGCAATTGTAAAGGTGTCCCCCTTAGACAGCTTATCGTTTCAATTGTCTAAGTACAACGCTCGTAGCTGCCGCATTGTTCACATGTCAGTTCGAGGAGATCAAAGCAGTTGCCTGCAACTGTTTACATCCTCGTTTCGCCGGTCTACTGATGACTGAGTACAAACCAGTCTAGTATTGCCGAATTCGGCATTTAAGAGGATTGCTGTAAAGCGCCCACTCGCCTAAGTCAACCACGACCAACAAATCCACACGCACAAAGAGCACTCGCTCTTCCCATTGCGAATGCCAAAGTGTATATTGCATTTTTCATCCTCTGTCCAGCCGGTCCAGCCAGTCGGATAATTAAATCTACCCCTCAGTGAAAGCTTGCAACACTTTGAAGCCAATGGTTTTTTATGTGCGTTGGGGAGTGTAAAATTCCAATGCACACCCCGCGTCGCCTGGCATGCCATGTCAGCGCTAGGACAAACAGTTAATTGTTCAAACTTTCAGTTGCTTACGTACACACATATTTATTCTATTTCAGTATGCCCACTTGGGTAATAAAAGGGTACCGTCTAAACGTAATTACAAGGTTCCACTTCCAACCAATTCAATTGTAATTAAATTTTATTGAACTTGCCGACCGCCAGCGCGCTCCCTTGATGAATTCGCTCATAGGCGGTCTGTCTAACCCGTCTAGCAACATCATAGGAAACTTAAGCTTGTACCTTTAAATGGCGCCAATAAAAAGAAACCAAAAACAAATTGAAAAAAAAGAAGCAACAACACAAACTGTCCCACCCTTGGCACCTGGCCAATGAAAGTCTATCATCAATGTTTGGGGGCAACAATGACGCCTGCTGCTGGGCGCGAATGTTTTGTGACCAATTCGTGGGTGAAAGAATATTTATTAATAGATGAGCTAAATGCCTGTGCGTTACGTGCACTGCAGGAAGGGAAATTAGACGGACACAACGCTGTATCGAGTGCTTATCAGAAGCAACAAAAAAAAACAATGAATAGGTTTAAATATTATTCCGATTTAGGTTTTAAGTGCAGACTAGATGAATCATCTCGGGCGCAGTGCATGAGGGAACTCGTGTATAAATAGCATCTACATATCAATGAATTGGATGATTTCATTTGCTCTGGATAAAAGTGTTCTGCACCAATTTGATCCGAACACATGTTCTATTTGTGTACGTAAACGTACAAATAAACAGACGTGCAATAAACGGAGTTTGTGTGTGTACACCGTGCATATTCTGCACATTTACTGCTGCTATAAAATTAAATAAATTCTTCGCCTTCTTTTTTTCCTTCCATTATGTACCCAGACTTCCCATAGACATCATGCTGCGACCGGGGTAGGATAACATACAAAAGCATCCTATTTTGCATGGAATGCATCGGTTACTTCTCCTTAAAATCTCTCTCTCTGAAAATAAAGAAAATAGCGTACTTGCTAGATTTTGAGCACATAAGTAGATTAAATAAGACGGCAAAATGTGAAGCGAAGTGAAGTGACTGTGATTGTGGCCCAAAAACAAAAATAATCGATGGAAAGTGTGTTGCCAATAGCCACACATCCATAAATGCAAATACTGAGACAAGTTGAGAGTAATTTTAGAATGAGAACATTCAATTCAATCAATCTTCTATGGGTAGTGTGGAATCGGGAAAAAATAACACGCACTTTTTTTCAAGTTCCAGATCGATTTTGTTTTGTCGGCATTTTGGTTGGCATGTCTGTTGTTTACAATTTGATATTCATGGTGAATGACAACATTTTTCTGGAGGAGCTACAGTCGTAGGCTACACAGTAGTTCCTACAGCGAGCACTTGTGTTGCGCGTGCTACCGAATCTGAATGGGCAAGATTTTCAACGGTGTACTGCTGAATAGCGCAGTTGGCTAAGTGCCTACCATTGGCTGGAGAGTTTTCCGATTCGAATTCCTGCGAAAACAAAAGTATCCAGCTTTCTTCTCTGGTCCAGTCACCATTTGCCGTTGCGAATTACAAATTACCGACACTATCACTGGAGCTGTCGATCAGTGGTAGATGTCTGACTGTGGGCATCACTACGGGTCAACTTGGTCTAAATATGTCAGCTATTTCGCTGGCAGCCCATTACCCTAACCTAACATTACTGAGCGCGGTCCCAACACGCCGTAGTAGAAGCTTTCATGGCAATTAAGGAACAGGCGAAACGAGCTGGTCCAAAGGTCAATGAGGACAAAACCAAATATATGGTGCCGAGCAAAAAAAGATCCGCCACACACCACTTAAGCCAAAACGCTACAATCGACAGCTACAGTTTCGATTTAGTATAGAAGTTTGTCTACCTCGGGGCAAACATAAACTCCACGAATGACATTATAGAGGAGATCCGACGTAGAATCGCCCTTGGCAACCGATACTACGTCAGTTTGTCAAAACAATTGGGCTCGAAACTCCTGGAGGAGAAGCCAAACCGAGCTGTACAAGGATGTGGATTTAGTCCGGAAGGCAAGAATCCCTGGACTGCACTGGCTCGGCCACATTGAGCGAATGGACAAAAACGCTCCAGCTAAGCCTCGTGGTCAAGAATGAGAGGAAGAGCAAACCTCCGGTACAGAGACCAAGTCATCGCGGGGACAGCTTGGCCTTAATGACTGGAAGTAGCGTGGCCAGGTCACCGATGGAAGGCAGCAATTGCTCAGGCTCGGACCCATGGGCTCATGGGTCGTCTGCCTGATAATTACTTTGTGGAGGTGCAAACGAGAGCTGTCCCTATCGTAAATCGAACTTATCGAACCGGCGCTGGAAGAGACACACACCCACTATGCCACAGAAGCTCGAAGAATCACACCTTGGTGCAATTAGTCTAGAATTGATTTTTATTCCTCTCAGAGATGTAATGTTGCGTGAGAACTCAATAAAATATTACCACCCTTTGGAGCAACTCTTTAAATTCACACAATGATTTATTTCATTGTGATGGCGCGTGGCGTTGTGGATATGTGCGTCGACCTTGGGTGACAGTGGTCAATTGGCATTTGTCGATCGTTGAGAGTGATCCATACCTTTTTTTGTATTTAGCAAGTAACCATGACTCTTATTTTGCTAGTCCTGGTGTATGGAGTCGAAAGCTGAACGCTAAGCAAGGTTGAAGAACTGATTCTTGACGACTGGTACCCGCAGACGGAGGAAGGCAAATGGAGAAGAACTGGTAACCGCAATTTCTAAGAGCTGTGGGTAGTCCGCAAAGCATAAATCCGTCGACTATACTGCCCCGACCACATCGAGCGCATCGACTTCAACGCTGCGGCAAAGAGGGTCTTCGATCCGAGCTTCCTGGTTTGAGAAGGAGCGTGAATCTCGAGTATACAGTGAATATCGGGCCAAGCAGCCTGCCCATGAGCGCTACCGATGGAAACTGAGGCTCGGACACTCCAGAGGTATAAGTAACCATGATGCAGCTAAGTCAAAGGCTGCTGTACAGCTTGTCAATACAACTATAGCTCGTTTCATGATCTCATTAAAAAGGAATGCAAATTTTGTCGGTGCTGTCTCTGGGTATAAAACTCCCGCAAAATCCCCAGGAATCAACCCGAAGACGACAGGAACATCTGATTCTCCTTAAATCATGACAGCAAAGGTCGGTGATGGCCTGTGGCGTTGTGGGTACGTACGTCGACCCCAACGCACTTGACTTATGACATCGTAGATTCGATCCCTGGTCTGAGCCACCTCTAGCGGCGCCTCAAAGAGTACATCGGTCTAGAAAAAAGCTTTTCTTATACTCGGCCGTTCGGAATGGGCAAAAAATTGTAGGTCCCTTCCACGTGGGAGAATAATAGCACGCACAACACGAGTGGTTGCTGAGAAGCCAAGTTCTTGTCCTCTACGGTCTGTAGCGCCACCCATACATAAGTTCGGTAAAAATTTGTTGAAATTATTAAAACGTTCTATTCAAATAATGGTAGTAAAACTTCATTACAACGGGTCCAGACCTAAGTGTGAAGTGGCCTTATCGCGTCTACCCATATACCTAGCAATTTATGGAGATTGGTATGATTGGCATGTGAGACAAATTAAACAACTTTCATGACCTTTAGATCATTTGGCTCCAACAGGACCGTCCCAAAAGACACACAGCTCTTATATCAAGTAGAGTTTGAGAGTCATTATGTCGGTGAATGTGGTATCAGCACAGAATTGCCAATTTCGCCATCATTTTAAAACCGCAAGATTTTAACCGATTTCGAGCGAACAAAATGGAAAGGGTTTCCTTACAAAGGTTGTGGGTAACATCGGACACGCCACAACGAACAGTCACTTAAATTGTTTAAAGAATGAGTTCCATAGGCTTCGTCCTTCCACCACAGCCAGGGGCGGCCATCATTCAACCGACATCTTAAAAATCGACGTTTTAACAAGCATAAGCAGTAAATTTGTTTTCCACTAAAAAAATATCAAAGGAAAGTACATAAAAACCACCCTGTATCACATAACTTAAATTACAAACAACAAAAGTCAAACCTCATTGACCAACAATACGACCATGGGAAGTTGTAATAAAAAAGATTCTTATCCCAAAAATATTGTACCACAACATGTGTTCCTCAGCCATTTGCCCAAGGCACAACAACATAAAAGCCAAAAAATCCGGTATGCTCATTTCTACAAATCAAAAACCAAAAAAAACTGAAACCATAATGACAATGCTGTCACCTACTTTACCACCCTATCGTTGCCTCATATTTCCAATGTTTGCGCCATTTCCATTCGTATTTATATGCCCAACCTGACCATGTGATGGTAGTTTACATACTAGCGCAAGAGGAGTGACCACACACTAGACGCAAATGAGTAATCCGTTCGAAAAGGCGACCGAGTAAAAATATCGCCTTGAAAAAATCGAGACACACATACATTCACTTATTTACACAGTCTCTCTTTTATAAACAAAATTTCATCTTTCAGTTTAATTGCATTATGAACTTACCCTTTGTTCGACAAAATTGAAAATCCGAAAATAATTAGTTTAAATTCATTTTCTTCTTCTCCTTCTTCAGCTTCTTCTACTTCACTTATTTATTTTTCTTGTGTGTTTTTGTATTAATTTTTCACTGAACCAAGAGCACCGCACATAGAGACAATGCAATATGGAAATTGGGCGAATTCGCTTTCGAAAGAATAAGAAAAAAAAACATAAAATATAAATAAAAGAAGCTTCTGATCTATTTTTGATCTCCTCTACTCGTTATCTCCTCTCGTTTTGCGGAATAAATTTCTCATTTGTTTATTTACTTTCGAATTTCACCGAAATTCAAATTGGTCTAGAATCTTATTTTCAAATCGGCTACATTCCCTTTGCATGTTGCAATTGCAAACGTAACGGTTACTATTTTGTGGACATGATCACAGCATATTCGTGTGGGATGCTAAAATTCATATATTCTCTGTGTACGAAAACAAGTTAAGAGAACAAATCTCGTCTCGTCATCGTTTTAAATAGTCGGCTTTTGAATGACTAACGCGACAGTTGACAGCGAGATGCATGTCATAAATAAATCCCCGCATGCAACGCGAGTCTCAGAAAGCAAACCAAAAAAAAAATCTAGCATAAAATATGCGTGGAATAAAAATCCCTTTGAAATGAATATGAAATTTTGATTTATCTCGATGGATACGGCGTATTTAACATTCACCTCTCATCGGTCTACCTACACACGATCATAACGTGTCACTCGTATAAACAGTCGTCTTTTTGAATATTCCGAAAGGGGCCAAGAGCCGCCTTGAATGTATTTTTTTTTTACTCTCCCTCAACCGCTGAAAGTCCGTGAAAATGTTGAAATAACTTTGAAATCTAGTGTCGCCTAAAAATCCATAAAAACTCTTACATGTTTTGCTTCTTGACAAAGTGGAGGCAAAAAAAAAATGAAAAACCAAAAACGAAAAACGAAAAACTAATCTGTGCCAAGCAACTGAAATTTATTCCTCACGCAGAAAACACAAAAAAAAACTAAAAAGAATCTATACGTACATTTAAGCTTTCAGACTAACAACTAACGTGGAAAGTTATAAAATATTTTTAGTTTCAGACACGAGTATCTATGCTATGTAGCGCATATTTTTTTCCATTTTTTTTTGTGTGTAGTTTTATTTATATTTTTGTGTCATTGCGTCAATATTCTCGTCTCGTATCGTGTGAAATCACCAAACTCTAATATGTATCGGCATTCGGCACACACTTTGACACTACGTATGAGTACTCATCGGTGAAATATTACATTTATTTTTACTCTTTTTTTTCCTTAAATTTCCGCGTCGGGATTAAACTCGAGTCAGGGATCAGTTAGAACTATGTTCACAAACCATTAACACTGCATTGACTGTGCATAAACCGATTGACCGAATGGTGGGCTAACAACCATCTCAAAGTGCCAACGAAAAAAAAAATATGAAATGATGAGAAGAAATACACACCTTCAACGTTCTGACCGCACGATAAAACTGACCTTAGCATCCAAACCGTTCGTTCTAAACTGAAACGTTTTGCGGGCCACATTTTCAGCACTAAGGAGTGTTTTAACTTTTTTTCCCTTGTCTGTTGTGTGCTATGTGTATCGCACAGGCGTGTGTATTTTTTGTTTGTTTCTTTTACAACAACAAGCAATATGGGCAATTTTCGTTTTCCATTCATTCCTTGCGGAAAAACGAAACCGTGTGCTTTTCCTTTAGGCGTACATTACTTGGGGATGGACTTTCTCTCTCGGTGTAATTTCTCTCTCTCTCTCCTGCAGAAGCTACAGCGCGCACTCTATACACAGAGAGAGAGAGAGCGTCAGAAATTGAGAGAGTTTGTTTGTGTAAAGAATGAATGGAAATGGGTGTAGCAGGACGTCCTTGGCATGCAGTGGGGCTTCTCTTTAAAGTCCCTTGAATTGGGTTAATATTCGATGTGCATTTACTGTGCATCCTTGAAAGTTTAAGAGATCATGGCAATAATCTCCGTATCATAAATCCAAAAAGAGTACAAAAATCGTAGATTACCCGCTGAAATTCAAAACGTACACAATCGGCCGGGGTGGACGTATGTAATTGCGTACATTTTGTACAGACTTTAACTATTTAGTAGATTTGGGAGGGGGGCTTGTGCTTTTATATAGAAAGTACATTTATATGCTTTTTATGAAAAAAAACCATAGACGCCCATGTAGTTACACCCATTTACTCAGCGTTGTATCATGTATAAACAACGTTTGGAAAATGCGTGTAAAATGTAACGAAATAAGGCCAGTTATCTTCTCAGAATTTGTACGAAATATCGAAACACACAAATTCCCATCCATCACAACTCAGAAAAAAAAGGGGCACGGTTTCAAATGACTTAATCTCTTGTTGCTCGTTGGCGTGACAGGTGAAAATGCTAAATGGATATGTACCCCAAGCCAACACGCGTTTGTAACAACACCTATCATAATATAAAACCATTTGTCTTTGCAGACGTGTTCTTTTTCTTCTCTCTTCGACAGGAGCTTTTCCTTCTCTTTAAAAAGCTCCTGCTTGCGTTTCCATTTCCATTTTGCACTCCCCAACACAATCGCATCGCATGTACACATGCATAAATTTCGTCAAAAACAAAGCAAAGAACAAGGGAAAATTTTTCAATAAGGAAAAGCCTCAAAAATGTAGTAACAAAAATTTTGTTTAGAAAAGTCGTATAAAAACAGAATTGAGGAAAGCCTAACCAGAACGAAGAGAAGAACGAGGATAGAATGGTAGATTTTTCTGTTTGTCTTTATTAGTTTTGATTTTCAACCACCTGCCTGTCCGTTGCCTATCCAGTCAGTTTTACCGGCATTCAGTTTGGGAGCAGATTTAACGCAATCGCATCGCAGCATTGATGGGTGTTGGTTTACTGTGTAGCGGGCTCGCAAGCACGAAAAGTTTGGGCGGAAAATAAATGGAAATGCTGGTGTTCTTGTGGAACACTGACACATTACATGTAATTTATGTGATTTGAAACAAATCAGGTACGTGTTTGTTATCGTTAATTCTTCCATCCCGATGACTGCGTTTTTGATGTTGATATGTGTACACCGAGGTTTTTGTTTCGTTTCGCCGTCGTTTGCCGGTCGAAAAGTGTGGACGTGGTTTTTTATTATCCTGCCACTGAATATTTTCTTCCGAGTTTTGGGACACTGCCAACATCGGCCCTTTGTGACACCATGCTTAGCTCAGTGAAATCACTAACCAGACGTCCTTCGACATCGCAAACCAAGGTTATTAATGCCTCCCATCGCACCACATCTTCATCTGTCATTCGTGTCATTTTACAACAATGTCCTACTCGCAATTAAACCGGGCGAGTGCGCTTGAGGTGAATCGCGGAACAAATTTGCTTTTGTAATAAGGCACGTTGTTCCAGCGGATTGCCGACGAACTAATCACATCAAGCTTTATTTAACGTTTAGTTGAAGCAAGTGGAATGCACGGAAGCTCTTAATTGGAAAGGTATGAAGAGACCGTGCCTTCGTGCACCATCTGGAATCTCACAGTCGTATGGCAACCACAAGAGGAGAATGTTGAAATGTCTGTAGACGTTCGCTTCGGGTGGAGTACGACTGAATCGAGTTAATTGCAGATTGACTGTCGGGAGTTGTGGAAAGTGGAGACAGGTCTTGACAATTTATTTTATATTGGCGGCATGTAATCTAGTCAAATACTGTACTCGGAAGGGATGAAGTTGTGCAAATGTGCACAAGAAGTGAGAAAGAGAGAGTGGACGAAATAAGAAAAATCCCCAATGTGACTACAAAGTCTCGGGAAAAAGACTGGACTCACATATTCGTTCAACAATGAAAACTCCGTGGCCATGGACAGTGTTCACATTGTAGTGGTTGCCGGATACTGCCCCATTAAAACCGACACAATACAGCCACATCCCCGTTTCGCTGAATTTGTAATGATATGCTTTAATAAAAAGATCACAGACGAAAAGCCAAGTTCTTACAACTACCTAAAACATTGAACTCGAAATCTCCTGATACTCATACGTATCAGTGTCGAATGTGTAAAAAAATTAAAAAGCTGTAGTTTCATTCTCCTTTGATCACATCTTTTCGACGAAAAGAAAGATCCTTTGGCGATCTGATCATTTTAGGGAGTTGAATTTAAGTCTCATCCACACACTCACTTACTGGATAATCCAATTCGTTGGCTATTTCTACCGCACATGTCAAACCGAACAGCGACAATCGCTGACTGTCTTACTAACGTACTACAAAATAGTGTTTCTGTAAATTTGCCACCGACAGTGTAGCTCGTGGAGTTCGGGGTACGTCCGTGGAACCCAACACACTTGAAGCTCGACGTCGTAGATTCATACTAACAGATTCATACTAACAAATTAATTTTTACGGCCCCACCTCTTTCGACTCGATTGACAAGCTAAAGAGTATTTTCTGTCTAGAAAAAGTTTCTCAAGCCTGGCCGTACGGAATCGGCATAAAACTGTAGGTCCCTTCCATTCATAAGAGAAGAATAGCAACCACAACACGAGTAGTTTCTGACATGGCCCATTATAATTTGCCATCCACAGCCAAATTTCCCAAATTATAATAGTAAGTGTCGAGCCAATGATGGGCAAAGTTCGTTGACGGCGCATTAGTTGACCATCACACTTTTGGTTGTCAAATTCGCTCTTAGTAATGCCATTGAAAATAATATTTTGCATTAACATCACTCTCTATTAAGTGTATAATTTGTATGGTTTTCCATAAGCTTTCTATCACCCGTAGCATAAGACTGCTGTTCTCCCCTCTGGAATATTTATGGCAATTGTATTTATGCAATGAAGTAATATAATTAGTTACTAACTTACTTATCAGGCTGGTGACCCATGAATAATCCGAGCTCGAGTAATTGCTGCGAAACTGGAGACAGCTAGCTAAAGATCGAGCTGGCTGGAGACGCTTGTTGGTTGAGGCCCAGGTCCATCCCGGACTGTAGCGCCACCTTAAGTAATTAAGTAAGTAATTGCTGCCTCCCATAGCTGAAGGTTCTGAGCCCGCTGCTTCTAGTCATCAAGGCCAAGCTGTCTTGCATCCGCGATGACTTGATCTTAATACCAGAGGTTCGGTCTTCCTCTCCTTCTCGAACCAGGAATCTTGGATTCGAAGGACCTCTTAGCTGGAGCGTTGTTGTCCATGCGCTCGCCAGTGTGGTCGACGGAGTTTTACCTTCCGGACTAAATCCACTTGCTGGTAACTGGTATTATATTCCCCTTCCTTGCAAACGGGACCATAAATCCGACGTCCTCATTGACCTTAAGACCAGCTCGTTTTGCCTCTTCGTCAATTGCCGTAAATTTGGGTAAAGTGGCCCCTGATTTTGACAATGGTAGCCTCGCCCACTTATTAATCGGCTCTTTCGTTTTCCGGAAAACCTATTTTTCCAGGAATCCAGCTTGTGGTAACGTTTCATCTATCTATAATATCCTTTAGAAATGTGCAGATGTGTGTTTTTAGCATCTTGAAGTAGGGTTAGGTTACTAGCTGCATAAAAAATCGGCGGCATACTTAGACCATGTTGGTCAGACTACCACCACTGATCGGCAACTTCAGTGATAGTGCTGTTAATTTGATCCCAACGGCTCACTATAGGTCTACTGTCTATCGCGGTCATTGATACCCTCTTGAATCGCTGTAACTTTTGCCTGCAAAACACTACACTGTTCCAGTAGACCAATACAGACACCCAAATCTCTGGTGGGCTGTCGTATACCCTGTATATACACTGTAACCTGCGAATGCGATCGATTCAGAGCTGTCTGTGTCCATCAGGTTTTATATTCGCCGCATTCGTCTTTCATGAGGATTATTACTTTGTGCTTTCAAAGTCCTCAAAAGGCGTCATGTAATGATTTTCGAGTTTCGAGGGAAGTTCCATACGCCCTTAAATGCATTTTCCCATTGGTTACATTCCTTCAGTCTTACTGCTGAACGCGTAGGATTCCTTCAGTCCTGAGTGTTGTCAAAAGTTCCTATAATACAGATGCAAGCCGATATTTGATTCTCTTCTTATTCTAGTCAGATTTGTCTGTGGGCCCGTGGCGTTGTGGGTATGTGCGTTGACCCCAACCTCGACGTCGTAGGTTCGATTCCAGCTCTGAGCGACGAAAATAATTTTCACGGCCCCACCTCTTTCGAGTTATTGACAATGCTCAAAGAGTATTTCCTGTCTAGAAAAAGCTTCTTAAACTTGGCCGTTCGGAGTCGGCATAAAACTGTAGGTCTCTTCCACTCGTGAAAGAACAATAGCACGCACAACATTAGTGGTTGCTGAGAAGCTAGGCCCTGGCCCTTTACGGGCTGTAGCGCCACCCATATATATATATATATATATATATTCTAGTCAGATTTGTCTTACCTTCTAGTGCCTCCACTATACTATGACGTCGCAAGTCAGCACTGGCCTAGGAAAATATACTTTTGGAAAATATTAGGAAAAAAGCGACCACCGACTGAAAATCACATGAACAAGAACAGCTTCGACCGCTTTTGACAATGTCCACGTTTCTGCGCCATATAGCAGGACTTGGATGGTTGAAGTTTTATAGACCGTTACTTTAGTTGTTCAAGAGAGGACTTTGTTTATGAATTGAAAATTAATTCAAAGAAGCAGCGATTGGCTAATGATTGGTTATTCTTCGTTTGGTGTCGTTGTCTGAATTTATCGCGGGTCCTATGTAGACAAAGTTTTTCACTATCTCAAACTTATATCTGCCTGTGTTGACATCATATATTTAGTCTCTTGCTACTAAACTCCTCTTGGTCGCCTTATTCACAAAAGCGTCATTTATATCACGCTGCATTCATCCTATGTCAAGATCGTCAGCGTATGCGAGTTGTTGAACAGACTTTTGAAAGGTTGTTCCTCTGGTGTTGACGTTCGAGTTTTGAACAATTGTATCAAGAAAAATGTTAAAGAAGTCACAGTAGTACCAGCTTATAATTGAATTATTGCCGAGTAGGTGTTTTAAAATCATTAAAAACTACATTGTCAAAATCCAGCCCTGGGCTCATCTATCTAAATTACAATTGTGTTTTATATAAATTTGTGTTGTAGCGTTCACATAATAATACCTACGTAATTAAAGGACTCTCCTTGTGGACATTTCTCCAATTTACACAATTAAATAGATTCAATTTCATAATCGCTGTGAGGTAAACTGCGCTCAGTTGGGGAAAATCCAAGCCCCCTAAAGGTTTAATCAGTAGATTACCATATCTTGAGTAAATCAAACATCCACCAAGCTCTCTTTAATTTTCCTATTCCTCCAACTTAATTTCTCTCATTGTCCGAAAAGAAATAATTTGTATCACTACAAATTGAAACTTGGTAACTAATACAAACCACGAAAATGTTCAAGTTCTTCTCCATTCGTGCCCCGGGGAAAGTCCTCATCTTTCCCACCGTGGTTCATTAAAGAGTTATGCTTGCTTCGCAACTTACAAACTTAAATCCTAATTCATCCGATCCGCCGAACTTTGCAAGTCACTTGACTACGCTTGAACCGCATGCAATGCGGCACAAGCTCTGACCGCGAGTACTACTTTTACTTTCTTGACTCGAAAAGAAGGTGGTCTGGTAGTTCCCCCGAGACATTACACAATTATTGTTAATTTATTTCCGCATTACTTCGGTCAATCCCGTAAGCAGATTAAAGTTTTAATCGAACGAAAAAAGGATCGTATTAGCTGTAAGGGATTATTAGATGAAGTGAGGCTCGCGTCTATCCCGTAATGCAGTGCCGCACAAAAATGGGAAGAAGGAGGCGGATACGGGGAAGGAAAATATGAAGTTAAGTACTGAGAAAATTAAAGCAGCAAATCAATGAGGACTATTAAATGAACCAACTTGAATAAATTGAAGAAATCGATGTCGAATCTTCAAATGCAAAAGGATTGTTTTTTTATTTTTCGGAGAACTTGTGTAAAATCCCATATTAGGTAAGGTCAGTTTAAGTGAAAGTGCCTGAATGCAGCGGGCAGTCACATTTGAGCCAAGGTAAGCTCTTTGTGATACCCGCGAATTGACTTATCACTAACACTGGAACCAGTTTACTTTTATTGAAGCGAGCTGAGCTGACTTGTTAAGGTCTTTAAGACTATTGAAATAGTAAGCCGCTGGGTGTAAGTGCCTAAAATTTGCCAGAGTGCTACACGAGCAGAGTTTGTTATTAGTGGTTTCTCCCTCCTCTTCATCCATGTAGCCTCTACAAAAATAGTTGTAAAGGGTGATTTTTAGCTATTATCTTTGTGGCAACACTGGTTTAAAGAGCTGACTCACGTTTCGTTTTTTGTTTCACTGTCAAACATCTTCAGTTTGGTCTATAATTTAACCATGAATAGTCTTACAAACGAAGAACGCTTGCAAATTATTGAATTTTATTATTAAATGCGTGCTCTGCTAAAAAAGTTGATCGCGCTTCATTCATTCTTCATTCTTCTTCATCGACGAAGCTCATTTTGGCTCAATGGGTACGTAAATAAGCAGAATTGTCGATTTTGGAGTGAATATCAGCCAGAAGCATTGCAAGAGCCAGAAAAGTGTAGCCAGAAAAAGTCGGAGTTTGGTGCGGTTTATGGACTGGTGGTACCATGGGACCGTACTTCTTCAAAGATGATACGAATCGTAACGTAACTGTGAATGGTGAGCGCTACCGTGAGATGATATCCAACTTTTTTTGGCCAAAATGCAAGAGCTTGACTTTCATGACATGTGGTTGCAACAAGACGGTGCCACATGCCACACAGCACGCGCAACAGTGGACTTATTGAGAGGCGAGTTCGGTTAACATTTTATTTCACGTTCGGGACCGGTCAATTGGCCGCCTAGATCGGCGATTTAACGCCTTAAGACTATTTTTTGTGGGGCTATGTTAAAGCTCATGTATATACAGACAAGCCCGCTTCAATTGACGCATTGGAAGACAACATTAAAGCATTTATTCGTGAGATACCGGCCGAAATGTTGAGTAGTATGCCAAAATTGGACTAAGCGGATGGACCATTTGAGGCGCAGTCAAGGTCAACATTTGCATGAAATAATCTTCAAACATTAAATTATATGCCCCGTACTATCGATTCAAATAAAGATTTCATTGAATTTTCTGAATTGTATGTGTTTTTTTTTTTAAATGCTCCTAAAGCTTTTAAAAAACCACACTTTATAAGCTTTATAGCTTTATGTACTTCCTAAGGAGATGGCAGAATCCTCCGTTTGTTAGAGAAGAGGTTGTTCAACACTTTGCAAGTTCGACGGCTGTGCAATTGCCAAGTACGTCACGTCTAGGCCGGATAAAAAGGAAGCCCGCATCGTTTTTGAATTGAACATCACATAGTCCAGGGATTTGATAAAGACCTGACTCTCCAAGCAGATGGTTACAATCCTTTTGGATATTACATTGTTCTTAAGCCAAGGAACGCTTATCTGAAAATCGCTACAGTCATCAAGGAGCCTTCGCCCCTTCGACCGCTTCGATTCGTCTGCGAAGATACGGAGGAGATCACTCAGCGTCTAGTTGTCATGATACCTAACCTGATTCTCAAAGATAGCTTGGGGTAGGAGGAGATTTTCGTAAAGAACAATTGAGTGGCTGATGGTAAGTCTTAAAGTCAATTTGAGTGTTTTAAGATTCTAGGCTGTGCTGACTTCTAATTGTTTGCCAATAAAAATCACATATTGACGTTGTTAAGAATTGTTACGCGAAAATTTAACTCAATGGAGAATGGAATAGGGAATGGATCACCCGTTGGAACTATTATAAAATGATTATGAACGACACGACAAAATTACAGAAGTTTATTCACACACTATACTGAGCGTGAATAAGAAAGGTTTCCCTGCTTACGTTTTCGGCAAATACTAGTACATTTTCGATTAAAATAAGTTGTTTGTTATGAAATGCAACTAATACACGTCAGTGTCGTGGCATCCATCGGTCGAACATGTCAAATCAAAGGACTGGATTACAGTCCAAGCAGAGCATTCCAAGGGACGCCAACTGCCACTTGGCCAGAACATCGGGCAAGTAGATGGGAAAGTATCCAAAACAACGTTTCCACCAATCAACTTTCTGGAATGGGGAACTTCTGGTTAAGAACCAATTCGTCCACCAGTGAATACGAATTGTATATGCAGGTAACATTTCACCACTCACCACGGATGACATCAGAGAATACAAATACAAGGCATTTATTAGGCGGCCATCAAATGGTTCTTAAAATCCCAGATCAAATAGACGAAAATTGCTAATAACATTTTCGTGGACATTTCATTCCGTTGCTAATAAACAAATAAACAAATATCCATCAAACGAGTTGTCAGGCACAAACGCAGATATGTATTCGAAGAGAAAATATTAAAGCTTATAAAAGACAGATTTATTGCCTTTTAACGTCAAAATCCGCTCTGTCTCCACGTAATAAAACGTTCTCTTTGCACAAACCGATACAATACATGCACCATAAAGATGTCCATCAGAAACTACAAATAAATACAAAGACTCGACGATAAATGAATAACATTTATCGCCAAATGGAAATCACGGGAAAACAGCAGCAGCACTGTAATTAAATGAAATATTCATATTTCCCAAGTATCACCCGACAGTGACTGACCTTTCACACTAAAGTACCGCAAAGTCTTCCAGTACAGGGTGCAATATATCCGGACAACAACCGCTTCACAGATGTTGACAGATTTATGTCGAATGAAATTAATACCCGTCCTTGACTTGAGAAATATTGATGACACCAAGCTGGACAACGATTTTTTCCCACAATGAGTGAACCAAATTACTTGGATTGGTTGCAGTCTGATAAGGGAATCGGCCCCTTCACTTGGATTGTGGAAATCGTGTTCTGACAATTCGATTAAATGGGCCAACAGTCATTCTCCTTGTGTTGCAAATCTGAACGCATGTTACGTGGACGAGTGTAAAGAGAGCATTAAAATGGCATGTAAGGTCTGCAGAGTTTTTTTCACACTTTCACGGACGTTTCAAGGAATACCAGCTTCATGGTGCAAAGATAAATGTAATCAAGTGTTCCGGAAAATATGGCTTGATTTGTAGGATCACCATTTCTGGGAAGTGGAGCAACGCTTTTCTGTTAACTTAGGTTTTTAACAGGTCATATTGGTCATTTAGGAAACAGACGGTCCCCAGGGTGCAGGTACTCCAAACTAAATCAAAATTCTTAATTCTTAGTGTTTATCTTCTATTGATATCCCGTGACAATTCGACTTAGAGAAAGTACACTCAGTCCTATCGGGGAATACGGAGTATCTGAAATTCACTTCAGCTGTAATAAGTGGAAACAATCAATCAAAATTCAAATTTTGAGCAACCCAGAAACATAAGTGAAATAAGAAAAATGGCTTATAGGCATTTGATAATGAGGCCGAATTAGTTTCTAGCAGAAAAGACTAAAAAGAGTGAAATTCTTTACAACAAACGCCCAGGTACGAAATGAATTTGCTGCGTTTGAGAAATGTCGAAGTTTGTATGGGGTGATTTAATTCGAATGTTTTCAACGATGGCCTCAAAACGAATGTGGTGAACCTGGTGAACCTGGGCCTCGGTAAGCAATCCTCTCCAGCTGGAACGATCCTTAGCCAGCTGCCTCCGATTTCGCACTCGAAGTTGGTTGAGGTCATTCTCCACTTGAGTGCGCCATCAGGTTCGTAGTCGTAATCTATTGCGTTGTCCCACTGGTTCGGAGTTGAAGACTCTAAGGGATGGAGCAGTGTTGTCCATGCACTTTACATAGTCTATTCACCTTAGGCGTTGAATCCGTAGACGCCTGGCTAGACTTATGTCGCTGTACAACCCGTACAGTCCGTGGTTGAATCTTCTCCTCCAGTACCCGTCAACACAAAGAGGAACAAAGATTGAACGCAGAACTTTTCTCTCAAAGACACCAAGCGCGTCTTCATCCGCTCATGAGATAGTTCAGGCTTCCGCACCATAAAGCAAAACAGGGACTATCAGAATTTTATATAATGTTAGCTTGGTCCTTTAAGAAGTGGGCTTTACTAATCAATTGCAAGGTTCCGGTCCCGGTGAGTTCATTACCGACCTTGATGGAGCAGCGAGAAATCTCCATCGTCATTTTGCACAACCTGACGAGACTGGACATGGCGTTGTATAGCTCGTCTCCATACACGCTGTTATATGCGACCTTAAAGTCGACAAATATCTGGTGGGTGTCGATCTGCATCTTTTGGGCGAATATGGACAACTGGAAGTCGATGCTGATAATCTAGAAGAAAATAGTGCCTGTAGACTTGTTAATGTTGACTAGGACCCAAATATCAACGTCAGGCAGAATGTTTCGCCCAAGTTACATGATAAAAGAAAATTTCGTCCTCCAGGCCTAGATAAATACAAGATAGCAATATCAAGACTTACGTCCAAGAACACTGCTTTGAAGGCAGCTGGAGATGATCTAATAAGGCACATGCACCAGCTCTTCATAAGATAAAGTCTGAGAAAAGCGTGCCCGACCAGTATCGTTTCAGTATCGTTTTTTCCCACTTTCATCAAGGTTGACAACGAACTCACCTTGGCCTTCAATGACATACAAGTTTTAGTTAAAGCGACTCGCTACCATGTATGAGAAGATCGTGCAAAACTTACTCACGAACAATAGAGGCACCATCTTCTAGAATTCCGTACAACTATTAGCATACGCTGATGACATTGACAGTAGTTGAGCTCTCAATGAGGCGGTAACTGACATTGAGACGGAAGAGGCTAAAATGAGAACGGCAATGAATGAGGTCAAAACGAGTTATTGGCTGTTGTCAGGAAATCAAGTACCACATCTTCCTCTTGAACAGAGCGTCACAATGGGTATCTATAACTTGGAAGTAGTTCATCATCTCATCTCCTGCAGACCCAACACAGTTGTTAGAACTTATTCTAAGTTTGATCAGCACCGAGATCAAACCGATATGTCGAGGGTAACACTGATGTCGATGGTGTAGTACCAATGATAAGACTTTGAAGTCGGTTCGCATCAAGCCGTGGTGTATGTCCCTTAGTGTCATAGTAGGTTCGTTCACAATAAGCCCGGTTAAACGACATGTCGAATGAGCAAACAATAGATTGTACGTAGTTTCAAGGACTTCATTCATGAGGCTAATTTCGTGGCGTCAACATCGAAGCCCATGTTCTTCTTTCAATGATAGTGAAGCCCTACATAAGCAAAGGACCATAAAATCTACCGAAAAACCATATCATTTTCATTTATCTGATGATGATGCTGATACCCACATGTTGGAATCCAAAACAGAATGAAAATTTGTTCTGCGGTCGTGCCAGATGTGTTCACATTGTATTGTCATATTGTGCTACCTGCTTTACGAACGAGGGAAAAGTTGAACAATTTGAAATTCTATACGATCGTCGTTACGACCGTCATACGGAGCGTTCACATTGGTACAACCAAGTACAAAACAGTCTCTACAAACCATCTTGTTGGACATGTTCAATTGTGTGTAATAATGTGAACTTAAGAACGTAATAAAGAAGCGCCACCTTCGTTCCTTCATTTTACTCGTCCTGATAGCTGTTTCTATGGGCTCAAGAGGTAATTATATAGTAGAGCCGTCTCTCCAAGGACCAATTTGATTCTATAGACATCCATCATCCTAGCCCTGCTCTACGGCGCTGAGACATGAGCAATCTCAAGAGTGGATGAAGAAGTCTAGGAATCTTTGGTCCTATTTGCGTTGATTGGATTTGGAGGAGAAGTTCACACACTTAGCGTATGAACAACTCGACTTCAGTCCGAAGAGTCTTCGAGTCCGCACATGTGGAGCAACGCCAAAGAGGACGTTCGCGTCTGTGGTGGCGCACCCAAGTGGAGGAGAACTTCAACCAAATTGGCGTGCGAAACTGGAAAGAGAACTAGATCACTTGCTGTGTACCCCCCTATGTACCAGATCCCGACCCGATCACATGGGTCCATCCAAGGATGTAGCTAACACAAGCATTTCGTCCACTCCAACTTTTTCTTTTCATAAGCCGATTGCTAACTTCTGTTCCCAAATCGAGCGTGAGGGCGTCATATATACTGAGCACCACCATACGCTTCAATAAAAGTAGCCAGGGTACCTATGATGGCATAGACAGCAGCAAAATTGGTGCGTATGACCAAAACTGTGGAACTTCGAGAACACGAACGGTCCTAATTTAATAAAAATGTTCTCTCCAGAAAACTGTATCCCAACTAATCCTGAGCTCACCGTCGCCTTGGTGGACAAGGGAAGTGTGCTAGCTTCGACGCCTATGGTCCTTGACTGGAACCCAAGTCAGCACTTGGTCAATACCAAGAAACAGCCCCCTAAGAGCGTGGTAAAACATTTGACACGCCAATGGTCTTTTCTGGGTTTTACTACGTCTCTCCCACCTCTGGCAAAGCAGAACATAACCATAGAAGCATGAACTGAGACCGTAATTAGTTATTTTAATACTTCTTCATTCGCAGAATAAACACGGATTTCAGTTGTCTTAGCACCGCTTGGGCCTTTTCCCACCTAAATGTGTGTACCTTGCAAAAAAACAAAAATCCGACAGGTATTCCCATATCAACATAGGTAGGTAGGAAGCAACATTCTCACAGGGCTGTCATTAATTTCTGGTGGATGTATTTAATTTTGCAATTGAGGACGAAGGAAACGGTTGGCAAACAGTTTCGTGCTGGCCAATGGTGGGTAAGTGGCGCTGTGGCGGCAATTAATTTATTAAACTCCACTTTCCAGGGGGATTAAACGCTCACAGAAGGTATGTCAACAACTGTCAGCAGGGAGCTTAAGTACATTACATGCTGTAATTATCCTTACATTGATACATTCACTCTTACGGACGAATGTTATTTTTACCTTTGGGCATTTTTGCCCTTTGAAGGGTATGCCTGCCATGCAAACACACTCGTTCCACAATTTGAATGTGTGGGCATGGGGGCTTTACATGGATTATTAATGTTATTTCGTCGCCAATTATGCGATTGCTAACTTGGGGTTTTATTTTGCTCGGGGTAATATTACGTATTATCAGACATCAGACTGTGGGGGGCTTAGATATCAGGTTGGTATTATTTCCGGATAGATATCCTTTGTTTGATTGTCACGGGCTGTGAGTGGGTACTCAGTATCCAATGTCTGCCCTCACACACATCCTATCAGCAGATCATTCAGCTTCGCACGCAGCCCTGGAGGGCCTGGGACTGCACGCGTCCATGGAGTCGTCTGTTTCGCCTATAATTGTTCAATTCATATTGACCCGGCTTAAAGCCCGCGGCATAATTTCTGCGCCGGGCTCGCATTATCTGTGATACCCTTAAGCTTGGTGGTTGCAAAGGGTCTATTCGCTATCCTAAATATCTGTGGTTGATTGTGGTTCTGTGGATGCCCTCGCATGTGCTTCATCAGTTTTGCTAGTTATCACTTCCGTCGAACCACGGGCTTCTCGATAAGTAGTTTATTGACTGACTTGCAAAATTTCAACGTTATTTTGTTGATGTTTGTGTGGGTTTGAGGCATTTTGGAGAGGAACTATCACTTAGTTGATGCCTCCAAAATCTGCCCTTTTGACCTATATTTTCATGTCGGATAAAAAATGTTGCATACTTTGTAGAACCTTAAACTTTGCCTATGACAAACAAACTAGGTAGACTAGGATAGGTTAGGTTGTAGTGGCTGACTGCTAAGGGCAGTCACACTTAGGCCGGAGTAGGCCCATTGTGATACCACGCGGATTGACTTCTCCTAACATCGGAACCAGGTGGTGCTTGTAGTGAAGCGATTTAGCTGACCTATGGTGGCGCTGTTTAGCTCTTTGAGGTTATTGAAGTAGTGGCCCCTAGGCGTAGGAACCTACGACTAACCAGAGCGCTGTACGAGCAGAGTAGGTGATGAGTATTTTCTTCCTCCTTTTTCATCCATGCAGCTTCTGCAGAAATTACTATATATGGGACACCCATACTGCGAGCATAAGTGTCAATTGCACAGTGCCCGGTTATGGCCAGTTTTCTTCTGTGGGACGTTGCATTACAGGGGCAGGGCAAAGTCGATGATCGCTTCCAACTTGGTTGGAACCAACAATGATTCACGCACAGGTCAAGCAAACAGCCAAGTGAACAAAGACCAAAATGGAACGAATGCTCTGACAGTTGTGCGGATGGCCAACAACGCTCCTACGGCAAAAAACAAATCCTCTTATGAAAGAGAATCCTGCTTTTGATCAACGGACAGACGTTCAACAACGATGACTCGAAACGAAAAAGGACGATTTGTTTTTTCATAAACTGCGAAACAGAAAACGCGCTGGTAGGGCCGGGAACAGTTAAGGTTGAAATATAAATCGTGCTCGAAGAATTAAACGGTAACCACGGCCTCCAAGACCCGACACAGGTAACGCGGCACATATTAAAAGAATAAATAGCCCGACGTTCAGTCGCAAAGTAATATACAATTGAAGAATAAGCAAAGCGAGCAGATCTTAAGGTGAATGAGGAAAACATAAAATGTACACTGACGATCGACAACTACATTTCGAGGAAAGGAAGCTATGAAGGAAGGAGTTCGTCTACATCGGGTCTTAGAATCACAGTAGTCTTCTTCTTCTTCTTCTTGTGGCGCTACAGTCCGGGGTGAACCTGGGCCTCGGTCAACAATCCTCTCCAGCTGGCACGTTCTTTATCCAGCTGCCTCCAATTTCGCACTCCAAGTTGGTTGAGGTCTTTTTCCACTTCAGTGCGCCATCGGGTTCGTGGTCGTCCTCTATTGCGTTGTCCCACTGGCTCGGAGTCGAAGACTCTTCGGGCTGGAGCAGTGTTGTCCATGCGCTCTACATGGCCTAGCCATCTTAGGCGTTGAATCCGTAGACGCCTGACTAGACTCATGTCGCTGTACAGCCCGTACAGTTCGTGGTTGAATCTCCTTCTCCAAGAACCTTCAACGCAAACAGGACCGAAGATCGTACGCAGAACTTTTCTCTCAAAACAACCAAGTGCGTCTTCATCCGCTCTTGAGATAGTCCAAGCTTCCGCGCCATACAGCAGGACAGGGATGATCAAGCTCTTATATAAGGTGAGCTTGGTCTTTCGAGAGAGGGCTCGACTACTCAATTGCCTCTTGAGCCCAAAGAAACAGCGGTTGGCAAGAGTTATTCTGCGTTTAATCTCAGTACTGATGTTGTTCGCACTATTTACTTGGGAGCCGAGGTAGACGAAGTCCTTCACTACCTCGAAGTTGTAGCTGCCTATGGTGACGTTCTGACCGAGTCGTCGATGTTGTGTGTCCTTTCTTGATGACAGCATATACTTTGTTTTGCCCTCATTCACAGCTAAACCCATTTTTGCCGCCTCCGTCTCAATACAAGCAAACGCTTCATTGACGGCTCGCTGAGTTCGGCCAATCACGTCAATATCGTCCGCGTATGCTAGCAGTTGAACGGACTTCTGGAAAATCGTGCCTCTAGTGTTGGCGTGTGAGTTTCGCACGATCTTCTCCAACACGATGTTGAAGAAGTCACATGACAGCGCGTCGCCTTGTCTAAAACTTTTTTTGACATTGAAGGTCTCGGTGAGTTCGTTACCGACCTTGATGGAGCAGCGAGAGTTCTCCATCGTCATCCTGCACAATCTGACGAGTTTGGCAGGGATGTCAAAACTAGACATGGCGTTGTATAGCTCGTCTCTATGCACACTGTCATATGCGGCCTTAAAGTCGACAAATAGGTGGTGGGTGTCGATCTGCATCTCTTGGGTTTTTTCGAGGATCTGCCGTAATGTGAAAATTTGATCGATAGTGGACTTCCCAGGCCTGAAACCGCACTGATAAGGACCTATCAGGTTGTTGACGAATGGTTTCAGGCGCTCACACAGAACGGCAGAGAAGATTTTGTA
Source organism: Eristalis arbustorum (assembly GCA_916610145.1). Lineage (NCBI taxonomy): Eukaryota > Metazoa > Arthropoda > Insecta > Diptera > Syrphidae > Eristalis > Eristalis arbustorum. Next base: position 61,903,655 of record OU744318.1, on the reverse strand, counting down.
TGCGATGTTAAGGAGACTTATCCCCCGATAGTTGGCGCAGTCAAAGGGGTCTCCTTTCTTGTGGATCGGGCAAACGATACTAAGATTCCACTCGTCGGGCATGCTTTCCTCCGACCATATCCTACAGACGAGCTGGTGCATGCGCCCAACCAGATCATCTCCAGCTGCCTTAAACAGTTCCGCGGACAATCCATCCGCTCCAGCAGCTTTGTTCGACTTCAGTCTCGATATCGCTATCTTGACTTCGTCTAGATCGGGGGGACGGAATTCTCTTCTGTCGTCGTCCATTGCGTGGAGTGGAACATTCTGCCTGACAGCGGTATTGGTGTCCTCTTCGCCGTTTAACAGTCTGCAGAAGTGATCCTTCCAGATTCTCAGTATCGACTGCGACTCTACTACGAGTTGTCCCTCTTCGTTCCGACAGGCTTCTGTCCGATGTTTGTACCCTTTGGATAGTTGTTTCACCCGCTGGTAAAACTTTCGGACATTATTTCTGCTGTAAAATATCATCGTAAGCATTACCAATTATTGAACGCAGAACGTTTCTCTCGTAAAGACGAAGGGCTTCTACATGCACTACTGAGATTGTCCAAGCACTCGCACACTAGAGCAGCACAGGGATGATAAGGGTCTATAATGTTAGCCTGATTCTTCGAGAGGGGGCCCTACTACTTAATTGCCCCTTGAGCCCAAAGAAATAGCTATTGCCAATAACTAATGCCTTTAATCTCGGTACTGATGTTGTTGGGAGCCAAAGTAGTCCGACGAAGTCCTTAACTACTTCGAAGTTATACCTGCCTACGATGACGTTCTGACCGCGTCGTCGATGTTGTGCATAGGTTGATGACGGCAAATACTTTGTTAAGCGGTAAGCTTTGCTCGTTTTGGCCGCCTTGATTTCAATTTCAGCAAACGCTTAATTGACGGCTCGCCTTGTTGAACCAATCAATGTCGTCCGCGTTTCTTAGCAATTGCACGGAGTTTTGAAAGATCGCGTCATTTTGTGTTGGCGAATGAGTTCCACTTCTGCACAATCTTCTCACATTTCTCTGTTCAATAGGACTTCCCCCTTATTATGGTCATCCTCGGCTCGACATTCAGCCATCAATATTCCCTCCGAGTGACTGTCTGTGAACTAGGTTAACCCTAGGAAGGCGTCAAGAAAAAGTAAGAATAACTTGAAACGAAGTAAATTTATTTTAATTTATTAATAAAGGACTTGACAATGCGTCGCCTTGCCTAACAACTTTTATGACAGCGAAGGTCTCGGCGTGTTCGTTCCCGGACTTGATGAAGCAGCGGGAGTTTTCCATCATTATCCTACACAACCTGACGCGTTGGGCAGGAATGTTGAAACTAGATATGGCACTAGGCAACTAGACATAACTTCTTCTAGACAACCTAAGTTGAGTTAGTAGCAAGAAACGCCGACTGTCGTTTAGTGTCGTTTTTTCTACTAGACGACTGTCGTCTAGTAGACAGTGCGAATCATCACCATATTACTGACTGCAAGTTCAAATCCACCTTCTGTTCATCGGTCATGGACGTTAAATTTCTACTTTCTGACCACGTAATCAAAGACTGAAACTTATTGGAACCAATGTGAATCTTTAACATCCGAAGAACTTGTACACGGGGTCATAGAAATTCTCTACTAAGTCCCCAACTTTGCAGCCTCATAATCCTGTGAAGGATTTCCTAAGCCAGACTTTAGCTGTGCTCAAAAAACGATTTCGTTTCGTTATTGGGTGAACCTAATTTTATCAAATATCTAGTACTGACTAAGAATAAGTGCTGTTTGCGCATTTTTCGCCCAGATTTGTGAAATGATAAAAGGTTTCCTATATGCGAGTCACTCCCAGTGTGAGAATATTTCCCACAGCGAATCCCAATAAGCGCGCACATCACACACATCTACAGATCCCAATTATGTATTCCTTTTTTTTTCAGAAAAAAAAAAAGACAGAAAAGAAACATAAGCCATCCCAGCGTGCTTCCTGAATCCCGGTAATATCCGCCAGATATTGGGCGCATAGTTTCCATTTTTTCTGCTGCACCTGCACCGGAGCCTGGTGATTCAAGTGCACATCCGCAAATCATTGTCCTTCCCCATCCGCTGATATCCGAGGCTGGCCGCTATCGGATAGTAGTCGGGGTTTTTTTTTTACCTGGTCATATTGGTAGACTGTTCGTTCCCCGACCCCGACGTGAACCTATCCGAGGTGGGAACAATGCGGCAGTACGTTAACTTGAGTAGTGCGTAGAGCACGGGTCGTTCGTGTCTCCCCACCAAGATGAGGGCACTCGAACAAGGCCGCTCCAGCGCACTGAAATCCTATTGTTCTTGATGTAAATAAATCTACATATCAGCAAGTGAATTTTTATTGAAATCTGTAGCATGAGACCTTAAAATAATCAAAAATATATTCAGATTACTCCCTTCTGACCAACGCGTTAATTCAAGCCACAAAATATAGCTCGTTGCTGGATTCAACGTGCAGAACAAAAAGTGTACTTCATAAATGCTAATGTAAGTAAATTTCCTCCTTTTTTCTTCCAAATTCCCACTACTTCACAGTGTCCGGCACTTCCTCCTCCGTATCCTGCCCAGCCAGTGATTCCTCATTTTTGCGGAGCGTATTTTTCTGCAGTTTTTCATTCTTTAGGTTTATTTTCGATATCTTTTTTGCCACTCCCCTTTGTTTTTCCCTTTTTTCCGACTTGGCACTGGTTTCCGCTTCTTCCTCTTCACTGTCCGCATCAGCTGGAATAGTCTGCTCAGTGAGTGTATCCATTTGTCCACGGAGTCGTTGTATTAGGTCGCCTTGCCGCCGTCGTATATTTCCCAGGCATACAAAGTCCTTCTCCATTCGTGGCAAGCCTTCACACTTGAATTCTTCAATGCCGCAAAATGCAACAGCGGCAAGTTCACATAATAAACGATCACGCTCGCTTGGATGCGCTTGGATAATTTGCCTTAGCCGAAATTGGACTTTTGCAAAATGCGAGGTAAGAGAGAAAAATGCCATTTGCAATGATTCGTAGTCGTTCTCTGCCAAGGAAATCCGGGATGAAGATTTCAAACATGGAAGACTTGACGTTTTTCGAGCAAATTGACTGGCTTTTGAAGGAGTTTCCAGACACTCAGCCGATGGGTTGCTGTGCTCTTCCGTTGAAATGTAACAGTCGAGGGTGTCCGCGGAAGCCTCTTTCCTGCAGCAAGCTGGCATTTTCGTGAAGGATTACACTTGGCTTTTGTTTTGATACGATGACAATTTATTTCTGCGTTCAATTCATAATCAAACGAGCTAAGGAACTTGGGTATATTGATTGAAGGGAGTTCAGCGATACATTTTCTTAATCACTGATTTTTGTTTACAATCGCATCTGTGGAATGGTGATCCGCATTCTTACACAACTGCATTCGGAGATGTAGGTTGGATGAGTTAAATGGTGTTAATTTCAACACGCTGCCAATAGCGAACTTCGCAAACGTTGAAAGTTCATTCACAAAGAACTCGCGTTTGTGGATCACGTCTGTTTTTCTGTTTATTGATTGACTCATTCGCCGAGACCATGGTGAAAGGAAAATAAAGAGTGCGGGACAGCTTGTCACAACTCGCAATATTTTTGTTTTGTGACGTTACTCAGGGACTGTTTTTGTAAGCGCTCAGGGGTTCGCTTAAATTAACGGTTTTCATAAAGAATTAAAAACAGGAATTGATTAATGGTTGCGCTACAGCCGGAAAAGGGCCAGGGTCTAGCTTCTCAGCAACCACTCGTGTTGTTTGTGCTATTGTTTTGTCAAGAGTGGAAGGGACCTACAGTTTAACGCCGACTCCGGACAGCAAAGTTTGAGAAGCTTCTTCAAGACGGGTAAAGGTCGACGCACATACCCACAACGCCACGGGCCGCCACAAGTCATATGAGTAAACGATGTTAAATCTCCCTCAATTCAATTTTAATGCGTGGAGACTTTCCAGGCAACACAATGTCTCAATCTCCAACAAAATATGAATCGTAGAAGCCTATCGCTACATACAAAACAGTCACATTTGCACACCAAACTTGTTGATGTCAACCTCTGGGATGATCTGGACAAGACTCAATTCACATCTCGAGAGATCAAAAATTGATACAATGGAACGTTTCATTACAGGACTCGGCCACATGCCAGGCAACTTGAACTCTTCTCAAATGTTTCCTCCAGGATTTGCCTCAACCAGCAAGAGGGAGAGATTCCTATTCACATTCCCTGTACCTTCGCTCAGACGTCTACACATGGGACTCCGATTCTTCAGCAATCTCGGCGACCGCAGTGGGGTGCTTATGAAAAGTCTATTCATCCAATTGTTTTTCTGTAAGTGGATAAATGGATAGACTCCTCCGAGATCCACTTGTCAAGACAATGGAATTTTGTTTTCCTCTATGCATCTCCCCCATGAGGAGATGTCCACCATTACTTTGCTATTCACATGTACACTGCACTGTGTTGCTGCAGTCATTGGAGCATAGGGGTGTACAGGATTGTCAAGGAGTCACCGTGTTCTGTTTGTTTAGGAGTAATGTGATTTTTTTGAAGATATGTCGGCTTTGTCAATGAAGCTCGGTGGTGATGGTTTATTTATGAAATTAATTTGATTGCAACACTCTTCGTTGCACTTGTTCGAAACGACTGGAATTATTTATTATTTTCAGTGAAACACGCCCATTTTTAATCCTCTGTTTATACCTGCCATCGTGGCGACGAGTAAATCCTCACATATGCATCCATCCGGGAGTGGTAACTAATGACGGTTTTAATTTGAACTGTTTTAAACCAAAAAGCGCGGACGTTTTTACGTTTTTACGTGTGCATGCAAACAAAAGGCCGTTATTAATCAGGCTGAAAGCAAGTTTGCATATTTTAACAAATGAACGTGCACATCCCATTAATATTCAATGAATTTGTATTAAACCCTTGCAAACCATTAATCGCCATTTATCCAATGGTCTTCTATGAGATCTCTCGACTCGCGTTGCTTTGCTGCGGATTCCGCAGAAATGTGATGACTATTGTTGAGTTGTTGAACGACTGTAATGGTTTATGGTACATATTCATGAATTAATTGAAAATCATGGGAGCATGTAAATATACAAAATTGTTTCATTTAAGCACATCAAATGGGCATTTGGTTGCTTATGTATTTTCTAGGTAAAAAAAACGGAACACCATCAAAAGCCACCCGGCTGAATGTGACACACCCTGGGGAGGGGGGTATAGAATGTAATGAAGAGACTTGGAGCAATTATTCCGATGAATAGAAATTCCTTCTTTAATTAAATTCAGACGGCAGCTAAGTAATTTAAGTCCTAGTTTATGTTCGCCGTGCTCATAGTACTTCAAAGAAAAAACGGCCAAACGTGCCGATGGCGACATATTGCCGTAGGCCTTACCTACGTACGTACGTACACATCCATGACTAAAAGATAAACACTGAAACATTGGCAAGTATGAGACTGGAGCATGAGACAGAAAAAAAAAAGGTTCTCAAATCACTGATGTTGTACACTGGATTATTATTTTGCACTCACCCGGTGGACGTTTTGCGGTCGTGGCAGCCAATTTATTTCCCCTTGAAGTTGTCAGTGCAGAAAAACAGTGGCTTGTTTCCTCTTTTAATTAAGCATCAATGTGGCACCAGACTGCGAGGTGGAAACAGACCGCATGAAAGGACGCAGAGGTGAGGATCTGCCACACAAATTGGACTGACAGCATTCTGATTCTTCATTTAAGGAAAATTCATTTTAAAATAGCTCCTTAAAAATGCCCTTAAATTTATACCCTTAAATTATTGAACGTGTTTTAAGAAATTTTAATTCATCGTTGATGTGTAATTTAAAAAAAGGTTCGCGTGTTTTAATTTTTATAGGTATCCCAACCAACAGTCGCTGCCTCTAAACGCTGGGATCTTCGTTGATTTAGCGCTCAGATTTATACCAGTAGCAACCTAAACACAGTAAACACGGCGGACCGCGGCGATGGCAGTGGCGTGTGGATACTTTAATTTACATTCAATTTAATTGATGATTCAAAGGTGCAATGGAGGCCAGATTCGGATGTACGAAACAACCGGAGACATATACGAAGGTACTGTCTCTCGAACAATCTCGTCTATTCCATCCGGGATCACGTCGAACCACAGTGGACAAACTTGTACCATAACTTGCCGTATGAGGGCCATATAGCGAATTATCTTCACCCTGATATCAACCTTCTTGCCACAGCAAAGGGTTTTCTAGCTTTAGTCGGAGCAATATATATATGTCAAGGATCGCGTTGAGAGTTACCTCGTCACTTTTCACTATGAACTTTTTACTCGTTATCATGTCATAGATCACTTATGCCACGTCTGATTAGATCGACCTCCAACCAAACGCTGTCGAATGCCTACTCCAAATCAATTACACAGGCACCAGTGCATTGATTTTTATTTTTGTTTCACACAATGTGGGAAATTTTTATTTTTATTTTTTTTCAAACATTTTTCCTGTAGCCTCTATTCTGTCTTCTTCTTTGTTTGGCGATACAGCCAGAGGTGGACATGGGCTTCAATGAACAAGGTTCTCCAGCTAGCACGATCTTTCACCAGCTGGCTCCAGACGCGCACACCAAGTTGGTTGAGCTCCGTCTCTATATTTGTGCAGCATCTCGTTCAAGGACGTCCACTGTTGCGTTGTTCTAACGACTCGGTATCGAAGACTTTTCGGGCCGGAGCTGTGGTGTCCGCTCCTCCACAGGCCACCAACGTAAAAAGGTAGTCTGTCTAGTTCCTCAATACATAAGTACCGCTGCAGAGAACGAATCATAAGCGAAAAATACCGCCGGCAATGGATCATAGGGCGTGAACGAGAACTGTTGATATTATTAGAATGATGCCGGATTTCACAGTGCGAGCTTAAGTGTCGATCCTTTGCTAACTCGGAATCAATAGAATTTCGTTTACACTGTGTAACCTAAGTGAAGCATTCCACCTAAATAGTGGTTTAATTTAAGCCAGAAACGGTCACGGTAGCAATGTATCCACTGATTCAAAGGAACATCACCCTACACGGAAAAAAAACAGTGAACTGTCCAAAGAAACATACGCCTACATACACTGATAGACAACCATCATCAGAACCCATGGAAAGCCAATCCTATGACTTTGAAAAGTATGCAAAGTATTAATTAATAAAACGCAAAAACGAAAGCGAATCCTAAGTGCATTGAAAGGGATGGAATTTTGATTAAATCAATTGTGTACAGAGAAGCCATCGATATGTATCTAGAATAATTGGAAAATTATCGAATTATTTTACAACCTCAATGCCTTTCCAGAATCAATGAGCTCATTTTGTGTGGTGAACCGCTTGCTTGTAAACTAGGCATAAAAGATATCTTTCTTTTATTCGTGTCCATCGGTGATAAGACCGAGAAAAGTTCACGAGGCACCAACAAGGGCACGATCTGATAGAAGTCCGTACAACTGGAAGTCATGGAAGTGAGTGGTTCAATGACAAATGCCGGCGGATTCACGTTTGCTTAAGGCCTCCCCCAAGTTCAGGGAAAGACATCATATCCCATTCTCATAACTTACCCCGATTATATGTTCAGCTGGAGTGCAAAACTCAAGCTTTTCCTGGCATCCTCTAGTAATACATACTACTGACACAATATTCAACTCATTTAAGTAATCAAATTTACAAATGTCAAATAGCAATTAAATTGCCTTTTTGTGTATCTCCAGCCAGACGGGAAACCAGACGTGAAACACAAGCGGAATCGAATCCAATCGACTGTGTACTTGTCCCTACAAAGTTTCTGGCTCCCCCTCCTGCATAAGGCGGTCGTGTCCGTTTGAACAACATTAAAGTTCTGCTTAAATGAATAGGGGGTTAAGCAAGTAATTAAAACTTTTTTCACAGAAAAAAAATACCCTTTGAAGATATTTTAATTCATTCGTGCTTCTTATTGCGAGTAGTTGCTGCGGTAGTAGTGCTCCAGTTTTAGGTGCTTGTGGTTGATTGAAGGACTTGATTCCAAATAAAAGCGATTTGTGGTCAATTCAGTCGTTATTCAAACTTTGTTCAAATAGTTTGGAGGGGCTATTCAAAAGTTTGCCTTAAATTTACATGTACAATGTTCAGAAATGAAAACGAGTGGAAAACGGAAATTGCAATGGGAATGGGAATGGAAATGGTGTACACAGAGCATATCTGTGCGGCAAAGAGCTGCCTTATTTGGCGGAGTAAACCCCTCTTTTCGATTCAAATAATTGCTTTCACGGTTCATCCAAATGAGTTTCTATTAAGTGAAGATGACTATATCTGCGAGTAAGTCTGGCAGATTGTAAACGAATGCTGAATGACTTTTGCTTTAATTTGAACTCCATTAGCGGCGAACTTCGCAGCTTCATTTGTTTTACATAACTAATACTGGTGAATTTTAGATTTGAATTCGGAGTCGTTTGAATTCAAAGTCAGTCTTCTTCAAGTATTCCAATTCTGGTTTTATGGAATGAACTCATATGTTTCCAAAGAAAACAATTATAAACTAAGAGGGAATTTAAACTCAGTTACACAGAAACCACGATCCATGGGTAACCCTCTTTAAGTCTGCAGGTCTGAAACGATAGCTCTGCATACTTTTGCTCTAAGTTAGCACTTAACAACTTGTCTAAGCACTGTATTGGAAAGCCTTCAATTTTCAATCCATATCCACTAGATACATTAATTTTTTTTACAATGAGGCTAAAAGTGCCAAAAAAGCAACGTCGAGACTCCTGTACATAATGCATGATACTAGATGAAAGGCAGAAGAAACTAAAATAAAACTTTGACATCGTCAACATCATACATGTAATGAGCAATTAAAAAATAAAAAAATAACACTAATTGGGCACCATTTTATTCCTGAAGTCGAACGGTAATGCCAATCGAAAGGAACCAAGTCAGCATCCTTCTTCTTCTTCTTCTAATAGCGCTACAGTCCGGGGTCACCCTGGGCCTCAGCCAACAAGACTCACCAGCTGGTCTATTCTCTCTTAGCCCACGTACCAAGCTGGTTGAAGTCCACTTGTATGCGCCATTGGCCTCGTAGTCGTCCTCTTTTGCTTTGTCCCACTGGTTCGGACTGGAAGACTCTTCAGACTGGAGCAGTGTTGTCATTGCGCTCTGCATTTCGTACGCATCTTAGGCGTTGATTCGGTAGGCGCCTGACTAGACTCGTGTCGCTATACAGCCCGTACAGTTCGTGGCTGAATTCTCTTCTTCAGAAATCTTTTGAACGCATAACTTTTCTCTCGAAGAGACCAAGGGTGTCTTCATCCGCTCTTGACATACCCCAGGCTTCCGCGCCATAGAGCAAGACAGTAATGATCAGTGTCTTATATAATGTTAGCTTGCTGCTTCGAGAGATAGCTCTGCTACTCAATTGCCTCTTGAGCCCAAAAGAAACAGGGGTTTCAAGAGTTATTCTGCGTTCAATCTCGGTATTGATGTTGTTTGTACTATAAACTTGGCAGCCAAGGTAGGTGAAATCCTTAACCATCTCGAAGTTGTAGCTGCCTATGGTGCCATTCTGAGCGAGTCGTCGATGTTGTGCCACCTTTTGTGGCTTCACAAGCAAGCAAGGAAGCAAGCAGTTGAACGGACTTTTGGAATATCGTGCCTCTTATGTTGACGAGTTAGTCTTGCACTACCTGGTACTTGAAAAAATCACATGACAGCGCGTCGCCTTGCCTACCTTTTTGAGATTAAAGGTCTCGGTGGGTTCGTTAAGACTTCTTGCCTAAGTCTGTCTCGAACAAAAAACAAACCGCACCCAAACAAGCGCTGTCTTCGTTCTTTGTAGCAATCGCCATAATACCTATATGTAACAGTTTTCCATACTCTTTTTGCACGGCCCACCCCATCGCACCTTTTGATGTCTGCCCCATACGCTACTAGGGCCTCCGCAAGTTCATCGGCTATACGTGAAAAAAAACCGAAAATCGTTGTCCTTGTTTCGTTGCCCATGGTCGTCAGCAGTAGGATCATACATATCGGAGGCTTGTTGTCGTTTATGAACTAATGTTTCGTTCACACTGTGGGGAAGTTAACCCCAGGCGAAACCATTGGATCACATCCAAGCGGTGGCACTAAAGGCCCCCCCACGAGCATGTTGTATACACAGCTAGCTTGCTGCAACCAATGGATTCATTAAAACATTTGAAGCTACACTAGACGATCATTTTATATGAAGCTCTGAAACAAAATAGCGAGCTTTCTGTCACGGACCTTTGAAAGTAATTTAATTTTTTAAATGTTGTTAGTATAATTGGCCAAAAGCTGTATTAAATTTTTTTCATCACAGGAACAGAAGAAGTGTCGAGCAACTAGACAAACAATTATACTTAGAGGTAAATGCTGAAGACGGCCACGAATTGGTGGATTCAAAATCAAGAGGCAACAATTGACTAGCTTACAGAAATGCGTTAGCATATTCAAGACATTGAGCAAACTGTGTGACCCAGTTGATCCGACACATCAAATGACGTTTTCAGACTTAACAAAAGGTCTCAGTACAATTAAAAATGGGGTTCAAATTTCTGAAAAATAGATTCCTATGAAGAGCACAAAACAGACTTACACAAACTTTATACACCCCCCCACCCCCCCACCCCCAAGGTTTGTTGCCCTAAGATGAAATTACTTACTTCGCTTATAATTCGTGTTAGATAGTAATAAATGTTTTTGTTATTATGTGTGTTAAAAATGCCTCTAAGTTTCTGTTGACATAAAAACTCCCACGGTGACATTAGAAGGGGCTCAGTACAAGTGTCCAAAACACCTTATTGTCCTTATACCTCGATCAAGAAACCAGTGTCAGATTCAAAATCTTCTTTGTGTGGCGCTAGAGTCCGGGGTAGACATGGCCCTCAACCAACAAGCCTGGATGGAGATCCAGCACGATCTTTCACCAGATGTCTTCAATTTCTCACACCAAGTTGGTTGTTACCCTTCTCCTTGAAAGCGCCACCTTAACCGCGGGCGTCCTCTGTTGCGTTGCCCCACAGGTTCGGATTCGAAGATTCTTCGGGCTAGAGCTTAGTTATCTATACGCTCTACATGGTTCAGCTACCGTAGGCGTTGCACCTGTAGATGTCTACCTAGGCTCATGTCTTTGTACAGCCCGTACATTTCGTGGTTGAATCTTCTCCTTCAGAGCCCGTCACCACAAAAAGGACCAAAGATAGCGCGCAGAACTTTTCTCTCGAAGACACCAAGGACTTTTTCATCCGCTTTTGAGATCATCCATGTATTCGCTACGTATAATCACATGACAGCGCGTAGTCTCGTCTTAAAGCTTTTTTGATATTGAAGGTCTCGGTGAGTTCGTTACCAACCTTGATGGTCATCCTGCACAGCCTGAGGCGTTTGGCAGGAATGTCAAAACAAAACATGGCGTTGTATAGCTCGTTTCTATACAGGCTGTCATATGCGGCCTTAAATATTCAATACAAGTTGGATGGCGTCGATTCACATTTCTTGAGTAATTATCAGGATCTGACGTATTGTGAACATCTGGTCTAATGTGGACTTTTCGGGCCTGAGACCGTACTGATACGGATTACTTACGATACAGTCAAAGGGGTCACCTTGCTAACACTAATTTCAACATTTTATTTTCCTTTTTAACGACACCGGCCACGTATTTAGATTGTATCATGCAATGCGATGCTCTAAGCACTAGACCATGCATGGGATCCTCTTCTTTGGCCGAGTTCATAAGGCTTTCATTATTAAACATTTAAGCGGGTAAAGCAACATCAGCTTCAGCCATCAGAACTGCTCTTTACCACTAACTCCTTAAAGGAGTAGGAGAAATCCAAGTCTCTAGAATCAATCCTGAACAAAGGAAAAAAATACTTTCCTCTCAGCAGGATAGTTTCAAGCACCCAATTCATAGGACCCCATTATCTCCTTCCCGCACAAGAGCTAGCTAGGCATCACAGTAAGAAAAATCTAAAAAGTCATCAGAATCCCCTACGTTTCATCGTTCTATCATCAACATAAAAATTCCCAATTGTCGCCTGTCACGAACACATCAAGAAGAATAAGTTATCAGAGCTTAACACAATTCAATTTAATTAGGTCTATACAATTATGCCCTTAATCACCCTCTAAGCCATGTCCCCATTGCGAATTTTTAAGTGATTGTAATTAAGCGATTATCATTAAAACTCCGACCAACCATCCCTTTACTTCGTTCTTGCCACGCAAAAAGTACAACACGTCGAAGTGCTCTCAAGTCAAACGGATCACGTCAAGGATCACGAAAACTTTTACCTCCCCGCACACACTAGAGAATACAATTTTCATAATTAAGTTCAAAAAAATGAAAAAATAAGAACCCGAAGAATGAAAGTGAAAAGGCTTCGGAAATGAGAAAATTAAGTGAAGCAATAGCGGTTGCCGAGATGGCAAGACAACGATTTTGTGGAGTCTCACGGCGCGGCGATATAGTGATGGATATACCTCATTACTAAAAAAAAGGAACCTCCGCCGTCGTATTAAACAACTTTAAAGATAAGCAAAAGTTTCGCCCAGGTGGGCGAAGAACTACTTTGCCGTGAAGAAAGAAGACGTAAGTGGTGAAGGAAGTTTTAAGCCCGCAATGGCTGCTGCTCTGCATGCAAAGTGTCATTAATCCTGCATTATTCTCAAAAGTGTGTAAGGGTATGGTTGACGAGTGCAGATTAAGTGATTTTGAGACAAAGGGCGAATTAAATTGTTTATTAATTACTAACCTCTTTTTGTTTGCAATTTCCCGTGTGTGTTCAATCCACGTCGATTAAAATTGATGAGGGACACGGTCGTACAATTTATTGCACGGGGAAGCATAAAATAATCATCCCACAATGTGACTCCTGCCTGCAATCAATCGATTTTCAGTGACACGCGACTTTAATGCGTTGGCACACAGACGGGAAGTGAGTTCTTAGCGGTGTTTGCATTTCTTCTTTTTTCATCAATTAAACATCGGGTATATAATTGAGCTGTGCTGCGATAGCTCAGAGAAATCCGTTCTTAAAGGCATCGATAAGCACCCGTATCAGCAAGAGTTTAAAGACAACACTACGAGAGTTAATTGATAAGACAGCGAATTTCCTGCACTTTATCTTAAAAAACACTGCTCCCGCAAACTGCGTTACTACAGATCTAAGCAGCTCCGTCATTAAGTTCCTGTTTGAAGGCCGATGATAGCAGCCTTGTGACTTTAATCAAAAAAATATGCTCCGGTGTAGTGATGGAGCCATTTTTTTTCCATCAAATCCTTTTCTTTGCAACAACCATGTTCAGGCGACACATTCCCCAGATCGTCGATAAATTGCATAGAATAATATCGGGCGATCGAAGAATTGCCTGAAGCTAGAGGCATCTGAAGAGAGATGGTACTTCCGATTTTACATGAATATTTGGACGATGTGCGATGATGTCACTACTTCAAAGGAAAGGCAAAATTAATTAGGCTAAGAGTTGGGAGACTGCGCCAACTATCGGGGGACTAGTCTCCTTAACATCGCCTACAAGATCTTCTCTTCCGTTTTTTTGTGAGCGCCTGAAACCATTCTTCAACGACATTACAGGTCCCTATCAGTTCGGCTTCAGGCCTGGGCAGTTCACCTTCGGCCAAATATAATAATATTCACACTTTATATATTCACACATTATATCTCAAGAGCGGATGAAGACGCACTCGGTCTCTTCGAGAGAAAAGTTCTGCGTTCAATCTTTGGTCCTGTTTGCGTTAAAGATTTCTCTAGAAGAAGATTCAACCACGAACTGTACAGCGATGGATCGATGCCCGAACCAGTGGGACAACGCAATAGAGGACGACCACGAAGCCGATGGCGCACTCAAGTGGAGAAATCTCAAACAACTTGGTGTGCTGGCTAAGAATCGTTCCAGCTGGAGAGGCTTGTTGGCTGAGGCCCAGGTTCAGCCCGGACTGAAGCGGCATAAAAAGAAGAAGAAGAGTTGGTAAGCCATCCAGCAGATCTGCTGTAAACAGTGATTAATAGCTTTCTTCATTAACGTCCAGGTAGAAAGCAGCCAGCCAACGGAAACGAACATCAAAGCAGGAGTTGCCAAGCATAGGCTATATGGCCATACACTAGGCCATATGGCATACCAGCATCTCCAACTGGCGCGATCTCTAGCTAGCTGTCTCCAGTTTCGCACACCAAGTTGGTTGAGGTCCTTCTCCACTTGAGTACGCCACCTTAAACACGGGCGTCCTCTTTTGCGTTGCTCGACAAGTTCGGATTAGAAGATTCTTCGGGACGGAGCTGTGGAGCCCATCGGCTCCACATGACCAAACCACCGTAGGCGTTGGATCCGTAGACGCCTAATTAGGCTCATGTAGCTGTACAGTACAGTTCGTGATTGAATCTTCTCCTCCAGAGACCGTCAACACAAACAAGACCAAAGATCGCACGCAGAACTTTTCTCTCATCCGCTCTTGAGATTGTCCATGTCTCCGCGCCGTATAGCAAGCCTGGGATGATCAGTGTCTTGTATAGAGTCAACTTGGTTCTTCGAGAGAGCGCTCTACTACTCAATTGCCTTTTGTGGCCAAAGAAGCAGCGGTTGGCAAAAGTTATCCTACGCTTGATCTCGGTATTGATGTTATTTGTACAATTTACTAAAGAGCCGATGTAGGTGAAGTCCTTGACTACCTGGAAGTTATAGCTGCCCATTGTGACGCTCTGTCTAAGACGTCGATGTTGTATGTCCTTTTTTTAGCCACTGCCGTCTCAATGTTAGCAAATGCATCATTGACGGCTCGCTGAGTTATACCAATCATGTTAATGCCATCGACGTATCCTAAAAATTGTACGGACTTCTGGCATATCGTGCGTCTAGTGTTGGATTGTGAGTTTTGCACGATCTTCTCCAGGACGACGTTGTTGTTGCGCGTCGCCTTGTCTAAAACCTTTTTTTGGCATTGCAGTCTCGCTAAGTTCGTTACTGACGTTGATAGAGCAGCTAGAGTTTTTCATAGTCATCCTGCATAACCTGACAAGTTTGGCAGGAATATCAAAACTAGAACTAGAACTAGTCAAATGCGGCCTTGCAATCGACTAACAGATGGTGAGTGTCGATTTGCATTTCCTGGATCTTTTCCAGAATCTGCCGTAGTGTGAAGATTTGGTCTATTGTGGACTTTCCTGGCCTGAAGCCACACTGATATGGACCTATCGGAGCATTAATGAACGGCTTCAGGCGGGTACAAAAAACAGCTGAGAAGATCTTATACGATATGTTAAGGAGACTGATCCCTCGATAGTTGGCGCAGTCAAAGAAGTCTTCTTTCGTGTAGATCGGGCAAACCATAATGAGATTCCACTAGTCGGGCATGCTTTCCTCAGATCATATCTTACAGACGAGCTGGTGCATGCGCCCTACCAAATCATCTCCAGCTGCCTTAAATATTTCAGCGGGCAGACCGTCCTCTCCAGCAGATTTGTTAGACTTCAGTCTTGATAATGCTATCTTGACATCGTCTTAGTCTGGGGGACGGAAGTCTCGTCAGTGGAACATTCTACCTGGCAGCTGTATTTTGGCCCTCATCGTCGTTTAACAGTCCACAGAAATGATCTTTCCAGATTCTCAGTATCGACTGCGACTCTATTACCAGACTTTTATATCCATTGGATAATTTGTTCACCCTTTGATGAAACTTTCGGACGTCATTCCTGCCATAAGTTCCCCTCCAATTACATCCAAAGGAATCGGTTGCTTTTTTTTGTACCTTATTTTCATTTGAAAAACCCTCCTCTCTCTTCCAACCACAAATTCCTCATGCAATCACTCATTGGCAGTAAAGTAAATTCAACCAATTGATTAATTGACCGTCTCATTAAGTGAACCGACAAGAGCTCCGCTTTGACATGGTTGCTAAAAAAGAGCTCAGAAGTACCGACAAGTGCCGGCGCATTTATGTTTATTTTCCTCGGTACTAACTAACCCCTGCCCCCTGAGCATGCCAAGAGTTCATCGATGCAAATATGACTATCGAAAATCAAAATTTATGGAACTAATTTAGGAGCATCGAATAAAGTGAACCCAAGTGCGCACACATCCACGTGAAGTATCTTCACAGGCAGAGTTTATTTACATTTTTACTACTAATTATATTATTGTGCAGCCGATGGGGCGGAAATTATTACATTTTTGGAGAATATTTTCATAACCCAATTTCGAGTCGACATGCTTGTGGTGCACCGACATGTAATAGTTCAGTAGATTTACGTACCATCAAACATGGTTTTAGGGCCGTATCTGCCTCGAGGAATAGGCAGGCAATGGCTTTTCTACACATGGTTGACCACAATTAACCACATGCACTTGTTGTCATTGTTGGCATCCTATCACAAAATGCAAAAGCTACTTTCGGTCGAAGGAACGGGCGGTTTGGCTTGGGGAGAACGTTATTACATTACCACCCATCTCCTTCAGTTGGGCCGACGAAAGTGGTCACAGAGGCGACCGTAGAAAACCACGAAATATCTTCGGGCCATGCACGAGTAATGAGAATGGATGGCACTTCTCTGTGTTGTAAAGACATTGAGATTATTGTGTTAAACGATGTGGAAAGACAGCCTGATGAACAAAATTCACTATTGATGAGGGCGTTACAGCAAATCGATTGCATTCGGTGCTTTAAGACCAATTCAGTTTGGAGATCAATTATTATTGAGCCATTAATTTGATTTTGAATAGATTATTCATCTTAGCTAAAGTGCATCTTGGAGATCGTAAATAACTGACTTATTAGATGTGTGGTTATATTAGACATGGTATGCATGATATGCACGAGTTCAATTGAAACCCTGGATCGGAAGGTCCTCTCGGAATGTCGCTCTTCATGAGAATGCTGTTTTGAACGCTCCTCCTGACAATTGGGGGAGATAACTCTAACCTCAGGCCTTTTGTTGAAGTAGTCCATTATTACGAGATTGTACACATCTACTTCCGACTTCTCCATTTAATGTCGATGTCCTTCAAGATGCATTCCGATGTAGTTGTGTGCGTTTCGACATAGTGTTCTACTGGCATAGAATGTAATTAATATTAAATACTATTCTCTTTGCCAGTTGCCTTTACGCTTCTTTTTTTATTTCCAAGTGCAGATAACACACATTTTTTAAATTATCTGCTCTCGTTTACTTTCAAAAATGCTGTCAAAGAGTGCTTGAAAATAAAATCATTCTGACTGTGACTGACAAAATTGTGCGTTTGTGATCACTTGGGCATATTTGAACTCATCCGAGAAAGTTTGTCAAAATCCATTCATTTATTCGCTTATTGCTTTAATTTTATACCACCCTCGATGAATTTGAATCGCCCTGATGAATTCCAGCATCAGGGCGATTCAAATTTATCGAAATTGACCTCAACCTACTTGGAGTGCGACATTGGAGGCAGCTGGCACGATCCTTAGCCCAGAATCGGCTTGTTGGCTAAGGCCCAGGTTCACCCCGGACTGTATCGCCATAAGAAGTAGAAGAAGAAAATACGCATCGATCTGACCGTCTCATAATTAGTGCGACAAGTGACAGCGAGTAACTTTGTAACTCAAATCGCTTTTATCGTACAACTAAAACGACGAGCCTATCCCCTCTCAATACTACTCAGTGCTATCGCGGAAATCATATTTCTTATGAAAATGTCTTTAAAAACATGCAGACAGAAGATTTTAAGTAGAATCACTTAGAATAGATAGATAGGTTCATCATCAGTGCATCCCATGAATTTCGAAGTCGCTGAACTGACTAGAGTTCGTACTCAGCTCATTATTACATTCAAGTGGGAACCTGACAACCGCTCGAACAAAACATCTTTCAATGATTAACACATTGAATTACGTTAATCCTCTTTAGTCTGATGCAGTTTAAAGATACATGACTCGATTGACTTCACAAATGATTGTTAATAATGACGGAGCCCGTGGCGTTGTGAGTATATGTGTCGACCCCAATCTCGATCCCTAGTCCGTACGACAAAATAATTTTCACGGCCCCAACTCTTTCAAGTAGCTGCCAATTTCTCGGCATTTAAACTGTAGGTACCTCTCACTCGTGGAAGAACAATAGCTGTAGCGCCACCCATAATTTTATATTACTAATCCAACGAACCAACGAACGGTCATACCATGACCAGCATGTGAATCTTTAACTGATTCGTAAAAATGTTATAAAATAAACGTCGTAAAAAGTCAATCCGCGTGGTATCACAATGGGCCTAGCCTGTCCTAAGTGTGACTGCCCCTTAGCTGTCAGCCACTACAACCTAACCTTACGTGGTGGAAAAATGTAAAGGGAGGAAAGACGGAGAAAGCCTATATCCCAATCTTGAACTTATAAGAAGTTACTGCGTCACTGTGCCAATTCGCCAACAGTATTCCAATTTGCATTCCTTTCAGATATCTTCCTAAAATTGATATTAATATAGTTCAATAAAGAAATAATAAAAATGCGGCACAACAGTTTCCAACAACGTTGCGAAGACTTCTTTATACACCCAATAGTTTGATAAAAATGCATACACCTGTAAATAAAAATAATAATAATAAATTCGTTTGCTCACGCTGCATCTGCAATATCCAGTGGGTTCGAAGAAAACCTCATCCTAAGCTTATTATTTTTTTTTCGATTCCATATTTTGTTTTCCCATTTGCAATACTGCAGCAAAAAAAATAGTAATTAGCTGTCGCAATTGAACGATGTCAATAGTTTAAATTTTACTTAAAATTAAATGTAGAACACTGAAAACAAACTCACTCGTTTTGAAAATCCGATTTCCACTTCTGGAACCTAACTGATGAACTAAATGATTTCGCAATAGTCGGAGGTCTTTCGTACATAAGCTGACTACCCAACAACGACACTTCGTAGCAACAAGTACACAGTTAACATTAGACAAAATCAAATAGTTAGAGAAAGAATTCGAGAAGGATGATAAAATTCGCAGCGGTTAAATAGAACAAGAAAACGAATACAGAAACAATGCCACTAAGGTTGTTGTACTTGGTGTTGTCTACACTTGGGAAACTGTTCTCTTATCATTTTACTATCTGTGCTGACACACATCTCATCTCTTCAGTAGCCCGAATATTCTACAGTGCGCGCATGAAGGATCTGCATGCTACTCGACTTTCCGGCATCAACTCTAACTCATCAAGCTCAACTAGGACAGTTTTTAGACTCAACCACCTTATCAGGGGTTTGCCAAGTAGTTCGCTGTCTAATGGAATCGCACCCAAACCACTCAAACAGCACCACGTGATCAAACCATCTAGGTATAGCCTTTTTCAGGTTTTCAACCACATTATTTTTTTTATAATTTGCGCGTTCTCAAGGGATTATTAAAATCCTTAAATGACCGTGGCGTACCCACAACGTATGTGCGTCGACCCCAACCTCGACGTCGTAGGTTCGATTCCTGCTCTGTGCGACGAAAACAATATTCATGACCCCACCTCTTTCAAGTCACTGACAATGCTCAAATAGTATTTCCTGTCTAGAAAAACCTTCTCAAACTTGGCCGTTCGGAGTCGGCATTGAACTGTAGGTCCCTTCGACTCGTGAGAGAACAATAGCACGCACAACTCGAGTGGTTGCTGAGAAGCTAGGCCCTGGCCCCCTACGGGCTGTAGCGCCACCCGTATTATTATTATTAAATGACCGGGTTCAAGACGAGTGTAGAGGGAGAGAGCGAGTGAGGGAGAGAACTGAGGTACCTGTGCATTGGTTATAAATATCTGCGGATTGTAGACTATGAGAATTATTGGGCTGGGAAGAACATTCCATATTCGTGCAGTGCGGCTGAAAAACGATTCCCTAAATTTAACTGTGCGCCCTAAGGAAAGCATAAGGGTAAACTGATGTGCATTCCTGGCGAAACGTGTATTGCGGCTGAACTCAAGGAGAGGAGATATGCACATGGCTAGGTCACTTGAGCATCGTTTTTCTAAAAGAAGACACGGTACGTGGATCAAATCATGTGTCGATAACAAAGAATATTTCAGATAGATATTTTCAGTCTGTGTCCAAACACATCAAAGCCAATTCGGGTGTACCCAAGGTAGTCACCTCCGTCCATTAATTTGTATACTAACGATTAACATCACTAATCATATTATTCTTGACTCACATCTTTCCGTCTATACCGATGGCATGGAAATCGGTGTACTCCTACTCTCTCCTAGATAATCCTAACAGTCTGTTAGTTGTTCTGCTTGATGTCAAAAAAATGATCTTCAACTTAACGTCAGCAAATGTGAATCAATGACATGCTCCAGCAAACATCCCCCACAAACTCGGAAACTATTTGTTGTCCCGTCAATCTCATTTTCACCCGACTTAGGGGAAATTTGTGACCGTGAGCTCAACTTTTGTTCCTATTTTGATAGTATTGTCCCTATGTCACAAAAACGTTATATGTATATAACCTTAGTCAGACCCATTCTTGAATATGCCAGCTGTCCAGCGTAAGCTTATACGCTTTGCTCTTCGCGATCTTGCCCGGACTGTGCGACATCTCGGGTCTCTCGAAAATCTTCGCAAAATTGCCGATCTGCTCTTCATCCATCAGCTTATTATTGGAAACACAGATTGCCCCGCTAAGGTCCTCAACCCTTTTCCGCTTCAGACCACATCGGTCTAATTATGGCTTCAACTCAGCGTTGTCCTCAATGTTATGTTTCGCTAATAATATGGGATACTTCTTTGATTTCCATCTCAGCAAAGCCTCACTTCGTAACCACCTCAATTCCATTTTTTCCTACCCTAGTTCTGCCTTTTCTTTTTCTTCTCTCCATCTAGTTTAAGCTTTACTTTAAGTCTTTAAACTGGGGGTGCCTCTACTACTACTGTTCGCCATATCAAGGAGATTAGCTCTTTCAACAGAATAAAGAACTTTTATCGCGGCAGATTGGATTCGGCATTATATTTGTTCAGTTATCACCTAAATTATGACCACAGGTGAGACTTGGAAAAACAACTGGATTTACACGCGCTAACATGGTCTTCAAAATTGCTTCCTCTCTGGATGGTACAACGAGATAAATTTTGAGTTGTAATCACTAGCAATTTATAATTTCGTTGCACCCGAAAGTACATTTGTGGAATATGTGGCAATTCCTAAAACAAAGCAGGAAATCATTATTACATACACAAAATATATTTAGCATCACACACAATTGACACCAGTATGTGGCATAACAAGCATTCTGCCCAACGAACAACAGCTGTGAGATCTACTACTACTTCGCTGCTATCCATAACTTGCCTGTGCTGTAGTACGTCAACGAAGAATCTAACTGGAAAAATGACTCAAAGAGTACGATGAACCTCGCCAGCAATTGATATTACTACAGCACGTTAAACACAGTTCAATCTTTGAATGAGTAGTCAAACAGTGGCCTCATTTCAGACGTACCTTTATATCGACGTCTTCTGTTTCACTCCGTCCTTGTGCGTGGTTTTTTGATAAGGGACTTAGTTCCCACATAGCGCTACACACACGCACACCCAACAACTTCCTGCTGTTTTAAATCAATTTTTGATAAAAGATTCTTTAACGTGGTTAAACTATACATGCCTACATACCTTCGCAGCAATCATTCGCCATCTAACAAAACATACCTCCACCATTCCATTGCACAGAATTCTTCAAGAAAGGCTCCACATACCATTCCTGTACAAACCAATCGTTCAACTATTCCCCCCACATCATTGAATGAGTTTAAATTCCTTAAGTTACTTCTGTTTATTGCCATCAAATTACTCAGTTTGCTTTTCATGGCTTTCTAACGAATCGATTTCTTTTATTTTTTTTCTCCTTTTTCTCTTTTTTTTTGCCTTCAGAGCAAAGGATACCTCCGTCGGTTTGAGTTGTGTACTTTGTGGTATGCTTAAAGCATCTGTGTGGAAAAGGTAAAGGAGACTTAAGTCTGTGTTCATAGTTCGTTTGAAATTTAATTTTAAACTTGCTAGTGGTGTTTGAGGAAAAAGTCAAGAGGGATAGGGTGAGAAGCTGTGGGATTCGAAATAAGACAGAGTTTTTAATTTGGTTTGTAAATCAATATGACTGAAACAACAACAAGTAACAGGAGCCATCTGGCTTGATAGTGGTTGTGGGTCCCTAAAGGAAGCAATCAAGTCAATCACCCCTATTCCAAAATCCGGCACTTTGGATTTTGCCTTCACTCGTTCGATTCACTATCAAGAATTATCAAGATCTTAGCTCTCATAAGGCGGAGTTGAATTCAAGGAAGCACACAAAACTGCCAGGCTTGTGCAAATTTGGTCCGTGAGACCTAGGTTAGGTTAGGTTAAGGTGGCTGACTGCTGGTCGAAAGGATAGAAGCCACAATTAGGCCAGCGTAGGCCCATGCGGATCTATGCCTAATCGGTAAACCATTTTGAGCTCTTGATGAAGCAAAGAAGGTAACAACTTGTACGTTGCTTAGTTCGCCCAGGTTATTAGAGTAATTAGCTTCCAGAAGTCGTACCTACAGCATGAAAGCGCACTACAGTTTCATAGCAAGTTAATAATCTGTTCTTAATCATATTTGCAGCTCCTCGAGTAGAAGATGGACTAACCGCAAGAGTTAAGACAAATTATATGCTGTCTACGAAAAAGGTCCACCAACGACGATGTCTTCGACAAAACGTCACTATTGACAGGTATACCTTCGACGTATTGAAGGACATTGTCTATCCAGCTTCCGAAGTTAATACAAGCAATTTACCATCGCGGAGATAAAACGGAACACGTTGGCCAATCGCTGCATTTTCGCATTTGAAAGGCCACTGAGGAATATAGCCATCTCTCGAAGAACCAAGATATCCGTATATAAAACCTTGATAGTCCCAGTCGTGCTGTATGACGCAGAAACATGAACACTGACTAACGCAGACGAGGATATTTTTGGTCGCTTCCACAGAAAAGTCCTTCGAATTATCTTCGGTCCCGTATGTACGGTTGGTATTTGGAGGAGGAGAGTAAACGACGATGTGCGAGCTATACAGCGACATCGATCAGGTCAAACGAGTTCGAATCTCTCGTCTCAGATGGCTAGGTTACTTAGAGCAAATGAACACCAATGCTCCGGCCCGGAAAGTTTTCGACTCCAAACCCGAGGACAACGCTGTAAAGGAAGACCACGCCTCCGGTGGCGTACGCAGCTAGAAGTGTACCTCAATAAGTTGAACCTGCGTGGCTGCAAGCAACTAGCACAAGACCGGGCTAGATGGAGAGGCATGTTGGCTGAGGCCCGGGTTCACCCCGGACTGTAGCGCCAGCCAAAGAAGATTTGAAACTCCAGTAGAAATCATTGTCAGGGAGGTCCATCCTACAGTCGTGAGTAGCAATGGCTCAATGCCCTATTCTAACACTAAGATTAGGCCTGCTAATATTGATCAGGTTACATTCGATCCTTTTGAGCCTAGCATAGGTCAAAGCAGTTAGTTATGAGTCATGATGTGCCATTTTCAACATCTACAATTTGGTGGAGAAACCGTGTCCAGTGTATGCTTTACAGTAGCGATAGGCATGAATGGTTCGTCGAGTACTGTTGCCGTGATGTTAAATAAACTAAGGAAAGACTGAATATGTAGATTTTCCGACTAGTAGAGTAAACGTCAGAACGTAGATTGCTATGTCTAGAAAAGCGACTTAAAAAGGACGATTATTAGCAGCGAATCGTCGTCAACAGATTTTGGATAACGTGAATGAGGGTCATGCCCGTTTTAGCCAGCAAAACCCATATCCGCAGGTGACATCGTTATCATAGCAGTTTCCAACAACCACAGAAGCACTTGGGCAAAAGGAGTTGTCATTCAAGTACACAGAAGTACAGATGGATAAGTTAGATCAGCCTTTGTTCAAACTGAAACCGCGGCTTATACTTGACCTTCTTCGCAATTGGCTGTTGTGGATGTACGTCGGTTTAGCGGCATTGGTAACATGGACGAAAAACCCAGATTACCGGCGTAAAATTGAAAATCGTTGCAAACAAAACAAGACATGACCTGCGACAAAATAAAAAACCTTATTTTCGGATTCATTTTCATCTAAGTTGCCGCGAAGAAAAAAAAAATTACAAAAAAAATGAGTAATATGCTCGCCAATCTTTTTCTAGTTTTTACTGTGTTATTCTGGAATCTCTTTCATAGTTATTTGAAATATTGATCAATGAATGTAAGGAAACATTAGTTGATTGAAAGTTTATTTTCCCAAATTAGTTTATTTAAAATCACGGCAACAAGTACAGAATTTGAACCCTTTCTAGCGAGTTCTTACGGACGTCATATTCTCTGGAATATGACAGTATCCCGGCCCCCACGTAAGTAGTATGTTAAAATACTTGATCATTTCGTTGACAGATAAGCGGCAATTGAAGGCAGTCATGAAGGTGACTCAGCTAAGAGATTTGATTGCTGTCTAACTGTGGTAACAGATGATGATATCTGTTTTTTTCTATTTTTTATATTTTTTAGGACAGAACTTCCTTTATCGGTATGGTTTCAGGCTGGAAGACGTTATAATGGTTCGGAAATCAGAAAGATAGCTGGATGTTCAGAACCCACACAAGCAATTGCCTCCATCTTCGAACGGTTGAAAAATTCTTCTCGAAGAGGAGTTCAGGTATCATGAAGTCCGTGTCTGTATACCTACAGACCTTAAGCGGATTGTAGAGTGTTCCGATCAAACTTCTTCACAGAGTTGCGGCGATCCCAACTTGATCGCTGTATTAGCTGCTTTCTGTCTACCGACTATGTCTATCGGTGGATGGTTGAGGAGTATATTCAAAGCGGCAGAGGGAGTGGTCCGTAATACTCCACTAAGACTATGGTCTGCACCTTTTCGAGTAGCTTGAGGTTGATGTTCTTATCGAGTGTGGTCCACTTAATCGCGACACAAGTATACGTCAGACTACCGATACAAATAGTAAGTGGGCCATGCAGGGTTGTAGTCCCCAATTGCACCCGACCTCCATTTTGCTTAAGTAGAGAGCCGTGGTGACTGTCTTGTTACTTTTTCTTCTTCGTTGTTTGGCACTACAGTCCGTCCAACTGCGCACACCATGTTCGTTGTTGTTGTTTTCGTCAACTCGTTCGAGGACGTCCTCTGTTGCGTTATCCCAATCGCTCGGAATCGAAACTCTTCTTGCCCGAGATGTGGTGTCCATCCGTTCTATATGACATAGCCACCGTAGGCGTTGGATACGTAGACGCTTAACTAGGTGCAAGCCGCTGTACAGCTCGTACAGTTCGTGGTTGAATCTTCTCCAGACGCCATCAACGCAAACAGGACCAAAGATCGCACGCAGAACTTTTCTCTCAAAACAGACTCTTCTTCATCCGCTTTCAATGGCGTCCATGATTCTGCGCCATAGAGGAGGAAGTCTAATTCGCGGCTCGCTGTGTTCTTCCAATCACGTCAATGTCATCCGCCTAAGTTAGCAGTTGAACGGTGATGAAGCTTGAGTTTCGCACGATCTTCTCAAGTATTAGATTGAAAAAATCACATCACAGCGTGTCGCTTTTTTCGACACTGAAGGTATCGGTGAGTTCGTTAGTTCATTGAGCAACGTTCTCCCTCGTAATCCTGCACGACCTGACCACTTTGGCAAGAATATGAAAACTAAGTATGGCGCTGTATAGCACGTTTCTATGCACGGTGTCATATGCGGCCTTTTAATTGACGAACAGATGGTGGTTGTCGATTCGCACTTCTTGGGTCATTTCCAGGATCCGACGTAGTGTGAAGACTTGGCCGATGGCGGAATCCTGGGCCTGAAACCGCACTGGTAAGCACCTTTCAGACTACTAACAAAAGGGTTTCAGGCGTTCACAGAAAAGGGCAGAGACGATCGTGTAGGCTATGTTTAGGAGAACTATCCCTCTATAGTTGTCGCAGTCAATAGGGCCTCCTTTCTTGTCCGCTTGGGCCTTCCTGTCACCTTCCTGGACATTCAGCTTCCAGTCCAGTTTTGTATCTAGTATAAGACCTGGGCATTTTGCGCTGCTGTTCAGCTTCAAAAGTTTCCCACTGGAGGGTCGAAAATGTCTGGTCAGGAATTTTGTAATTCTTAATGAATAGGGCTTGATACGTTTTTTGTGTCGTATTCACTGACTCGTTTCACAAGTTTACAAAAGGACGTTTGAATAATATCCCTGTTCGTGGCCGTAAATTTACCAGACGCCGCAATATAATTGTCATCCGCATATGCGATGACCTTACATACGCTCCTTTCTAGCCGTCAAAGTCACGCCCGCTGTTATTTTTGGCATTTTCTATTCCTTTCAAAAGCGATTGAAATTGAAGCGCCAATTTCAAGTAGTATTCGTTGAATCCAAAGTGCGGAAATCCATTCCAAAATTCCGACAAAAATCGTAACTTCCTCAACCACTTACAATAATCAAATTATTTTCAATACCACGCAAGAGTTACCCTCGCCTTGTTTGTCTTATGACTAACTACTCGAGAAAGACATATCGTAGGTGATGCGTAATGAAAGAATTGCGTTTATAATCAAATGAGGAAAAGTGCAGAAACTTGCTTAATTTTCTATTACCCCCGTGAGTGCAATTTCTGGTAACCTCTCATCGTTCATCGTCATAACCCTTACGGCGTTTACCACGCAGTCGATGTGCAATCTTAACATTAGCGAGACCATGGGCGTTGCCCCCATCTCTTTGTATGAGACGCTCAACTTGGCAAATGAAAGTTTCACTTTTCAAAATGTATCGAAGGAATTTGCACATCCATGGTATCGCACATAAAAGGATGGATGCTGTAATTGACCGAAAAAGTTTTCGGCTTTGAACTTTAGAATGTGGCATCGTTTTGCTTCTATGCGGTTACAAGCATCAAATCTCCAAAGAATTTCCACTCGTGAACAACTTGCACCATTATTTCTTGAGACGTCCAACTTTCGGGGAAAACTGTGTCATCCCCATAAGAGTTTGACTGTAGCCAAATTCGACTTCGTATCTTACCTTGTATGCTGTTGATGGGCTGATTAAACAGTGGCGCAGATATAACTCTGTATCGAACCCAATTGCCGATCATACCATCCCAGCGGTATACCGTGGTATTTGGCACTTAAAATGTCTACAACTTTAAATTGTTTCCCAATTCCGTATCGACAGCAGATATCGACTGTAAGTAATGTTCATGTGTTAGAAGGAGCTTCATTTTAACGTTCGCTTTTCTTCTTTACACAATAATCAATAATTTCCATTTCTTGTGTGGCTCCTTACTCCAGAGTGGGCCTTTGCCTAAAGCAAACCTTCAACTATCTACCTCTAGTTACGCACAATAATTTGGTTGGTTCATTTCAACTTGTGCGCATTATTTTATTCTGTTTCTTTGACACACAGGCTCAAGTAAGTCGCCGCTGCGCTCTTCATGCCTTAGCCACATTAGGCATTTAATCCGTAGACAAGACTCATGTCGTTGTATTGTCAGCACAGTTCGGGCTTGAATCTCCTCTTCCAGATACCATCAACAAAAATAACCAAAGATCGCACACAGAATTTTATTTACCGCGTCCATAGTCTCGACTTTTTTACCGGCTTTTGAGATGCCTCATGTCTTCCAGGATGACTGGGATAGTCATTATCAAAAGTCAGCTTGATCCCTTAACTGCCGCCCCTATTACTGCTGATGCGGTTGGCGGGAGTTATTCTCCGTGTGTTTCGGCAATGATGTTGATAGTACTGTTTACTCAGTACCCAGTAGTTCCTCATATGAGAATATTGGCTACATAAAGAAAATGATCCGAGTCGATGTCGCTTCCTCAGTTGTTGAAAACTTGGCCGTTGATCGTATGTCATCTCGGGCAGACGTTGCCCACTTTAGTATGGATGCTGATTTTTTTGATGCGTTTGTTTATATGGACAAAGCGAGTGCTTGCTTGTATCTGCTTCGGTCAACAAATTCACATCCAATCCAAACCGCTGAAAACCTACGTCTAAATAGGAGGGTAACCTTTGAGCTCTGAGCTCCAAATATGTTGGAGAGCCTGGGCACCCGGTAGCTACTGCTGAGTGTCGCTGAATGCCGCTGAACGCCGCTGTTGGTCACTCTATTGATCAGCTACAGACATGAACGCTAGTACGGACTCCAATTGCAATCTCAATTCCATCAATTTTCTATACATTTTCTTTCGAAAGCTTAAATATCTATACAACACCGGCAAAGGGCTGTCATTTAACTGATGAAAAAGAAACATTGACGGAACTTTGAATATTTCAATACACAACGTGTCAGTCGTAACTCCAGTCACGCCAGTGAGGCAATATTCTACGAACCCTGACAAATCAACCACTCAACATTTGATGAGGCAAGACGCTGTTAAAATGTCCTAGTGTGATAGCACCAGCAGTCAGCCCCTTGACTTTATTTTGTGTTTGATTGTTTCAATGGTTTGGACACGTGGCACGAATGTCGCCATCATCACGTCTTCCGAGCATTAAATACGACTCCATAAAGAAGGTGACCCTTTGGCAGACCCAGGAAGTGGTGGTAGGACTACGTCCAAAACACGCGTGCTCGCCTCTGGGCATAAATCGTGATGAGTAAGAACCAATGGCGGAGGGTCGATTGGGTTGGAGATCTCTAATGCATTCTTTACCCCCGCGAACCTTATAGTGGATCATGAGGGTCTGTGATCTTTCTCCAAGTAAATCACTGATCTGACGCCTGAGTAACTGTCCTTGGCTATAGGGTCCTTAGTGCCCTGCTTTTCAAATCTCTCCCAGTCACAATTTGTCGTTGGCATTGGATATCACAGTGGACCACCAATGGCATAAGTCTGCTGGCAATCATCTTCTTCTTTGATTGGCGCTACAGTCCGGGGTGGACCTGGGCCTCAACCAACATGCCTCTCCAGCCAGCCCGATCTTTCGCCAGCTGCCTCCAGTTGCGCACACCAAGTTGGTTGAGGTCCTTTTCCACTTGTGTGCGCCATCTAGTGCGAGGACGTCCCCTGTTGCGCCGTCCCAATGGCTCGGTGTCGAAGACTCTTCGGGCCGGAGCTGTGGTGTCCATCCGCTCTACATGACCTAGCCATCTCAAGCGTTGGATCCGAAGACGCCCAACCAGGTGCATGTCGCTGTACAGCCCGTAAAGTTCGCGGTTGAACCGACTCCGGAGCTGTGGTGTCCATCCGCTCTACATGACCTAGCCATCTCAAGCGTTGGATCCGAAGACGCCCAACCAGGTGCATGTTGCTCTACAGCCCGTAAAGTTCGCGGTTGAACCCTCCCCTCCAAACGCCACCAATGCAAACAGGACCAAAGATCGCACGCATAACCTTTCTCTCAAAACAACCAAGAGCTTCTTCATCCGCTTCCAACAATCATCTAACCTAACCTAAATTACTGATCTAAAAAAATCAGCAGATCGATCACGAGAACCAGTGTAAGCAAATATGTGGTTGTCTATTTTGGTCTTAATGCGGAGTTTTATGATTCTTTCATGCGTCAATCATCATTTGTTAGGGTATCGAATAGCACTTTGTTGAAAAAATTCACAGACGACAGCGTGACAAGATGATGATTGTTGCAATACTAAGATATTAAAAATGTTGCGTAGACCTACACCTTTAATTTCTAACTAATTGTCCAAATTCTTGGTATATTATAGAACAGGGTTCATTTGAAGTAGAATTCCAAGTTTAGTTGCCCGCGAAAACTGGCAACGCGGGCTTTATCGCCTAAAACAGTCATTCTTAAACTGTGATCCGCTGACCCTGGGGAACTTTCAGTGCATTGAGCATTTCACGGGGTGCACATGTGTACAACAAATTAAAAAATACTTTTTTTTAATCATTCTACAAGAGATATCATTCTATATGGGTGGCGCTACAGCCCGTAGAGGGCCAGGGCCTAGCTTCTCAGCAACCACTCGTGATGTGCGTGCTATTGTTCTCACACGAGTGGAAGGGACCTACAGTTTTTCAATGCCGAATCCGAACGGCCATATTTGAGAAGCTTTTTCTAGACAGGCAATACTCTTTGAGCATTGTCAGTGACTTGAAAGAGGTGGGGCCACGAAAATAGTAATAAGGATATAATAATAAACAGTAATAAGGACGATTAGGGGTCATACATGGCTGGCTAGGTGCATTTTGGAGCCTAGTTGATCGATCATTTTAGATATTACGCTACATCTCTCAAGCAACTTGTTTCAATATGTTGACACTGCTCATTACAAGAACGTAATCAGACTAACCATGTATTGCATGCAGCCTTCTTGTTCACGCCTATCAAGAATTCCATCGTATTCGAAAATGGGCTACGAAATCCCAAAAACCAATCACAGAGTTCACTCACTCATTTTCACTTTCGTGAAGATTGCCATCCATCACTGAATACGGATAAGGTGGACATTCGTATGTTTTCCTACGACAACTTATGGTACTTACATCGGGGTTCGTTATTTCGTTCGGATTTTGTGATATCTTTCGTAGTTCGTATCGTAACTTCAATTCTTACGAATGGATTCCTTGATAGGGCTGAATGGGTCTGTTCCACTTTTGAGACGCTTGGTTGTGCCTAGGCATAAATCCTGATGAGTTAGAGTCAATTGCGGAGTGTAGAGTGGCCTGGAGATCTCTAGTAACTACGTGCTTTATTCCAGCGATTCCTTTTTATAGAGGTGATGATAATAATGACAGTGTAATAAAGATCATTAAATGCCTAAAACTATCATTTTGCAAAGTGACTTTTTGTTAAGCCGCTCATATTCTGCACCTCTAAAAACTGTACGCAGACTACTATTTCTTGCGTGCAAAGTAGTGCATGGACTGATTACATTTATTGTATAGAAGACGTTTTAGGCAAGATAGTAATATCTTTTCTTTGGAAGAAGTACTAAAAGGAGAAGTTTGAACTGAGCCATCACCCTGGGTACCTATAACCAAATTCAACGCATTAGCAAATCCTTATACGAATGATGATGTCTTCCCAAGTTTATATTCATGTGAGCAGTTTTCTTTAGACAAAGAGTGATGGTATAGACCAGCACTATAGTGACTCCCACTTGATGTAGAGAAAAGCCCTGCAGAAAACAATATGAGGCGTCAAAATGAAGAACATATGTTGGTAGATAGCTTAAATTTATTCATCATGTACTTCGAAAAAATCGCTTTTGCCAATGAATATCATCCCAAACATATTAAATATTGTACATGTGCACATCTACGGAAAAAACTGAAAATTTCCCTCCACAGAATAAGCCAGGCACAAATGTGAATCAACTCATTTAAATATCATTGTATTGTCGTCAAATAATCTACTAACCATACGTCCATGGCATGTACACACGTCTTCCCAAATCTTCATCTTGAGAACAATTCAAGCCGCTTCTGAATTACCTTAAAGTGTACACAATGCTCTATATAGATCCACATGTACATATGTACTTGGTACTAATGACACGATAAGCGTCGAGTAGGGGAAACGCCCATTCAATTCTTCATAAACGAACTCAATTGAAAATTGTTAGCAACGAAACCGGGGTACATGTCCGAATCGCTCAAAAGAGTACTGTACGCGTGCAATATTTTATGGCAACAGAATTTGACCTGGCGTACTCGTATATACGAAACCCTCACGTGCATGTGTGTGCATGTGCGCAATAAACTTGTCCCAATCGACTGTTTGCACACAAAAGCAAAATCATATCTCACCACCAACCCCGAACATCACTGCCCGACCTCCGATCCCGCGCAAATTCTTAACCGCACCCGGCCAGTTGACAAAGTACACAGGAAATCAATCGCGATTAGAGTTGCCGAATGTGTCCGAATGACAGCTGATCGGATGCACTGTGGCCCGAAAATTATTTCCCAGCTGCTTCTAGTTTTCTCTCAAAATGCAAAAGGGAGATAAAAATCATACTTTATTTTTAAATGCGAAAACATTTCCCGGGCTATTGCCTTTTGCGACAACCGGGCACAAGGACACAGTTGACTTAAAACCAAAAGAAAAAGTCTATGGAATTTTTCTTATTTTGGCAACGCTGTCCGTTCCGTTATACTTTCCCTGCAATTCAGTCAGAACCATCAAATTGCTGTCGCTCTGAGTTTGGTCGTCACCAACACTGCCGCAACATCGGGGCTCGCACTGACAATGAAAATCATTCTGCTGCTCGGCTGTTTGCGATCCATGAATAATGAATTGATTGATCGTGCCAGGGCCAGCAGGGTGAGGCTACGTTGAATTAATTGCGGCTGTTTGAAGAGAATTGACCGGGCTTACAGATAAAAAAATGCACATACTCTGAAATACATTGCGATAGACAAACAAGATGTACATACGTGGCAGTAGGTAGTCGAGAACGACTAGTGAGGGGTAAACTTTTGAGTGTGTTGCATTTAAATACGAATGGACATGTATGGGCAGTAGGCATACATCGTGTGCGTACACGAATGTTTGAATGTATGCTCGACGGTTTAGTTTGATATTTTCATATCGACGAATTCCCTGTTCTTGGGGTCTCCCCTAGATTGGGAAGTGAGATTGTGACTAAGACGCAGAAGCCTGTGTTTCGTGGGATAGATTTTCTTTGTTTCGTCTATTGATTTGGTCCACTGCAATGATCAGTTATACGGTTTTGTAACATTCAAGATTCTTCCGTCTAGATGGATGACGATGTCCAATTTTGGAAAGGACAAGGAATAAGCAGCCTTTTCTTGAAAAACAAACAGCCCTAAGTTATGGACATGAGATAAAGGGTCTCTTCCCATACTTTCTTCACAAAATTGTGGAGGTCTTCTTTTTTTAAGAAGTGCGAGTAAAAACCTCTCAGAGAGAAGCAAAAGCATGCGAACGCAATTACATGAATTGTGTAACTATGTTCATTTTCTAAGAGCCTGTTGTGTTCGTCATGATGTGAGACATATGGCACACCAACCGTACCAACAGCAAACGTTGTAAATAACGACACAGGATTAGATTGGAACTACATTTGGTTCTTATTCTTACGAACTGCTAATTCAAAAAATAACAAAAAAAAATTAAACTAATTCAAAACTTCTGAAGAACTGCCAAAACTTAATTCGAACAGACTTTCGTTGTCTTGTACCGCTTATTTTGAGTACAGGAACATACATAATGAAATCAAAACTGATCCAGTATCGTTTTTAATCTTTCTCAGAATGTAGGTATAGCTGACGGTGCTTAGGTGGTGGTGATTAGTTCACTAGGCGGAGGAGGTCAAGTAAGCCTCTACCTATTGGAACAAGTTGTGAAAGAAAAGTCTTGCGACAAATCTAACTGATATTTCTAAATTGCAAGAATCAGGAGGGACTACTCCAAAATGGTAATAAGCTACAACCTTAAAAGGGCCGAGGAACACTTGAAGCGCTAAATTAATGACGTGAGTTCTCACTGGATATTCGTTGGCAATTGTCAGGATAGACCAAATAGACAAATGGAGACACTGGGAACAGGCAAAAGAAACTATGAATAGAATCTTTGCGAAATTCGAATACACTGTGTCCGGCCTCTTCCTTTGTTTGTTTCAGGAGATTGTAAAAATGTTCGCGACCCACGAGCGCCACCCGACGTGTATGTTTCCCCATGTGTTGCTCAATTTACCAAATTCCACAAACGGAATGTTTTATAGTATTTGCGCTACATACATATATACAAACTGATATTAAATCAGTAAATAAATGAAATAAAATAAAATAAATAAAAAATGAAAAATAATTTGTCTGAATATGAAGAACAATCTTTCAAACAGTTCCGAACTACAGGGGATCTAAGGTATAGTCCGACCAATTCTTTCAACCCTTGGCCGATTCAATGCAATAACATGTCAGACATGCAGCGAAGTCTTCGTAGTTACCAAATTCGTGAGAATCATTTACGCATTCAAGCAGCGTGCAGAGTTTGTGCTTCAAAATTGCAGCAGGTGACGTAAAGCGCATGAGTCTTTCTATAATTTTTACAGAGAGTCGGAAATAAAGGGTCGTACCTACTTTTGGATTTGGTCGAAAACATAATTCCTGATGACAACATTTAAAAACAGTAAACCAGAAAAGAAGTGATATCTATTATAGATTCTTGAAGCGGTTACGAGTCTCGGAATAGTAAGCATTATGTAGAAGAAGAAGTAACGAAGAAAGAACGTGAAACAAACAAATCACATAGTAACTATGGTAGATCATGTTAAAATTCCATTTTAAGCCCGGGAATAATAAGCCCCTTTTAGATGTAAGGTTTTTTCTCAAAAAATACAAAAACAACATTTCGGAAAATTGCTTTAAAAGGGAAGTTTGTAAAAAGAAAATTATTTATAATTTTATGGCACGTTAATTCAATGAGTAGTAAGGTAATATAGTTATGTTATGATGTTGTACCCCTAGGTGTCAATATATACCCCAAAGTAGAGCATAAATCAGTTTTACTATTTTTATACGGAATTGAACTAAATATTTTCCTCTCTCGAAGGACCAGGCTAACATTATAGAAGACATTGATCATCCCTGTCCATGGCACTAAAGCCTGGATGAAGATGAAGCAGCCAAAGAAGAAGTCTACGAAAAATGTCCACTAACACCGACGTCTTGGACAAAACGTTACTATTGACAACTATAACTTTGATGTAGTGTAAAACTTTGTCTACCTAGGCTCCGAAGTTAATACAAGCAATGATACCACCGCGAGATAAAACAGAAGATCACGCTGGCCAATCGTTATATTTTTGGACTTGGAAGTCCACTGAGGAATAAAGCTCTCTCTCGAGGAATATAAAACCTTGATAATGCCAGTCCTGCTGTATGGCGCAGAAGCATTGACACTCACTAAAGCGGAAGAAGATATTCTTGGTCGCTTCCAGGGAAAAGTCCTTCGAACTATCTTCGGTCCCGTACTGATGGTGTTTGTAGGAGGAGACTGAACGACGAGCTGTACACTGACATCGATCCGGTGCGAATCGCTCGTCTCAGATAGCTCCGGCCCGGAACTCCAACTCTGAGGGACAACACGGTAAAAGAATACAACGCATTCGGCGGCGGACGCAACTAGAAGGGGACCTCAATAAGTTGAACGCGCTCGGCTGGAAGCAACTAACACAGGACCTGGCTAGATGTAGACGCATGTTGGCTAGGACCCAGTTCCAACCCGGACTGTAGCGCCAGCCAAAGTAGAATAATCATTTTCAGAGATAGTTTTTTTTTGCCATAGTTTTCTAGCTTCTCTTCAATGTGGAATAAATCTATTTCATATATATTTTGCATGAGATTGACCTTCTATACCTTCAGAGCCTGAAATACGAAAGCAAGGAGATATCCTTTCTATCGGTGGTAACCAGTGTGTACCATATTGGGTGATTCTTTTGCTATTTTGCTTGTTTTTAGTAATCTGTTTTTGACAGGTCAAGCGTACTTGTCAAGCATGATCAATTTGCATTCACATTCTCTAATAGAAATATGTACTTATGTACATCGTAAAAAAATTTAACAAAAATGATTTGTGCCCAAGAATGGCAAAGGACAACTTTACATCCGAAGGCAACCGTTGTACACAGATAGTTCAATGATGATGAAGAAGGTCTTACATATGTGCCCAACAGCATGTAAATCAATAGACCAATTAAGAAATGTGTTCCGGTGTCAATTTAACTCACTATGGGCTTATCAGCATAGATGAAGAATTTGGTATATCGTATTAAACGGGCCAAAGTCGTGAGTATTGATTGATTTATGAACTCAAACATTTAGGTACATGTAAATATCATGTCTCGATTTATGTATTTATCCTTACTTACTAACTTGTCAGGCCGGCGACCGATGAAGGGTCAGAGCCTGAACAATTGCTGCCTTCCATCACTGACGGTCCTAGGCACGGTCATTAAGACCAAGCTGACTTTTTTCCGCCATGACTTGATCTCTATACTAGAGGTTCGGTCTTCGTCTCCTTTTCGAACCAGGAGGCTCGGATTCCAAGCTCGATGTGGCCGAGCCAGTGTAGTCGACGGATTTTTTTTTTTCACATTCATACATGCCCAGCTCGTAGAGTTCGCAGTTGTGTCTTACCCTGCATTCGCCTTCCTCGTACAGGGGATATACGACGCAGAATTATTCTTTTGAAGGCACCAAGAATCAGCTCAGCAGTTTTGCCTATCGTCCAGCTTTCAGCTATATAAATTAGGACTGGCAAAATAAGAGTCTTGTAGAGCATGATTTTGGTCCTTCGAGTCAGGAGCTTGTTTCGAGAGACCGAAGTAACATCGATTGCCAAGGGTGGTTCTACGTCAGATATCCACTGTGATGTCGTTTGTGGAGTTAACGTTTGCCCCAAGACAAACTTCTTAACTACCTCACAATTATAGCTGTCGATTTTAATATTTTGTCTCGACAAATGAAAAAAGGCACATTATGCCGCTGGATTGGTCTGAGAGAAGTTAAGTTGAAAGAGCGATTAAATAAAACTCCTCCCAAAACGTATACTGTCTCAAAAAAATTGTCCTTATAACTATACCATAACTTCAAAAGTACTCTTCGATTTTATTATGTACATCAAAACAAATCTTTGCCCATCAGATCCAAAAATATTAAATTTGGATTCAACTGAGCCTCCTGAGTGTTGAAAATGTGTCATATTCTCAGATGCATCCAAATTTGGAATATGATTGGCAACGGTTTGCTTGGCGATCGGCGGAGGATCGGAAGAGCACTTAAGCAATATTAACCATATGGCAAGCACTGTGGTTATAATGTTATGGTATGGAGTTCACACAGGCTTGTTTACAAAGTATTGAACGATGACTCTTGCTGTGCACTTGAACAGCTAAATTCGGACTCTGGATTCTGGCAAATGTGGCCTAGAAATGTTCCAGTCTATTGTATTGCAGAAATTTCTCTGTTCGATTTTCAGTTGATATGACGTCAGGCATTTTTGTTCTCAGTAAGATGCTACTAAAGTACTGCCCATTAAAGCTACAACTAAAATCTAAAGGCTGCAAACTCATACGTTGACACAATCGAAACAAACATTTACTTGAAATTGTAAAGACGTCTGTGGCAATTGATTCTTAAGGAAAGAAAATAACTACGTATTACCTTTTTGAAAAACATTTATGTTATCAATGTGGATCATAGCTTGAAGAATTTGTGTGAGAAAAGTTTTGTCTAGCTTCTCCTTTTGACTCTCTGCCCATTTAACATATAAATTTGAAAATGTTCTTTTATAAACAATAAACAAACAATCACAAACATCACCCACAGCCTGCCTACTAATGATATAATATAATTTGTTTTTATTTCACCGTAGTTAGCAAGTTACTCCTCATCCTCCCTAAATTCCAGATCTGAACCCGATCGATAATTTATGGGCTCATAGGGTACTCTTACACGAACTAATTTTGACAGCAAGCTTTTCCATCTTCTAGGCAAGGGAGGTGAAGCTTTTCCTATGTCTCACCTCTCTTGCCAACAAGATGGAAAAGCTTGCTGTCGAAATTAGTTCGTGTCATAGTGCTCTATCGAGACAAAAGTAAGAGAAAAGACGATAAGAAGCGAGAAAGAACTTAAAATGGCCTTGAAAAGTGTTTAGCGGGAAATGTCCCCAGAATGTGCAGGGAAACTCGTACTTTCTATGAAAACTAGATTGTGTCTTGCAATTAGCACAAATTACAACCAGAAGTGTACCGACAATTTGTTGAGTATATGGTAAGTCTTAAGTTAATGCTTTTTATTGAACAATTATACAGTAGTACAAATGCTTGGGCTTTGCATTTCGTTTGTATGTTGAATTCCCTTTAATTTGATGTGCATCTTGCTTAAATCGGATAAGTACTTTTGAACTTATACTGTTTTAAATTAAAAGAAGTGCGGGATGTACGGACAATTTTTTGAAACAGTGTATGTAACTGAGGGTCCGAAGGTAGGCTGAAGGGGGAAGTGTTCAGCATTCCTGGTGTGGTATTGCGAAGGAATTCATAGATTGGAGAAATGCATGTGTCTTTCTCACTTGAAAAATGGCCATAAAACAGACAAAGCCACTGTGCAGCGACTCACAAGCGAGTTGTAAAAGTTCGTTCAATGGCAACAGTTCAACTTTTAAAAAATACGTACACAACCTATTCACTAGACCCTTGCCAT
Organism: Eristalis arbustorum; assembly: GCA_916610145.1. Lineage (NCBI taxonomy): Eukaryota > Metazoa > Arthropoda > Insecta > Diptera > Syrphidae > Eristalis > Eristalis arbustorum. The sequence continues at coordinate 61,865,452 of OU744318.1, read as the reverse complement.
CGTACGAAGTTCGAGCAACTTTTGAGCAACAGGATATAACCTGCACATACCTCCTCAAAACATGATTTTCAACTTCTGGAAGCGAGCAATTTTTTCCGCACAATTTCCGCATGCACGGATCGTATGATTCGAAAATGTTTTGGCGAACATCAAATGAGTACCTAACAGTTTTCGAGAGAACACGGTTAACGTTGAGGAAACGATGTGGAGCTGTTTTTTATCTCCCACAGTGTGGGGGTTAGCAAATGCTTCACATTCATGTGGAATTGTTCATTCAAAAGGCAACAACTCGGTGGGGATGTCTGGATCGGTCCCTCTGAAAACCAGTCAGACATAAAGTACAGCAAAAATGATGTACTGTGGGTATGTGATGTCTGAGAAATGCCAATGGCAAGGTATTAAGGACATATTAACCGCAGGTAGACGCCGAAGGGAGCATACGTGCGTAATACGCAGAAATGTCCGCAAAAACTCAAGCAAGAAATACGAAAATCGTCCTAGGCAGGTAAATGCTGGCCTATTCTGCGGAATATTCGTCATTAGTCCGAGTTCAACGCGGATAAGGATGAATGTGTGGGTAGACGACACGAAGATATGAATTACGGACCATATTCGGAGGCATTTATCAGATTTTTTTATCAGCGATTCGGTGCTCTTTGTTTAGGCCTCATTTTCGTCGATGCGACCGAGACCTCTGTACATTTCAATGCAATGCTCACTCAAACGACTCAAAGAAAAACGACCCTTTTTCGAATACAGTCGATCACGAGAGAGAGAGCGAGCGAGCGAACCCCGTCTAAAAATACACACTTTTCAGCTCCTCCACGAATGTGTCTCCAAACTGAGACCCCGTCTCAGAAATAGCCACACCAGCTTGCAGCAATCGGCGATAGCCAACATCAGCTGGCTACGTCTGTATTTCCCGCACTCTATGTACGGAAGTATGTACGGACGTATGTGCTTATTAAAGCCACGATTGATTGTGTGCCTGCTCTACATACATTCTGGCTACCGTTTATCCACTACGTCCGTCATCACCCCTCTCCCAGCCGTTATTGCTTGACTCACAAATGTCTCTCTGTACATGCTGCACATACGAGCATACTCGAATGTACACCAACCATAATGACACACCAAATGTCGAACAGAAATAGTTTAGTGCCGCTTCTTTCCCGATAATGACCCCATGTACAAGCCGCGGACACATTTACATACATCCATGCAGAGCAGGCCATACATACGTACAATTTGTTTTGCCCAGTCCCGATGTACTTCTGGAGCGCAGTTTTAAGCCACGCCGAGATAACAATATTTGCCAAACACACACAAACACACATGAATCCACACACAACGCCCTAGTAGTCTCAGAGACTAATCTGTTTCTGTTTCTGTTTTTTTTTTGTTCGTTCTTTCTGACATTTCTGTTCCATTAGGTGTCAACGGAAAATGAAGGAACTGTTTCTGTCCGTCGTCGGTTTTCATCTTTAGCTGAGATAAAACTGTTTTCGAAGATAAAAAACGTTTTCGGATTTGAACCCAATCGCGGGTAAGTCCAAAATAGAAGTAATATCTACATGCACACGAGCATAACGAACATGCGTGTATAACAATCGTCAGGTCGCAGAAAAACAGATGTACGACGTTTTGAGAAGGAGAAAAAAGTCCATAATAAACCGTAGAGCACAGTGTTTTCTGTGCGATATCTCTTAGCTCGGCAAAGATCGGGTCTTAGCTTGGTTTTGTTGTTGCCTCGGTGTGTGTGTGCCGGGAATTGATTAGCCAAGTGGTAGTGGTCGGCATGTACCTTCCCCTGTGTGTCTGTGTATATAGGGTAGTAAATGATCGGTTTGATTCATGTGCAATCCCGGGTGGTAGTTTAGTTGGTTTCAGAACGCTGCTGCGGGAAGAGGGTGATATTTGGCGGCTTCAACTTGCAATACATATAGATTGTAGCTGCAGTTACTTGTTAACGCACGACAGTGCATTTAGTGAGTCAAAGGTGTTTAATTTTTCAGTCAAGAGTGTCTCTGGCTATGACCAAAAGTGAGTTCAGATCAAATTATTCAGAAGAACTGTATTTCAATGTTCAATTGTTTTCTCTTTCAGTGGTTCGTCGCAACGCTTCGGATAAACTTAAATTAATCAAAATGGTTCACAACAACCCGATATTGTGGGACTCACGTCTGCCCAATTTCAAGGGGGCCGAGGAGGAAAAATCGCACGCTTGGCAGTCCATTGGCAATGAATTCGGTGTTCCCGGTCGCCGAGTGGCAAGGGCGTTCAAATCTCTACGGGAATCTTATCGCCGAGAGCTGGCTTTGGTTAAGACAATGGGCGAGGGTTTTCAACCAAAATGGAGCCTCTACGCAGCGATGGACTTTTTGCGAGACGTTATACGCGAGAGAAAGTAAGTAATTCGGGTTCCCCCTCCCCCATCTGTTATCAAGTTGTAAGCTTGTGAAACAGCCGCAACCACATTGACTCACATGTATGCGCACTGACTGATAAATGCATTTCGCTTTATGACGTCTGTTTGGCAAATTAACTGTCCGTGTTCAAGGACCCGCACTGTACTCAGTTTAACTGAACTCAATCGCAGCGTTGTGACAATCGTCTCGGTACAGTGGAGCTTGTTTAATGCGTTGTCTAATGTCAAGTTGTTATTCGCAAAGCCGCAAAATGTTAAGCATCTGTCAATGACTGACATGCGCACAATGTAAACATACATCTTCTGATCTCTTTTTGCAATTACTTACCCAGACAACATTTAACCTTGTTTGTTTTCTCGCTTTAAGGAGCACATCAAACGTCATCGACACCAGCACAGGACATAACAAATCAACCAACAACAACAAGGCACACACCCGATCATCCATGTCCAGTGTCAACGATGATTACAGTTTCTTTGTGAAAACCGAAATAGATCATGACACAAATCCAGACAATCGCATTTCGAGCACACTCAATGAAAACTATGACTACATGGACGACAACACCTCTGAGGACAGTAACCAGTTGCAGCATCACAGTCGTCAGCAAAATCAAACAAACAGCGGCAGCAATGGAACTGATGTTGAAGAACTCGAAGCCATTGATGCTGATTTCCCATATCCCTTGATCATTGACAACTCACCTCCATCGCCGTCTTCGAAGCGAAAACGTCGTAACTCTTTCAGTGAAGATGAAGGCAACACAATGGATCACCAGTCGGCGAAGATATCACCCACTGTGCGTGAAGTCTTAAATTCAAAATTCTGCGGCTTTATAACCGCCAAACTGAACAGCATGGAAGACACTGAAGCTGATAATTTGATGAATAAGATCCTTATGCTCTTGGTGCAAACACAAAACAACGGAAGTGGTGAAGCTAAATGATTCCAAAAATTCCAATGATGCCAAAGATGATGCCATAAACAAATATTTGTTTCTATTTTTAAGTTAATTACCTTCATTGTTTTAATCGTCTTCTATTTAAATATATACACGGTGAGACTTGTGCCCATATAACTGTAAACAGCAGTGAGTGTTCATATTTCATTCGAACCTTTCCGGTTTTTGTGAATTCATGGGGATGATCCTCCTGTGTGTGTGTGTAGTTGAATTTCTCCTATTTTCTATTCTTTCCTTTCTCTATCCATATTTCTTCAAGCGGCAACCGAACATCTGGCAAACACATTTTGTGCATTTGGTGCAGGACTATTTCGATGTGAGCCGTTTTCGGGGCGAATGCGAAGTCGGCTATGTACTTCAGATCTGATTTCCTGTTACCCTGGTGCATAGGGTGAGGTTCAAAAGAGAGATGCAAGGCACTCAAGAGCAAAAGGAAGAATGTACTAATCCTTGCTCTGATTTTCTTGCAGTCACACTGGTGTTTGGTTTCTTCTTCTTTTTTTGTCTGAGGATTTCTGTGTGTACATAGCTCATGCAGCTGGACGAACATTCCTTGAAATGGTCCCTGGTGTGGCTTTCGACTGGGCATTGCAAATCTTGATTGCAGGTTCCAGACTTCCTGCCCGAAGTAACAGACAAATCATTTTGATTTTGATTGCTTTGGTGTTGAATTTTCCTTGTTCATACGATCTCTGCGAAAATGCGTAAATCTTACGCTGTTGTGTGGGTTTGTGAGTACGCATCGGGTTGGGTTCAGTCTTTGTGAGATATGCGAAATTTGACCCAGATTATGGGATTATTTTCTCAGCAGAAAACATTTGATTCATGGTGGGAGAAACGTATGGTTTGCTTGACAACTGTGCAGCATCAACTTGCAATTCGATTCGTGTTTTCCATTTTTGACTGTTTTGTAAGCCGAAGAAATATATCAGTGGCCTCTGGCCTTAACATTTTTCGGGTAGGAGCTTGGTGGAGCTCATGGTGAAGGATTTCTTTATTATCTTTGCAGGCCTCTGGCATTTCAGGTCCACCTTTAGAGATTTGATGTGGTATGATGACCTTCATTATGTTAGTTATGTATTTAAAAATTCTTCCATTCTCATAGTTACTTTATCGCCTCTATTCTCTAAGTCGTGTCACTCTAAAACTTGCAAATTTGTATTTAAATTGTGGGCAAATTGGGCCAAATGACACATATTTTTTGGTGAAGCGTCTAGGAGAATAGGGGTGTATGTATGCGATATTTTGAAAAACGTTCGCATTAAAATCATTCTCAGTGTCTTTTTCGCAAAATTTGGTTTTTGCAAATATGTTTACAGATGTTAACGGGAAGAAAAATTAACGAAAAAAGCAGCTCATTCGAGATATGGGCAATTTGTTACAAATTAAATATGTTACGCTCCGCCACACTTTTCTCTTATAGTAGTCCTATCGACATCATTTATTTCTCAGAAGAAGCTCTATTACATTGTGCATAAAGCAAGAAGTTAAACGCCTTCTACAGTACACAGCAGTTTGGTGTAGATTTTACGTGGGCTAGGATGCATTCTTACATTCTTACATTCAGTGTTTTTAAGTTGTCAATTGAAACTCTTGATCGCCATTATCCAAAGACGCAAACTGCCGTCCTGTTGCCGTCCTTTTAAGTCAATCATTCTGAATTGCATTTTGATGGCTACTGCGATTGTGGATTTGCACTCCAATTGCAGCTCAATCGCAATCGCAGTTTAAATCACACCGTCGCAGTCGATTTTTAATCACAGTAAAAAAAAGTCGCATTAAGTATTATCGTAAGCAAATATGTAATAAAGAAAGTAAATTTCATGTGAAGAGTGAGCATGAACGTTTTGTGACAGAGAAACAATTGAATTTTGGTCAGTTTCACAATTACAATCACAATTATCTTTATCTGTTTCAGCTCCACTTCTAACCAATCGTAAAACTTTAAGCAAAGTCTGCTTTACAGGTGGACAGGCCCGGTCCACCTAAGATGAGCGCCACGTGCAAGTCCTATGTCAGAGATAATGGAATGAATTTTATGGAAAAAGGAAAATTATCTCTGTCCTATGTTAAGCACTCCCCTTCTTCAGATTTGCCAGGTCAGTTTTGGAAGCTAAATCTTGTATAAGCTCTAACAAATTCTGTTGTGAGGTAATCGTTTACACTGATGGACAAAAGTATTCATCATGTTCGCGTATTCGGCTTGCAACGTAAATAAAATTCAAGCAGCCAAACCGATATAAGTCTATTTTATAAAATATTGTACAAGACACTGTACACTTTAAAGTCAGAGGTCAATCGACCCCTGATCTTAAGCCTATTGCACATTTATATAATATAGTAGGTAGGCTCTTAAATCCATAAAATCAAGTAGGGGCACTGAGACTAAGACTCCTTTCGCTGAAGAGTGGCGGAAGCTAACCATCGGAGACACATGTAAATTATACGTTGTTCTCACAAATAATCGATTGCAAGGTGTTATCACGCAAAAAGAAAAACGGAATATAAATGTGTCTTAATATAAGGAACTGAGAAGCTATGCACTGGCTCTACGGGCTGCAGCGCCACCCATTCATCGCAAGGAGTGTTTGGCTTATGACGAATGCTTTTGTCCATGAACACTTGGAGCTGTTCATTCTTCTTCTTTTTCTTGTGGCGCTACAGTCCGGGGTAAACCTGGGCCTCGGTCAACAATCCTCTCCAGCTGGCACGATCTTTAGCCAGCTGCCTCCAATTTCGCACTCCAAGTTGGTTGAGGTCCTTCTCCACTTGAGTGCGCCATCGGCTTCGTGGTCGTCCTCTATTGCGTTGTCCCACTCTTCGGGCCTAGCCATCTTAGGCGTTGAATCCGTAGACGCCTGACTAGACTCATGTCGCTGTACAGCCCGTACAATTCGTGGTTGAATCTTCTCGAAGAACCTTCAACGCAAACAGGACCAAAGATTGAACGCAGAACTTTTCTCTCGAAAAGATCAAGATCGTCTTCATCCGCTCTTGAGATAGTCCAAGCTTTCGCGCCATACAGCAGGACAGGGATGATCAAGGTCTTATATAACGTGAGCTTGGATTTTTGGGAGAGGGCTCTACTACTCAATTGCCTCTTAAGCTCAAAGAAACAGCGGTTGGCAAGAGTTATTCTGCATTTAATCTCGGTACTGATGTTGTTTGCACTATTTACTTGGGAGCCAAGGTAGATGAAGTCCTTTACTACCTCGAAGTTGTAGCTGCCTATGGTGACGTTCTGACCGAGTCGTCCATGTTGTGTGTCCTTTCTTGATGACAGCATAAACTTTGTTTTGCCCTCATTCACCGCCAGACCCATTTTTGCCGCCTCCGTTTCAATACAAGCAAATGCTTCATTGACGGCTCGCTGAGTTTGGCCAATCACGTCAATATCGTTGGCGTATGCTAGCAGTTGTACGGACTTCTGGAAGATCCTGCCTCTAGTATTGGCGTGTGAGTTTCGCACGATCTTCTCCAGGAATATGTTGAAAAAATCACATGATAGCGCGTCGTTTTGCCTAAAACCTTTTTTGATATTGAAGGTCTCGGTGAGTTAATTACCGAGCAGCGAGATTTCTCCATCGTCATCCTGCACAATCTGAAGAGTTTGGCAGGGATGTCAAAACTAGACATGGCGTTGTATAGCTCGTCCCTATGCACACTGTCATATGCGGCCTTAAAGTCGACAAATAGGTGGTGGGTGTCGATCTGCATCTCTTGGCTTTTTACGAGGATCTGCCGTAATGTGAAAATTTGGTCGATAGTGGACTTCCCAGACCTGAAACCGCACTGATAGGGACCTATCAGGTTGTTGACGAATGGTTTCAAGCGTTCACACAGAACGGCAGAGAAGATTTTGTAAGCGATGTTAAGGAGACTTATTCCCCGATAATTGGCGCAGTCAAAGGGGTCTCCTTTCTTGTGGAGCTGTTCATGGTCTGTCATTTTTTTCTTTTTTGAAGTACAATGTAGAAGCAGAGATATAGGGATATGTTCCAAACAAAGGCATATCTTTAAAAGAAAAAATAATTAAATCCTTTACAAGTGTGTATATACTTTTGGCCATCACTGTATTTCAGCATATCATCATATAGAATATCGAACATTTTTACTTCCGTCTTTGAAATTTTTTCTCTTCCAGTTTGGTCTACCATGTGGAAACTGACAACATTACTCATTATCCTTCTAAAACAAATATGGCACAAGAGCAAATCTCACATGCTCTGAAATAAATCGGGCACATTAGGCTCAAACGATTCAAAGCGATTTAGGAACTGATCTTATTCCTATGAAATGTTTTCATCTCAACATTTTTGAGTGCTTGTGCAAGAAATGATCATGCACACAGCCCACAAGCTTGATGGGATTTTTTGATAAATGAGTAAATTGCATTTGTGCAGAAATAACTTCTGGACATTTCGCGTTTCGCTCAAATATTTCCACACGTATTAAAATTGTTTACATTACTGTGAGATGTTAAGATTTTCTTTCTGCACCTGTTGGTGGGTTTTTTTATTTTGTTTTTCTTCGAACTAGGGTTTTATGTACATTACACACGTACATGAATGGTTCCAATCCAATCGTGTATGCCATTTGTATTTTAAGGAAATGATCAGCGGTTATAAATGCAGAAGTAACTTAGGCTTAGTTAGTCTTCGCAATGCTCAATGCTTCCCCTCAAGCCCTTTGCGCTGCATTTGCATTTGAATATCCTGCACATACGATGTGAACGGAACAGTAGGTGGGTCACATATGAAAAATGTACGCCTTGGTTTAGGTTTTACAAATAAATTACAAAAACATTGCATTTCCATACATACGCAGAAGGGGCTGAAAATATAAAAGATAAAGTGGCTCTCAAAATTGAGCGTACACGTGCAACAGTTGAAATTTTCCTTTTCAATGGGAAGGAATTTAAAAAAATTTAAATGTTGTTCAAATTATTGACAAGTTCATAGTAATAATAGAAGATATGTATATTTTTCAAGGAAAACAATCAACTAACTATAATTTCTAAAATATGTAATAAAAACCACGTCTTATCATTAAAGTCCGACTGAAGGCCGGTTTTGCCTCCAAAGCCCAAGCCGAAGCCGGATAGTGAGGAAGGACAAAACGAGAAACACTAGGAAACCCTAAAATGATTTTTTTGTATTCGTTTTTGTTGGTAGCGAACTACAAAGTGACGACATAATTTTCAAGTTTCTTCGCCTAATTTTTACTGAAATTGGATTCGGATTTTTAGCTACACAGTTACCGTCTCAGGTAACGAGCATGTTAATTGAATTTCTGAGTTCAGAGCTCGACAACGTCGAGACACCCGAGTTGTTGCCTTATAAACCCTACCTACAATTACCAACAATTTAACGCTCAAAGTTGTGAAGGAGAATTATTTCGACTTTTTCGATCATGACCGCAAATTACTCGACTTTCCTTTTTATCATCATAAATTAAAAACAAAAATGGACATCAAAATAATGGATGCATATGTAGGTTCTATAAGAATGCATACGTTTCGTTTGTCGGACAAGAATATGATAGAAATCATGTCTGGATGTAGAAAGACCGTAACTAATCCATATTTAAAGTATACTGACAACTCTAAAAAACGAATAGGATGCAGAATTTTACTGTTTATGTACCTAAAGAACGCTGTTCAATTTCAAGGAAAAGTGAAAGTCATAAACATCGGCAAAGAGGAAAGTAACGACTGGGGTGGTGTTATGATGACCAAACATGAAACAATAAAATTCGAATGATTGCTTGAAAACATGTCAAATGAGTACATACAAGGAAACCACTAAGATTGCAACAAAGAAAATATTCAAATTCGGTTCTTATTTAATGAATCTTTTGAACATTAAATCTTTCGTTATACTGGACGTCCAGTGTACATATGCAAATTAAACATAAGATGAAAGACGTAAAATATTTTCTTCTTTTCCTCTCCATGTCTGTGAAGTAAGGACTATTGAGTAGATCATTGAGTTATAAAGTCAAGGGACTGTATTTTAAATAAACAGAGAAGAGAAGGTAATAGTACATCGCACTAATGCCCTCCAACGAAATATGCCAACAGAAGTTGTTGTAGCAAAATATATGTAGTCGTTATTTCACGTCACTAAAGTACCGCGTAACAAAACGTTACTGCTCAATTAATATCGTTACTATTATAATATCGTTTTCACATGGACTATAGACAATCTCCATCGGTACGTTAACTCTCGCTTGGGCATACAAGAGATGCTACTCTACACACAGAACAGAAAGGATAGGTTTGCCGTCAAACCATGTCCATGCGTGATTGATTGTGCACCACGTTCTTCTCATCTCTTTACCACATTTTTTCTCTATACTTTTTGATGTGTAAACAGATTTCTGTTGAAACGTTGTGTGCGCACAATGGTTGTGTCGCATGACACTTGGGTATACTTTGATGCTAAACCTACTGTTTTGGTGCTGTGTGGATATGGTGTAAGTACTCGGGAAATACATTTTTAAGACGCAAATATCAGCCGTCAAAATGGTAAAAAAGAAGACAGTAGGGCTTGAAACAAAAGATATGGCTTATTATACGGAATTATAGCTGTTGTTTATAAATATGTGGCCACCACTGTATCTCTATTGAATGCGAAGAGTGTAGGCATTTAGAATATTTTGTATGAAATAGAATGTGGTAAAGAGGAAGATACAAATAACGAAATATCTTCTGGCTTGCAGTGGCGTGATTAATTTGATCATATTGCATAATGTGTGTTTGTTTCTACTTTGCCACTCGTAGAGTGCTGACCCAGGTTCACAGCATGTAACTAACAAAACAAGTAAATACTCAGTTAAATACAACGTTCCTATTAGAGGTTCTTAAATCGGAAGTACGAATTTAAACAAAAATAGCGAAAGTGACTATTAAGGATATCAAGATACAGGTACGGGTATACGTATGAAATGTAAAGAATACACACGGGTATTCGTATTTTCTCTCGTTTTATAGCTCTAGTATGCAAATATATCGTGCATCGACGAAGAATATGACTAAACTGTCCAATCATTATGCACACGTATGAACATATGTTAATGAATGTCGTAAAATATTTGTTAAAGTTTAAAAAGAGACGAGCAAGTCCGAAACACTTCAAGTTGGAAGGTTCACTAACATTTTTACACCAGCTGCAAAGAGTCCACATAGTGTTCGTCTTTCAGACGGTGTCCTTCTGATATCAATTTCGAAGATAGAATTGAAAACTTCAAGAAGAAAACAACAAACGTCTGATTAACTAAAACTACAAGCGCTCGCGAAAAGGTAACTTTGCAAGTAAAAAAACTTGAGGAATGCTTGTTATACTGGACTTCTATTAATGAAGTGAAGTATCGAAAATCTTTTGATAGCGTAGAAGATGTAAAAGAAACACATTAAATTGAAAGCAAAAGGGGTTGAAGTTACATTTATAAAATTCGAACGGGATACAATGCACAGAAGCGAGCACAAGAAAATAAGCTAAAGTTGGTGAAACTCTCAGGCAGAAGAAATTGAACAGGCATAGAACAAGAAAATAAAGGATAGGTTTATTGAATCATCAAAAAAAAAAAAAAAAAAATGATATCGAGAGCTATGGACGACTATAAAAATGTATGGCGTTAATTTACGAATATTTTGCCATCACTTTACTTAATTCTTCTTTGTGCGTAATTACACGGGTGGGTAGAGGAAGGGTATGGTTTTCCATTACTTGAAAGGATGCTGGGCCTCAGAAAATCATCAATGAAGTTCGATAATTTCATATTCATAGTATGTACATTGCCACATTTATGGTGTATTATGTTCACTAACTGGACAGTAAAAACAATTATGTACACAATTTGACACATCCTTCAATATTCCTAAATGACACGAATTCAAAATGAAACAATTCACGATTCCAGTGTCCACCAATTTTCCGACTTGAAATGGGTAGAGAACTTTGTCTAGCAATTGTGTTGGGCCAAAGAAAAACATTGTCAGTGACTTGAGAGATGTGGTGCTGTGAAACTGTGAGGTATCTAATAATCCATACCCAACGACATGATTGGCAGCCCTAAGCTTATAATAATACTATGGGTGACGTTACATCCCATAGAGAGCCAAGGCCTAGTTTCTCCGCTTTATGCGTGATATTGATCTCTCACGAATGGGACTTACAGTTTTGTGCCGAATTCGAACGGCCAAGATTGTGCAGCATTTTCTAGTCAGTTATACTCCTTGAGCATTGTCATTGACTCGAAAGAGGTGGGGCCGTGAACATTAAATTTGTCGCACAGACCAGGAATCGTACTTAGACGTTTGTGCTCAAGTGCTCAAGTGCACTTGGGTCGACGCACATACCCACAAAGCCATGTGACACCGCTAAGACACCACAACTAATTTCCTGCATTCCTGAAAATTACCAGTAAGTGCCAGTATGCTAGTGCGAGTATTTCAAGATCACTTGACTATAACTAAGGCCGGGGTCATCATCGTTGCATTCATAACCGTGAAGAAACTGCTTTGACTGTGCTTGACAGCAGTCGGTTGAGAGTCAGTGTCTACGCACCTGTCTCATACTTAAACAGAAAATTTGTTTGTCAACTGAAGCATAAAAAAGGACATGTTTTAGACAAATGGCAGAAATAATATTATTTAGTTAATTATCATGTCGAGGATTCATCCGGCTCCGAGCCTGAGCAATTGCTGCCTTCCTTTGGTGAAGGTACTGGGCACGCTTCTACCAGTCATCCAGACCAAGCTGTCTTGCATCCGCGATTACTTGGTCTATAAATTCGGTCTTCCTCTCCGTCTCGAACCAGGAGAATAAGTTCTGTAGTTTTGCTGTTTGCTATGTCTCCAAAAAGCACTATTGGCAGAATAATAGTTTTGATTTCAGGGGTTTCGGGCTCATTCGTCTTGACAAACCGAAGTGGTATCGGTTGCCAATGTCGACTGAGATGTCATTCGTGGAGTTCACATTTGCTCCAAGGTAGACGAACTCTTTTACAACCCCATAATGGTCGTGAGTCTTGGAACGAATATAAAAAGCTGAAGTTGGTGTCAAAATAGTGAATGCGAAAAAGTACCGGGGACAGAACAGAGCCTTGAGGGACACCAGCATTAATTTTGTGAATATCAGACTTGAACACATGTAAGCGTGTACATTTCAGAAGTGTTTCTTCAGTCCTTCTAATTAGCTTCCCTACAACAAACCTACAAATTGATACATCGTTTAGATTTAGTCCACTAAGAATTCCACACTTCTAAGTCCGCTACATCAGATGCTACGCACTCTCAGTCGCCTTAACCCGCCTGATAAAAACAAACAGGAGTTGCGACCGAGAATGTACTGAAAAGGAAAGAGACGGAGCGGACCGAACGCACTTGACACCAAAACACTTCACTACACTGCACTTGGTTGTCTGCATGTTTGTGGGTGGAACGGACGGCGACATTTTTCTTCTTGCTTTTTTTTACGCACACGCGCATTGCACCGGGAGAGCAACGTGCACACTCCCGAGGGTGGCATAGAACCTACTTATTTTGCATTTACCATATGAATACTTTTTTGGATCGGGAAAATATTGTGTGCTGTGCCTCTGCAATCTTCCAATTGTGAACTCAATCGAATTCACAATAACTAAAGTTAACTAGCTCAAATTTCAATCAAAAGACACGATCTTGTTTACCAAAAATGGATACATCCAGTTAGGCAGCCATAATGTCTCCACGGAGTAGAGTCCTTTCATCGCTGTTTTTGGAAAGTACTGATTACCTCATTTTGTTTTAATTATGCTTTGACATCCAGAGGCATTGACAATGGGACGGCCATCAGGTCCCTGGCGACAGTATTCATCATCACAAGGATGGTAAAACATTGTGGTATGTCTCTACCAGAGATATCAGTTAAATACAATCCAACCCGTTGCTGGGTCGTGACTATTGTCACTGGTCATTGTTTTGCATGCAGTCGCACGAGAATGGCAACCCGCTTCGACTACGAATCAGAACAAAGAATAGCTCTTGCGTTGTTTTTGAAACACACACTCTTCAGCCTGCGTCAGCAAGGAAGACTTTTTCTTTTCCCCAAATCCAAAAAAAAAGTACCAGAATAAGGTCAGCCAATCATGACAATTTCCTCCTTCATTCAATAATCCAAAAATTGGCACTAATTTCTAGAGTAATTTTGACTTTCCTGATTTCGGAAAAGCCATTCATTTAAGCAGAGTCATACTCGCATATATGTGGAAGCGGATGTTACCTATTCCAAAAAACATTTCCTTTCAACATCCGGACACATAAACGTAGATAACGAACAGTGAGCCACAGAGAGCCATATCAAAAGCAAATGATAAACGAAGCCATTGAGTGTCGTCGTCGGTCTGCGAAAATAGACAGAGAATGGGTGAATGGATTGATTGAATTTCAGAAGAGAACTTTGCTGATTCGGAATTGAATTCCCTTTGTGGAAATAGTGTGAAATGGTTTTCCTTTGTGGCGGTCAGACTATCTGTTTCCTCATGGCATAAATTATCCTTTGATCTACTTTATTTTTGTTTCACTCTAGGTTCAGTTCTTTTTTGCAGACACTTGCGAAATTTAATTAATTTCTTTCAATGCACCTGCAGCACTATTTAGAATTAGTTGCTTGCTTGGATGTTCGTCGTTATTTAAGTTATTCTAAGAAATGAATCATATTGTTACAATAAGTGGGAATTTGATGTAAATTTGATTAAGTTAACTAACATGAGTGGAACTGGGGGTTTATTTATACAAATCCCTTTTCATGTAAACTGCATTCTTGGGAAAGTTACTACAACAAAAAAACATACGCCCAGTTGCAAACAAATTCTAGGGCTGTAAATTGCCCTTTCTGAAAATGGTCAAACAAATCCAATAAATCTGAAAGCACATAGTTTCTATTGTGATATAAGGATCTTTGGTTTGCGGGGCTTGCCCAAAATGGAATGAAGTAAGTTTCGTGTTTGAATCAAGAACTGCTTTAGTACGATAATACCACCCACCAAGATTGAAGGCAAACATGTTGACAACAAATATTATGACGACTGTTATGCCTCGTGCGGAATGCTGCGCAAGTAGTTCACGACGAAGTACGGACACAAACATTTGTTAGCGTCCAGGACATCCGAATAAACTCACATCGGTTGTCCGGCATGGCCACCTATCAGTATGCCAATTTAGCTGAGTATGGACCAAAGAAGCGTACTTCTATATTACAAGCTAGATTGTGGCAACATAGGCAGACATACTTCTTTGATTGGTGCTACAGTCCGGGGTGGACCTGGGCCTCAACCTACATGCCTCTCCAGCCAGCACGATCTTTCGCCAGCTGCCTCGAGTTGCGCACACCAAGTTGGTTGAGGTCCTTTTCCACTTGTGTGCGCCATCTAGTGCGAGGACGTCCTCTGTTGCGCTGTCCTAATGGCTCGGTGTCGAAGACTCTTCGGGCCGGAGCTGTGGTGTCCATCCGCTCTACATGACCTAGCCATCTTAAGCGTTGGATCCGAAGACGCTTAACTAGGTGCATGCCGCTGTACCGCCCGTATAAATCGTGGTTGAACCTTCTCCTCCAAACGCAACCCCAATAACCGAATCAGGACCAAAGATCGTACGCAGGACTTTTCTCTCAAAACAACCAAGGTCTTCTTCATCCGCTTTCAATAGCGTCCATGTCTCTGCGCCATAAAGCAGGACTGGGATGATCAAGGTTTTTTACAAGGTCAATTTGGTGTTTCGAGAGATGGCTCTGTTACTCAATTGCCTCTTGAGCCCAAAGAAACAGCGATTGGCAAGAGTAATTCTGCGCTTGATCTCGGTACTGGTGTTGTTGTCCCTATTTACTCCAGAGCCTAGGTAGACGAAGTCCTTGACTACCTCAAAGTTTCTGCTGCCCAATATGAAAATCGTGCCTCGGGTGTTTACGTTTGAGTTTCGCACGATCTTCTCACATATGATGTTAATGAAGTCACATGACAGCGTGTCGCGTGCCTTTTTGACATTGAGGGTCTCAGTGAGTTCGTTGCCGACCTTGATGGAGCAGCGAGACCTCTCCATCGTCATCCTGCACAGCCTGACGAGTTTGGCAGGAATGCCAAAACTAGCTCGTCTCTATGCACGCTGTCATATGCGGCCTTGAAATCGACAAATAGGTGGTGGCTGATCCTGAGTCTTTTCCAGGATCTGCCGGAGTGTAAATATTTGGTCTATTGTGGACTTTCCTGGCTTGATAAGGACCTATCAGGTTGTTGACAAAGGGTTTCAGGCGTTCACACAGAACGTCAGAGAGTATCTTGTAAGCGATGTTAAGGAGGCTGATCCCTCGATAGTTGGCGCAGTAAAAGGGGTCTCCTTTCTTGTGGACATACACATGAACATTAATAAAACAAACACTTTTTATAATTGTGAATTAATGGAAATAGCTTCTCGGTAACCACTCGTGTTGTGCATGCTATTGTTCTACTAAGAGTGGATTGGACCTACAATTTTTTGACGACTCCATTCCGCCAAGATTGAGAAGCTTTTTCTAGACAGGAAATATTCTTTGAGCATTGTCAGTGACTCGGAAGAGGTTGGGACATGAAAGGGATTTTCGTCGTAGCAAAAACCTAGACGACCTGAGTGGGGTCGACGCACATACCGACAACACCACGGGCGATCTATTATATGCAATACAAATATACAAATCATGCCTTACCAGAAGACGGTACAGGTGATCACATTCGTTTTATCTTCAGAATTTAAAATAGGCTGAGAGACTGGCACATAGTTTACCTTCAAACATCGTCTTTAAGAAGACTGATGAGATCAATATACTCGATGAACTATGTGTAGAACTACAATTGGAAAGCACATATTCACGTTTTAATAGCCATTTTTCGCGTCGTCACTATGCTTTGGTGTTATACCATACTTTGAATTTTTTAAAATAAGCGGAATATCATACGTCAGTTACCAATGTACTAATGCGGAGAATTCCCTCAGACGTATCGTTTGCAGTCGCCTCTCCAATACTGGATCGCTATGCGAATGATTCGTTTTTCTATTCCCTGAATCGGGCTTACCTGGTTGACCTTATGAAGTTGTTATAGAAGTCGGAGACATTAAAGGCCATCCCATGATATATACCAATCTTCAATTACGAAGCTGAATACTTTTTAAGTTCGCCCCATGTGTATAAGACCCCATTGGCATTTCCAGTTCATACTCTTGCGTTCGACTAAGTTAAAGCCTTGGCCTTTAAGAATTTGGCACTAGAATCCTTTTCATAAAGCCAAGTCCCACGTTGACCAAGAAAGACATCCATCAGTAGACATCGACCAGATAGGTACCATGTAACAGACTACATCCACACTCGCATTGAGTTGATTGAGTTGAGCATACTAGTCCCGCAAATATATCTTGAGTGATCGATTTTCGGTATAAGATCGGTAATTTGGAAAAAGTTCAATGTCTTTAGGCGAACCGCTTCCGTCATCCCTGTGAAGTTAATTATTTATGCCAACATCTGAATTGGTTGAATCTAGTCTTGAAGCTGTTATAAACATTACCAGTTTTACATTGGCAATTTGGCCTTCAGATTAAGAAAAGCTAAGCCTTCACCAACACACAAAGCCCTCAATGCAACAAAAACCAGAATTGGCGTAAGTGACAGGATTCACCCTTAAACTGGAAGAAGCAATCGTTGGGCCACTTTTGTTCTCACACGTTTTGCAAGAACGATTATTACCCGATTGAACACGATTACTTTATGTCTTTTTTACATGGTTATTCTGGAACGTATCTACCGTGTAAAAACAGAATTAAGTGTATTGCAATGTGGCTTACGTTTTATAAGCAGTTTTAAAGTAACCATGGAACGAAAGCACTTTTCACAATGACCTTGACATTTGATTCAAACTATGTCCACAGCAGGAGCTTGGAGACTCTGTACTTCCATTGTTGCATTTATTTACGGCAGGATCGAATGTACAGCCCTACTACTTTTGTAACTACACAAATTTGATTTCAATTTCCGTCTGATCGCATGACATGGATTAGAGTAATAGATGGATAAGATGAAGAAAATCTTCTCAACCAATATTCCTGCTAGATTGATCTGATAAATCAGACTGTATATGTTCCTTTGAGATTCTTCGAAATTAATACGATGGAGCTGTGGAAATATGTGTTTATACTTAATCCAAAGATCTGATATTTTTAGACACTTTTCAAAATATTTTGGGATTTGTTAGGCTGTGACTGCTACCTTTCCCTTCTGACGGATTCGGTTGACAATTTCACGGCTTGTGGCTTATTTAATTTCTAATATTTAGAAATTCAAATCAAAGAAATTGTACAACTACAACGGCTGAGAAAAAAAAATAAATACCAAACGCATCGCTTGCATCCATCATCCAGCTTGAAATCTGAACCGTAACTCATCCAAATTTGGCGGCGTCCTTTCAAAAATGCCCCTCCATCTTCCTCTTCACAATAGCCCACAAGTTCCCACAATGGCTTTGGGCTGGCCATTTCATTGTCCGAAACCTTTGGTTTTTGAACCAACTCTTGACAATTACTTATCGCCACTTGATTTTATTTGAGAGCATTTTTTTAAAAAATCATCACAGACAGGAGATGTGAATACGAGTCCGTTAAAATAATTTAGAATACGTAACTTTAGAGACAATTTAGACATAGGCAAGGGGTTGAGTTGACTATCTCCGTGTTTTACCCATCTATCTAAAGAAGCGGAGTAACCATACATTACCTCCATCCCAGTCGCAATGGGCCAACCATACTTGGGAATTCACAATGCAATAGTTTCCAGCTCGCTTCCTAGTATACTCCAACTGACGGAGGAGGGAGAATCCTACCTAACATGACCAGACCGCAACTTCCTGCATACACTTTCTTCTTTGTTGAACTTAGTTGCAGTATATCCGCTGTTTGCCCCTACTGGAGCTAAATGTCCCCAAAATGATTACCATACACACCCAGTCATTGTTTCTGCAACAATTCATTCGACATCTGCACTCATCATCAACCCATGGCGCTTAAATTGCAATTAAAGATAAATGATACTCATTATATTATATTATTGTGGCGTAAAATACGACCCGCAATCAAAACCGAAGCCTTAAGTCCACTGACCATTCTCAACAATATGCCCCTGCAGCAGCAATCAGTATAAATATAAAAATCGGGAGCAAAAATGAAAAAAAAATGTAAAACAACATAATATGTACATTAACAAGAGAGTTCAATTAAAAATTAAATAAAAAATGTATTAATATTTAATAAATTTTAACGTGCATTCATTGTCTGAAATTCATCATTATAGTGGGAAATTATTGATTTACGGTCTTTAAATGAATTACAAGGACTTCTGAATTCTGATCATCGCATCCATGCCGCGCTGGAATCATTTTTATTTAATGCGTTGAAATACTTTTCTGCTGCAATACGATGCCGGGAATACCTTCATGAATGCCTTACAAAGGATTTATAAGTACGCATGCATGAAGTACACACTGGTGCTTTCCATGGATGCCAGTGGAACATTTTAAAGATCGAATGCATACGGACGTCTACTTATGCGAGTAGTGATTTATAACTGTGCTGTGAGTAGATGCGGGCAGCTGGATATATTTTTTTATTTAAGCTTAATTTAAAAGGTGATACCTGCCTACGTTATTTTTATATAAATCTGCAATGCTTTATTCGAGCAATTTTATAAATTGTTGATGTACGAAAAAAGCGCTTGGGTTGGGTACATATGTACATGTTCATCCTACAATCGTACGATGTTGACACAACCGTGTGGGTATGAGAATACATTCGAATCTAGCGTGGCAGTAAGAGCGGCGTAAAATCCCCATAACAAAAAAGGACCACATCGTGCGTAAGTTATAACAATTAATAAATACGGGCGGTAGAGGATCCTTGCCCAACTTCGAGTAGTTGCTGACACTCGATTTGTGCCTGCTATTGTTCAGTCACGAGTGGAAGGCACGTGCATTTTTGTATCTCCCACTCCGAACTTCGACGTTTGAAGAGCTTTTCTAGACAGATGTACTCTTTGAGCATTGTCAGGGCAGGTAGAGCCGTAAAAAGTGGTGGGGTCGTAAGAATTGTTTTTTGTCATACTAGACGACAAGGTTCGACAAACCCACAATGCCACGGGTCAACAACAAAATACTCCAAAATTAAATGTATTTTAAACATTAACACGAGACACGTACATGTGTAGTTTCAAACACTGACTTGAGCCAATAATAGTGTTTGGAAGTGTCACCTCTATCACATCGTGTCCTTGCTTCTGTTCATCTTGAACGTAGGAGAACGTTCCAAACATACTCCAATCGTTAGTTCTCATATCTCGAATATGCCGCAATCAACATAGTCGCATTCACACAGAAGAATTAAGTATTTCTTAAGCGTGATGAAGTCGCTCAGTAACTTATCCCATGACCTCAGACCTATTGCACTGAACGATGACTGAAGGTGAAGGCAGTCACCTAGCCTTTCCTCTTAAATAACCGTTCTCAAGTATGCAGGATCCACCGCTAAATCGCTTCTTTGTGACCTACATGTATGGTCTGTGGCCATTGTAAAAGGTGATTGACTTTCTATAGATATTTTTTGACAGTGTGACAGCCTTCAAACTGCTTCGTCATTTTTCCTCAGTATTGTTTGGCAAGTCATCATGGAAAGGCTCAAACCACAACAGCGTCTTCAGATTGTTGAATTTCTCTAAAATGTTCATCATCATACGAAAAGCAGCGTTCTGCGAGAAATGTTGTGCGATTTGAGGAACTTGCGGTGTACAGGGATCGGCAGAATAACCCCTGAAACAGCTGACTTTACGAAGAAGCCCGCATCGTCCCCTACAAGAGTACTTGGTAACACTGTTTCAGAGGCAAGTACACAACATCTGCAACCACCCAAACATGGCTATCAGGAACCTGAGAAATTGCACTTCCGGACAACAATTCTTCAACGCGTTGAATATGCTAAATGAGTAGACATTTCCAAGGACATCAATCAACGGACTTTATTACTACTATCAAAGCAATGATAGAAGTCACTATCGTGGCTAAATAAGGCTTCACACCACCACCCCATACCTAGAGGAGCAACAAGGGCACACGGAATTAAACACGTCGTTGTAACAGATCTTTATAGATAAATAAGCAATTTTAAATATTATGATTGGCAACATTGTAAACTTAAAAGCATTGTACATCCGTTGGGTGCCTTACTGTTGAGCCAGCCCCTATGTCGCTATCTTAAGCTTTTACGTGTAAGACCATCTTCAGGGATAAGCCAGATACTTTGGAAGCCAACATTACTCACGAGATGCCAGTCGCTATTCTCATCAAAAGATAGATGCCATGGATTGTTCTTTTACCCGATAAGCATTTTAACACTTTAAAAATGATGTGTTTGCTTTATACATTACAAATCAAATATCACGGTTACTCTACCGGCTATGGCTGCTAAACATTTCTCCCAAGCAAACCCAAGGGACCAATCACGAATTATTTTCAAAATCAGCAAAACTAAAAAATAATAAAGCAAATAGACACAAGCGAAGTTCATCAGTGATATGAATTAAGATGAACGTTCATTGAAGAGATAAAACATCAAAATTTCAACAAAAGTTGTTACTTCATCATTTTAACAAAACAACCATGGAAGTGCAAGATATCCGGACAGTTTTGCTTCCCAGATAAGACATGATCGCATTTATGGGACTTGTCGGATCCGCACCAAACTCGCAAAATCGATCAATAGGCGTAAAATAACATCACCAACGCTGTGCAGAAGTTATAGATACGCCTAAAAGCCCCGCTGTGGCAGTCGAAAGATGACCCAGAAAATCAACAAAGAAGCCCTACTTACCACTGTCAATTTTTTGGGGTCAAAAATTGAATGTTGTCGGATCCGCACCAAACTCTCAAAATCGATCAATAGGCGTAAAATAACATCACCAACGGTGTACAGAAGTCACAGATACGCCTAGTAGCCCCGCTGTGGCAGTCGAAAGATGACCCAGAAAATCACCAAAGAAGCCCTACTAACCACTGTCAATTTCTTGGGGTCAAAAATTCAATGTTGTCGGATCCGCACCAAACTCTCAAAATCGATCAATAGGCGTAAAATAACATCACCAACGGTGTACAGAAGTCATAGATACGCCTAGTAGCCCCGCTGTGGCAGTCGAAAGATGACCCAGAAAATCACCAAAGAAGCCCTACTAACCACTGTCAATTTTTTGGGGTCAAAAATTCAATGTTGTCGGATCCGCACCAAACTCTCAAAATCGATCAATAGGCGTAAATTAACATCACCAACGGTGTACAGAAGTCACAGATACGCCTAGTAGCCCCGCTGTGGCAGTCGAAAGATGACCCAGAAAATCACCAAAGAAGCCCTACTAACCACTGTCAATTTTTTGGGGTCAAAAATTCAATGTTGTCGGATCCGCACCAAACTCTCAAAATCGATCAATAGGCGTAAAATAACATCACCAACGGTGTACAGAAGTCACAGATACGCCTAGTAGCCCCGCTGTGGCAGTCGAAAGATGACCCAGAAAATCACCAAAGAAGCCCTACTAACCACTGTCAATTTTTTGGGGTCAAAAATTCAATGTTGTCGGATCCGCACCAAACTCTCAAAATCGATCAATAGGCGTAAAATAACATCACCAACGGTGTACAGAAGTCATAGATACGCCTAGTAGCCCCGCTGTGGCAGTCGAAAGATGACCCAGAAAATCACCAAAGAAGCCCTACTAACCACTGTCAATTTTTTGGGGTCAAAAATTCAATGTTGTCGGATCCGCACCAAACTCTCAAAATCGATCAATAGGCGTAAAATAACATCACCAACGGTGTACAGAAGTCACAGATACGCCTAGTAGCCCCGCTGTGGCAGTCGAAAGATGACCCAGAAAATCACCAAAGAAGCCCTACTAACCACTGTAAACTTTTTGGGGTCGAAAATTCAATGTTGTCGGATCCGCACCAAACTCTCAAAATCGATCAATAGGCGTAAAATAACATCACCAACGGTGTACAGAAGTCATAGATACGCCTAGTAGCCCCGCTGTGGCAGTTGAAAAATGATAAGATTGAGTTTTAAATCAAGGAGGCTGTTTTCAAGGCTGAAGCAGACAAAAAGCAAATCGAAAACGTTTTTTGAAGCGCATTTCCCGATGAAATGGCATCCATTTGACCAAGACTAATATAATGCTGGGTCATGCACCATCCAGGACGATAGTTGGTAATATGGTTCCAGATTAATTTCTTCTACAATAGGTGGTCGTTATGAATGGTGCTTGCAGCACGTGATAAAATTCACATTGGAAGGTGGATAAACGACAGCAAAGCAATTCGACAGGAGGGTGGCTCTGCCGACCAGGAGTGAATACATCGTTAAGATAATTTTGTTTTTGCTAAGCAAGCGATGAGTCCGTGGCATTAGACAGAAAAAGGGCCAAAGGAGAAATTGAATAGGTAAATGTGAAATAGAACGGGGCCTGGAACAAAGGAGTCATCAGTGAAGAATTGTTTGAAAAAGGTTGCAAAAAAGTTGCCATTGGCTGGAGCATCAAAGATTACTCGTATTTTCCGAGAGCGAGGGCACTTCTTTCCCAGTCGGCGAACCAAAGAAAGTGGTTTTAATTCATGAACAAGATTAGGTTGAGCGTTTCTTAGGTTTCGTACGTCCATGAAGTGAAAGGAAGTACGGTTATAAGTGAAGCGTTCGGGGAAAAGGAATGGATAATGAAAGAATACTTACTTGGCTTTTTTTTTTCTTAGGAGACTATGACTGCAAGAGGTAAAATTGTGTATTTATAATACATCACCGATGCTTAGTTTCTGTGCGATAAAAAAAATTAATTTCGCAGATGTTTGCTTTGGGAACCTTGTACAAGGGAAGTAACGTTGTTTGAGTTGCTGGGGAAGGAAGAAGTGTGAAAAAAGGGAGTGGTGGTTGTCTATGAGGGAATGAACCAGGAAATTAACTGGTTCCTTTTGTGTGTTAAATAATGCTTCTGCAAGTCAGTAGAATGCTGTTAAATGTAAACAATAATTACGGAATATTGCCAAAGCCCTCGGTCAGAACAATAGCGTTTGCTACACATGGCATAATGTTCCATAGATCCGTTTGACTGAGACAGGCATCATGTAGCCTTTACCTTTGTTGGTTAAGTTAGGCTAGTGGCTGTGAGCTCATGACGCGAGTGCGTTGTTTTCAACACTAGCGGACATGTATGGACCTTTGATTTAGCGTATTCTATCTAGGAAATGGAAAAGGACTTTACACCAATTACACCAAATAACTGAATTAACTGAAAAGATGCAACCGACTGATTCATTTCGAATCTGGATCAACTATAGTTAAGCTATAAGCCAGTTGTGGGCTACCATCTGTAGCGTTGGATGAAGCAAAGTAGATTTGCGATCACTATAAGAAGGAACTCGCAGGGGTGTCTGCTATTCAGTCAGGATCAATGTACCTGTGTGGGATACCTTCCAGCCGACAAGTTAACCGAAATATGAGTAATACAAATTAGCTCTCACCACAACGCATCAACAGTTCTGTAGTAAGAAATATTATAGTCCTTTGAGAATTACTCAACTGTCTCTAGATCCCGAAGACATCAATGATGGTAATGATTTGTAACTTCGCCACGGAGCCATCAATGTTGGTAGGTTCTGAATACATCGTACCGCGCCGCAAGACATTTCAACCACTTAAGTCTTAGCCAATGTCAATCGTGTCAAAGTCAGCTTATTGTGGCAGCTGAACGAAGTTCTGGATGATAGTGCTAGTTTTCAGCGATCGCCTTAGGAATGATGTTTAAGAAGATAATTATACACCGTCATCCTGCTTAACCGGACGAATTTAGCAGATGGGTCTATTGTTGACATTCAATGAACCAGTTTCACTAAAAGACACCAGAATATGATCGTACATAGGCCAGATGTTAACAAGGCGTATACCACAATAAGTTGGCTAAGCCGAAGATGGTTCGGGCAAAAGATTCCAACATTACACTTTACATTGATGGCTACATACACCTTTTTAGACATTGGTACCTATCTGGCTTTTCAAATTCGAGTGAATATTCACACTAGGCTGCAGAGCACTTTGATTTTATAGTATTACATTATCTTTGGGTATTGTGGTCATGGTTTGCTGCCAAAATTGGAAAATAAACATACCAAAGATAAAGAAATAACTTACATACTTACTGGTCAGGCCGGCTACTCATGAAGGGTCCGAGCCTGTGCAATTGCTGCCATCCATGGCTGACGGTTCTGGGCACTCTGCTTCCAGTCATCAAGACCAAGCTGTCTTGCATCCGCGATAACTTGATCTCTATACCGGAGGCTTGGGGTTCTTCTCCTTCTCAAACCAGGAGGCTCGGATTCGAAAACCCTTTTAGTTGGAGCAATGGTGTCCATGCGCTCGATGTGGCCGGTAGAGTTCGTGGCAGTGTCTTCTCCACCATTCGCCTTCCTCGCAGACGGGACCAAATATCCGATGTAGAATTTTTCTTTCGAAGGCACAAAGAATAAGCTCTGCTCTCTCTTTTGCTTATCGTCCAGCTTTCAGCAACATTGGTTGTCAAGGGTGGTTCTACGTATAGATAGGTAGACTTGTTGCAATATTGTTGTCCTAAGTGGTGTGTGACGGAGTGCTTCTTTGTCGACAGCATATATTTCGTTTTGTCCTTATTGACCTTAAGACCAGCTCGATTCGCGTCTTCTTCAATTGCCATAAACGCTTCCACTACGGCAACGGGGAACGCACGACGATGTCAATGTCATTTGCATATCCCAACAGTTCGACTGATTTATAGAAGATAGTGCCTCCCGTGTTTGCCCGCTGCAATATCCTCTCTAGTACCAAACTAAAGAAATCACACTACAGTGCATCTAATTGTCGAAATCCGGTGCAGGTTTGAAACGGCTCAGAGGTAATCGAACCCAACTGACTGGTGGATCGCATGTGTGGTAGTGTGAGGCTACACAACTGGTTCAATTTTCCCTGGATCCCGAATTCGGCCATCGTTTTGAATAGCTCCTTGCGATGAATGCTGTCGTATGCGGCTTTAAAATAAAAAAAAAGTATCGATTTGAAACTCACTTTTCCTCTCCAGGATCTCCCATAGTGTGAAGATTTGGTCTATAGTCGATTTGCCAGGCCGGAAGCCGCACTGGTACGTACCGGTTAGTGCCGCTTTAGACGTTCACAGAGTACGCTGGATGGGATATAGTAGGCGACGTTGAGCAGGTATATTCCTCTATTGTTTTTGTAAGTGTTAGGATCACCTTTGCTGTGGATGAGGTTTGTTGAATAATTTTGAAACCACTAAGCTCGTTTTTACTGCCATTTCCACGAGAAATGTGTTCCTATAAAAGATATTAGTATACTTCTCATCTAACCAGTGCCAGCCTTAATTTTGAACAAATTGTACGTAGAAGTTGTTTGTGATGTAAAGAATTGTAAGGACATTGCGCTCCTTAGAAGTATTGTCTGTCGGCGAAAGGACTGAGATACGGTTTTGTCTAACAGCAAACAAGATTTTTCCAACACCATACAATCTGTCCACATGGCGAAACAAATTCCCAATACAAGAAAAATAATGTCAATAAAGTGTCTTCCGGCATTTAGAAGTTCGATAGGTAGCTCTCTGTGGACAATCCTCCATACACACTCTTGAACATCTGTAATAGTCTACAAAATATTGCCTGATGCGGAACGGTTATTCCAAACACGGACCTACATCCCTAACTACTACAATAACTTCAACGATTCGTATTATTAAAACCCCGTGACTTCGTGACTATGTATTCCCTATCCGCAACTTGATTCTTTATAAACCACTATTTCTTCAGCTTAAGTTAAGTACAAGAGTATTATTCAAAGTATTGCCCATTTGAAGCTATCACATTTTCTTCCATCATTCTGGCAATTTGTGCCGACTTGACAGCCACGAATGAATCGAGCCAATTTTTGATATTCTGCTCTGACTCACTCTCCCTGCACGAATAAATTTAAAGACCTTATACTTAAATTCAGTTCGACTTTTTGAATTATGCAAACAGGTAATTGCACCTTAAATAGTAAAGTATCAGCAAACGGCCCCACTACACGGACACCCAAAACTGCCTCACATAGAATGGCTGTGTCAGTGCTCCCTGTCACACAACCTCTTATCTGCCGCAAAATGGACATACTCCCCATGATTGATTTAAAGTGTCCCTTAAGACCCAACTTCAAATTGAAGAAGTTGCTGAATAAATTTATTTTACCTTCGATATCAATATCCCATCCCATTTAATAATATAATCATTATCGCATTGTCCTTCCGATAGCATCCTGCCAAGATTTCAGACAAAGAAATGTTCCATGATAATCCCAAAAGTGCTCTTGTGGAGGAGAATTGATTCAACACTTTATTTTTTTCCCTGAATGTGTGTGCATATGTGATTTCATACACAGTTTCTCACTTTCCGAATATGGCACGAGTACGTAGCGTATTCACGTAGATATACGGTGCACATTACAGCCAAGCATCTGCCAAAAGAAACTGAAATATTGAATCCTTGGCATCATCACATCATCCGGTTTGCCTTCGGAGAATTGTACTGATTTTATTATTGAAGGTTTGATCTTTTTTTTATCGCATTTGTGTGCCGTGAACTTGTTCCTTCTGCCTCTGTGGGGATTGTACGGATTGACCTGATCCCCAAAGATGTACATTCTCTTCCAAGTGTTTAGCCATAAGGAATACAATAATGAATGCAATCAAATTTGCATGGTACATCAGTTGATAAATGTTATTTACAAGACATATCGCAGTGTCAAGTGTTTGCCAGGAAACATCTGAGGGAATAAAAGGTACTGCTTAAGGAGATGCGCCTGGATTACAAAAGAGTGTCAAGTATCAGTTAAGCTTCATTGTGATGTAGAGTAAGTGCGGCAAATGCGGGCTAATACCAATTTATTTATTTTTTTCTTAAACAGTCTTACAAATCATTTTCACATCAGTCCTTAGAAACCATGATGCCGACTATGGAATTCGGCGGATCAACTACGGAGGGAGTAAGTCACATTTGCAATCGAAGTTCAACCCCATTATGGAATCCGTCGGATGAACCACATTATCGGTCCGCAAAACATCGTTATCAACACTTTCTGTAATCAGCTGTTTTCTGTCTATTTCGAATTTTCAATATTCAATTGTTGGCATGGATTGTTTTCGAAAGAGCGAAATAGGGTGTATCATGGATTCAATTGGCTTTTTAATGGATTTAGACGGAGAAGAAGGCGATTTAAGAGAAATTCGACAAAAATAATTTTCATGCCCCACCTCTTTCGAGTCACTGACAATGCTCAAAGAGTATTTCCTGTCAATAAAAAGCTTCTCAAACTTGGCCGGTGTACAGTACAGTTCGTGATTGAATCTTCTCCTCCTCTCCGGAATCCGCCAACAAAAACAAGACCAAAGATCGCACATAGAACTTTTCTCTCAAAGAGATACAGGACCTCTTCATCCGCTCTTGAGATTGTCCATGCCTGCGTGCCGTGTAGCAGGACTGGGATGATCAGTGTCTTATATAGAGTTAACTTGGTTCTTCGAGCGTGGGCTCTATTACTCAATTGCCTGAGTAGAAAAAAACAGCGGTTGGCAAGAGCTTAATCTCGGTACTGTTGTTATTTGTACAATTTACTCCACAGCCGAAGTAAGTGAAGTCCTTGACTGTGTCGAAGTAATGCTGCCCATTGTGACGCTCTGTCCAAGACGTCGATCTTGTATGTCCTTTTTTGATGACAGCATATATTCTGTCTCAATGTGAGCAAACGCCTCATTGACGGCTCGCTGAGTTCTGCCAATCACGTCAATGTCATCGGCGTTGACTCGCTCACATTTGCACGGACTTCTGAAAGATCGTGTAGTGTTGGCGTGTGCGTTTTGCACGATCTTCTCCAGGACGATGTTGAAGAAACCACATGACAACGCCTAGCCTTGTCTATAACTTTTTTTTGACATTGAAGGTCTCGGTGAGTTCTTTACGGAGCAACGAGAGTTCTCCATCGTCATCCTGCACAGCCTGACGAGTTTGGCGGGAATGTTAAAACTAGACATGGCGCTGTATAGCTCGACTCTATGCACTTGAAATCGACGAATGGATGGTGGTCTTATAAAATACATACAAACGATACATAAACGAATTTAGTTTAAGAAACCAATTTAACACCAAATTTAATGAAAAATCGCATTGACGGAATCCTTTCTAATAATCTTATAGCATAATCTTGGCAAAGATCTCCATAAAACTCGTATTTTTGTGATAATTATTTGACCATAGAGATCTTCATTCCTTGGAGCTTGAGCTTCATGAATACTCAAACATTTTCTATGGGATTTGCATCCGGCGACTGTGATGGTCAATCGAAAACATCGACGTTATTTTCTTGTTTCTACGCACTGCGCAAACGACTGATGTTTCCTTCTTTCTTTTAAACCACCTTTGGGTTGGATGGAAATAAAGCCTTCTTATAAATTCTTACCATGTTGGGTGCGTTTAAATTATTTGTAATAGTGAACAAATTGCCAAGTCCTTGTTTTGAGAAGCATCCTCAAACGTGCACCTATGCCGGGTGTTTGACTGTCCGCTGGATTAATTTATAGGATTGTGTACACCAGCAATGAGTGATAGGAGACCATGCCAAAAAGGAAATAACTTTGTTCCAATCTCTGTCAAAATTCTCCTTGGCCCAAATGAATCGTTTTTACATTAAATAAAATATCATAAATTTTAAAATACTTCCGTCGCCGTCAAAAAATTAACACTCTTTAAATTGTTTTATTCAAAGCAGAAGTATCCTTCTAACTGTTAATGCAAATACCACTTCCAACCGGGTTGGGCCGCAATTGCCACTCTTGTTCTATTCGATTTGTTGTTGCATCTAAAATGTATAGTCTGTATGATTCTGCATAATCTTACTTCAAAAACAAATACCACTTGATCAATTTACTACATATCCGCATAAATAATTTAACGCATCGTCAATATTATTTCGCATCCCGATCCGGCGGTAGGTACGTGATGAAAAACAAAGAAATGTTCGTTGCGGTGTTAATCAGACTTCAACACACTTCACCTTGCAGAGTGCAATCCTGTTATGGGATTCCGATCGATAAAGCTGCCAACCCCCGAGGGGGCATACCACCCCCGTGTCATATGGTTTTCGGGTATTTTCGGATTTTAAAACTTCACCTGGTTCGGTGGTGAAAAATGCTTCCTAACAGAGGGAAAAAAATGTGGAATGATATCCAGTGCAAAACGAAATAAAAAATAATCCCACAATTGGAATACTTTATGAAGCTGTTAATGCATAATATAATTCCACAAATTCTGCGAACAAATTAACTCGTTTTGAACTTTCGGTTGGCTACTGCATTCTATGTTCTCTAAGTGAATGGCAATAGGTATACGAGAGTTTCATTGAAATACTATTCACCCCCAAGCCACAAACCGAAAATTATAAATTAGCATAATAAAACGTGGGCAAAGCTCATAATTATTTCTCAATAAAAGTAATAAAGAGAGAGAGAGAGAGAGATTTAGCCAGTAAGCTATGGGGTCGAAATAATCCTGACAGGCAGAAGGTTCCACTTAATGTGAATGGGAATACTAACTTACCTATTCCCTAGGCCCATTATCCCATGAAAGAGCTGTGCCTGAGCAAGGTGGACAAGGCAAGGTCTTGCCCGAATGTTAGCAACAATATCTGTTCATGCACATATACAGTTGATCGACAGCCTCCTCTCAGCGCCTCTGAATAGCTTTACAAGACCAGTTGTGAAGTGCACCAATGTATATTACACCGTAGTCAAGAAAGTAGATATCAAACGCATCCGGAATGGCGACTGTGCTGCCGGTGAGCTAGGCTAACTGGTTGAATGTATCCTCAGCAAGTAGAATCCCTTACATTTGATTGCACCGAGGTATAGACAATATCTTCTTTGATGCTTTATGTGCTCGCCAGAAACCGCTTACCAACATGTATGTTATGTCCTCATCGCAATGAATTTAGGCTCAGGATCTTCGCACTTCGCCAGATCTGAAAAAATACCCAAGAAGTAGAATTGACACTCATCAACGAAAACGAAGAATTGCAATTTTGCTCAGAAATCCAGTAAATATATTCATATCATAGCACATGTGTTTTTGACATCTCGCGAGCAATACAATAATATGGCAAACAAAGCTAGTGTATTTTTGTATTGTCACACCAGGAGCAAGGGCCTTCCGACCTTAGAGGCATCGTGCAACTCTTGAACCCCACGTATTCATCAATTTCCATGTTTAGTCTTGATCTTCGTGCTGCCAAATTAGATAGAGATTTCTCGAGGCTGGCCCGTGGCGTTGTGGGTATGTGCGTCGAACCAAACCTCTATGTCGTAGGTTCGATTCCTACTCTGTGCGATGAAAACAATTTTTACGACCAAACCTCTTTCGAGCCACTGACAATGCTCAAAGAGTTTCCTGTCTAGAAAATGCTTCTCAAACTAGGCCGTTCGGAGTCGGCATAAAGCTGTAGGTCCCTTCCACTAGTGAGAGAACAATAGCACGCATAACACGAGTGGTTGCTGAGAAGCTAGGTTAGGTTAGGTTGTAGTGGCTGACTGCTGCAGAGCAGTCACACTTAGGCCAGATGCTGCTGATGAACCGATTTAGTTGGCCAATGCTGGCACTTTTTAGTTCGTTACGATCGCTGAAGTAGTAGGCTCCTAGATGCAGGAACCTACGACTGGCAAGAGCACTGCAGGAGCAGAGAAGGTGATGAGTGTTCTCTTCCTCCTCTTCATCCATGCAGCTTCTGCAAAAATCATTATATGGTGCACCCATCCTGCGAGCATGAGTGCCAATTACACAGTGCCCGGTTATGACTCCTATAAGGGTCCTTACTGAGGGCTTGCTGAGTCCAAGTAGACTGAGTGACCGTTTTAGGTTAAGTGATGGCCAGATTTCTTTTGTTTTAAGGCAGGTGGTGCCTTCTAGCCATTTGTCATTGGTGGTTTTGATTGTATGAATCTTTAAAAGATGATAGGCTGTAGCGATCGGCATGGAAGGTGGTACCCCTTCTATAGATAGGGATGAGGTTGTACCACACCTAGCGAGTTCGTCGGCTTTGCAGTTTCCTGGTATGTCACAATGTCCCGGCACCCACATGAGGTGAATGTTAAAATGCTCGGCTATCTCGTTAAGAGACAGCCTGCAATTAAGGGATGTTTTAGAGTAGAACATGACATTGTCCAGGGACTTTATGGCGGCCTGACTATCGGAACAAATGGTGATATCCCTTTTTGATATCACATTGTTTTTAAGCCAGGACAGCGCCTCTTTAATCGCTATGGTTTCTGCCTGAAAAACGCTACAGTGATCAGGGAGCTTCACGGAGATAGCTATGTTAAGGCCTTGTGAATAGACACCCGCACCCACCCCTTCTTTTGTCTTTGAACCATCAGTGAAGATGCGCAAAGGATCTTTCAGTGTTTGCATATCAGTCATCCAGTCCGATCTGGAGGGAATATTGATTGAGAATTTCTTTTCAAAGATGGCCTGGGATAGTAGGCGGTCGGTGTCGCTAGGTAGGAAGTTGAATTCCTTGAGAATGGTTGAGTGGCCAGTGTTGAGTTCGGACCACAATCGAAGTGTTTTGAGTCTCATGGCTGTACTTGCTGCTGCTTGTTTCCCGAATATTTCCAGAGGTGCGAGGTGGAGGAGAATATTCAGTGCGTCTGACGGAGTACTTCTCAGTGCCCCGCTGATACACAGGCAGGCCAGTCTTTGTACTCGGTTGAGTGCATTGCAGTTTATAGCCTTGTTTAGTGCTGTCCACCAAACTGAGACACCATACAAAAGTGTCGGTCTGACAATAGAGGTGTAAATCCAGTGAGCGATGCGAGGTTGTAGGCCCCATTTGCATCCAATGGCATTTTTGCAGCAAAAAAGTGCAGAAGAGGCTTTTTTTACCCTTTCCTGGATATTGAGCTTCCAGTTTAGCTTGCTGTCGAGAGTGAGACCCAGAAATTTCGCACTGGTGGTTAGCTGTAATGTGGTGCCGCACAGCAGTGGGGGGTCGAATTGGGAGATTTTGTATCTTTTGGTGAAGAGTACGATATCCGTTTTTTGTGGGTTGACGCCAAGTCCGCATGTTTGTGTCCATGCCTCTAGCTTGTCAAAGGCATTCTGCATTATGTCTCTTAGAGTAGAGACGAATTTGCCGGATGCCGCTATGGCAATATCATCCGCATACGCAATAACTTTGCACCTTACCTCTTCCAGTATTAGTAGCAGTTCATTTACCGCTACGCTGAGAAGCTAGGCCCTGGCCCTCTATGGGCTGTAGCGCCATATTATTTCTCGAGGCTGCAAGCCGCCAATGAACTGTTTGCTGATAATGAGCAGAAGCGGATAGATTCGATCTGGCAATGAGCGAGGGGAAAAATGGAGCCTATGTACAAGTAACATAGACGTCATTGCCAGGAACGGCGTCACCCTCTGCTGAACAGAGTCACACTTTTTTAACAATACGTGATATATATGTATCTTAATCTGTACATTGATGAGAAAAGTCAGTCATGGGCGGTACAGCGGCATAAATATACTCAGTCGTCTGCGGATCTAACGATTAAGGTGGATGGCCCAAGTAAATAGCATGTAGAACTTGGTTCCGCCTCAAAGCCTTCTGCTCATATCCTGTAGGAGAGCTCAGAAATGAAATCCGCGTATCTAGAATGGAACGTGTGTATACGTGCAGAAACACATCTTACGTGTGGACGCATAGTGATGACCAGTGGTAGGCTGAGGTTCCTCCTTACACCATAGTCATGCTCAGCGAGACCGTTGACGACATTCTCTCAGCCCGACATCCTGATGAACCTGAACAAAGTGAGCCAAGTTCATATCATTTAATTCTTGCAGAACCTGGAAGAAGAATTCGCTCATGGTTCTGTATCTCTACTGGCAGAAGCTTGGACAGTGGCAGAGATGAGTAGTATCCTCCCTTTCTTCTACGTCGCGACAGCCTCTGCTAATGAAGTCTTGGGATAGACCCATTTTTCTTTCATTCATTCAGTCTTTCAATCTGTATGCGGCGCATAGCATCCGAAACTTTTTACTGGTGATTATGAAGTTCCACTATTT
The DNA here is from genome assembly GCA_916610145.1 of Eristalis arbustorum. Lineage (NCBI taxonomy): Eukaryota > Metazoa > Arthropoda > Insecta > Diptera > Syrphidae > Eristalis > Eristalis arbustorum. The sequence continues at coordinate 61,831,810 of OU744318.1, read as the reverse complement.
GTCGGCTAGTTCATGCATCGTATCGTCCACCTTCTTTTTGACATTTGACAGAGGTGGCTAAACCAATTTGATTGCCTGCCAATTTCGGCCCCTTTCCTGGAAAATTCATCCGCTGTCTCATTGGCAGCTATTACCTGGGAACTTTGAGTTCTTTGCAACAAAACAACCAGCTATAGACGCAAGTGAAAACGCGGTTCAACCAACAATTGAATCAGATTTCCACAGATATTGCTAGGTGGAGAGGACTCTTTACTGCGACCTAGGTCCACCAGAACCGTGTGGCAAACCGATGGAGAAGAAGAGTGGGTCCGGTGACAGTGTCTGTCAGGTTCCATGGAATGTCTATGCATGGACTAGGGTAGAGTACAGACGGATGCTGAACAGCTCCAATCTTTTATTCCATTGTAGATATATTTCTGCAAATGGATTCTTAAGGAAGATAGTAAATCAAGACAGTTGCTACATCCTTCGCAAATAAATTGAATCTAGAGACTTATGGATGGGATCTGCCGCTGTATGCCGTCCCTGTTTCGAACTCGATGGAGTTGGAGCCATGAATTATAAAAGTTGCTTAATTCGAGAATTAATAGATTATTTGATAATAGATCCTGCTAAAGGGTTAACGCACCCATCTACAACGCCACCTTGATCATTTATTGTATTGTATTTTATATATTGTATTATAATGACAAAATATTTCTGCAATAATGTGAAGACATTAAGGCCTTTTATATTTTCATCATTTATCATCAAATACAAGCCAATTGTGTTCACTAAATTTTTTTCCTGCAAAATGAGATAAATATTAAAAAGTAAATTTTTAATATGTTTAAACTGATACTGACCACAACATCTGACCACAATTGCATGGAAATAAACGCGAAAACATATTACCAAAGTTGATTGAATCAAGAATTTCGTTTGGAGTTCCTAAAAATTCATAAAAAATTCATATTTCGTGAATCAAAAAAATAGTACCCTCGCCTGATAATGCTTGCTTTGCGGGTAAATTGAGTGAATTATTTTAGGAAATGTTTTTCAACATTTTACGGAGAAAAACTGAAGTACAAAGTCGCATGAAAGTGTGTGAATAGCATTTATGCAGTTTATTTTTGCATCGTACACAATGCAGTTGGCTGACCGTGATACCATTTACACCGGTTTTTGAATTGAATAGCCACCTTACCATTGGGGAGAAAGCTATTCAGAGAAGAAGCGAACTGCTTAAGTGTTATACTTATTCTGATTTATTCAATTAATTTTGAATCTATTTATACAATTAAATTGATTGGATCTACAAAATTCGTTCTTCGCGGGGTGGTCACTCGTTGATCGCTCGTAATTTGAAACCTCTTGTATGCGTCTGCCATCGATCATGGGAACGTGAAAATAAATGCAATGTCTTCAAATTTTGTGTGTTGAACTTATGTGGAACTTAATGTGCCGTCTTCATTTTGTCTGCAAATTGGTTGGAAATTGGTTGGTTTTGTGGAATAAAATGCCCCGTTTCCAAAATAATTGTTTCCCTGTGTCTTACACACCGGTGTTGACATTTATTCATGGGTCCTCGATGATTGCTTCCTCCAAAGAATGTACATCAACACATGATTTAAACTGAATGTAAGGACTTCGTGTGATATGAGCAGATCACAGACACAGCAGTAATTGAGGTACTTGGAACAGTCTCTTAAAACTGAAATCGGGGAACGAACTGACGCTTAACCCGGGATGATAAAATAGCTGACCAATATTTTTATTTTTTTATTCGCCTGCCCTGAACAAATTCTTTAACCTTCATCCGTTGGTTATATGGTTATAACCTAATCGACAAGCATTTTTCGATGAAAGCCGTAGGGTCTAAGTCACTTAATAGGCTCCGACAGAAGCGAAGGATTGATAAACATAACCAGCCGGATAGGATGCCTTCTAGTGAGGAAAGTAGTTCGTAGAACCTACCCCTGCTTCAAAAATGATGTGACTAAACATCGAGGTACACGCTTAGATAATTAGATAATCTCTTCGACGTAGAATTTTTCTTTCGAAGGCACCAAAAATCAGCTCTGCAGTTTTTCTTATCGTACAGCTTTCAGCTCCATTAAGCTTAACTGGCAAAATTTGTCTTGTAGAGCTGTCTTCGAGTAAGGAATTTCGAGCGAGTAACATCGGTTGCCAATGTTGATTCAACGTGGAATCCCCACTGTGATGTCATTTGTGGCGTCAACAGTCATTTTATGGCGCTACAGTCCGGGGTGAAACTGGGCCTCATCAAACAAGGGTCTCCATTTCATTTTCATTTCATTGATTGATCTTAGGGTTACCTCTGTACATTAACTAGCTGACACGATCCTTAGGCAGCTGCGTACAATTTCTCACGCTAAGTTAGTTGAGGTCCTTCTCCCATTGGCTTCGTGTCGTCCTCCACTGCGTTGTCCCACTGGTTCGGAGTCGAAGACTCTTTGGGCTGGAGCAGTGTTGTCCATGTGCTCTACTTAGCCATCTTAGGCGTTGAATCCGTAAACGCCTGGATAGACTCATGTCGCTGAATATCTCGTAGAGTTAGTGGTTGAATACTCTTCTTCAGAAACCATCAACTCAAATGGGACCAAAGATTGACCGAGAACTTTTCTCTCGAAAAAAAAACAAGGGCTGCTTCATCCGCTCTTGACATGCACTAGACTTCCGCAACATAGAGCAGGACAGGGATGATCAGGGTGTTATATAAAATCAACTTGGTCCTTCGAGAGAGGACTCTGTTGCTCAATTGCCTCTTGAGCCCAAAGAAGCAGCGATTGTCAAGAGTAGTTCTGCGCTTGATCTCGGTAATCGTGTTATTGCGGCCGTTTACTAAAGAGCCGAGGTAGACGAAGTTCTTGTTCCAAGTTGTAGCTGCCTACGGTGACGTTCTGACCGAGCCGTCGATGTTGTATGTCCTTTCTTGATGGCAGCATACAACTCGTTTTGCTTGTAGTTGTCACCTCGACAGCGTAAGCAAAGAATTCAAAATAATAGCTAGTACGTCTTTTGGGTGAACTTATAAACTGCTAGCCGTCATAGGGACAAAGATAACTCCAAACTGACTCTAACTATGAATTATGTATCTTAAAGCAACCTTTTAAAATCGTCTTGATCCCTGACAATAAATGAATTCCAAGTTTTTGTTTTTAATTCTGCCGGAAAAAAATAACCGGTTGCTTTTAATAAGGATTAGATCCGAGGAGCGCCATGTCCTGCTGCATCCTGATATGAAGCTTGTTAGCAAAGGTAGGAGTGTTCGAGTAATTTTTTGCGGTTTATCGGACAGGTGGACGTAATATTTCAGATGCCTCTGCTTCTGCCCAGCTCAGATATCTCGCCGACACACATTTCCTTTTGCACTGCTCCACCCTCAGCCTCAGATTTCTTTGTCCCACTTCCAATACCAAACGCAAATCGATAAATCAAACGCAAGGATGCTTTAAAATCCTCTCGACACATTCACCTAACAGCGACGATTTTGGATTAATTAACACACAAATTGATGAACAGTTTACACACTAGGCCTCGACACCACTTCCTGACTTAATCATATCGCACCCAGAGGAATTAACATTTGTGGATCGATTTCGCCTCACACGCACTCAATAAGGCCATCGCTTCACTCTGCCGCCAGTCAGTGGAGAGATTTTCGGAATATTGATTGGATATTCGAAGCATAAGAAGCAGCTGGAACATGTTATCCATCCTTAAGTCGAAAAATTAAATGCACATCATTCTTCTGATTCCTGAGCATATACGGGAACATCTGCAGGGAGATTATCTGAATGTTCATATTATCATACCTTCATGATGCTCCCATGTTGAAAGCATACTTCGGTTGGTTCTTTTGAACTTGTATCCGTTGTACGTTGGTTTAGATGCGCAATATATGTACATTCCGTGCCAAAAGGGTATCGTTGGTACATGTGAACGTTCTGCTGTAGTCTGCAGTGCTATTTGAGTTGCAGAATGTTAGAGAACATAATTTCAGTCAATCCTTTGCATTATGCATGGAATAATTTACCATTAAAGATTTTCTCACAAGTATGTCCGACTTTTAGTTCGACTCTTGGCCGTGGTGCTTCAATGTATCACACGTATCTCGCACAGCCAGGGCCAACTGCTATTGCATTAAAAATGTACACCACACTGAGGGAGCTACAGCAACTACTCCGGGATGTGCGCTTGTGGGTTGTTTAACTTGGGACATTTTTTTTAATTTATCATATTGAAACGTTGCATCTATAAAGTGATCCAAAACACATTCTGAAAATGGTTTCAACTTTATTTTTACGTTATGAATATTATTTGAGAAGAAAGTTGCAGCCACACACGAGGAGCTGCACGGAAGGGCTGGAGTTTCGTTGAGTTTATAGAACACTGGTTTGTTTTAAGTTGCCGGTATGTAAATGGAACATGGTGTGTCCTTCCGAAATTACATTTTTGGCTTAATTACTTTGGGTCTGCTCATCAAGTTATCTGCATGAACAATTAAGAAGAGAGCTAGTTCCCCACATTTGACAGTTTGAAGGATGCATTTTGAAATTTTGTTGTTCTTCATAGAGACGGAGATTCTATTTCCAACAAGACACGAATGTGTGCTAACCGAACAGGTAGCAGCAGGTAGCTCGAGCGATGCATCTTGTTGTGCTGTGGTATGACAAGGAGCGTCAACGTGGCACAAGATGCTATTATCGCTTTTCCTACAGTGTTTACTCCCTTAACAATTTGATCTGGCAGCCTCCAAACTTGTATGGAGGGAATGTCCTTTGCCAGTCGATGGTGTCCTTGGGTCCAGCGAATTGTTTGACCCTGTAACTTTATGAAATTCCCTCAGGCCAACTGCAAGATGTGTAGGATAGGCAGACAGGATGTCGGTGGATATACAAATCCTTTCAAATTTAGAACCATACCATAAGATGTATTATAACCAATTTGCAGGGCTCCGGTTCATATTTTTCGGGACTTGCACAAATGTTTTCAATTCGACAACCATAATGCGATGTATCAAGTCATACCTACTTACGTACTTATCAGCTCGGTGACCCATGGGTGGTCTAGCTATTGCTGTCTGTGGAGTGCAGAACCTGCTTGGCTAGTTCGTCAGTTCTTTCACTACATGGGCCTGGGAACCCAAATAATGGTTACCTTGCATTTGTCAAGGAAGATAGCAAGCGCTTTGCGTCAATATTAAACTATTTAAGAGTATATAATTATATTTAAAGGTTCTTCCTTCTTTTATGATTCAATAGAACTCTGAATGATAATTGTTAACTTTATTTTTAAGGGTTTGTTTTGGTTTGGATTCCAAAAACGTACATGATGTTTCCGACACGCTGGTTGTCAGAAGAGCGAGCACGATTGCCAAGACTTGCCAAGCCGTATGCCGAAGTTCACCACACGCTTTATAAAATAACTGGATAGGCCCTGGTAGAATTCTCCAGCGTTACTTTGGGGCGTCCATGTGATCACTCCCGTGATCACTGCCACGTCAAACGGTCCATTAACCCTTTAAACAGCGTCACTTGGAGTGCCCACGTGATTTTAGCACTGCGTGGTTGTTAGGTCAAATAGCCTCTACAAAGACTACATTTCTTCTTTAATCACCACAAGGTGGCCATTGTTTGAACAAAGTCATGTGTGATGAACAAACATGGCTCTGTGAACCGTAATGGAGGGTTGACATTGTTATTTAACAATATGCTAATCGATGGCAAAGCTTGAATGGATGCTTGGCTATCAACGAGGATAGTTATTCATTGTATCGAGCCTGTGTGTTCGCTTGATCTTATAAGACTACATTCTTGCTTAATGGCTAAATGGATTATTACTGCCTGGAAAATACTGGCAACAATCGACTGAAAAGATACCTGCCCCGACTCTGCAATTCATCTTCTGTCTGTGTATATACTCACATCCAAGATGAAGTTAATGCGACCACTGTCCCAGTCTTCTCTTGTCGGTAGAAGAACTTCGACGCGTTTCTTAAGGTGATAAAAACGTTTGAGGTAAGTATGAAAGTATGGGTATGTTATGTATATGGATGTCTATGGGCAACAGATGAAGCATGACTGTCGTAGATGCCGAAGGAGTTGTCCTTAGGGACCTGTAGTCCCTTTGCATGTCAAGATCTTTTTAATTTTTAAATTTCCATCTTTACCAAATTTTCTGATCGTGCTGTGTTTATATTTTTTTTGCTTTTGTGTAGACAATCAAATGAAGAATCTAAGTGGATCAGAAACAAAACTATTTCTACAACAACTTCTGGAGTCAATCGAATATACAAAAACAGAATAAGCAGAAGGGTTAAGCTATAATTTCAAGGATTTTTGTCGGTTTTGCTAGCCTTAATATGGTCTTGTGTGGGGCCATCGATATGTTGTTTTGCCCAATTGAATAATGAAGAGCCCGATATATTTATATCTTCACAGATAGCCATATGAAGTCCTTTAACTCAAACTGGTAACAATCGAAATCCTGATAAATTTCAAGATGATCGTACGACCCTATTGAGAACTAGGGCATTGATTGTGTTATGAAACTGATGAGCTCCATGGAAAAATGGTGCATAATAGACTACAGTCTCCTTTTGCGATGATCCTATTACAGAGAAGATTCATAACGATTTCCACCTCTTACGGTCTTACCTCGAATCTGCGGCGTCTGTAGAACTCTTTGTATGGTAGATGAAAGGCGTGACATTTCAATAGCGCAGTGCACCGTGATGATGTCGAAAAAAGTCATGAAAATGGACATGTTAATTTTATTCATGATGTGTGATCGTCTCAGAGTAGGTCATTATTGGATACATTCAGAAAGACAGTATTGATGCAATCACATTTGCAGTAAATATCATCTTAAGCGTGGGATGCAAATACTTTAAACGTTTGATGCGTTGCTTATAGTGGTTGATACAAAAAGTGAGTTCACGAAAATAAAATTTGAAAAAAAACGTGTTCTGTTAAACTTAAATATTTTGTGTAAGTTGGTTGTTCGTATTGTTGGTGAAGACTAATTCCAAAAAATTGTTACATATTTTCAAAATAGAAAGGTAGCCAATGAAAATTTTTTTTAATAACAAAAATATTTATGCTGAAAAAAATGTATGGCCAGATTTCACTGACACACAGATAACAACCATGGATTGATTCTCCAAAAAACAATTATCTGCAGTTCGGTAGGAAAAGGAAAACGTATGCAGAGAATGCAAAGCTAAGGACACACGGAATTGAACACGCTGATGTCAAAGATATTAATAGATAAATAAGCAATTTTAAATATTTTAATTGAAAACATTCTAAATCTTGTAAGCATTGTATCATCAGTTGGGCCCCTATTGTTGAGCCAACCCTTATTTCGGTAGCTTAAGCTTTTAGCATGTAAGACCAAATAAATTGAATTGAGAATGAAAAGCTTTTACAGCAGTATGACTTATGTTTTACATTTATGAACACGAGTTATACCAAACAGCTACAGCAGTATTACATTTATGAACGCAAACTCTAGACAGCGGTATACATATTGATGAATTTGATCATGATCATGAATTTGGCCAATGTTGCAGAAATTGTTGGATGAAATAAAGAGACTCTCTAAAATCTTTTGGGGAGACATAATGTGAATATTTTCCAATAGTAAATATTTCATTAATTAATCGTTTTAAGCATCATAAGATGGTTTGCAGTAGCCATAAGCAAAGTTGTCAGATGTTTGGCCACACAAAAATTTGTATATCCTGCAAATATTTTGAGCTTTTGGCGTTTTTTTATATTTTTCATAAATGAAAAACTACACATATTCCGCATTGTTAGTTCCTGAAACTTAACTTTGTTATGATGAACATTAATTACTCGTTCGTAATATTAATAACAAGCAAAGCAAATTATGGAAAATGCAAATAGCAAGGCATCCAAGTGGAAGTTCCCTTTGTTAATGACTAGAAGAGACTGTTTTACAACAGCCAACTCCATGCGATGATGAAGGTAACCAGCTACATGGCTCTCATGCGGCCAATGCTCACCTATGGTTGTCCCGTGTAGTTCAACGTGAGTGCAAGCTTTATACACAAGATTCGAGTTTTTGCCAGTGGCCTTAGGGCTTGCCTTTGCCATTACAGAATGCCACAGTCCCAGTGCAGAACATTCGACTCCAGTGAGATCCTATCCACTAAGGCCAGTAAGTTAGCATGGCTAGTAGTTAACAATTTTGTTTTAAATGTTTCTTGATTATTTATTTTTGATATTTATTAAATTTTCATTTTTTTCTTCAATTTGGCGATTATGGCGTCGAACAATTTTAAAATTTGGCGATTTTTGGCAGTTCCTTTGTTTTAAACCTGACAACCCTGGCCATAATTAGTAGACTTTCAAAAACAAACATGACGAAAGCAATTAAAAGGTAATTTCTAAAACACCCGTTGCTAGTTTCCTCAGTAGATGGAGTGATTTGAAGACTTGCAAAAAAGTAAGACTGACATGCAATTAGTCGGAAGATGAACAAAAACCCTGAGCTACGCAAAGCTGAGAAAGGTATTAGTAAGATTCTTCTTCTTTGATTGGCGCTACAGTCCGGGGTGGACCTGGGCCTCAACCAACATGCCTCTCCAGCCAGCACGATCTTTCGCCAGCTGCCTCCAGTTGCGCACACCAAGTTGGTTGAGGTCCTTTTTTACTTGTGTGCGCCATCTAGTGCGAGGACGTCCTCTGTTGCGCTGTCCCAATGGCTCGGTGTTGAAGACTCTTCGGGCCGGAGCTGTGGTGTCCATCCGCTCTACATGACCTAGCCATCTTAAGCGTTGGATCCGAAGACGCTTAACTAGGTGCATGCCGCTGTACCGCCCGTATAGTTCGTGGTTGAACCTTCTCCTCCAAACGCCATCAACGCAAACAGGACCAAAGATCGTACGCAGAACTTTTCTCTCAAAACAACCAAGAGCTTCTTCATCCGCTTTCAATAGCGTCCATGTCTCTGCGCCATAGAGCAGGACTGGGATGATCAGGGTTTTATACAAGCTCAATTTGGTGTTTCGAGAGATGGCTCTGTTACTCAATTGCCTCTTGAGCCCAAAGAAACAGCGATTGGCAAGAGTAATTCTGCGCTTGATCTCGGTACTGGTGTTGTTGTCTCTATTTACTCCAGAGCCTAGGTAGACGAAGTCCTTGACTACCTCAAAGTTTCTGCTGCCCAATATGACGCTCTGTCCGAGACGTCGATGTTGTGCGTCCTTCCGTGATGACAGCATGTACTTTGTTTTGCCCTGGTTTACCGCTAGACCCATTTTAGCCGCTTCCGCTTCAATGCCAGCAAACGCCTCATTGACAGCTCGCTGTGTTCGGCCAATCACGTCAATGTCGTCCGCTTAAGCAAGCAGTTTAACGGACTTTTGGAAGATCGTGCCTCGGGTGTTTACGTTTGAGTTTCGCACGATCTTCTTAAGTATGATGTTAAAGAAGTCACATGACAGCGTGTCGCATTGCCTAAAACCTTTTTTTAACATTGAAGGTCTCGGTGAGTTCGTTACCAACATTGATGGAGCAGCGAGAGTTCTCCATCGTCATCCTGCACAACCTGACGAGTTTGGCAGGAATGTCAAAACTAGACATGGCGTGTATAGCTCGTCTCTATGCACGCTGTCATATGCGGCCTTGAATTCGACAAATAGGTGGTGGGTGTCGATCCGCATCTCTTGAGTCTTTTCCAGAATATTTGCTTCTCATGCTCTTTCTTTTTCTTTCTGCACATCAGTGGCAGCTTCTTTGATGGCTTTTTGACAACGTTTCCATTCTTCTTCTATTGAATGTGCAGGCAGCGTCGAACTTTCAGAGAGTTTCAGGGAGACTCGGTCGGCAAAGTTCCTAGCGGTCAGTTGCGATTGTAGCTTTCCGTGTTCTTTCTCGACTCCGTACTTCTCTCGATATCGTCATCATTACCTTGGCTACAACAAGGAAGTGGTCCGAGTCGATGTTGGCTCCTCGGAACGTGCGGACATCGAGAATATTGGAGGAGTGTCTGACGTCGATCGCAACGTGATCAATCTGGTTGACGGTTGATTGATCAGGAGACCGCCAGGTCCCCTTATGGATGTTGAGGTGTGGGAACCGCGTGCTCATCACAGAGAGGTTACAGGTGCTATATTACTTTACTACGCGATATTGCTTAATAGACGAGTGCGAGTATGGGAGTTCTTTGTAGCGCACTTAGAGAAAGATGGAGGAAGAAACTAACCTTCTATACCCACAATGCGTTTCCTTTTTAGTCGCCATCCATAGGTAAGTAACTTGAATGAAGCATGAAATATCGCTAATGGCTCTAATTTAAATGCACTCAATTAGCCTGAACCAACAAAAGTGCTATAATTCGCAAGAACGCGAAGAATGTAATATTTTGGTAAATTAAGCTCGTCATATGGAAGAAGTCAATGTTAAAACGCTTTAAGTGAAAACGATGTCATTGCCTTAATTAACTACATGGTGATTGAATTCAATTAGTAATGACTCGTAACTCAATTCTTGCTGCTGTTTTTTTACTCATAAAATAGATTTGAAATGATACACCGATTTCGGGGAAACAAACGCCATTCATTACCCAACAGACAACTCGTATATCACTGTTTTCCTCCTACGCACATATTTGGACTTAGTAAATATTTAGCTTCCCATTCTAATTGCAATTAGTTGCAGTGACTGAAAAATAAATATCCATTCATTCGCATGCACGCATCGAATAAGTTTCGGAATAATAAAAACTGAAAAGCGATTGTCTATGGCAAGTTTTAAATATCAATCTATTTATGGCACTTTGTTTGAATATAATACTACGTGTTACATTTGAGTTCTATGTCTCAGCAATTAACATTAAAATTCGGTTCATTAGATCATTGGAAGCAGTCTCATTTAAAGTGTTCAATCGGGCTGACAGGAAGTCCCCAAATTTTGCATAGAGTATCTCACGAGGTGTTTGCCGGACACATGCTGATGGAAAGTTGTCATTTTTCTTTTGATTTGGATTGGCACATGCATTCGAGGCTTTCCGCTTTCGGTGCATTGTCAGAGTCTCATTTTGTCCGGGTGGATGACCGACATTGCTTTGATTTTGATATGCTGCAGCATGAGTAATCAGCGATAAGTCTTCATTTGATTTTTCACTATCGTCGTGTTCGAAAGGTTCTTCTTTAATTGAAAACCCTGGGGATGTGGATCGCGATAAGGAATTATCAGGTGCAGGCGTTGAGTTGTCTATTACGACGTCCGGTTGTGGGGCGTGAAAAGTGTTCCGGTTTTCGACTTGAAATGCGGGATAATCACCACCGTCCATGGCATCCTGCTTGTTTGTGTTATTGTTGGCTGCTTGACGGTAGCGGTCTTTTGATCTGAAAGCAATGTAAGAGAACGTGAGTAATTTGTGATCAGCATTTTACCAACTTAAGCAACAAATCATAAAGAAAATCTCATACAGAATTTAGAATGAATTGGAAGCAGAAAGACAACCCAGTTCTGAAAATGTCATCAGCAATTCCAAAGGCGCACCCCCACAGGATTCGATTCCGCCTTCCTTCATTTCTCTTTCCCGCATAATTTACATGTAAGTTAAACTACGGAGACGAAGCGGAATTGTATTTGTAGTTCTAGGAACGTTTATAATGCAGACCAATGATGGGGTACTGTTTAAAATGTTAATTCCGAAAAAAAATGCAATGTCTGCTCTACCTCAGGATACAGAGTGCGGTGTGTTTTCTCAGCACACACAGTGTCCCAACTTCGGTAGCTGATTTTTAAATGTATGTAAAAAATAAACAAATAAATGAAATGGTATTTGTTTAACATTCTATCTTCTTTTTCTCTCTGCTTCTTGCAGTTGCAATTTATAAAATCGTCGTTGCCTGGATTGACAATAATTCACCGGTTCCCAATTGGATTTTTGGACTGTATGACGTGGAAAACAGAAAAAATGTGTAGGGGATGATTCGATATGAACTGAATAATGAATACGTTTGGGTTGCAATGTTCAGTTCAGCTAAGAATTAAACATGCGTTGGCGGTTCGCAGACGGTTCAAAAAAGGTTTGCGCAGCCTGTTCGCTATATCATCTGTGTCAATTGTACGGAATACGCAATTTGCATACGACCCATCCATGAGGTACAGATATCACAGATTGTAAGAGTGTTTTAGCTATAGAAACAATCATGAACTCTTTGCAAACGAATTAACCTTTTTCTACCAATTATCTCACGATTCTGATATTTGACATTTCGGTTGGGATAGAAAACACTTTCTGTACACCGACGTTTCAAAAATGAGTGTAATTGTCTTCTGTGACCAATTCGAAATGTCCCTAGCATTAAGAAAACACGCAGTGAAGTTGAAGTGGCCAAGCAGCTCCCGCGCTAAGAGAACGCGACACAACCTAGAAAACGATTTTAATCTTCTCTGCCAAGCGGCAATAAAAACCAAAGCATCGTACGTCTCGACTCCAAAACGTGTCAGGTTATGCATGCATAGCGTCCCTGGCATGTTCTTAGCGAATTTGATACGTGAGCATGCTGATAGCCAGGGTAACGAAAAAGCAGACAGTCTCGCGTAGAATGGACTTGAATATGGCGAATCTCTGGCAATCCCTTCCGCTCTCACGCCACTCAGCTCTTTAAGTAGAAAACTGGACGACGCTGAATAAAATGAGATCAAAATTACTGATCACCTTAAGTCGCAATGAAGTGCGAACACTTATAAGAGGCCTCCCGTACACTGTGACCGAGGTTCACATTGTACTACTAGTTAACGACCGTCGACCAAGATTGGTATTGTTAATGTCGATATTCGTAGTTTTGGCAGTTATAAGTAGACAAGTAATAGTCACAACTTTGCGATCGCTAAGCTGCTTAACCGAAACGTCGTCGCAGAGCAGAGATATGGACGCTATTAAAAGCGAATGATGAAGCTGTTGGTTGTTTTGAGAGCAAAGTTCTGCGTGCGATCTTTGATCCTGTTTGCGTTAATGGCGTCTGAAGGAGAAGATTCAACCACGAACTGCACGGACTGTACAGCGGCATGCACCAAGTTAAGCGTCTTGAGATCTAGCGCTTAAGATGGCTAGGTCATGTAGAACGGATGGACGCTACAGGTGGAAAAGAACCTCAACCCACTTGGTGTGCACAGCTGGAGGCAGCTACAATGTAGTAGTGAATATTTGCACACACGATTTGTTGGGAAATTCACAAAACCACACAACCATGTAGTATTCATGTATGTGATTCTCAGACACAATGTCCGCTTGCACTGTACCGGCAAAACACACATCTTGGTTTACATCTCCCTCCAACATAATGAACCTCACACACTGTCTCTCTCTAATATTCGTGTGCTCAGATTTAAGCAAACACGAATTGAGAAATTTTATATCCACAGTTGTTGGATTTCTAGTCGACTGATTTACAAGTGATACCAATCGCTATATTTGTCGAATAGCAATCCGATTGAAAGGAATTTCTATTTCTATTGGGGGAAGAGCTTGCAGTTACAGAATCGCAATAGAAGAAGATAGATAAGTTATCAGCGAATTCGTCAGTACATTTGGCCATTGTTGCTCCATTGTAATACCCATAGTCAGACTACTACCACTGATTGACAATTTAGTAATAGTGCCGTTCGTTGGATCCAAAGGGCAAATAGTGACTAAACCATATTTGACAACCGGATACGGCGTATTAACTCTGACTTCACTGGGATTTTAAATGAAGAGCACTCTGTACAAGGGCAAGCGCGTCATTAACTGGCGCAACAATTGAAATACGACCCTCATTAATGCCCAACGATTATTGAAATAAGTCCATCTCTCAGATACTGAAGACATTTGCACGGATGCATATATTTGTGCATACCAACGCATACCAATTCTGAGCAAACGTATTTTCTCCACGGCCAGATTGATTCATGGCGATCTAAGCAGCAGTTTAAAGAAAAACGCCTTTATAAGTTGCTATTCTCAAGGCAACAAATTATTGGAAAGAACGAATATTTAATTATATTGTAAAAAAAGATGTTGGAGCTCTTTAATTCATTTAAACTATGGACAGATTACAAGAAACACCGATAGTATCGAAATACTAAAGTATCGATGTGTTACATATCCTATTGAACACTTCCTTTTTCAGTCGTCTGATTTTTTTCATAACGATATAATTTGCTTAGTCGGGAAACTCAGTTTTTACTTATCTTCGGAATTTATCGAATTGGATGTTTACATCGTACTAACCCTAAGGTCAAGCCTCAGTTAAATCTACAATATGATCTTTAAACTAAAATATTTTTCTCAAAAATGATATTTGTTCTAATTGATGATTTACGCACCAAGGGGGTATTATCTCTGAAGCTACTCAAAAATCTTCTTAAATTATGTGTTATTTCTCCTCTTTTTACCATTGGAACGATCCCACACCCACCACAATTTCCCTTGTTCCGTCATGGATGAGACTAATTATACCCTTCCTGATTTGTTTCTAAATGATCTCACACAATACGAACGTTTGAATCGACATGTTTGCTAGAATGTACATGTACCATATACAAATGTAATTAAAGACAGCCAATGGTCCAGAATACATTTAGATGGACACTATGTCCAACAAACAAAAGCTTTGACCAATTTGCTCACGGAGCTAAGTACTGATTGAAACACAACATCGCGCTGGTCCAATTGTCGACTAACGTTGGCTGAAACACAACACTGCATTAATGCTACTGCTATTTTTCAACGCAAGCAATATAAATGAGAACAAATTGCCTAGTTCTCTGTTCGTTGAAAAGTGAGGGAAATGAGATGATCGTATAAAAATATGTCAAAACATAAAACGAGTTGTCTCTTTGGGCGAGAGCTGCTTTCAGCTACCATTTCCAGCGTTGGGACTTTACCACGATCATGGTAGATCTACTTCTCATTTGCTAAATTTTAAGATCCACCACATCTGTGAAAAGTCGGCCACAATTTTTAATTCTTCCTTTTTAGGAAATTTTATTTATCTTTGCTTAAACTTGTCACAACTCAATTGCCATGGAATATGTATACCCAAAATCACATAGAAGTGCTATAACTGGCAAATGTTTTACAAAAATGTGATCACAGAGGAGATTAAGGTGCTGTTCATTTCGTTTAAGAGAGCAGTGTTAACGCTGTAAGTGAATTTAATAGAAATTGAATATAAAAGCCCGGTCTACCTTGCCCTTTGCAATTTTTCTTCAATATTTACCACACTATGAAAATGTTTAATCCCAACATTAGCCACTTCTCAAACAAATTTAGAGTTGATTAAAAACTGACGTTTGAAAAATGAAAACAATTGATAAATTGAGATGTAACAATCCAGTATTGCGTTTCCTTCTTCATTTCTAACCAGGCACTGACCAATTTTGGGACTTGAAATTTTCAAAGCGTGGTAGATCTCGAACAAAATGAGTGAAAGAAAACGGTGGTAAATATTTCTAAGAAATTTCAGAAAATGTCTCATAAACGAAACGTTCCCTGTGCTCACATTTTTGTAACACAGTCGTCGTTATAACATGTCTTTGTAATTTTTCTACATATTTTCCTAGGAAATATGTGCATGGGGTTAGGATGCGAAAAACTGCAATAATTGTCATAAAATGCAAGAATTAAAATGTGTATCAGATATACTTTGCCTGGCAGATGTGGTAGATTTGAAAATGTTTGCAAAAATAAAGTAGATACACCACAATTGTGATAAAGTCCCATTAGTGCCACTGACACTGCCTGTCAATGTGAGCTTGCTGTACTTATGTTTGTTTAAAAAACGCAAGTCTTCGTACCCCACAACTATTTTCTGTACCTTGAATAAAGTCATTCCAAATGGTTGACTTCCTTACTTATTGAGAGAGATCAACGAACTTAATGTACACTGTTTCTCGTCAAAACTAAACAAGACCAGTAGACTTATCATTTTTTGATTGGCAGATCTTCTAACTAAAGTTGTGGTTTATTATTTTATTCAGCGTACGGAAAAGTCACTCTAGGTTAGGTTGCCAGCGAAATTGGCAGCACACTTAGACAATTATCCATCCATTGGGATACCCAGTGTCGTTAATTTGATCCCAAAGTCAAAAGGTGACTGGACACGATTTGAAAACGTATAAAAGCATATAAACTGTTGCTTTCGCTTGGATTCAAACCGGGGACCCCTATAACCTAGGGCAAGCACTCAACCAACTGCGCCATCCAGTCTAGACGGATGTTCATTCTAAAGATCGATAAGACTGAGATGGCAAGAATATTTTCTCGATCTTGTTCCATTAGATATACGACACCAGATTTGACTAATTATGAATAGTGTCATTGTCCGCTTTCAAGTCGAATTGGGTAACAAAAGCTAAACGATTTACCTAAATCCAGTCACAATGGTTCATTGATGACCGTATTGTTCAGAAGAATACTGGAGACTTAGGGACTACCTAAAAAAAGATTTCAGAGATGGAGTTGAATATACATCAGTTTTGGGATGACGCGATCATTTGCAGCATCATTTTTGATATGAAAGGTGGAAGAACTTTGTTGTCGATGACATTGCATTCTATAAAACGATATCTTTCAGTCGACATTTAACATTCAAGAATAACTGAGGAGAGCAAAAGAAAACACAAGTTTTATTCTACTCTTATCAGAGCTCTTTCGTTTTTTTAAGTCTTTAGATTATAGTAATCTTCATCAGAAGGCCTCTTATGGCGCTACAGTCCAGGGTGAACCTGGGCCTTAGCCAGCAGGGCTCTCCAGCTGGCGCAATCCTTTGCCAGCAGCCTCCAATTTTTCACGCCAAGTTTGGGTTGAGGTCTTTCCCACTTGAGAAACCACAGGTTTCGTGGTCGTCCTCTTTTGCGTTGCCCCACTGGTTCGTAGTCGAAGACTCTTCGAGCTGAAGCAGTGTTGTCCATGCGTTCTACATGGCCTAGCTATCTTAGGAGTTGAATAGGCTTTTCTTATTCAGTGCTGATTTATTTTCCTTCAGTTAATATTCGAATTTGTTCACAAAATACCGGTTGCCTATTCCACATCTCGAAGCTTGAATCTATTGTAATATGTCTATTCCATCGACTGTGTGGCTACCTGTCAGATCTACCAATGTTCTGACAACAGCAAACTAACCCACTGCCTAAACTGACAGTTCACGCAGTTGCCAGATTTAGTGTCAAACTCTGACACCATCGATTGGTAATACGTGCATTTTGCACAGTGTCAGTTCTCACAGTTGTAAGGCAAGTGGACAATTTCCACTGACAGATCTGTCAAGCTTAAAATTGTCAGTTGTAACAAAGTCGAAACTATTCTGAATATAAACCTTTAATCATCACGCCAAATTAGAGTTTCGTTTCCATTTGCCGTCACTGTGCGAAAGTTGACGGAATTTAAGTAGATAACCACAAGTTCATTACTACCAATTCATGCACATACGCACATACTCTGCATAGTTTAGGAATATAAACAGCAACAAAAAATAAACAAATTCCTTGCAAAATCGATTAAATTCTTTCCATAGAAACACATCTGTGTACCTTGATAAGGAATACTACCCGAGTATACTTTGATAAGAACATAAACAAAACCAACAACAACAGCAAGTTCACACAATTGTTCGGTGACGAGTTCTCTTAGCTAATCAACGAGAATCTCCTGCAGCATCAGCAACAAGACGGGGGAAATTGAATGAAAACAACAAATAACAATTCATTGCTGTTGAGTACTCACTTGCGTTCTCGTATAACGTCTCTTAAGAAATTCATCGAATCGTAGTATTCCCATTTCGATGTGAAGCGGTCGCCCAGCATTTTTTCATGATTCAACTCGCGGCGAAATATCTCTCGCAACGATGTGAATGTCCTCTGCACTCGCTCGCCGGATACATTAAACGCTCGCCCCAATTCGCACCACTTCATATCCTTTTTCTTATCCGAGCGCTTGTAGTGCGGCAATCGACAGTCCCACAGTATTGGATTCATCCGAACCATCTCAATCAAGCGCTGCTTCTCAACATTATGCCTTGCAAATGCCATTTAAAGAGCACGAGATACACGACACGACACACACACGAGCAGATGAATCTACATAAATGTAGCCGCACTTAAAAATAGAATGCGCACCAGTGGCATGCGAATTTCTACACACTTTCCAATGCTACCATCGGAATAATGACATTCTCTCGTAATTTAAATTAATCTCAAATTGTTTCCAAAATTGTCTTTACACAAAATTTGTGTGTGTACTTTAACCAAAACCAAATATGTATGAACTGGGAGATTTTTGTTTTCCTTCGGCGAACAACAACACCACACTATTCTAATAAATACGAAAACGAACTGAAAGCATCCCCCTTGCAAACAGAATCATTTGTTACCAACACTTGATGCCGACTAACAACTACTAACACTTGGTTGCGCTACCACCCTAAAACTAAAAGTTCTTCGCACACATATTCCAGTGAATACTATAATAAAACTGCTTTGTGCGTTTAAGATGGTAGTTGTGTAGTTGTTGTTGTCATCTCTCGCATTATT
The DNA here is from genome assembly GCA_916610145.1 of Eristalis arbustorum. Classification (NCBI taxonomy): domain Eukaryota; kingdom Metazoa; phylum Arthropoda; class Insecta; order Diptera; family Syrphidae; genus Eristalis; species Eristalis arbustorum. The sequence goes on along the minus strand of OU744318.1, from coordinate 61,813,247 downwards.
CGTCTCGTTCACAAACAGCAGAGTAGGAAAATCGATAATTCCCAACATTGGCAATCTCCGCATCCGACAGTGTTAGAAGAGCGAGCTCGTCTCGTCCGACGAATTGGCACCAGCACGGCAGCACCGCCACCAGCCAGCCGCCAGCATACATCCAAACTCGATGCTCTCATATCACTTCAATTGGTGGCACCGGGCACAGTGTGTCCGGCGAATTCGCTCAAGAGAAGTAGCGCATACGTCTCGACGCGCCGCGCCGTATACTTAAATATTATTTATTGCTCGGTTCCATTCTTTTAAGAGATTGCCATTCAAATATTTATGTGTGCATATAAAAAGAAACATCGTCCATGCGTGTGGAATACTTTTTATACATTGCAGTTTCAGTGGAATGCGGAGTGCGAATGTGTTGCTGGACTGTCTACTCGTAAATTCGAAATTAACATATTTCCCAAACAACACGATAATCTTTATTTCCAATCTCAGATCGTTGCACACGAAGTATTTTAAGACATCTCTCAACAATTTTATCAGAAAAATGATATTTCTTCACACCGACCCCACTGAACACCGGATGTTACATGCACACAGTTAGTAGCATCTTCATTGCTTTGATAGTGGTTAAAATACAAACAACCACCAATCAATCTTCTGTTTGCACATGGTTGTTTTGTAGAATCATTTAGCTTTCAATTTGTCCGGCGATTTCATGCAAATCGAGTTGAGTGATTCGTCGAATTTAAGCAGCAGAATTTTTTGCACCACCTTTCTTGTGGGCTTATAAAATTTTGTGTCTTGTTCGTAGTGCCTTAATTTGTACATAGTGCAATTGTTCAATGTACGGAGGGTCAAAACTTTTTTCCTCCAAAAACGCATACACTGATGGGTGTGTCGTGTACCGTGGTTAGTACATACGAACAAAAAATTAAGTCATTTATTCAACACAAATAAGAGTATATATTTAATCGTCCTTTGTATAAATAATTACTGCGAGTCTGCGCGTCCGATCTAGTCCGTGTCCAGCAGGAAAAGAAGGCAGAAGAAAAGAGCGAACGTTGGCTCATGGCGTGCTTGTTGGCACCCCTGTTGACAGCCGTCAGTTGCGTGGTGAATTCCTCACAGTCCTAGGATATGTTCGTGAATGGTGTTCGTAGAGTGGTAAGGAGTTATTGTGGGTCACCACAGTACTCCCCCCTTACGAATCAGCGAAGCGTACCGGGGGTTTACACGGTCTCCCAGCACGTGTGGTGCGAACTATGTCCGGAACTTGATTGATGGGGAGGGATTTCGGTGTAACTCCCTGTGTTGCGCAGCTACTATCGTCTAGTTGGTAGGCTGGTTTCAGCCGTTGAATGGACACATAAGCTTCTTTGGACGGCAAAGCCACCTTAAAGGCGTGAGGCTGGCGGTCCAAGACTGCATATGGGCCGCGGTATGGTGGCTTCAATGGTCGCTGTGTGCTGTCCACTCGCACATACACATGCGAAGCAGTATCCAGACTTTTTGGGATGAATATTGGTCTTGCTTGGAGTCTTGAAGAGATAGGCGAAGTCCTCTGAAGCGCTTCTCTCAGCTCTTGAAGAAACTCTATTGGCTCTTGAACGACGGTACACTCAGCCATCAGGTCACCTGGCAGTCGAAGTTCTGCACCGTAGACTAGTTGTGATGGAGAAGTCCCTGATTCGTTGACCATTGCTCGGAGTCCAAGTAGAACGGCGGGTAGAGCCTGCAGCCAGTTCTTGGGCAAATGTGTAACGAGGGATGTCTTGAGGGTCCGATGCCACCTCTCTACAATGCCATTTGCTTGAGGGTGGTATGCGGTGGTGTGTATGCGGTTGCATCCGATGAGCTGGGCGAACCTTTTGAACAAGGCGGACTCGAACTGTCGGCCCTGATCCGTGGTGAGACGTGCGGGACAGCCGAATCTGGAAACCCAGTGCTGGAAAAATGCGTCGGCGACAGTGGTTGCTTGAGTGTCTTCGATTGGGATGGCCTCTGGCCATCGAGTTGCTCGATCTATACAGGTCAGCAAATAGCTGCGACCTGCGCATGGCGGTAGCGGTCCTACGATGTCGATGTGCACATGATCGAATCTCTCCGAGGCAGGAAACGTTCCAAGAGGCGGTGATGTATGTTTGTGAATTTTGCTACGCTGGCAGGAAGAACAGCTGCGAACCCATTTGGATATGTCCGAGTTCATACTTGGCCAAAAGAAACGGATTGCGGTAGATTTTCTTGAAGCTCGTATTCCTGGATGACTGTAATTATGTACCGACTCGAAAGCTGCTCGTCGAAATGAAGGTGGTATGTATGGTCGAGCGCGACCGGATGAAGTTTCACAGATAACTTCTGTGCTTGAGCCTGGAAGAACAAGGTGGGTGAACGTTAGTTTGTTGTTACCTGTTTTGATGCTGCGTAATTGTGGGTCTTTAATCTGTTCCTTTGCAATAGCAGCATAGTTCAGATCTGAAGAGTCTTCAATAGCTGCTATGCGCGAAAACGCGTCGGCCACTGCGTTCTCCTCGCCTTTGATGTGCCGAAGATCCGTTGAGAATTGAGCTATGAACTCTAGGTGCCGTTGACGTCGGGGTGTTTCGGCGGGCGATGGTGCGTTTCGGAATGCGAAGGTCAATGGCTTGTGGTCGGTGAATATTGCGAATTCTCGACCTTCCACGAATCGTCGGAAGTGCTGGATCGCCAATTTAATGGCCAGCAGTTCCCTATCAAAAGTGCTGTATCGTTGCTGCCCCGGTGTCAAGGACTTGGAAAAGTATCCAAGCGGCTCCATTTTTCCGTCGACGACTTGGAGAAGGACAGCCCCTACTGCAGTGTTTGATGCGTCACACATCAATCGAAGCTCTGCATCTGGCAGCGGATGGGCGAGTGAAGCGGCTTCCGTTAGGGCAGCGTGACAACGTTGGTAAGCGGCTTGAGCTGTTGCTGACCATGAGAGAGACGAGCGGTCTTTCTTGGTGGCACCCTGTAGCATTTGTGAGAGTGGAGCCTGATCTGCTGCTGCGTGTGGTAGACACGAACGGAAGAAATTGATGGCTCCTAAGAAACGGCGCAATTCTGCTATGGTGGTGGGTTGGGGGAACTCTGCGATCGCCTTGATGGTGTCCTGTGGAGGACGTATACCTTCGCTGTCGATGTGGTATCCCAGAAATACCAACTCGTTCTTTCCGAACTCGCACTTCTCCATGTTGACTGTGATGCCGTTTTCCTGCAGCCTTTTGAAAACCTCTTCAAGGTGCCTATAATGCTCTTCCGGAGACGAGGATGCGATGAGCATATCGTCGATGTATGTGAAAGTATACTGCAAGTCGCCAAAAATGGAATCGACAAACCTTTGTTGAGTTTGGGCAGCGTTCCGCAAACCAAATGTCATCCTGGTGAACTCATATAAACCAAATGGCGTTATTATTGCAGTCTTCGGAATGTCCTCAGGCGCCATAGGGATTTGGTGGTAAGCACGAGCCAGGTCTATTCTGGAGAAGATGGTTTTCCCCGGCATTATAAGCTGAAAATCCGTCAACCTGGGTAGCGGGTAGCGATCCGGTAGTGTGACTGCATTCAGACGGCGGTAATCTCCACATGGTCGAATCTCACCATTTTTCTTCACCACTATATGGAGTGGACTTGCCCACGGACTACGGGATGGACGGCAAATTCCGGTATCCAGCATACGTTGGAACTCCAATTTTGCCTGGGCGTACAGCTTGGGGGCGATAGGTCTTGCGCGGCAAGACAGTGGTGGGCCAGACGTTTCGAGGTGGTGACGAACGCTATGCAAGGGTGTACATTCCGATGTGAATGGAAGAGTGATTGCACGATATCGTTGTAGGAGTTCGGCATATTTGTGGTCTTGATCGATGGAGTCCAAAACTGTGTAGTCCGCTGTGCACAGTGCCATTGGTGTTGAAATGTTCGTAATCTGGTCTATGAGCCGTCGCCCGTAGATGTCCAAAAGCAGTCGGAAGTGCTGGAGAAAATCGGCTCCCAGGATTGAATGTGGCACAGCTGCACGAATAAATTTCCATTGGAAAATGCGGCGAAGACCTAAGTCCAGCTGCATGGTGACTTCTCCGAAAGTTTTAATCTTGGTCTGGTTGACTGCATACAGGACAAATGGTGTCTGTGGTAGATTGCTGCTTGCTTTGATGGCCAAGACCGAGATAGCGGCACCACTGTCAATTAAAAATGGATGGCCAGTAACCTTTTCTTTGATAAAGAGGCGACAAGACTTACCGGCAACTGCGGACGCCCCTACAAGCGTTGCCGGGTGTCGTTTCCCTGCACGAACTTGCAGGGGCTCGAGCACTTACGTGCCTGGGACCCATAGCGACGGTGATACCAACAGAATTCGTTGTTTCCCGTTCGGTCTCTGCGGTCTCGACTCGTCGGGCGTGAGCGACTGATTGAGGTGCCTCTTGATGGGCGCTGCTTGTATGTGTGTGTTCCTTCTAGCGCTGCTAGCCTGCGTTGGATGTCCGATAGGATATCGTTGGTGCTGGCTACTGCTGTACTGGCTATCAACGGATGTCGTGGAGATGGTTGGTGCATTGCCGCTAGTGAGGCAGTAGGCTGGCAGTGACCTATAACCTTGTCGGCGATCTTTGCGAGGTCGTTTAGTTCGCCTGTGACTGCGGATAACACGGCTCGCACGTGTTGTGGTAGCTTTGCCAACCAGAGGACTTGAAGCACTGCATCGGGTGTACCCGAAGTACCGGAGAGGTCTCTTATGCGGCGAAGTAATTGGGAAGGTTGTGCATCACCCAAATCAATGCCTTCAACCAAACGCTGAAGTCGAAGCTCTTGGCTCTCTTCATACGTTTGTATTAGTCGTGTCTTCACGGCAGCGAATTTTTCCGTTGCTGGTGGTGAGAGGAGAATATCGGACACCTGCTCCAGATCCTGGCGCTCCAGATTGGCGATGACGTATTGGTATTTCATTTCGTCAGATGGCTTAGACGGTGCGAGGATAGCCTCGATCTGTGCAAACCACAGCGACGGACGATCACGCCAGATCGGTGGTAAACGCGCTGCCACGGAAAGTCCTGACACGTGTCCTGTGTCGTGTGCCACTGATGCAGGAATATGTGGAGCGTCTGTGCTCGTGCCCAAAGTTTCCACTTCGCTCGCGTTGCTGGTCATTTGTCACGTGACGTTTTGGAGGTTATGTGAGAAAAAAATTAATGTTTGCAACGATTGCGATCACGTCGGGGTCACCAATGTCGTGTACCGTGGTTAGTACATACGAACAAAAAATTAAGTCATTTATTCAACACAAATAAGAGTATATATTTAATCGTCCTTTGTATAAATAATTACTGCGAGTCTGCGCGTCCGATCTAGTCCGTGTCCAGCAGGAAAAGAAGGCAGAAGAAAAGAGCGAACGTTGGCTCATGGCGTGCTTGTTGGCACCCCTGTTGACAGCCGTCAGTTGCGTGGTGAATTCCTCACAGTCCTAGGATATGTTCGTGAATGGTGTTCGTAGAGTGGTAAGGAGTTATTGTGGGTCACCACAGGTGGAATTATGAGATCGGGCTTCTAGTAAAAATTAATTGTTTTGGTTCATATTTGAATAAATAAATAATGGATACAACTACAAAGACGTAGATACGTATAAATTACTAATAGGGGTGACACTACAGCCTGTAGAGAGGCAGGTCCACCTTCTGAGCAAGCAGTATTGTTATGTGTGCTATCGTTCTCTGACTAGTGAAAGAAACCTACAATTTTGTGTCGACTCCGAACCGGAAATGAGAAGTTACTACATATGTAGTAAATCTACTTCATTATTGAATCTCAATGCACTTGCTACGAAGCAAATTATTTCTACTTTATTTAACTTTATTCCACTTAAGACACAGTCTTTAAGACCCCTTTTGCAGCCACGACTCCATAGGCCCACACATCCTCTAATAGGCGAGAATTTGTTGTTGACACTTATTGTACTAAGTGAGCTGTCAAAAAATAAATTTTTATCTGATTCACTTTTTGTAAATCTACTTAGAAATTTGCTTCACTTTTTGTGCTCCGCATTCTCTTCCCTGCAGGGCCCTGCTCCGAATTGACAAGCTTGAGAAGGCAGTTATACTCTTTAAGCATGGCTCGAAGGAGGTGCGGCCGCGAAAAGTTATTTGTGTCGTACTGAGATTCGAACCTAGACGACGAGGTTCAAAGAGTCAAAGCAGAGAGTAGAGAGTAGTAATTTTTGGAATTTGACGTCATTGATATTGAATAAAGAAAAAACTCTGAATACCCTCTACATAATTATTGTGGCAACCATCTGAATGTTTTCGTTATAAGCTACTCTGCCCTTCAGTGCTCTCATTCAGAGAAAGTGCACATCAAACTTAAAGCAGTACCGGCAAACATCTCCACACATTTCCTCGAAACAACACACCCAAGATGAGTTGGACTGATAAACTGGGTAATATCAGTACAACCTTCTTTCTTTGATTGGCGCTACAGTCCGTGGTGGACTGGGCCTCAACTTACATGCCTCTCCAGCCAGCACGATCTTTCGCCAGCTGCAGCTGAAGGCAGCACATCAAGTTGGTTGAGGTCCTTATCCACTTCTGTGCGCCTTCTCGTGTGAGAACGTCCTCTGTTGCGCCGTCCCAGTGGCTCGGTGACAAAGACTCTTCGGGCCGGAGCTGTGGTGTCCAACCGCTCTACATGACCTAGCCATCTTAAACGTTGGATCCGAAGACGATTGCACGCTGTACAGCCTTTACAATCCGTGGTTGAACCTTCTCCTCCAAACGCCACTAACGAAAACAGGACCAAAATCGTACACAGAACTGGGATGATCAAGGTTTTATACAAGGTCGATTTGGTGTTTCGAGAGATGGCTCTGTTACTCAATTGCCTCTTGAGCCCAAAGAAGCAGCGATTGACAAGAGTAATTCTGCGCTTGAGTACAACCGATATATAACAAAAGATCTTCCATGATATTGCTAGATTGGTAATGTCATGTACGGAATACTGGCCGAAGGGAGATCATGCCGCCCAATTCGGAATCCGATACAAAGCACTTTGTCTCCAATGACACAGCTTCGTAGGAGACGTAAACACATTTGCTTTCGGCCTGCCCGACTTTTGCTAGAGCTAGACAGCGATCACTTGGTAGATTCCTGTTCAACGCACTTGATGAGATCTCTGCGAAGAACGTTAAGGCAGTAATGTTCTCCTTAAACGAGTTATAAATAGGGTAAAAGTGCTGTGACATTAAAACTGTACCTATGTATGTTTCTCACCATACCACCACTTTCACCTACCTACCTACCTCGTACTATGCATGTTTGTTACTTTGTGGCCCATTTAACATCTTAAGCCTTGAATAGACCATAAATGGGTGGTTTCAGCTCTATATTTTGCCAGTCTTGAAGCAATCGGCTCCATACTCTGGTTTTTTGATGCAAAAATTGATCCTTCACGAAATAAAATGTCTTTGCATTCCAATTTCATTTCACAATCACATACATTCAAATACAGTGAGATAGGAGATTCCATATTTTGAATGGTCTACATACGCACTATGCCGACTTCTACACGCAATGATTTGTCCGCAATGGCTTGTCAAAAGAGGTTGTGCTAGAGGTTTGATTAAGATTTTGCGAATTCTCTTTGATCTATCATCGTTTATTCTTCGAATTGCTTTATTCTTGTGTTCTCATTGCATGCTAAAAATCTGTAAAAAAAAAACGGCGGTCACATTGTACTACATGCAGTTCCATTCGGTGGGCTACCAACAAATTGTTTATGTTCACACTGTACTTCATTTATAGATGAAGCTAAACGCGGAGCATAGAAGCGGACGTTCTTCTTATAGTGATGATGTCCTAAATAAATAAACTAAATTCTATCGAGACAACATATCATTTTTATCCATCTGCCATGATGTTCACTCGCTGAAAACAAAAATATCGTAACACTTGTGTTCACATTACACTACATGCGGTACGATTGAGGGAAAGGAGTTGAATTTCCATACGATCGTCATGCGGATCGTTCACACTTGCACGACCTAATACAAATTGGTCTATCGGACTATAGTCCTACTACAACCACGTTGAACTACACGTAATACAATGTAAACGTAGGGTCGTTTACTGTATGAAAGCATACAATTGCAATCGAAAGCGGATGGTTGCAAGGTGTAAAAATATCAAACACAAGACGAAATTTTTAATGTACCGAGTAGCCCGCATGTAGAGCATCAGCAATGTGAGCATTATCGGCGTTCACATCACACTGCAAGATCGATCAAACGGAGCGGCGCGTCGCGGCCTCTGATGGACCAAGTTTTTTAATGTGAAATTTCTTTTAAAAGCGATTTACAAATTTTAATTGTGATCAAATATAATTTCAAAAAAAAATTCTTTAAATTTGAGAGTAAAACTTGGCTCAAAACTAAAGGTTAGAGTGTTGGCTCTAACGTTCAGTTTTAGTTGGAAATCCATCCTCCAACTGACGTACCTTTCTTAATTTAACACTTACATTCTTCATTTATTTTAGTACTTTACTTTATCAATTAAGTGTTTTATTTTTATTTTTTACATCCTACACTGTACTAGACACTTACTCCTCTTGGGATGGAGTGGTCTGGTATGCATCTCGTTGTTATAATGTCGTGGGGAAGCTCTGCTAATTAAGCAGATTGCTCCGAGGCGTTGAGGTTGCGCGATAACCGGGTATTGTGTTCTTCAGATTCTTGATTGCCTCCTTAGGATAGTTGCTGATATCTAGAAGCTATTTTTTCTGAACAGTGTCACTATGTATTGTTGCAAGAGGATGATGGATGATTCGTCGTAAAGCTTGTTGATGGTCTTGTCCACTCAGATCGGTCGCTCTGTTGAATCTGTAGAACTTTTTCGTTTGCAACCTCGTCGATGTTCAAACGAATTGTGACTGTCTGTGAATTCTTGTCAAAACAGTAGAGTTTAATTTTTGTATATATCTAACGAGTAAGCATCAAGGCGGAAGAAAAGGAATAATATTTAAATGTCTAGTTTTGAAAAAAAAAAAGGAAATCCAGCAGGTTATTCTGTGTAGGGGAGCCTACATCATCAGCTCTCACCACATCCGTGCGGCAAACCTGCCGCCTGTTTTGATCATAGCCAGTTACAGATAAAGTGCTTTCCAGTGTCGTGCATCGACTTCAGTTCCTCATACTTCACCTTAATGACAAACGTCTGCGCAATGCGATCGCAAGGCATTTTTGGTTGAATGGTATGAAATGTGGTATAAAAAAGACGTCGATATTATCTTTGTTAAAAAACAGTCCCAAGATCTATAGCATACCTAGGTGAATGTAGCTATTAAGTCCCGAGTCTCTCAAAAAAACTAGTGCACGACGACGAATCTACAAACTTAAATCTTATTAAGTTGCTAGTGTCAATAAATTGCAGGGTGATGTGATGAATTGACACCAATGTTCGAGTTAATTTTTGCCACCACATCTCTGTTGTCAGCTATTGTGTCTCCGATATCCCTGCATCCCGTTGAAAACTCGATATTCGGCTTCCGATGAAATCGGAAGTTTTTTTATTCATATTATTACAGCGCAATTATCCTTCCTCATACTTTGTCAAGATTATAATGCTAGGTGAAAACGTAACTTTCATTAATCATATCGTCTATATAATTTAAATACTCGAGCGGAAACCTGCATTACGTACAGTATCATTCGAACTTTTGTTTGTGATGTTATCTGATAGATTTTGAAACATTAAACCCTTATTTATTCTTCATATCCCCCATTGCTACGTGTTCATAATTAAATGCCAATTCAATTGATACAAAGAGGGCACCATTCGAATGTCCATGACTGTATCTGCACATGCACATGTGTAGATGTGCACTCATTAACATGCCTGCAAACTGTTCCCACATTGACCGTCTTGCCGACCATTAAACTCTTAACGAAGCCTGAGTATAAACGTACATATTTATTGGTCGTACGATAGCAACGTGGATGGATAGCAACAGATCCATTCGAGCACATAAATTAGTAGTTTTATGTATGTTGATTCAATTTCAAGTTCAAGTCACTAAATGTAAAGGCTTAAAACGCTGCCAAGAAATTAAGTGGAAATTCAAATTTCTTCATGCACTCACGCACACCATCGCCTTCAGACTCATACACATTTTCGGCTGAAGTGTAAGCCTACATTTGTTGTGTTGGTAACATAATTGAAAACGGCGGGCATACACAACCGAAAATAGCCGGCCATATAAGACTCTGAGTGTGATCTGCTTTGGGAATGATTGTTGTTCCCGTGCGGCATTCTATTGATGCGCACTCGACTTAAATTCGTTAAGTGAATGCGGGCTGGGTCATATTCGGAGTTCAAAGATCCCCAGTGGTGTACGAGTTATGTACGTATTAAGCAATTAACAATGGAATACTTGGATTACACATGAAGGCTGCATCACAATTCAATCATTTTTTGTCTATTCTTGCATCAATGTACATGAATAAAAATCAGCAAATTTAAATTATACAGTGGTGGAAGTATAAATAGCACTCTATACTCTGCGACAAAAAAATATGAGATTCTATAAACTCTATAAAATAAGACTAAGGCGTTAATGACCCCATACAAACTCTTCAGTTTATACATAATTTAACATATATATCATATTTCCGTTTGAAGTCAGTCTTTGAAGTTGCCCAGGATAACAACAATGTCAACCATTATTTTCTGTATTTGATCGATAATTCACCATGGAAGATCATAGAATTTATCCCTGAATTCATACGTTTAACACAAAATAAAAAATCAAATTTGCAAAGGCATTGAAAATGGCAAAGAAAATACGGTAACTGTTGATGTTGAATCTTAGATAAGAAAACAGACATATCTACTCCTTTCTCATATTTGTATTGAAATAATCTTTGCTGTGTTATATGAAGTCTCAGTCTTCTGCTCATATACAATTTGAAGTTTTCTTCACATTTCGGTAGAACTCGTGTATGTGATGATGAGCAACATGGCCTCTTGTGTCATTCGTGTAACCAGCAGCGTCTGCGCCTTGGAACCACTAATAATTTCCTGGAGTATCTTTAACTTCTGCTGAATTTTGTGTCTGCGCCCATAACCTGATGTTGATGTTGATTCTCGAAGAAAGAAAAGCACACAGATTTTATTGAACAGAAATATGTATTTTATTTTAGAAAAATGCCGCATAGCGATTCAAGAATAATGAATGAATGAGAATGACAGAAGAATCAAAAACTTATAAAAAACAGAACCAAGTTCAACGAGTACAAAATTCAGTAAATCATTTTTAAATGTGTAGGCATTGCCATATTCAACAAATGTCATTAACATTCGGTGTTTTACTCGAATGTGTGAAAAACTGCAGTTACAGGTCAAAATTTCTCTGCCAAATTCTTTTCCATCCTTGAAGATTCCCTAATTTTCTTCGAAATTATCAAACAAAAATAATAAAAATAACTCACCATTTCCACGACATACTCAATTTACTCGAAAAACTATACAAAAAAATACATTCATTAATATTCGGTTTGTTTATCTGCTGTTCTTTTTTCGTTTAAAATCATATATCGCATGCTCAGATTCTTATGATAGTTTGAAAATATCATTCCTACACCATTATCTGTTAATCTTTTTCTTCTTTGGCTTTTAGCACTCTGAACTCCGTTTCGGAAATAATTACGCACACACTACAGTTGAGATTCGCAGTGGATCAGTAATCCAAAAAGAATGTCCAGTGGTCTATACAGATAATCATGTCTAGAGTAGAATTGAAGGTTTATGTTGAAAAAATCCGCATATTTGGATTGTATGCATTTCTTCCAAATAAATGTATAGACGGTGTTGGTACAACGAATAATCTAAAAATAGTTGCAAGGTCTCAGATGTCAAAAGTATCACGTTAGCATATTCTGAGGCGCAAAAGCTGTAAAGAAAGTGCTGTTAGTCAGATGGTAAGCAGTAGGAACCCTGGCGGTGGTGGATGTGTGGATCTGATTGTCTGTGGAATTTCGTCTTGCTCGTGTCACTAAGCAATGTCCAGTGGAAACAACTTAGGAATACCCCTTGCCTAGTGCACCAGATTGAAAAACCAGAACCAGATGCGTATAACCAACGGCATTAGTTCATCAAACTACGCCATCGAGCCGCAAAGGTTAGAATGTGACTAGAATTTTCGAGTGACCTTCAACGCCTGTCACAGAAAGAATGATCTAATGAATGTAGGCATTTCCAGTCTGTGTAACATATGGCGCTGAACAAAGTCACAATTGAATTTTTCTACAAACTCCAGATGATTCTTGTCAAACTGTGGATGATTTTTATGTTTAAGGTGTCATAAAATGTACACGTGCGGTTTTCAATTAGTTCTTCATGGAAAACAAGTAAATTATGGATTTTATCAAATGTGTAGATGCTCTTGGCCAGGAAATTCCAGGAGGATGACAAAAAAGATTGCGTTTAACTGTTATAGGTGTATTTTAATATTTTAATGTAAAACTATCGCCATGATGTGTGCTCCTAACTCTCTTCGCCGAAGAAAAGGCGAACTGACCAATTGTAAATCGTTGCGCAGTACGACGCTATCTTTCCACTTCGAAACAATCAAACATCTGTTGCGACCGAAAGAGGTATTCGTCGATTTTAGAAGCCTCAATTCAGAGATGGAGTTACTGCAAGCCGTGAACGGATTTTCCACTTTAGGATGAAAAAATACGTGGCTCGTCATAAGAAAGGCACAAAATGTCAAGCAAGAACCAATGAAATACATAAAATACTACGAAGATTGCAAAGAGGGAAGAAGTCAAATATGAGCAACTTACCTGAACCACTAAAACTTGGTAACCGAAAAACTTGTCTGTGGTGGCTTTTCTGATGGTTTTCAGAGCTGCCATAGCGGCCCTATTAGGCCTACCTAGCACTGGCGCACACCTAGCATGTTATCATGTGTATATTAACAGATTCTGAGAGATTGAAGTGTTCCCGGTAACATTGACATCATTACTGAAAAGTTTGAACTACTTCTTCTTCTTCTTTGATTGGCGCTACAGTCCGGGCCTCAACCCATATCCAGTCAGCACGATCTTTCGCCAGATGCGCACACCAAGTTGGTTAAGTTTCTTTTCCACTTGTGTGCCATCTCGTGCGAGGACGTCCTCTGTTGCGTTGTCCCAAAGGCTCGGTGACGAAGAATTTTCGAGCCGGAGCTATGGTATCCATCCGCTCTACACGAGCTGGTCATCTTAAGCGTTGGATCCGAAGAGACCAGGCTAGACTCATGTCGCTGTAAAGCCCATACAGTTCCTGGTTGAATCTTCTCCAGACACCATCAACAAAAACAGGGCCAAAGCTAGCACGCAGAACTCTTCTCACAAAGTGACCAAGGACTTCTTCATCCGCCTCTGAGATTGTCCATGCCTCCGCGCCATATAGCAGGACTGGGATGATCAGTGTCTTATATAGAGTCAATTTGGTTCTTCGAGAGAGTGCTCTACTACACAATTGCCTCTTGAGCCCAAAAAAACAGCGGTTGGCAAGAGTTAATCTGCGTTTAATCTCAGTACTGGTGTTGTTTGTACTATTAACTTTGGAGCCAAGGCAGGTCTCCTTTGCTACCTCGAAGTTATAGCTGCCCATTGCGACGCTCTGTCCAAGCCGCTTCCTTCTCATTGATAGCAAACGCCTCATTGACGAGTCGCTGAGTTCTGCCAATCACGTCAATGTCATCGGCGTATGCTAACAATTGCACGGACTTCTGGAAGGTCGTGGGTCTCCTGTCTAAAACCTTTTTTGACATTTAAGGTCTTAGTGAGTTTGTTATTGACCCTGATGTTGCAGGAATGTTAAAACTAGACATGGCGTTGTATAGCTCGTCTCTATGCACGCAGTCATATGCGGCCTTGAAATCGACGAACAATTGTTGGTGTCGATTTGCACTTCTTGGGTCTTTTCCAGGATCGGCCGTCGTGTGAAGAGGACTTTCGCAGCCTGAACCACACTGATACGGACTAGACGGGGTACACAAAACGGCAGAAAAGATCTTGTATGTAGGTGATGTTAAGGAGCCTGATCCCCCGATAGTTGTCGCAGTCAAAGGGGTCTCCTTTCTTATGAATCGGGCAAACGATAAGTAAGTGGATCTAGAGGCTGTAATGTTTGAGCCATGTGATGGAAATAAGTAAGTAACTTTTGCTGGCTGTTGCCCAGTTTATATGCTAAATTGCAAACTACTTGCTAACTAACCAATGTTCGGTTGATGCGGCAAAGACCCAAAATAGAACCCACATCTGTGTAAATTTTATATGCTGAATATTTATTTGTTAAAGTTTCGTTTTTCCGATTTCCAAGATAATTTCGATCTGATCCATGTTGCTCCTAGTGACGGTGCCTGTACTTCAAGCGCCTCACGGTCTTGTAACGATATCCGTCAGTAGCCAACTCAGCACTCTTGGCCTCAGCTACAACAGACTCTTCTACGGGTGGCAGGTATTCGTTTGATGGCAGCTCATCGACATCACGACGATGACGAGCACGGTATTTCAACTTGCGCACGGTCTTGTAACGGTATCCATCATCAGCGACTTTAGTCTCGGCAACTGGAGGCAAGTATTCAACAGTTGGTTCCTCAACTGGTGGCAAGTACTCAGCAGAGAGATCACGACGATGACGATACTTCAAACGGCGAACGGTCTTGTACCTGTAGCCGTCATCAGCAAGCTTTGTCTCAGCCTCTGGGGGCAGATACTCGGCAGTTGGCTCCTCAACTGGTGGAAGGTATTCACTGGATGGGAGGACTGCAGCAGCGGCCACAGCCAGGACGGCAAAAGCAACTACGAAATATTTCTAAGGAGAAAGAAAATGTTACTCGTTCCAGGCTGCTGGGACCCGCGGTCAATACTCACCATTGTACGGCTTCGAATCTACACCTTGTCACCCTGTTAGAGGTATGGGATTGAATGATGATTATTTGGCCATTACCGTGAGTATTTATACGGTTTGTGAACTTAAGGCACTTCTTTTAGGAGACTAATTATGCACTCAATAAAATGACACTTGAGATCCGTTCGAAGTTGTTTTTAAATTCCGCTATCTGTGTGCGTGGAGCATCTTATTGAGGTCTGAAGTGCCATTGACGTTTGAGAGATACAAGAACACACCGGCGTGTTAGCGATGCCATTCTCGACTCACGTCATTTCATTACAAAGCGGAAGGTCACGCTCCAATAAGTAAGATTCGGGTTCCTGTCTCAGCGGTCTTCGGCTAAATGGAGTGGATTACTTAATCGCGAACTGATGTCAGACGTTTCGGTGAAATGGTCAATGGACCGAAACTAGAATAGAAGTGCTTGTCATTTCTATTGTTCGTGGGCAGTTGCTGGGAAGTGTATACGTTTTGGTTTTTTGTGCTGGTCATGTGATACTCATGTTGGTTTGTGGACGTCATATATTCCGTATGTATAGACAAAAATATGGGTTGTATGTCAAAGAAGCGGTCTCGCGTGAGAGTAAAAACATTTGATTGTACATACTATTTTGCATATAAAACTGTTTTTTTTTTTTTGTTCATTGCTGCTAATGGCCAAGCGAGATGTAAGCATCGGTATGATGCCCGCCGCGATCTCTGGATAGCTTTTGAAACATTACATGTGTGTTAAATTACAGTCCTCGGACACGATCCATGGCAAAGGAAAAATCTGTAAGCATCGTCTTAATTTTCTGAACTTTATGATTCCATAAAGGGTTGGGGGAGTGAAGCTCGCACTTGAGATTTCAACTCTAACTCATCAGGATTTATACCCAGGCATAACCATCGAAGAGTTTTGCGAAGGAGATGCCTTCCTGATGAGGTCACATTTAAGGTACGCCTCGGAAGACGTGATGAGCCATCGAAGCATACCTCTTTCTGTTCGGAGTAGTAGCTGCTCAACATCCAGTTACATGCGTACTGCCGTCCTGCTTACCCTATCCCGGCGAGGAACTCCCAAACCAGCACTAATAAATATCATTTCGGCGCTTGTATTCGCTATCTTATTATTGCAGTCATTACCCAAATTTCTTGAAAATAGGTCAGAGTTGGAGTAAAAACTGAGTTTTAATTGGCTTTGACATCAAACTCGGCCTTTCTGATTACGGATCTTCCAAGCTGTTTCAATATCGATACACCTCCCAACAGTCGTGAAAAATACTTGAACTTCTCCAATGAGAGCGCATTGAACAGGCGTTCTGGAAATTAACATAATCTTCTGTCCACGTTGACCTTCATCAGAGCAGCTGTATATACGATCACAAGCCTATCGAGTGCGCGTTAGAATTCCGTCTGGGAGGATGTGAGGGTAACCAAATGATCTGCAAACAGCAGATGGCTTACTATCAACTCTACCAATGTGAAACAGTCCTCACCTCGGCTGCGCTGTAACCTTTGGCGAAGTTCAACGTCTAGGATGCAGAGTATTGTTTTTGCACAGTTATAGCGTCTGAAAGGCCTCAAAAGAGGACCCTCCATGCCATACTCCTGCAGAACACTGCAGAGTTTATCTCGAGGTACTAGGTCGTATACCCTGTCCAACTCTATAAAACAGCTTTAGATTGGATTGGCATACTCCAAATGCTTGGATCGAAAAGCTGGTATGTGGTGCTTCTCGTCCTGGATTCGACCACAATTCTAGAGCGCGACTCTAAGACTTCAGCGTAGACGTTACCGTGGCTTAAGAGGTATATGCCACTGTAGTTGGAGTAGTGAGTGTTTCCCAATCACTAGGTGTCTCACTGCGCTCCTAAGCTACCTTAATGATACTAGATACTAGCCATTAAACTTCCTCTTTACCGATAACCATTTCTGGCCGAATTTCGTTCCCACCGGCGGCTAAACCCACTTTTAGCGATTCAATGGCCAAAATGACTTCCTCCACCGTTGGACTATTCTCCGCCTTACTCAAGGCCATGAGCCTGCGTAAAATATCCCCCTCTTTGTAAAGCAACATACCACCTTTGACTCCTTCGATGGTGTTGAATTTCCTTCCTCTAAGACGGCTAATAGTTTGCCAGAATGCTTCTTTGCAGGTCTGTGGTCGCTTTCCAGGTTCTCGCCGAACTCCTTCTAAGACTGCTCTTAGCTTCTCGCATGCTGCTGCTGACTTCTACCGATTTGGGTGTTTTAAACCACGCCAGTTCTTTTCTCACCATCAGCCGTGCAGAGGTTATGACTTTTGTTGAAAACAGTCGCCATTCGTCCTCAACATGCGAAGGAACAGTGGGAATTCGTTCAAGCCTTTCCCAAATGTGCTATGCAAAGTTTTGCTTCACCTGACTGTTCTGTAGTTTCCGCTACCGAATGCGCATTCTTGGTTTGCGCCTTGGCAAAAGAGGAACGAGGAAGTCTGCCGTATGCAACGCTAGAAAATGTATAACATAAATATTTGTCATCGAACAACAGCTATATGCCGACAGGCGCGAATGATGAATAAGATATCTGACTGCATTTCTGAACAGCCAGGAGAAGGTTGCCGTAAAGATCACGAAAGTGCTATAATGTGTCATAAATGTTAGACCGTTAATGTGTGGTACAGTATATTGCAATTACAAAAAAAGACCGCACTAATTTGGATGCCAATGCGCAGAAAACCGACTAAGTTTGAGCGTCATCGACTTTTGAGTAAAACCCTACCCTAAAATGGTTTAGTTCAAACAGTACATCAATAGTCGCTTAGCCACAATACTCTAGTTACCACCATCTAGCTAGTCGTGGGTAGGCAGGTCACTGACAAGATCCCAAGGGAAAATTGGCTGACTAAGACCTTAAAGTCAATTGTGCTGTCAGTTACGTTGGCGTATTCCCATATTCGTCGCCGACCTATTATTACTTGCATCGCACTTACCTTTGTTGCTGTAAACAGTGATACCTAAAACCAGTTGATGGAAGCTTAAGGATGACCTTAGGCTTTATGTTCACTATGTCCTCAAGGCTGTCAAGATAATAGCTTCTCATGTATTTTCTTCTTACTACTGCAAGGGCCGAGTTGGATCCGAGGTATTGTATCACTGTTTCTTCCTCCTGCTCATCCCTGCAGCTTCTACAGAATTCATTGTAGTTTGCTTCCAGTCTTCCGGTTTGATTACCAACTAAACAATTGCCAGTGGTTGCATTTACTGCTTTACTTATGTCCCTCCTATCAAGTTCTAGGAGAGTTTTAGTTTTTGATGGGTCTAAAGTAGACCACAACAGGTGTTCAGTTCCAACAATCTACGGTTTGCTTAGCAGGTGGCGTTTTTAGTTAGCATTGATTTTATAGCTTTCATTTGGGGTGAGGAGTCTTCTGATATGTGCCAGTGGTGGATTCGCTTCTAGCTAATTTGTTGGCTCTTCCGTTGCCTGGAATATCCTTTTGCCCAGGGTTAGATACCACCGACTTATTAACCTCAGGTATTAAGCTACCCAATACATCCAACAAGTCATCAATTACCAACCAACTAGTCAAAACTACCTTGCAACCACCTGTTCTCCATCAATAGCTATCTTACTGCACTTGCAGACATCCACAAACTAAGCACCCACTAAACATCTTCTCACCAGCTATCTAGTCACCACCAACCAGCACAAACTGCTTTAGATCTTCGATTTTAGACACCAATTTGGAAACATTTTGATAGCAAATTTCGCATATCTATAACTCAAGTGGCAACTAGATCCCATCACCAGTTTAATTGAACATCCGGCTCTCGCACTAGTTCTATATTGAGGCTTGGAACTCAGATCTCAATACTTGCCTTAAAAGGGAAATGCGGTTGATTATGGAACTACACGACATATCTACGGTATCGTATGTGTAGACATTAAATTTGAATATGGATCTTGAATGAGGGGCAGGGGTCACGAAATAGTAGCTTCTGTGGCTACGTATGATGTTAAACCGTAGTATAATACTTCAGAAACTAAGCGCAGATTCCAGATCACAGATCTATTCCCAGAGTCGAAGAAAAAACAATGCATTTAGTACCACAACCGCTTCAACGATAAGGAGTGACATTTTAATTTATTCCTGGCCTAGTTCCACCACACAGTCATGTTAATTTCAAAATCATATTGATGCAAGGAATTCAGTGTCCGCCTGAAAGTATTGTTAGACGGAGTTTATTTTCTGCAACTCCACTCTGCTTCTGAAACAGTCATCGCAGAGTAAACTTAAGCACAAACTTTAATTGAGTGAGATATTGAGATACTTATCTCTGGCCAAGATAAATACACGAATCGTGGTAACAAAAAGCTTTGAGTAACTTTACTCCGAATTTATAAAGCTTTACGTGACTTTACTCCTAATTTGTTTTCGGTGTTGCCCGATGTGCTTTTGCGCAGCTGTGTTAATCAGACACGTCTAATAGCAGTAGAGAGCCGTAGAGAAGCAAGGAGCAATATGGGCAGCGAAGACTTACATTGCGAAACAACTTGTGAAATGTTATGTTCATGTCGTTGCAAATGTAATCTCTGTTTGCTTTGTTAATGTGTTGTTTTTATAACGAAATGATGTTACTATTGACTGTTTGTTTATTTATGCGTGTAACTAGCAATTGTATGCTGTCTCACACACCTTGATATGATATGTTAAAATGTTATAGAGCTAATATTGCTTTCTGTTGCTTGCTTGCAAATTCGGTAAGCATGTAATTATTGCCATGGAATGCATTCCAAATCTGAGAACTTATTTTTCTTAAGACTTAAGACACACTCTAGTATATCTGTCATATTCCACGAGCTGACCAGAAATTATGTATGAAGAAATATAGAGGAACTCAACCCCTGGCCATACTACGCACACTTCTTATAGGTCTAGAGCAGAGCAGAGCAGATCAGATTTTCTTGATTTAGAACTCCGTAATAAATAGTTATCCGCTCCTTATACGCCGAATTTGATGGGTTATTACATGTGAGTTAAGATTTACGAGTTAACACACGTTTTAGTGCAAGTCCCGACTCAATTAATGAAAAATGTGTGACATCATTGGCTGTACCCACTAAGCACCTTCTCTGAAAAAACACATCGAATCTAAAACAGCTATCAGTCTTATGGCAATGCAAGGGAAATTTCGGCAAATTTCGGGTATATCACACCAGTTTGGATTTCCACGGATCCTTCTCTCCTATGCATCAGTCATTCTGCGGAATAAGCTCTGGCGTGAATATGAAACTGCTGCTTTCACAAATCTTCACAGAATGATCTATCTACGCCTGACTGTGCTCTTGATGCGCTTCTGAATCTTTCGTATTGATATCCAAATCATGGGGTGCACTCTCAAAGCGATCTTCCGATTAAACTCGAGGAAGCTTTGATGGCTTTGAGCAACGCTTTTCCTTTGATACTAGTGGACATCAGTAATCCATCTATGTACGACGCACATACGCGGTCGAATTTAAATGCACACAAGACTGGCTCTGGCCAAAATCTGCAACAGGTAAGGACTGTAGTCGAATCTTCACGAATGTTTCCAAGAACCTCTATAATTTCGTCGAATCGAAAATGTGTTACTAACTTCGAAAAATCCAACACAAAATAGTAGAATTAGTGAAAGTTGCCATCACTGAATAGGAAACGGCAATTTGTATATTTTTTTGTGATTCCGCCCGGATTTTGTGATGGCATTTTCTCGTAGGTCGTATAGTAGAGTTGAATCGTACAATTGGATATTGTGTTCGGGCTCAACGAAAGGTTTGATGTTGGAGACCTTGTGAAGGGCGACATTAGTCTGCACACCTTGTTATATGTAGGCTGCTTCTTGGAAGTTCAATAGACCGGATTTTAAAGAGGAGCATTCTACATCGGCGGTTCGTGGCTTTGTGGATAAGTGCGTCGACCCCAATGCACTTGAACCTCGTCATTTGGGTTCGATTTCTGGTTTGAACGACAAGCAAATTATTTTCACGGCCCACTTCTTTCGAGTCACTAACATTTCTGAAAGAGTACTTCTGTCTAGAAAAAGATTCTCAAAGTTAGCCGTTCGGAGTCGGCAAGAAACTGTAGCTCCCTTGCACTCGTGATAGAACAATAGCACTCACAGCAAGAGTGGCAAGCCCTGGCCTCTATGGACTGTAGCGCCACCAATTGGGTTTCTCCTTGATGTGTAGCAAAATTTGTCTGCGATGAACCTGCACCCCTGTCCCTATTGAGGAAATTTAGGAAATTAAGCCACTAGTCTCCAGAGCTGTGGACTGATGCCATAGCTTTGCGAAGTGTCTTAGATATGATGCATTCAAATCTCTGGCAACACATTAAACGACAGCACCCAGGACTATATGACCTTCCACTGGCCACAATTGACGAAGCAGTGCTAACGTCCCTCCCACGATCAGTTCAACCAATACTGAGTATCAGAAATGAGTAAGGCTGAGGATACAATTGGTTTTATTTATTGTCTTAACATTATATAACAGTTACAAAAATAAAATATATACAAATACGGGTTTTTATTAATTTGATTGAAAGACAATATCATAACTTGCAGAAAATACCACTTTTCAAATAACCTTTGAACTTATGTACAATAAACAAACTAGACGTTAAATAATCACTTTAAAAAATGCTGCCTTTTTTTAAAAAATGCTTCGGTAATATCACATAAAATCATTAATTGCTTAAAGTTGTTAAATGCGCGTTCTGAACGTGTGAATATTTTCTTCTCCTTTTACGAATTATTTGTTTACTAAGGAATACAGAAAAGCGACTTGGATGACGTGTCCCTTCAAGTATTCCAAATCTATACTCTCTTTAAAAATATATACGTATATACAAAAAAATTGACATTTTTCAAGAATAGTGTTCGCTGATAAAAAACAAAAAATACTGTCATTTGAATAACTGATTCCTGAATAAGCTCCTGGAGTTTTTTTTTTGAAAATAAAAAGCAAACGAGATAAGTTAGAAGTAACTAGCTCTGACCCGTTACACTATATCGTTTGCCGTTCGGAGGCTTATCGCCGACCACTTCACCATGTGACTTCTTAAAATCCATATCGGAGGCGACAGGCTCATCCGCTGGCAACTGGGACAAATCGACGTTAGCCAGTCGATTTGAGGGTCTTTGAGCGGACTTGCGGATGCCATATGAGAAGTATATGACGTATCCAATCACGATCCACACCAAGAATCGAATCCAGGTGTAGATGTCCAGCTGGAACATCAGATACAGATTGAAGAACACGCTCAAGCAGGGGATGTATGGCACGAGGGGAACTTTGAACGTGAGTTCGACACTCGACTCTGGCTGGCGGAGAATTGACAGCAGAATGAGTAGAAGCGCGGCTGAAAGAACACAGATGGCAACGATGCCGCCGGGATTGTTGGTACTGATCTCAACCATGTTCAGGATGATGCACGTGATGATGCACACAATGCTGAAGACAACAATGCCGATTTTGGTGATATTCGATGACAGCGAGTTCGGCTCCTTGATGAAGTTCAAATTGAAAAGTTGTCGCAGGATCACCGGGCAGCGCACGCTGACCTCCTTCATTTTTATGTCGTCCTGTTGATAGCGCAGCACCAAAACACATATAGCCACAATTGTATATGCAAGAAGTGTGCCGATCGACATCATGTCAATGAGTTGCTGCAGGTCGAAAATGAGGGCCATAAATGCTGCGGAGAGACAAGCACACGTTGTATTGAGGATTATTCGCAAGGGTTATTCCGGTTTAACTCACCTGCTAAGAGTCCAGAGAGCATGGTGGCCAATAAGGGGGTCTTCGTGTACGCGTTAACCTTGGCGAAGAATTTGTAAATGATGCCGTCGTTGCCCATGGCGTAGAGGACACGTGGCAGTGGGAACATGGCTCCCAACAGACTCGTGCAGAGCGCGAACACGGCGCCAATCGTTACAATCCACTTAATCGAGATCCAACCGACTTGCTCGAAAACGTATGGGAAGGGCGCATATGGATCCTAGAAATAAATTGGTAAGCACCATGGACACAGGTCCAAATTCGTTCATTTACCTGATCGTAATATGGCCACATCATGGTGAGAACAGTGGACACGCCAAAGTACGACAAGAAGATGATGATCAGCGAGATGACAATCGACAGGGGAATATTCCTCTTAGGGTTGATGGCTTCCTCGCCAGTTGTTGCCACGCAATCGAATCCAACGAAACCATAGAAGCACTTTGCTGCTCCAGCCATGACACCTGCGATACCATAAGGCATGAAACCTCCCGTTCCTGCATTCTCAGGTACGTCCGTAAGAGCCCAGTTGGCAGGATCAGCTAAAGGGGAAAGGTTTTGTGATCGAGACACCTTGCACTTTAATCCGACATCTTACCTTTGATCGCTCCTGCTACGAGCACAATGCACACTGTAACCAGATTCACACAAGTGAATATGTTGTTCAGCACACTGGACTCCTTGACACCAAAGGCCAGCAGGCACGCAAGCAGCATGACCATTCCAAAGGAAAAGAAATCCGGGTAGTCTCCCAAGAAGCTGACATTTATGGGCATGGCTTCCTTCAACGCGTTCGACATGGAGTTGTTTATTAGCGCGTCCAAGTACCCACTCAAGCCACGGGCAACACTTGCCGTACCTGTGTACGAAAGAGCTCTAAACAAATTCATCAAACAATCGATTTTCAATTCCATACCAATGACATATTCCAAAATCAAATTCCATCCAATGGTGAACGCTACGAACTCCCCGATGGTCACATAACTGTAGACGTAAGCACTTCCTGCCTTGGGAACTCGTCCAGCAAACTCAGCATAGCAAAGTCCCGCGAATGCCGATGCTATAGCGGCAAACAAAAACGATAGAGTCACAGCAGGGCCAGCCTGCTCATAGGCAACCGATCCGGCTAGAACGTACACGCCCAAGCCGAGTGTACTGCCAACGCCTAGGGCGGTCAAATCGAAGAGTGTAAGAACGCGAGCTAGTTTCGATTCTGTGTCTTCTGGGATTTTACGGCGAGTGAGCGCATTCCAACATGCAGCCATTTTAACGAAAGTGGGTTATTTTTCTTTTACTCAGGACGGCTTATTTCTGGAAATAGAAAAAAAAAATGGATTAAACATTTTGGTTTCACTCGGTGGAAAACAAAAGAAATTATTTTCTTTGTGGAGTGATGACAGGAGACTGTCCGATGGGAACAGTGCTCCGGAAATGAACCCACGAATCCAGCAATTTCTGCCGGGCGACGAGGAATAAACGGAGATGACCCAGGATGTACTTTGACACTGCGCAGCTCGGCGCCTAACATCGCTGGATCATAGATTCTTCACAGAGATTGCGGACATAACGAATGTAGATATATCGGATTCTCTAAAATGATTGATTTCAGGCACCACTTAACAGGACAGGGTGAAAGAGTTCTGTACCCCCAAAGCAGGGATCCACAAAGGGACATTTGGACCCCAAGTGGAATTGATAGTCTCCTTTCAAATCCTGATATAGCATAATTAATGGCAGAATATGCTTTGATTTCAACGTTATCCATCATTACAACCAGTTACATAAAAATAATAAATGATAATATGGCTGGCGCTACAGCCCGTAGAGGGCCAGGGCCTAGCTTGTCACAAGCCACTCGTGTTGTGCGCGCTTGTTCTTTTACGAGTGGAAGGGACCTACAGTTGTATGCCGATTCTGAATGGCCCACTTTGAGAAACTTTATCTAGACGGAAGTTCATTTTGAGCTTTCTCAGTGACTCGAAAGAGATAGGGCCGTGAAAACTGTTTTGGTCGTGTCGGGAGTCGAAAATGGACACCGTAGGTTCAAGTGCAAAGAACAACGTACAAACCCGCAATAGTTCCGAAAGTTATTCATCGTGTTGCATTTAGAAAGTTAATTGGTTTATTTATTGCTTTGTGGGATATCGAATGATTCAATCATCGAGCGATTCGAAAGAGGTGTTGCCTACAGAGATGAGAATTGTCTTTATATGTAGTAGATCTTATATATATAACACTCGTCATTCATTTGATACGTAGCAGCTTATTTCTACTTCGTTTAGCTCAATTCCATTTTAGATGCATTATCAACTTCCTCACAAGAATCTGCCTCATTCTGCAATACTTCTTTTAAAGTCTAGGCGCCATTGGCCCACTTGTGGGGTAGACTGCAGCCCCTCTGCCTAGAAGATAAACAGATTCAGTACATTAAAACTCGCTTACGTTATCGGTTATAACGACCAAAATCGCCAGTCCTCGTTAAAACAGATAGTTTTACTTTATTTGGCGGTCACTCAACTCACACTCGTATATGTGTTAGGAGCTTTTGAAAAATATGATATTTTGTTTCTGCTTAGATTTTTTATAAATCTAATTCGTTTTTTTTTTTTTTTGCAAATTGCTTCCCTTTTTGGGATCTGCATTCTTATCCCTGGTTGTCTAGTATTCGCTGTCTGTCTAGCCAGTGCTGGAAAGCTGCAGAGAAAATAAATTAATGTCCCTCTTTCTGAAGAGTATTAATAACTGCGTCAGTCAATATTTAGTTTCGCTGTGAGGTCACGTACCGGCAAAATTTTTTTCTGTCTTCCAGACCAGATAGAACTTACGATTTTGAGATTGGAGTGAGTTGTGGTCGACGCACATACCCACAACGCCACCGAACTCCACTGCCAAGCTTCTCTAAAGTTGAACAATAATGTTGGAATCATAAAAAGGGGTTTTTCGCTTGGGGTTGACAACTATGTATTCTGAGCAGTCAGCTTAAGCTTAAACCAATGATCATGATTTAAGTGCTATAACACCAGTTTTTGCTGATCAAAGAGGACAAGTAGACATAGTCTAGTACACAAATACATATAATGATGCCATTTTCTTTGCTGGTCCTTTCGAAGCTAGGAGAAAAATGAAAATATTGTTGCTGTTGAAGGGACCTTAGCAAGAGAACCAGAACATTCAATTGCATGACTTTGTCAAGAATGTGTCTTCATCAAGACCACACTATGACGAATTTTTTGAAGATATCTTAACGTGCACGTTTATATTTACCTCTATCACGAAACCCATCGAAATCGAAATTGGGCTACGAATTCCAAATAATCTGTCACAGAATTTACAGCAATAGAAACATAATGAAAAATCTGCTACAAGTTTCTTGAAGGTTGATATCACTGGCTACGAAGGAAGTGGGCATATGCTTTTTCCACGACAAGTCAGTTTGTGATTCCGTCAATTAATCTTAGTTTGTGTCCTTTGTAGATTTTCTTCGAATGGATTCTGTGATATAGGTGATAAGATCCCTTACATATCATTTAACTCAAGAACTTAAGCGAAGTACGTTCCCAGATTAGGCTCTACAAGTGTTACAAGAAGTGACAAATTTCATTGCATTTTCATCTTCTGGTGAAAACATTCATGAACGTGTTATATCGAGAAATTGTCTTTGCGTTTGTGTGATTTACACTCTTTTTGCTATGCCAACTAAACGGCGTCGTCAGAAATGCTCAGAGTCAATATTGATCGAGAGATAGCCGCCGTTTGGAATTTATGGTCGAGTCATCGAAAACTGGGTTCAACGAATCAACCGGTGCAAACGTGACCGTGTCTGAATGAATGACGTCGAATTCCATAAATTTGTTTATTGTGCTCCAATCAAATAACAACGAGAGGTTGCGTCTTATTGAAAAAAAGAAAAAACGATGCAGTACAATAAGTCGAACGATTTTGTGTAATTTTAATGTCGCAGAGAAAATCAATACAAAATACATTTTCCAAAGTTGTCTATCAGAGCGGAATAGATTTTATAAAAGGACGTTTATCATTTTTAAGATGTGCATCAGCAATCGTAATTTAATCAGTAGTCATTCAGTAATCGCTAATTTAACGGACAGGACGGTTTTTTTCGAAAAAGATATTCTGGGTCGGGTATATGATCTCCACAACCCGTCAACACAAACATGACCAAAGATCGCACGCCAAACTTTTCACTCGAAGAGACCAAGGACTTGTACAATTAGTTTAGCAAAAGTCATACGTTCAATCTTTAAGTCATTTATCAGAAATATCACAAAAATAGTCTAAAACCTAATCGATGTAGGGGTTAGTGCTAGCATCAATTCTAAAACAAGTATTATGTCACAGAACAGGACAGAAATCAAAACCAATTCCAGGAAAGAAATGTGCGTACTGATTTACAACTGACAATGAAAAAGAATACACGAGCACAGAAATCTCTCGATTTACGTCGAGAGGTGTTCCAAGAAACGCATTTCGAGACGACGTTAATAGAGAAGTACGAATACTTGAAAAACACCAATTTTCATCTGCCAGGAACAACAAAGCCATGGGAATTCCCAATTGAGTTTCATTTAAACTACTTGTTTTTTAATTAAAACTGCTTAAATGAAACAATTGCAAGGCGGCTAAGAAAATTACCGTATAGAAATCAAACGACATTACACGTGGCAAGATTCACAACTTTGCACGCGAAGTAAACGCGTAACGTAAATCGAGTGATTACAGTATTGTAATTCCACTCAGAATCAGCCAATCTCTTAGACTGTGACACCACTGTAGTGTTGCCTAGAAATCTCAGCCAATTGTGAAGCCGCTTAATGGCGGCTATCGATATCACATCGCTTATATACCGACATTTATGAAGCAATTAAACCACTTGAACAACGACTAACTTGTATAGAATCCAAATTGGTCTGACATTGTGGAGTATTTATTATTGAGATATAGAAAAAATGTGCTACGACGATGTGTTTAGGTTCTTACCAATATAGATATCGCAGGCAATTTTAAAGCCGCCGTAATAGACGAGAAATGAAAGAAAGAATATGCTTGTGTGTTGCTGAAAAACCTAAAAATCACACACTTTGGATTACGGAGTTTATCCTGCTATAGGGAGCTGACAATCAGGCAGAGATGCTTTAAGAAGGAGGATGAATGGAGGAGAAGATGTACAATTTTGTGTATGTAAATCGACAGACGAAGACACCGTTCCAGCTACTTGCAGTTGATGCCACGCAAAGGAGAAGAAGAAGCTAAGTCTATTGTCGGTAAAATTGCACTAAAAATACTAATAAAATCTTATAATGGAGAAATGCCCTGCAAATACTTAATATGCACCAAATGTTGCCTTTTCATTGGATTTTCCTGAGGTGAGAATTATTATGGATTCTCATTTTGAGAAGAAGAGGGCCACCAAACCTTCCTCATACTGATCAAGTGGTCGCGAGCCTCGAAAGGTTCTGGTTTCAATCATTGACATGGGACCTTCATTCTGCACTGCAGAGGGCAGCATTGATGCAAGAAACAAAATCAAACACAATTTTGTCTGAATACCGGCTAGCTTCAGTTCATATTGTAATCGAGCCTTGAATTCTAATAAAATTCTTTCATTTTAGTGGTGGGTTACCTTTTCAATACACCGGGGTGCACTTGGGCTAAAATAGGCCCTTTGTACTGCCACGTGGGTTAACATAAAGGGTTCGGAGCGTAATGCCGGTTTTGTCAGTGAAGAACTGGCGTTTCACTAAAGTCGCTTTAGTTGTTAAAAAATAGGAGCCCAGTGTAAGTTTTCTAGTTGAGAGGAGTGCAGAGCAGCTGAAAATTCAGTTTCCTCCTCTTATTCATCCAGGCAGTTTATGCAGAAATGATTAGAGAAAAGTCTTAGTCCTTTCGGGTGTAGGCCTAACAGGCAGTCTCCGGCTTCTTGAATTCTATACTTTAATTCTTTCAGGGTTCGGAAGTTCAATTCTTATTTAATTCTTAATCGAAGTAAACCACACTGATCATGAATATTTAAGTGCTACCAATCACCCTAAGATTACTCGGCACAGTGTTTGTTTTTAATTACTATATTTATCGCTCGACGCAACGTCTCCCACTCCGAATTAAAACCTGTTTAAGATCTGTAACTCGATGTAGTGCTGCATTCCCGTTACTGATAAAAACAAAAGACCAAAATATTGGGAACTTAGCTACCTGTTGCCATTCAAGATCGACCTGGCCAAAACTGGATTATCGCAAGTCAAACCACATGCTCAAAGTGGGAACAAGAAATATCGGTAACCTAATCGGGGCTACAGTGTATACGACAAGATTAGGATTATCTTTCAACGAATTCTGCCATGTATGGATGGGGACGAGGAGAAGTAGGAACAATCCCGCCTTTACTGCAAAATTTTTGGCGCGTGTCTCTCGAATTTTGGGAGTATTTTGTCGCACGCGCTAAATTTCAGATTAGAACATTGAATCTATAAGGAATCTGACTCAATAAATTAAGAGACACATGGGAGTAGTGAACAGATCCAAATATAGACCATATATTTGACACTTCTTTATGAATCGAGATTTAGAGTAGCCTGCTGCAAAGAAATGACGCGATTAAACAGTCGCGATCAACCAGACAGTATGTCAGTTATGAGATTGGAACCGCCCAGACGTATCGAACGATAGAATCAGAAAACTCATACAGATACCCAAATGGTTCAAGTAGTCGCTGACTCTGGCAACACTTCGGATCTTCGGGACTAATTGATCAACACAATTTCATACATTATTAGGATCTCAAAATTATAAATTTTGGTTCATCCGTAAAAGTTAAAACATATGTATATCTGTTTAAACAATCACTGAGGGGCTATGCAATTTGTATTACTGTTCCGAACTACTTTTCTTATAGTCTAGTAGTTCTGCCAATCAAGTGCCATATTTTATAAGATAATCAAGTCACATGTGCGAAAGTTAGAAAGTAAACGTATTCGTTTAAACTTGACTTCCAATCAGAAACGACACACGATAAAGTTCTCCACAGAAAAAAAAAAAACAAAGAAACACCACAGCTTATCGAACAATCAGAACTTCCACCACATTTCGGCCCGCTTCAAAAGCGTGTCGCGAAAGGTTGTCAATAAAATTTAAAAAAAATTATTGCTACACAGAAATTGTAAAAAAAATGATTGCCAAGTTTTTACGACACACATAAATGGAACAAAACATTCTTGGGCACACTATTTTTTTGCAGCAAGATAAACTTAAAAAAAAAAACAAATAATTTAACACATCAACTCTTCAGATCCAGTTAAATTTGAAATGATCAGATCATCGAACCACAAATTGGAAATGTCCATTGTGCACGTCTTTACATCGAATAAGACACAAAGTAATTCGATTAAATTTATCCCAGTTACCTTTTAAATAATTGAACACATATATTATGTCAAAATCACAATATACACAAAAAATCGGCTTTTAACAAACTTAAGAAAATTAACAAAACCACACTCTCGTTGCTATTTATTTCAAAAAATGTTCGCCAGCAAACCCAAAACTGACGACCTTTCGCGTTCGCAACCGATTGCCGACTTGATCTTTTCTCATTTCCTTAGATTTATCATTAACTCAAACGGCATGTTATCGATGTTAATAACCTCACTTTTCTCATGGCTTTATCACACCTTCACACGTAGCTACGTATGCGTATACGTCACGAATGTTCGTATGTACGTGCAATCAGCTATTCGTCTACAAACATGTGTACACACATTTAGTTTTTTCTTTTCTTTTCGTTTTCTTTTTTTCTTGTTTTTTGGCAAGACAGTATCGGCCAGTGTTAACATAGACACTTCGACTAAGATTTATATATCGGCTGTTGCGAATAGTCCAAATTTACTGTTCAAATATCATTAATTAGTCTTTTATAATCGAGGCCCGTTGATTTATGATTAGCCACCTCAAGTGTGCGATTGACCGAGTGTGGCCTATTAATAGAAACAACACATGAGAATGTGTGGCGAAAATATTTGTAATTGATTTAATATCATTCATATCAATCTCGACTTTGAGATCATATCTGAGATCCATAAACGGTCTTCCATCAGATTCCTGTGCGGGTGATTGATTTGATTAGAGAAACAAGAAATTATATAATTCTATTCTATCAACTTGCCAAGAAGCAGATCAATTAACTTATCTTCCGCAGACAATCCACAGCGGACTGGACAAATGATCTACTAAGACATGATCTTATTAACATTCAATTGGCATATTGGTTTAGTTATTTGGTTTTGAGTTGTTTGCTTAGCTACCGCTTTCCTAGACTCTCGTGCAAATCAAACATTCAAGAGCGGCTAAGGTCAAATACATTAAGCGACTCCATCACAGATTGTTTGTTTGCCTTTTCTGCTGCATAACTTAATAATGCTTTGAATGTACGTTCTTGAGGTTGCCAACTACGGGCTTGTGGAACTGCGTGGGAATAATTATAGCCGCTTGCTTGAATGTGCCATTTCACACACTTTTACTTTGGCATGACGATTTATTGAATGCTAAATCAGATGTGATGATGCAGTTGACATAGATGTCACTATGTCAGTCTCATCTCTGTCTTTCGCATAGTTATGGTTGTAATTTAAGAATAACAGCTCTGATAGCTCATAAGTCTGCAGTGGATTTTTTCGAGTCTCTAAACGTAGCTCTATCAACACGTGTTTACACAGAGACAGCGAGGAGGTAGGCATTGGACTATAGCTTGACACTTAACTCCGCTGTGGCACTCCCTGGAGGATCAGGGCTTTGCTTACAACCTACATTGACATTGGAGGTCTCGCCAACCCTATTAGGGACATTTATATTGCAGTGAAAATCTGAAATCTGAAGAGTTTAGTGAGTGTGATAGCTAGCCGCAATCCAAGCTGTCCTACAAGAATAAAAATAATATTGCGGGTGGAGTAAGTGTCCGAGGTAATAGTGCGCCAATATTCTGCACCACACAAAATTTTGAAAGTTTTGAGCATCATCGTCAGTGACTCGAAAGATTTGGAATCGTAAACAGTATTTATGATCGTACCATGGATCGAACCTAAACACGTAGATAAAAGTACAATAGCCACGGGTTACCATTTAAAATATTGTTTTTGAAAACATCTCTCATTCACTACCCTACTCTTTGTGCAACCTAATTTTAGACCAATTTTTATTGAAAATTTCAGAGCGATATGACTTGCAGTTTCGGAGCCTTTGTGAGTCATACAGACAAAATGTCTTCTTTATAGTTAAAATGACTACCTCATTGGAGGATCTGCTGCATCTGCTGACTAATTACAAAAGTAACATTGTTTGCTGATACTGCACTTAGCGATTTAAGTTAAAATTAAGAAGTGAATTTGGAATTACCGGTTCGCATAACTTAAACTAAACCGAAGAAATTGTGGATCATAAGACTTTACGTTTTACTTAAATACTGACACTCGCCGTTGATGGGTCGTCGACCGGATAAGTAAGTAAATACATACTGGCACAGACAAAAAATCGTGGACAAATATGAAAACAAAGATTCAACAGTACGAATTTTATAAAAAAGAATATGTGGTAGCATCTTTTAATTTATTATATTATTTGTAGATGACGAGGAAGTGATACAATTTAAGAATAGTACGAGGAGAGAGAAGCGGAATGAATATAACTATATATTTGACTAACTTTCATTTTGATTTCGGCAATTCGACATAACCAAAAATCAAGATTGTCATTTAAACAGGAACGGTTTTCCATATTCATCTGAACATTTATATAAACACCAATTTTTAAGAAATATCTCGATTGCGTCTATCAATCAACTACTTTCCACATTAAAATTTGACATGACCGCAAACTGATTT
Source organism: Eristalis arbustorum (assembly GCA_916610145.1). Taxonomy (NCBI): domain Eukaryota; kingdom Metazoa; phylum Arthropoda; class Insecta; order Diptera; family Syrphidae; genus Eristalis; species Eristalis arbustorum. The sequence continues at coordinate 61,780,651 of OU744318.1, read as the reverse complement.
GCAGGAGTGCACGTTTCACACCTTAAGTGCTAAGTGATAAATGGTTATGATGTAGATTTAACAGTAGTATCCACAAATGGCCCTATATTGCATATCCATGGTACACAAGTTGGTCTTTTGTAAACTTTTAACCAGATGTTGAAATCAACTTCGAAATATGTTCTTTGTGAGGTCTACTTTGCTTTTTTACTGTCTGTGCTACTTCAACTGACGTCAACACAAAGTCCTCCTGATTTTAAGCCGATCATAATCCATCCAATCAATATGTAGAGAGAATGACAATTGACACCAGGCTAGATAGTTCTATCTATCTCTCAAAATCATCAGAATAATTTGTGGGCCTTTGTTGCCGAAGCCTTGGTGTGCATGTCTGCTCGCATCAACTCTGGACCTTATAAGCATATGGGTCAAGATCGGTGGAAAGTGATCAAATATGCCCGAGTCTTCTCGAAATGGAAACACTTCTATTTTTAGTCACACACTCAGCTATAGCGCCGATATTTTCTGCTAACCTTGTCTGAGCAACATCCGCTGCCGTCATCACATGACAAGCTCAAGTCATTCACGTGCCATGCGACACGGTACGCTTGTTTATGACCAGAAGCAGTTCGAACTTTCCGAATATTTTCTGCACTGTTTTCACCGTGCTTGCAGCGACTTTTTGCACGTTCCACGAGTGATCCACATTTGTGCGCCACTTACTTTTTCACTTATCAGAAGTCGTCACACTGGTAGCTGAAGGCTGACTATTCAACAATGGCGACAGAATTAAAATGGCGCTTAACATTCGCGTTTTAATCACAAGATCGGTGATTCAAAACCTCAGTCTACGATATGACTATCAGTGGATATCTAACATTGATGCTTGATCAAATATAAGAAATAGCGTTTAAACCGAAAGACTGTATCACTAAGCCAAATCATTCGCAACTGTGACACAGCAATGAGGGTATCTACTTGTTTATTTGTATCTGTATTAATGATTATTAAATTGTTGTTAATCCTGCCATTAAAATACGATGTGATAAGATATGTCTGTCACATTTTAAGTCTAGACTTTTATTGACACGTCTAATTATTGTGACTAGATAATTGATCGAACTGAATCCTCAATGAATTCCTCGGTATATGTGGGGCAAGTGTTTAGTGCTTGCAGAATTGAAGCAACGTAACGTAGCTTTTTTTCCATTATTTGCGCGCTAAAAAGGGATTACGAATGCTGTTGGGAGTGAAGACACAGTACGCGTCAACAAATGGAGAGGAAGTACCTGTCTTGAGTTTCTGTGCATCGCAGTCTGTGGAGGAACATTTAAAATTGTTTGGTGCGCTGAAAACGAGTCCCGCGCGTTCAATAGCAGGCTTGAAAGCAGGGCGTACTGATGAGCATTGGTCTAGCTAGTGAGTGCACGGTACACAACTTGATCAACGAAGACACAGACTTAACACGTCGGTACTCAGTCTATTATCGTTGCGATATTGTTATCTCCTATGAGTCTGTCCGCCCGCTTTTGGATTATATCTGGTAAGTACAGACCAGATAAGAGCGTAATGACGAACGTGATTTATAAAATGAAGCTAAAATTACTGGGGCTAAGCTCTTTCACGCATCGATTGCGAAAACTCAACATTTGCAACAGATCGGTTATGTAATATGCAGCAGCAGCAGTAGCGGTATATCAATTTTTAGAAGAACAAGAGTTGGACAGTGCCGACATTGCCCAACCAAAAAAGGGAAATTTAAGTGGCATCTGCCAGCTTGGGCATAAACATGTTAATTAAGTTTCTTTAAAACAATCAAACGAAATTAAGCAATTTGATTTAAAATTGCAGTTCCATTTCACTCCATAAGCTACTACGTACAAATATTTTCATGCCATTTGTACATCAGAACAGAATAAAAATATAAGTGCTTATCAATGAGTTTCTCAAAAGGTGTACAAGTACACTTCTTGACCGCAAGTTTCAAGTTGAGAATGCATTTTATAGCATCATGAATCACATCGGAAATATCTACTGTCAGTCTGTCAGAAGGCCTTCAAATCCAAGTTCGCTGTTCGAAATCGAACTCAAAACTGCACTCATTAGTATGCTTAGCATTTTTTGCTGGGGATGTACATTGTGAATGTATATGCTTTCATGCAAATGATAATGAGAAATATATATTCCTTGCAATGTCAAATTAACATTTATGAGGTGTTAAAAGCAGCAAACCAAAAAATAAACATAAAGTGTGGCAAATAAAATTAAATCATATACATACGTATGTACAGTGGCGTGCGAAGCCGGTAAAAAAAATTGTAAAAACCCTCAAAAACCCCCTATTGTGAAAACGTCGTGGGAGCGTTTCACTAAAATTCACATTCAATACTTCCGAAGTGAATTATTCACTTGTCGTTAAGGTGAATTTGTTTTGAGGCCATCGTGGAAAAAAGACGACTTAAAACCCCATACATACATACCCCATTGACCCAAACGCAGAAAATTCACTGCGTACATGGGTGTTTGTTCTGAAGAAAACAGTGACTTCAATGACTTCATGTTCGGATTAATCTTCGTTTTGAAGATGTGCAAACAACATAGAAATGGCGTAAGTTTTAACAATTGCGAATTGTTTAAAAATTAAGTAGCACTTAATCGAAACACACACCATATCTTGTAGTTCTCATTTTTCTGTTAGAAGCTTCGTCCTCCTTATCAAATGCATTCAAGTATAAGCATGTTCTTGGGTTGCTCAATTTAAATTTGAGATTTTTTTTGCTGACATTTATCAATACACATCTATTTTGCGAGTTCGATATAATCATCGGCTAGGTAGTCTGCCCGCCGTTTTCCACAAGCCATATGACAAGTGAACTTGAATCGAGTGAGTGAAGTTAATCTGAGATATGCCGTATTAAACTGTAGAGGTGATTATTCATTTACTTGTACATACATGGTGGACCATCTATTTCTCACTCGAAATCTTGACAGAAAGACAGTATCATATTTCCGAGGAAGGCATCCACAGCGACTGTTGTGCTCAAGTTTGTGCAAGCAAATAAAATATTTAATTCAAATAAGAGAAACAAGAAATTTCAAAGCAGATGTAGAAATACATTTTCGTCCACTGTTAATTTCGTTTGAGTAGCGGCTAGCTTTCTGTACTTAGACCAAATGCACCTACTTTAGACCCATTTTGGGCAGTACTGCCAGAGTAGTTTCATATTGTAGCAATATTTTTTATGACTACGACAAGATAAGAAAAGTCAGTCAAAAAGCCGGGAATAAATTAATTCATGTGCTCATGGTGAAAAACAAACGAAATTGAACACATGATGGCGTCAAACCTTAAAAGATGAGCATCGTAGCATCGAGTTAGTGTCAACAGTCAAAGGAAAAAAGGCGTAAAATGAAGAGTTGAGGCGATGAACGACTGTTGCTCGATGTACATATGCGTTTGAAATGAGCTTAAGGGCTGGTTTGACAAACGACTACAAAGTCATGGACTGAGCATTTAATTACCGTGCAATAACATGTGATCGAATAACTAGTACCAGAAATTTTGAAAAATGTATGCTTACACTCTATATGAGTCGTATAAGAAAACTTTTAATGGATTGGAGGCAGAAGACTCGGCTATTTCTTTCCACATGCCTTCTCTTTATTGAGCTAATTTTGTTTCATTTAATTAAGAAAATTTGAAATTGATTAATACATGTACATTATGACATGCCAATTTTTCCGAAAAAGTGGGCATAAGCAACTTCGACAATGAATTTACAATGCAACAAGAGTAAAGATTCAAGCTTACCAGGTTGATTTATTACCAACTTTTAGTTCCACTATGCGTCCTCTCAAGAGAACATTAAGGCTCGGATGTGTAACCTGGTCTTTCGGAACGACTTGCAATAATATAGAAAACAATATTATTGACATAGTCCGCAGGAATCCATACAAAAAACCTCCGATCAAACAAATTTGACATCAGGATAGCTCTTCATTTGACACCTTCAGCCGCCATGGAAAATATGCTAAAAAAGCTTTCCATTGACATGTATGGGAAGAGCTGAAATACTGATCCAAGATAGGCAACCGAGGTAGACTAAACTAAAGATGAAGGCATGCAGACTCCCAATCTGGAAGTTTACATGGATATTGTCAAAACGGACGACGGCATGCGATAGGTGGGTTATCTATCGATAGGTCAGATGTAACCTTACCCCATGCTGAGGCCATAGGCACAGTGGATACTTGGAGGACCCCAAGTCAGATCTGACATTCAATGAATGTAAGAAAAAACAAAAATGTACATTCCAGCAAGGTAGGAAGGATTATCACAGGAGACTGTATAATGGCTCTTGCAGAAGTAGAGAGGAGGAGGAAACAGAAACCCTACTCCACTACCACGCCACTTGTAGAGCCTTTGCAAATGTCCTATTGGCCTAAATGAAATGTCAAACGTTAAAATTCAGGAAAAGCTATTTGTAACTTGTATAGAATTTGACCTAGGACGATGGATCCAAACACGATCTACTCTTACCTAACCTACCCCTTCAAGCTTTGAATTTTTGGCTAAGATATCTCTATTAGGCATGTTTTCTTAGTTTCGTATTTTTTCAGGTACCTTTGGTGACAGATTTAAAAGTATGCACAAATATAAACGTACCTGGCTAAAATTCGTAGCGAAGACAAATTTCTGCCTCTCTCAAGGGCACTCTCTTCTGTAAGAAACTACTGCAGTTTTCTTGATTAAACCAAAAATCTATGGAGAGCCGACATAATTCTGGCCGCACGCGAGCACATGTGTTTGTTGTAAAAGATAAATGTGTGTAGGTCGGTTTAACTGAATCACAATTGAAAGACAATTAAGACATGATCAGTGCTCTGACCCTCTGTACTTAGGAACGGAATCAGCTGTGCCATTCATCACTCACAGACGATCATAAAATCAGTATCTGGTATACTTAATCTTAATCACATACTTGCACAACAAGTAACTATTGCTTAAATACGATAAAGTTTCTGCAATAGAGATGTCATAAAACCTATACACTTGCCACAGAGATCACATGGGCACATGAGCACATGAATGGAAGCACAATTCAACTGATACTGCCTCTGACGCAATCGAAGTCTGCGGAAGTACATATGTAAGTGTCTCTACTTAGTATTGTAAGACCAATGATTGGATTATTATCGGCACCGTTGACATCTAGAGAAGAGAGTAGTTTCCTTGCATTGGCCTCAAAGAAGGGCTGCCGTTCTAGTAAAGTTCTTTGAATTGAATCGCAGATGTGAACACGTATACTAGTGAGTGAATGGAGGGGCTAAATGTATTAAGTGTGCACTCAACTGAGCCCTTCGCGTTAAAATAGATAAACGTTACGTGCGAAATGTCGATCACGGGAAATACTCAAGAAAAGCATATTGAACTTCAAACCTTAAGAATATTTTTCCTGTAAACAAATACTTCGAGTACTTAACATGTAACTGTTACCGATGTAGGGATTAGTGATTTCTTTTTCTTTTAGATGTTGACCCGGACAGCACAACTGAGAATGCATATATAGCCCTGTTTTATTTTGACATACTTAACGTATGCAACGCCAAATAAAAATAAATTTTTAACCAAATCAGAAAGCATTTTAAGGGCCAAACCTCCCCATAAATACAAGTGCTTGCTTTTGTGCGAATTAGAGTCGAATATAATGTTAATTGATGAAGTTCTCTTCTGTCACTAAATAAAATTGCCCGATCTCAAGCGAACAAAATCTCAGAATCCTCTACGACGTTAAATAATAAATAAGTTATAAAAAGTCATTGTTTGGTTTTTCTTTTGCCGAAATCAGTCTTCAGTAAAGAAGTTGTTAGAGTGATTTGAACAGAGATTAATGCCTGTCCTTACATATCGATTGTTCTTAGCGGGCCTGACCAGGAGAGAGTGATAGGGAATCAGAAAATACCAACTCAAAATACCATTCGACAAAGTAGTCCTCAGACCTAGCTTTGAAGAAGTTGGCTAAAAGGCTGAAGAACAACAAAGCCTCAGGCTCAGATGGCTTACTATCAGAGCTTTTTAAAGCTGTTGGAAATGTTCTGGTAGGGAGCATGAACCAGAATTTGGGTGAACGGAAGCATGCCGTCGCCTGGAATATCAACTCCATAAGCAACATCCACAACACAAGACAAAATATATGCTCTAGAGCAAAAATAGATCCGCCGCGCACCACCTAGCCAAAAACATTACAATCGACAGCTAAAATTTTAAAGTAATTGTCTATCTCGGGGCAAACGTAAACTCCACGAATGACATCGCAGCGGAGAACCGAAGGTCCAAAACCATGCTCTACAAGACTCTTACTCTGCCAGTCCGGCTTAATTAATCTGAAAGCTGGTCGATAAGCAAAACTGCAGAGTTGATTGTTGGTGCATTCGAAAGAAAAATTCAACGTCGGATATATGGTCCCGTCTGCGAGGATGGTGAATTGAGGAAATGACAGACCGCGAACTCTACGAGCTATACAAGGATGTGGATGCAGTCAAGGAGGCAAAAATCCTTCGATTACACTGGCTCGGCCACATCGAGCGCATGGACACCAATGCTCCAACTAAGAGGGTCTTCGAATCTGAGCCGCCTGGTTCGAGAAGCGCCTCTTGGACCGTCGGCGATGGAAGACAGCAATTGTTCAGGCTCGGCCCCTTCATGCGTCGCCAGCCTGACAAGTAAATAAGTACGTATCGATTGCATAGGCTTAGCGATGTCACATAGTACTCACGCAAAATCAAACGAAATCACATCCAATGTAAAAATGTAACCTCATGTGAGGTAAGACCACTCCATACTTCACAAACAACATTCGCTAATCAGAGGTTACTCCAGATTTTTTATTCTGCATATGAAGAAGCCGAAAGCCTAAATGGAAAACATGTCGTTGTGTAGTATGCGCATCGAAGTCTAAGTGTTCAGGTTCAATTGGAGTTTGAGCATTGTCAGTGACTCGAAAGAGGTGGGGCCGTGAAAATTATTTTTGATGTACAGAACAGGTATCGAACATACAACTTCGACGTAAGAGTCGACGCCCATACCCACAACGCCATGGGCCACCACCAAAGCGTATAACAGTCCAGAAAATACTAAAGACCCACTTGTCAGAAAAGAAAAACTGCTATAACCCGAGTGGTAGTCGTAGAAACTAGGCCAAGACTCATCTAAGACAGAGTCGACATAGAACTCAATGCTGCAAAACCAAACCGTAACCATGTGGTATACTCTCCAAAGCGATTCTAAAAATGGCAGGAGTCTTAATTCAGCAGCTTTTACTTGTGATCCTACTGTTTTGGTATCATTACACAAACACGACCTGAAAGATTCAAGCTTGCGAATAATACATAAGTTTTAAAAAACCGCATGACAGTGCATTTTGAGGCGTAATGAAAACAAGACACAATTTTGGATTTGTTCATGCTATCTTTCAAAACACTCGTATTTTCCAGGGAACGCTAGATAGGAAGAGCAAGAGGCAAGAGCGACGATATATTGCGATGCAGTTACGCTGCAATATCCACTTAAGATATACCACGTAATGAAGAGCTCACGAAGCGCACCCTTGAAGATACAGACGAAGACACCTGCTCCAGCTATTGTACACAACGCCTGAATGGACTTCGAAAGGCCGTCCGTAGAACACTTGAGAGGCTTACACTAAGTCCACATGCTTGAAAAGTCACTTTTCCTCAATTCGTTTCAGACACATTACGTTTGTGGCAATTTATCTTAATCGGTAACCGATAACAGAAAGGGATTCTGGTAATACCGTCTCCATCACGCGCAGCGATAATCATACGGCGATAATCCAGGTTGACTAACACGTCACGTTGCTATAAATAAGCCGTTTGAAGTGTTCCTCCTGCTCAATGGACCTTTAATGCCGTACAGCTGGGCAATATTCGCTAGTTTGCGCACAGGATGGCTTTCGACAACTCTCACGTGTCGCCTCGCGAAGTGAGATTGAAAAAATATTGAAACATTTGTCTAACAATTACATGTACACTGCACGCCAGTGCCAACGTTACATTTTACTACAAAACCTTTCAACGTTTCTTTTAATTGAACTTTTCAAGTACAAGCAAATGATTTAATCTCAATGTATTCACCCCACTCCACTGGCACATTACTGGAATCTTATCAGAATCTTATCCCCTTGCACTTGATAACTTAAATACTGGCTGTAAATATTTTTTTAATCACGTCGAATACGGATGATAAGACATTGTCTGGAGGGAAAGAGTGAAACACCGTCAGGCAGCGAATATAAAAGTTCACAAGCTAAACCAGATAATCGTCCCATCTTGAGCTGACTCGTGTATCATAAATCGAATGTGATCTGGTTTGGTTTGGTGACGTTCCTTACATTTGAAGGGCTTCTGGGAATCTAGCTAACAGCCACTTTATCTAGCAATTTTATCAAAATGCAATCACTCGGGAGAACGTTCGCCCAGCAGCAGGTGTGAACAAATGGAAACAATTTTTGTTTTTCTTTCAATTTGCACCTTCTATCTATAAGTGAAAACTAAACAAGATGTATGATTTAACTAATCATCCACTTAGCAGATAATTATCACATAGACTTGTTGTCAAACGCAGACATCGTGTGCCTTTGATTAGCGCCTTGGCCATTTCTTGTTTGTTTTTGTGAACTAAGAACAATGCGTCACGGCGGTTGCGTCAAGATACGTCAAAGATTGTGTGTGTTTATCATTTTTTTGATGAAGTTGATCGAAGAGGTGCGCAGATTTTCGTGTACTTTGGTGTACATAAGTACGAGCATATTTAGTCAAATAATAGAAAATGGTTAGAGTTCAGCATGAGAGAACGAACTCTGTGCATAGTGATCAGGATTCTGGTGATCACGTGGTCATATCATTATCTTTCGCGAATACCCACATCGTCACCTTAAGCGCACAAGTCATTGACTCCAGTCGAACTCGATGCAGTTGAGTGCACTTGTCGATGCTGCTGTGTCAACGCTCTGTAAAGATCAGCAACTTCCGTTCTTCTTTCGGCGCCTGAATAAACTCAACCGCAAGGAATTAAAGGCATTAATTGACGATGCGCGCAACAGCTTGTAATTAACAAGTAAGCACGCCCCTTAATATAATTACAAATTAAGTATGATTGTGTTAATTAATATAACAATTAAATCAATATCAGACCCAGGAGCAGCAGATCGATACCCAGCACCTATTCATCGATCTTAAGTCCGCGTCTGACAGCATCTTTGAAGATGAGTTACACAAAGCAAGGCCCAGTTTTGACATCCGTACCAAACTCGTCCGTTTGTGTATGATGACGATGGAGAAAGCACGCTGCTCCATCAAGGTCGGAAAAGCACTAATCGAAATTTTTGATATCAAAAGAGGATTCATGCAAGGCGATGTTCTGTCATGCGACCTTTTCAACATCGTCCTTGAAGGCATTCTTAAAAACTCGCATGCCAGCGTCAAGAACAATGGTCAAAGACTCTGTCTACCTAGAAATCGCTATTAATTCAGACAAAGACACCAGCGCTGAAATTAAACGAATAATAACTCATGCTAATCGTGATGAACCACGCAATGGTCGACGATAGAAGAGAATTCCGTTCCCCAGATCTAGACAAGTCATGATAGCGGTATCAAGACTAAAGTCGAACAAAGCCGCTGGAGTGGACGCACTGTCCGCGGAACTGTTTATAGAAGCTTGAGATGATCTGGTTGGGCCCATGCACCAGCTCATCTGTAGGATAGGGTCGGAGGAAAGCATGCCTGACGAGTGGAATCTTAGTATCATTTGCCCGATCCATAAAAAAGGAGACCGCTTTGACTGCGCCAACTATCGGGGGATCAGTCTCCTCAACATTGCGTACAAGATCTTCTCTACCGTTTTGTGTGAGCGCCTGAAACCATTCGTCAACAACCTGATATGTCCTTATCAGTGCGGTTTCAGGCCTGGGAACTCCATAGAGACCTAATCTATGGATTACACTACGACAGATCCTGAGACTCACGAGATTCCGATCGACACGATTCGATCTTAAGGCCTCATATGACAGCGTGCATAGAGACGAGCAGTTTAGCGTCATGTCTAGTTTTCACAACCCATCAGGTTGTGCGGGATGTCGATGGAGAATACACACTGCTCCATAAAGGTCGGTGACTGACTCTGAGACATTCAATGCCAAAGTTTTAGGCAATGCGACACACTCTCATGTGATTTCTTCAATTTAATGCTTGACAAGATCGTGCGGAACGCGAATGTCTACACCAGAGGCACGTTCATCCAAAAGTTCGTTCAGTTACTTGCTTACGTAAACGACATTGACGTGATTGGACGAACACAGCGAGTCGTCAATGAGTTGACTTGAAGCGGAAGCGGCTAAAATAGGTCCAGCGGTAAACCAGGGAAAAAACGAAGTACATGCTGCCATCACAGAAGGACGCACAACATCTATATCGCGGTGAAAGCGTCAGAATAGGCAGCAGAAACTACGTCGGCTCTGGAGTATACAGGGACAATAACACCAGTACCGAGAGCAAGCGCTGGATTACTCTTGCCAATCGCTGCTTATTTGGGCTCAAGAGGCTATTGAGTAACAGAGCCATCACTCGAAAGACCAAGCTGTGTTCATCCCTGTCCAGCTCTATGGCGCAGAGACATTGACGCTATTGAAAGCGGATGAAGGAGCTCTTGGTCGTTTTGAGAGAAAGGTTCTGATTGCGACCTTTGGTCCTCTTCGCGTTGAAGGCGTCTGAAGGACAAGATTCAACCACGAACTGTACGGGCTGTACAACGGATTGCACCTAGTTAAGCGTATTCGGATCGAACGAGATGGCTAGGTCATGAAGAGCGGATTGATACCACAGCTTCGCCCCGAAGAGTGTTCGATTCCGAGCAATTGGGACAACGCAACAAAGAACGTCCTCAAACGAGATGGCGCACACGAGTAGAAAATGACCTCAACCAACTTGGTGTGCGCAGCTGGAGCCAGCTGAGGAAAGATCGTGGTGGCTGGAGAGGCATGTTGGTTGAGGCCCAGGTCCACCCCGAACTGTAGCGCCAATCAAAGAAGAGCTGGACAAAGCAAATTTCCATCTAAGAGAATCTTCAAACCCAAGCCATGGTTGAAGCGGGAGAGTAGGATCGAATTTCTGCCGACGTAAGACAATATGTGTTTGTCTCGTGCTAGGTAATCATCGAATGAGTTGTTATTATATCCGTGCATGGATAATTTATTAAATTTTATAACCTTAAATAAACGATGTTCAATTAATCTTTACGCTTTTGTTTCCTACAATACAATGCAAGGGATAAACAGTCTTAGATCCTCCTGAAGATGTAATGTAAGTACAATTATTTGTTATCTTCTCTATATATATATATTTTGGCTACGGATGGCACAGCTGACGTATCATTGTCATCAGTGCCTAGGCTGAAGTTTCTTCATCTTTCCCGTTTGAGTAGGAATGTCACCGAGGAGAACATAATTTCATTTGCAGCACATAAGCTTAGTGTTCCAAAAAATGTGCTTTACTGCAAAAGTTTAGTGAAAACCAATGTTGATGTTTCAACTCTTCACTTCATTAATTTTAAACTTGGGATTCCGGAGTATGCTTTTGAGAAGGCATTCGATGGCTCTATTTGGCCATTGGGAGTGCAGATTAAAAAATTTACTCACCACCCAAAATCAAAAAACGAGAATTCTGCAATCGAAGCACAAACAATATAAAATGTGCTATACCGCCTTCACTACGTCCGTCTCAATTGCGGATTTTCTATCAAAATGCAGGAGGTTTACGGACCAAAACAAATTCAATTTTTTTACACTCTTCTGCACACGATTATGACGTCATAATTTTGACAGAAACTTGGTTGAAATCAGACATCAATTCATCTGAGCTATTTGATGCGTCATACGTCGTTTATCGCGTCGATCGTCCCCCGGAGTCTGGTATGGATCGAGGCGGAGGAGTATTGATTGCAGTTCGTTGTTCACTTGATAGTCAACAATTGGATTTACCATCACGCTCTATTCATTTTGAACAATTATGTGTCAATGTTAGTTCAAGAAATGCTTTTAATAATCTTAATAGATTTGAATATTGTTTTATAGTAAGTTATATTAGACCCAATAGTAGTTTGGAATTGTATGTTAAACTTATTTCAAATGTAGAAGAATTAGTAAAAAAATTGTCATCTATCCAATTCCCCTGTATATTTGGTGATTTTAATATTGGTGATATTGTTTGGTCTTATGAAAATGATGACCAAATTCTTATCCCATATAACGTTACTAAGGACGTGGAAATTGAATTGATTGACAACTTTACCTCATTAGGACTGATTCAAATTAATAATATAAAAAATTGTTTGAATAGGATCCTGGATCTTATATTTGTTTTTAGAGATCTCAATTATACAGTCTCTGAGTCAGACTTTCCATTAGTAGAAAATCAAATTCATCATAAAGCTGTTGATGTAGTATTTAAATTTTATGAATTTCAGACTGTTAGTTCAGATAACTCTTATTACTTTAACTTTAAGAAGGCTGACTTCATGTCTTTAAATAATTATTTTAACAGTATAAATTGGGAGTATGCACTTTTAGATAAATCTTTGGATCAAATGTACACCAATTTCAAAACAATTTTATATAATGGAGTTAAACAATTCGTTCCAGTAGCACGAAAGAGAACATTCTATAAATTTCCTTGGTATAATAAGAGGCTTAAGAATTTGGAAAATGTCAAAAACAAAGCTTTAAAGAAATGTAAAAAGTCTGGCACATCCGAAAACAGGAACCGCTTTATTCAATTACGAAAAGAATTTGATTTTTTAAGCAGATTTCTTTACTCTCAATATATAAATACTGTTGAAAGGAATATTAAATACAATTCTAGATCCTTTTGGGTTTTCGTAAACTTAAAACGTAATAGCTCGGTTTTTCCAAATTCTATGGAGCTCGACGGTGAAAGTGCTTGCGATACCGAATCTACATGCAACCTTTTTGCAAAATTCTTTCAGTCAAACTATAATGCTGACATTATACCGAATACGGAAAACCTGTATCCTGGTCTTACTTCGGTAATAGACTTCGACATATTTTCTCTTTCGGATCAAGAAGTCTATAATGGGTTAACTCAGCTTGATTCAAATATTAAGCCAGGGGTTGATTCGATATCACCTCTTTTATTATCAAAATGCGCTGATTCGCTTTCTAAAGCATTAACAATAATTTTCAATGAATCACTTCTTAGTGGCGTCTTTCTTGAGGAGTGGAAAATATCATCCATTACTCCAATTTATAAAAGTGGTCTCAAGCATTTAATTAAAAATTACAGGCCTATCTCTAAACTTTCAGCAATTCCTAAACTATTTGAAAAGTTAGTTTTTGATAGACTCAATTTTGCGACGAAAGAAATTTTAACTTCAAGACAGCATGGATTTATTAATGGTCGCTCCACTGCAACGAATTTATGTCTTTTCACTAATTTTTGTATTTCTACTTTAGAAAATAGAATGCAGGTTGATGTTCTGTATACAGATTTCGTTAAAGCCTTCGATAGAGTTCACCATAGACTTTTAGTTGAAAAGCTGAGAAAAATGGGGCTTAAAATTAAATTTCTTGAATGGTTAAAATCTTATTTGTCTAATCGTCATCAGATAGTCAAAATTGGAGGCGCACAATCCTTCTTTATAGAAGTTCTGTCGGGTCTACCTCAAGGTAGTCATTTGGGGCCTCTGCTTTTCAATCTTTTTGTCAATGACATCCCGTACTTCTTACAATTTTCTAATTGTCTAATGTTCGCAGATGATATGAAAATATTTTCACAAATTTCTTCAATTACGGATTGCTTAAATTTTCAAAAAGACATAAAATCATTTTTTGAATGGTGCATGTACAATCATCTGGAGTTAAATATTTCCAAGTGTAAGATTTTTAGTGCTTTCCGCTCATTATCTCGAATTTCGTTTGATTATAGCCTTGGTAACGAGAGACTTTTATTAGTAAGTGAAATTAAAGATCTTGGTGTTATTTTCGATTCAAAGCTGTCTTTCTCAGCACATTTGGATTATATAATATCTAAATCAAATTCCTTGCTAGGCTTTTTGAAAAGGAATACGGTAGCATTTAATGATGTTTATACTCTAAAAACTCTTTATTTTTCATTAGTAATCCCCATCCTGGAATACTGCAGCGTTATTTGGTTTCCCTATTATCATAATTCTTCCAACAGGATTGAAAACATTCAAAAAAGATTCACGCGATTTGCATTAAGGAAACTGAGATGGTCCGAAGATTTACCTAACTATAGGTCTAGATGTGCGTTAATTGATCTAAAAACTCTAGAAAGCCGAAGACAAACTCATAGCGTTCTTTTCATAAAGGACATACTCAATGGTAGGATTAAATCCCCGGATTTACTACTTCTCATGCCTCTTTATGTCCCAGAGAGATGCCTAAGAAATAAGAATGTTCTCTTATGTTTTCCATATCATAGAACGAATTATGGTTTAAACGAACCCATAACCCGTTGTTCATTATTATTTAACTTAATTTATCATGAAGTCGATCTTCAAATGAATAGAAATATGTTTAAGGAAATTGTATTGAATATTTTTAGCAAAATTAATAATAATTAAATGTAGTCAAAAGATTATGTATCCATTGATGAAATGAAATGAATAAAAAAAAAAAAAAAAAAAAATAAAATAAAATATTTTCATTATTATCCCTCAGAGAACAATGAACAATAGTTCTTACCCGTGGCAGTTAATGCGCCAAAACAAAACCGACTGTGGTGCGGTCCATAATGATGTCTACTACAGGTTGCCACACCAACCTCTCTATTGGACGGCATAATCTATTATTCTTCTGACGGACGAAGTTTTGGATATAATTGCTAGCTATCTTAAGTTCATCTGCCCCCTACTACACAGCGAATGATGTTGAGTCCCTACCATTCATTATAAGTCACAATGAACTCCATTCTACCTTCTTTTGCGTACTCTTCAATTTGCCATAATAACCGCACTCTCTTCTGCTAAGTGCTTCTGTTTTATATTGTGTATTTGCAAAAGACCTCAAATTGGACTAAAACATTTTAAAGAACTAGATCCCTAACGTGATTTTACTAAACACGGTTAAATGCCCAAAAATCAAAAAGTTCGTTATAAGCGCCAACTGTATTTCTACTGGGAATGTGGAAGAATAGTTCACAAATTATGGGTTATAATTGGTTTTGTTAACAAACACACTCTATGTTTTTTCCAAGGATACATACATTGTGTGCCTTCACCACTTCAATATTGCTGCTCGCAGCTCGGGTGCTCTGTGTTCAAATCAATTACAAATAATTGAAAGGGAAATAGCGAACTAATTGACATCCTGGACAATTTCGGAACCTGCTTTCCCATTGCACAAATTTGTACGAACATTGATTGGAAACTCATAGAAATTCGTGTACCATCAATGAGTCATGAATTATTACAGAATGATTGTCCGTAAAATTTGTGTGCGAGATTTGGCAACAACAAAATATCGATTCATTGAGTGGGTTCCCGTTCATAAGCATTAGGACTGACTTAAGATTTTGCTTATTCAGTAAAGCCGATGAAATGTATAAATGTGCGTCTAGAAAAAGTGTTCGTCTTTAGACCCTATGAAATATTAGCTACTACCTCAATAGACATCATATAAGCCATTGGATTGAACGGATGTCATGGCCTAGAAATAAAAGCTCGTATTTTAGCATTTTGCGCCGATTTTTTCAACCACGCTCAGACTAGATGGGACTACTTAATGTAGAACGGGGCTAGGAAGAGCGATAGCCCTTATAATATTCAACACGGATTCCGGAAAAACATTTGACGCTCCATCCGCTAATGAATTATCAAAACGACACGCGTCATGTCCTGAACAGTCACGGAAGGTACGTTCACATTATAAAACCAGTTGTAGTACGACATGTCGACTGTTCGGCAAAGTTCGCAGTTCGTAGCGACCTCATATGAATGGGCCTTAAGATTAATTTCATTAAGGCAAATTGTATCAGATGCAGAAATATTGGTTAGATTTCGGACAGAATGTTTGGCTAACCGAAAGCTCACCTTAATGATTTATATACTACTGATATGGTTTCGAGACCTTTCATTGTACTAAAACAAGAACCATTCTGTTTCGTTTGAAAAATTTAGGAATTTTTTCTTCTCTACATCGCACAAGTCCCCCAGCTCGGCAGGTATTGTTTCTTTTTCTTCGCTAATGCTCAGCCTTCGCAAAGCACACGGTGGACGGATTCTGTTTATTCCTCATCTCTGCAGCTCGTTGTGGAGTGTGTTCAGTCCCCCTACATGAGTATGTTCACAATGTACTACCGAGTGGTACGACATGTCAAACGACCGGGTCGTAGAGACCAATTTGTACTAGGTCGTACAAATGTGAACTGTCGAATTCTTCAACTTTTTCCCTCGGTTGTACAACAGGTAGTTCAACGTGGGCACATGTGGTACAACCGCAGTACAAATTTTCATTCTGTTTTGGATTTCAACGAGTGAGCAACAGCGGATGAATGAAAATGATATGGTTTCTGATAGAGTTTAGGGTTGTTTGTTTATTGAGGACATCACCATCGATGAAAAGGAACATGTCACTGGGACCTGCTTTCTGGACAAGGAAAAGCATCCGACACATTCTGGATAGTGGGGCTCGTCTACAAAATGAATTTAATGGAATTCGCCTATAAAATGAGACTAAAGGCGAATTCCATTAATTCTCATTAAAATTTCTTACAGAAAACATTGATAAGCTCATTGAAGCCATCAGCGATTCCAGTAACACCAGATAGGAGGTACCCCATCGGTGCCGTGGGAGTAATTCGAATCAATAAAGATTCATAATCCCAGTCATATCATAAGACTTTGTTTATTCTTAAAAATCGTACGTTCAGGTAGAAGGCCGCCACTCAACCGAGCGGAATATAAAAGCAGGAGTTGCTGAAGGATCAACGTGGGGACCATTATATCTGCACGGCACACCAACATCACTCTAGCCAGTGAAATGTTGTTTATTCGCAGACGTCTCACTGACGTACGACATACCAATGGCACAAGAACCAAGTAGGAAAGGACTACAACTGCTACATCAAACGAGGTATTCGAATAAATTCGGAGAAATGGGTACTCATGTGCTTCAGATGACCATCCGGAGGTAGATGCAATAACAGAAAATTCCATACCAAGTATCAATCGTCATCGTGCTTTTTAGTGGCGCGACAATAACACCCACAGACAAGGCGACGCATCTCTGCCTCAAATTCACCGATAATCTGATATTTCACTCGAAGTTTACTCTTAATTTACTCTTAAGAAAGTCAGTTTTGGATTCGCATGTACGCACAAATGTGAACTTAAATGAAACTAAGCCAGAAGCCGAAGTTCCTACTCTATAAGCAACGAATTTGGCAAATCATAGCGTTTGGGTTGCCTATATTGCATAGACAAAGACCAGCATGGAAAGACTTTCGACATTCGAGAGAGATTCTCCAAATTGGCACCTGTCTCAACTAAAACAGAGGCCGTCAGAAGTACTGAAGAAGACCGCACCATACCCAACTGTACCTGGTGACGCGGTTCCAGGCGAAGCTATACGACATCGACATCCACCCAAACATGGATAGCAGGGACCTGAGGACTTTGACTTCCGGTCAACCATTTCTCAGCGCGTTAAATCTGATAAAGGACATCAAACAGCAACGGACTGTATCAAAGTAGTAATAGCCACACCACCACCCATCCCAAAAGGACGACGATGTCAAAGATCTTAGTAGCATTTCATATACATTTGTGAGCACTGTATATATCTTTTGGGCCCCTATTGTTTTTTTTTAATTAAATTGAATTGAATTAAAACTTCACAGCACGGACGCCCACGCTCCTACAGTGGGCTCAGAAAACTATTGAATAATGCATAATTCTCTTTGAAAAAAAACAACTTATTAACAACTCTTAAAAAAAACAACTCAAAAATTATGCAGAAGTGTTGTATTCTACGGCGCAGATGCTTTTGGTGGGAAGGAGGAAAGAGTCTCGAGAAAAAATGGACTGCACGGGGTTTTTTTCTGCTGTATCAACTTTGTTGCGGTCTAAAGAAAGACATGGACACAGTTAATTGAATGTTTTTTTGGTTATTAAAACCCTTAATTATGCGGGTCAAGACACAGCACGGGACGAAGGTTTAAATTGAGACGAGGTACCTGTGCATGTTGGTCCCAATAGATCTGCGGATTGTAGTCTGTGGTAAATATTGGGCTGGGAAGAGCCATATTCCCGTAGGGCGGCTGGAAAACTAGTCTCTAAACTTAACTGTGCGTCCAAAAGTAGCCTTAAGGGTAAACTGTTGGGTACTCTCGGCAAGACGTGTATTGCGGGTGAATTCAAGGAGAGGACGAACGCAGTTTGCTAGCTCACTTAAACATCGTTTGTTAAAATAGCGATAAAACACGAACATTGAACATACTCTACGTCGATGTTTGAGCGAGTCTAATGAATCGGCGATATTGTTGTCTCCTATAAGAGTAATCGCTCGCTTTTGGATTATATCGTAGCTGGGGCAGAGAGGTCTTATGGGCACCAGACCTGATATGAGCGTTGTATTCAGGCTTATACGGTACGAATACACGTCTTGTAAATGTAAAGGAAACTTCATGTGTCAAGCAGGAAAGATGTGTTAAATAAGGTCTTATAAACTAGTGGCATGAAATTCCTTAGACTGAACTTTTTCTTCTTGTTTGGTTAGGCTTTGGCTGGCGCTATATTCCGGTAACCCGGTCTTGTGTTAGTTGCTTCAAGCAACGCACTTAAAACTCGTGGTTCTTTTCCAAGGTCGGCCGTAATGTGAATATTTGGTCAACCGGCACTGATTATGACTAATCAGTCTGTTAACGTAGGGTTTCAGGCGTTTACACAGAACGCCAGAATAGATCTTATAGGATATATTTAAGAGACTTATCCCTCTATAATTGGCACAATTTAGAGGGTCTCCTTTCTTTAGCCATTGTATGTATTGCGAGAAAAACACAACTCGCTGTCATACTGCAAGGCGGCCATACAGGGGCTCCTGTCTCTGAAACTTGGTACCGCAATCCATAGTTCTTCTTAATACAACCTTCTTTTTAAAACACCTCGAACAGGGTCAGATCCAAGATATCGAAAGTGGAGTCCCGCTGAATTGATGGAGATTAACACTACCATGTGCCAGGTACCGGGCTGTAGCGAAGTTCCAGATAATTACAATGCCAACGATCTGCCTGGCATGTCAGCACGCAAGACTAACTTAAGATGACGATGTGGGAATCCCCCTTATTGATAAACTTGTTATATATACAGATCGCTCAATGTGCACTCCACTCTACAGAATCGGTGCTTCAGCACTTACCGACACACCCTCGGTTTATTTTGACTCCGATTGGAAAGTTTTCCGAAACTAAATGTGGTACTCAAGTATTCTCAACAACCAATGACAGGTAGGGCCGTAATTATCGTTCGAGAGCAGTACGAATCCAATCACTGCACCACAACCACAATTACCACCAGATTCCAAAGCCATCTATAGAACTAACGAACCGCGACCAATTCAATGACGAACGTGTGTAATATCAGCATATCTCAACTCACGGCCCATCTCAACAGAATTATAATAATTAATATAAACAGAAGTTGTAACGCTTCCACCGCCCATATCAGGTTTTCATTAAATGATTACGAAAAATCGTGTCATTCACGATCGATTGTCATCGTCCCCTTTCGGGCAGGCATCTCCCTCCCGCCGCAATAGGTCTCCCGGAGCAGGTGGGTTTACGAAACTTGTTTTACCCAAAAGCACACACGTCTCAAGCCATCGAACTTTAAAAATACAAGTTCTTGCAAAATATCGTGAAACTAGTTTTTCTCTTTCAATCATTTATCATTTCAATCCGAAATGAAGTCCAACAAAAATTTTCCATGAAAGAGTTGTGCACACGATGTACTTTAATCAAAATAAATTGCTTATGCTGCCGCTATAAATGAGAACTATGTAAGCAATAAATGAGTAAGAATGTTGTTATTAACTATCGCTGACTTCCCGCATGGTGACGTGCCACCTTGCTTCAATTGCGACCTTGAAAAGAGTATTCATTACGAGTGATGATGGATTCAGGAAGACGACTTTTTTATTTATTTTTCTTCAACTGCTTAAGTAACCGCAATCAAATTAGCATAATATTTGAAGTTAAAGTACGAACACATTAAGACTGGTTGCTTCTTGTCAATGTACTCGTATTAACAAACGCAATTTGATAAACTGCGTTATTTACTTCAATGGAACCTGTTTCAACCGGAGATTATGAGAGCAATTCAGTTTATATGTGTTGGCTTTCACTGGAATGGCTGTGCGCTTCAGTCGTGAGTAGCTTAGTTCTATACTTGTGATTTCTGGGTTTTAATCGAGTGTTGCTTCTAGTAAGACTGCAGGCTTTATCAAAAATTGTCTGGGTGTTATTAGCTGCTGATTACAGGTCTCAAGTGTTCCCAGTAAGGGCTTTCCGTCGCAGTTCTCTTAGACTTAGCGCTCAAGTACTTTCTACAGTGTGACCTTTAGAGTTGCGTACATCTTCAATGTCTCTGGTTTTCGAGTGGCCTTTAAGACCCGCTTTTTTAACCGAATTGAAACCTTTACTGATCCGCAAGTAAACTCGTTTTTGCTTATGCAGCATATCCACTCAAACAGGGCAACCGTTACATACAGAAACCTCTGATAGATTAGTAATATAAGTCTACTTGGCGCTGGTGTCCTTTGGAAAAAGGAACTTGAAAGACCAAACAACCAACAACCGGCTCTGGATACTGGATTTAAACAACTGCAGCTGCTATACCAATTTGTGTATAGGTTTCATGAGAAAGTATACAGCGGCGTAGAAAAAACCCCTATTGATGAATAGTTGACAATTGTAGAATTAAACCAATTAATCCAATTTTGACCCCTCAACGCTGAAAAGGATTTCTAGTCTAAAGAAAATCTGAAGAAGAACTGAAATTCATTTTTCAGCACAAGAAATCGAATATTTTCAGATGGTAAAACCACTGTATTTCTGGCATATGCATGTATCTTTACGCATTCATGTCTAACCACATTGAAGCAACACGTAAGTACACCGACTCCTACACTGAAGGTCACTGTTTTGATCTCGGACACAGCAACTTTCATTTATGCGGCTTCGTTCTTCTGCCTGTTTGCCTGATTGCAACGTGTTTCACGAACAACTCATGGCAATCAGTGAAGCAATGTCATCGCTAAAGGGGTGCGCAGTGAGTCGAACATGATTGCAACTGGTATCCTTTAAATTAAATGTGGCAATGAACTGTTGTGCGACTCTTTGTGTGAAGTCTGAATATATGTTATATCTTCGCTGGGCAAAGTTGATGAACTTGTCAGGCACATCCAAAACCTACACAGAAAAATTGCAATTTTGGTAATGTATAAAAACCGGTCGAAAACACCGGCACTATCTTTCAGACAACTTAATTAACCCGATAGAGTCTAGATCCTAAAAGCTGCACAAGTCGGATCAAAGTGGATGGTTTGTTTGTCATCATCATAAGAGACTTCATCGTAGGTACTTACTATACAGAAAGACCTTACCCGAAGGAAAAGAGGACTACGTTAACCACTTTCTATCATTGTATCGTTTGTATGCTGCCTGTGTGTATGTGTATCGCCATTGGCACACATCAATTGTTAGGATGGACGGCTTCTGTAGTAGAAGTTGCAGAGACGAGGAAATATACTTCTACGGTATCTGCTGCGCATTTTCCGCCGAAAAAATATGCCACATTGAAACTTATGTGCTTTTTCGACAGCACCAGGCAAACGAGACAATGCTTATGTCTATTTACACGCATTATCGATATATTTTCAGAGTATGTGGTATCTAAAGTTGTTGCTCTTGGACCGAGCCTAACGTAAATACGCTCCACAAATTGGTAGCCGTCTGAGGCTAAGGCTGGATGGCGCTGTAAATTGAGTACCTACGGGCTTTTGCAGAAGCTGCAGAGATGAGGAAGAAAAATAATCTATGCAAGATCTGCTCTGCAATTGCCCGGTCGTAGCAAAAATAAAGAAGGCGGCTCAGAGGAAAGAACTTTTGCATAGATCAGTTTTTTAGAGAAAACCTTTCTCAGTTTCATACATGGATCTGCTTGATTTTAGACCCAAAGTAGTTCGTATAGTAGTAAACCACTCCCAAGGAAGATCACAATAGATCGAACAAGTTTGTCTAATTAAGCCACGGACACAAGGCTATAAGGCACCGAAGTATCACCTAACCTGCACAGCACCACCTCTCACGAGTTGTTGTCTGTAACCGCAAGTTATCTCGATATCTCCAAATAATACGTGTCCCAAAATCCAGCACTTAACATTTGCCACAATTTACACGCAAAGGTTTTGTCAATGAAGAGAAGAAGCAGCTTGGTATTTGCCAGTTTGGGAATACATAGTGACTCAACAACCCCCGCATTTGAATTGCATTCGGTAACTACTAAAACACAATTAGTCATTGTGATCTCATACACAAATTGTGAATTAAGCTTAAAGACAAGTTTATAGTACGACACATCACATGTTATCGAAATTGTCAGTATTAAATCATGATGTAATCAACGTAATTAATCAATTAACTATTCTAAATAAGCGAGTTTTTTAATTGCACTGAAAGATTAAAAAGATGTCATTTTACGTAGAACAACGATCCGATGGTTGTCGCCAAATCAAATCTTGATGAAAACTTTTAGAGAATGTGTGTAGGGATTTCACTAGAGAGTTAAATGTGGTTAGGATATATTAGACGAGTTTTTGCAGAAGTAATCGAGACAGGATAATCCAGTTTATTTTGTCCGAATTCCAAGATACGTATGAACGTGAACCGCAAAATGGTGCCACATGCCATTCAACAAATTTAATTACTGCTTGAGCTGTGTACATTGACCACAATCATTGGATTTAAGCTTTTATTGACGTTCAACGTCTGTGGCATAACTAATAAGTCCACACTGATATGATCATAATGAGTGTCGTAACAGCGAAGTTCTACTCCATTTACGTAAAACGATGTGACTTTTTTTTCGAGACGAGGCAATTTTATGTAATGGTGTGACGAAACCCCTGATTCTCGGTTTCAATAAATCGACTTTTTTTCTTCTATTCAAGAATGGTTCTTTGATCTTGAAGATATAGCCGATTTATGGTGGAAGCGTCAGGCGATTGATACCCAAGAATTTACTTCTCAAAATTTTAAACGCGTTTTTCTCGAAACAGTGTTTTTACAACTGCATGAGGTTACTCAAAAACTATTCATCCAATATTTGAATACGTTATTCAATAAGTATTTAGCTATGGTATGAACCAGGATAAATCAAGTCGGTGAAGATCTTTACTTTTTAACTTGATTTGTGGCTGAAAAAAAAAGTTATTTTTACTAGAAAATTAATAATCCTAGTTCATGCCAGAGCCAAACATGTACTCTTACTAATCCCGTTGGAATCTTGGTTTCAGATCTTCCAGTGAGCGGAAATCACATGCGCCGTCGAAAATCTTTGATCACAAGAAACAACAAAAAAATTATGCAAAATCTTTTTCTTCTTTTGTAAGTCTTCAAATAAATGTATGCAAAGTTATAAGTGGAGATGGGTCAACTCGAGTTGAAAACCGTGTCAACCCGATTTGAACCGAGTTTAATTTATGTCAAACCGAGTTACTGAAACTAAAATCGAGCGAATAAATGAACATCGAATCCGCGACCCATTTCGAACCGGTTTATCGAATCGGGTCGGCCATGGACGAAGCAGCGTGTGACGCGGTAGGTTTTTGCTGGTACCTAAATGTGCGAGGCTGTTGTCTTTGACAATAAGGGTTGTTTTTTCTATAGCCTTTCAAACCAATTGTATGTATAGTGTTGCGTTTGACTTTTGCAAAAAGGAATATATTTTCAATTGGGAACCGAGTTAGTCAACAACAACAGTAGAGCTTCTAGTTGCAAGTCGGTTCACTTCAATTCGAACCCATGTTAACTCGGTTCCTCTCTCGGTTCTCTATTAGGTATGGGGAATAGAAATGTGCCCACACTCGGTTTGGACACAACTCGGGTTGCCTTAGCTAATTAACTCGAGATGACCCATCACTTGTGAATGTATAATGTACCACGTAAACAAAGTTAAACCGAGTTGTGCTTGAAGTTTGGCGGTTACAAATAAAACACATTTTAAATTGGCTGTCTAATAAATTGGTGTTTTGTGATATGTATTAATTTCTTCTTAAATTTGGTATCACACAGGCGCAGGAAAAAATCTCTTGTTTGGGAAGTTATCAGCAAACCGGAATCAATAATTTTTGATTCGTGAATTTATTTATTTTTTCTTATTTATTGAATTATATTTAATAAACTTTCTTTTCGCCACTAATCTTGCACTTTATTTTCCATATTTCTAAACAAGCGCACCCATTATTAAATCAAACTTTGCTTTAAAAACTCGAGTAAGCCGAATCGCAAATCGGTGCGCTTCCATTCCCACCCTAGTCAATTCGAGTTAAGAAAGTTTCGGGTTGGCACATCTCTAGTTAAAAGCCTAACAAATAACTTATGTCCATTTACCAGCAGATTGAAAATCGTCAAATTTTGAAATTGAGAATGAGAGGTCCCCTTATGTAACTGAATAGGTATATGTCTGTGTTCGAATTGTCGTGTTTCAGAAGGGAAAGTGAAATTGCGATTGAATTGAACTGTCTCCACCCATATCATATCATTCCAAATGAGTCATTGATGTACCAGAAAGATGTTTTACTATAATCCAGTACAGGTCTGGGTCTCTGTCTCGGAGCTGGCTAAATTTATTGAGTACAAAAAAAGGAAATTTACGTGCTTGTAATTTTCTTGGATTTTACTCGTCAGGTCATAAGGCATTACCGACAAGATGTAATGCAGTCAGCTTCTGTCTGATGCAATGTAAATTCTTATGTCAAAGTAGCTGCAACTACGGAATCCCTACTGTCACGTATGCATGTGTAATGTATTTGTATGCAAGTGGAGCACAATTTCTTCCATCACACAATATGACAAGTAGAGACATGAATTTCGGTCAACGTAATAGAAACGTATTCTGGAGAAATTCAAGTTTACAAATAGTGATTGCGTGTATCCCTGTCCACCCTCTCCCAATTTGAGTGACTTTTTGGTAGTTAATTGCGAATTTTCGACACAATTTCACAACGCAATCATGTAAATGGCATTTTCTGATTGGAGATAGAAGGTTGAGAGGAGATCCCTACACATGATTCCGGCTCAACTTTATGGAAAGCAGGAACTGATATAATAAATCCAAGAATTGGAGAACACGCAGTAAATTCAAATACATGAGTCCCAGAGAAATTGTGGACAGAACTGATGATTGTGATTGGATACGCTCATATTGACAGAATATGTTTACAACTTTGATCTTTTCAGCAAATGTTTGTATTGGAAATATGCACGACTACGTGCCTTAAAGTAGAGTAAATACATTCCAAGCATTTTTGGCAAAATGAAGATAGATCTCTGAATTTGTTTAAACCTTAAAGTAAACAAAAATCTGTCATAAATGCCACTAAAGTTTTGCACAAACAAATTAGCGTGTACTAGCGGAAGGGGAAGGTAATTTCCAAAAAGACCTACTATTTGCTTAATCATCGACGCTAATAAGCATGTTCACAGCTTAACTTGTTCAAATATCTCCACGTCATGTTACCCAGACAATTGATAAGGAAATAGTTACATTCACAACTAGTCGGTGGACACTTAACAGACATTTTATGACAACTCATTCTTGATCAGCTCTGGTGTATTTATGTACTTAATTGTTTATGTTTTGATCGCAGTATGCATGTCAGTGTGATAAAGAGCACTTTACACGAAAAAGCTTTGACCTACTCTACTATGAATGGAAAAAAATTCAATGAAACTAAAGTATATGTACACAGCTTTATAGCATACCTTTCCAGTGATGTTTGAAGTAGAAGACTATCTCCCGAAACACTTATTACGCTTTGAAATAATTTTTATTTACGTCCAGCACTTGATTTTAAACTTAGAAAAAACAATTACTTCTACGTCTAAACAATTGTTGGGTGATTTGAAATTGTTCTCACTTCGTTTTACCACACAATTACATGATGTTTTTACAACAGAATGGAAAAACCAAAACCTTTGCTTAACAACTAGCACAGCATGAGCATACCAAAGTATGGTATTGGCAATTTACGCCTAAATAACAACAAACAATTAAAAGAAGATCAAAAAGCACACAACAAACAAAAGTAAAATATATTTAAACCACGAGCAGAATTCAAAACATGTACACGATAACCGCGCCAAACGGTTGCTTGAAAGTATCTGATCGTAAGGTTCACTTGTGAAGCCCATAACATCTGGGGTTTCACTTTTTTGTTGTTGTTTTATTTACTTTAGTTCAACGCTGTGACGAATAACTGGTAATTATAGCACGTGGAAAGATAATGCGACAAGTTTGAATAAAGCTTTAAAAGTTAACTTTCGTTATAAAGAGACAACAACGTTAGCTTCATTCAGATGACGATCTGTTGAAGGTCGCTTAAGTACACACACAAATGTTTCTAGTTTTAGATAGTTCTTTTCTCATGGAATTGTAGGTGATGTAATCTATTGATTCGTGCCATGAATTTCTCATTTCTTTTGATAACTACTCTACCGACACTTTTCATTGCAAAAGAAGTAAGCGCAACGGTGACGATTGCAAAGTGTAGGTAAGTGGACGTCGCATTCGGATTAAAATTGCATGACCAGTTACTTATTACTCGCCCATGCGTACATTAGTCACAAGTGTATTGGCCGCTCATTAAACTTTTGCACGGCAAACCACACCAGTCAATAAATCTGTTTGTAATTTAAAATTGACGGCGTTAAAGTCACTTACGTGAAACGACCCCGAATACAGATGTGTTTTTTTTTTTATTTTAAATAATGTTGAAGGAAAAGTTAAATGTTGGATATTGTTTACAATTTTAATATTGCTTGTCTCGTTTTCCATTTGATTTTGAAATAAACTAGATGTGGCTTAGTAAAGTCACTGGAACCATTTTACTGAAAATGACCACTGAGATGACTGTACATGTAGCTGTAAGTTAAACAGGTTTTTCATTAGATTATGTAATGCTACTCGCCAAATTAGAAATAAACATACAAATGCTTACAATTTTATATTTCGAATCCGTCTTAAGATTTGTTTCCTTGTTGTTTATTATTGGACTCCATTTGATGTTAAAAGCGTGCAGCAACCATATTTGTAAACCAATCAAAGCCCTGTTTATGGCAAAATAAAGCAGGAGGACACCATTGATCACAAATCAAGCACAAATGCAGCTCTCCTGGACATTCCACTCACATCGTGTACCGAATGGTAAGAAGCAGAATAGAGATATTCATCAATGTTGCAAGTTGTCTTAGGCGTCTCATGAGGACAATTGAAACTATGCAAACGGGATGAGATTATTACTAAGCGTCAGTTCAGTAAAATGGAAACTATCATGCATAGTTAAGGACATTTAAGAGCAAAGCACCTTTTGCGGCAGATTCGCAAGATTGTAAAACCTGATTTATAATAATAATAATAATAATATGGGTGGCACTGCAGCCCGTAGAGAGCCTAGCTTCTTCAACCACTCGTGAGGTGCGTGCTATTGTTCTCTCCCGAGTGGAAGGGACCTACAGTTTAATAAATCCGAACGGCCACGTTTGAGAAGCTCTTTGAGCATTGTCAGTGACTCGAAAGAGGTGCCGCCGTGAACATTATTTTTATCGCACAGGACAGGAATCGAACCTAGGACATCGAGGTTGGGGTCGACGCACATACCCACAACGCCACGGGCCACAGACATCTGATTTTTAGTTCCATTTGACAAACTCAAACCGAAACCATTGTCGAAACACCATTACATTCAGAATAAGCCACCCTTGGTGAACTTTATGGGATGGTGGAATTATTCGTTCATAGAGTTCGAAGCAGGGTTAAACGGTTTAATAACCCTGTTAGTTGAGAGCCTGCTGTTTGTTATGCGGGTTCGAATCGTAGTGAAAGCAATAGTTAATATGCTTTTATCTAGTTTTCGAATCTGATCCAGTCACTATTATTTGCCGTTTGGATCAAATTAGCGGGCTTGGGAACGATTAACATTTTTTCAAATGGTCGATTACAAAAATCGATTATCAAAATGTTTACTTATAAAAAATGTCGCCATTCTTAAGAGTGGATAAAATAAAACATCGATTAGGAAAATGTCGATTCCAAAGAAGATAGATAAAATTATCCACCAGACTAAACTACGACAGAGATCGGCAGAAGTACCCCATAGAGGAGCAACAAGGACACACGGAATTGCACACTCCGATGTCAAAAATCGTCATAGCAATTGTAAATATTATAATTAACAGTTTATAAAGTCGACATTTTACTTCGGCGCCTGCGATGGCTGGTTCATGTAGAGCGTATGGACAACTCAGCTCCGGCCCGAAGGATCTTCGCATCCAAACCTGTAGGGCAACGCAACAGAGCGCGGCCGCGTTTATGGTGGTGCACCCAAGTGGAGAAGGACCTCAACCAACTTGGAATGCGAAACTGGAAACAGCTTGCCAGAGATCGCGCTAGTTGGAGAAGCTTGTTGGTTGAGGCCCAGTTCCACCCCGGACTGTAGCGCCATACAAAGAAGAACGTTGCTTTCATAAATAAAATCATAGACAAAATATAGATACATTTGTCCACAATCCCAGTCGTAACCCAAGTGCGAGCAATTGGCTAGACACGCGAAATAATGGAACAAAGCACAAATGGATGTGCAAACATCAGTGGCAAAATGCGGGGTACCAACGCTCCCATAAAAAGACGAGCCATCGCATGAAAATGGGCAGGCATCGCTGAGTCGAACTTTTACAAAAATAGGGTAATTTTTGTTATGTGAAGTGAAATATCTTTATTTCTATTTTGTCTATGATGACATCAACAGCTCCTCACGAGCGATGAGAATGAGAATTGCCCAAAATATAACAAAGTAGATTAGTTGAAGTAGCCTATAGCGCCTTTCTATAGAAGAGGTGTTGCAGAATGTGGCTGATTCTTGAGAGAACATAATTAATTAATTTAAACGAATCAGAGTTAGGTTCCTACATAGCAAATGCATGAAAACTAATTAATGAAGTAGATCAACTGCACATGAAGTAAATTTTCATTACTGCTCTTTCCTCTGTAGCATAGACGAATAAAGATAAAGATATTCTACTTCATACAACGAAAATGATCCGATTTGTGTGTGTGCACACATTTTCTTTGGATATTTTGTTGGGACAGGGATTAAGGAGCAAAAAAAAACAATAAATGGCGTAAAAAGGATGAATTTAAAATGCGGTCGACTTTGCACGTCGGATAGTAGATGTGAAAGATTTGAAAATTTCGCAAAGTAGAAGATCTACAACGATTTTGGTAACGTCCAAATACTGGTTAAAAGTCGAAATACAGTCTGATGTAGGGTAAAATACCACTACATCAAACTACCCCGACAATTACGGTTGGTTATTCATTCAAAATCCGTACAACTGCCAACTATAATTTCTAGAATTTCTAGAATGGACGCAAAACGAAAATATAACGTGGATGATAGAAATAGAGTACGATCTTTGGTCCTGTTTGCGTTGATGGCACTTGGAGGAGAAGGTTCAACCACGAACTATACGGGCTGTACAGCGTCATGCACCTAGTTAAGCGTCTTCGGACCCAACGCTTAAGATGGCTAGGTCATGCAGAGCGGATGGACACCACAGCTCCGGCCCGAAGAGTCTTCGACACCGAGCCATTGGGACAGCGCAACAGAGGACGTCCTCGCACTAGATAGCGCACACAAGTGGAAAAGGACCTCAACCAACTTGGTGTGCGCAACTGGAGGCAGCTGGCGAAAGATCGTGCTGGCTGGAGAGGCATGTTGGTTGAAGCCCAGGTCCACCCCGGACTGTAGCGCCAATCAAAGAAGAAGAAGATGGAAATAGTGCTAAGATGGTCTCTCAACACACGCAGCCTAAACGAAATATAATATTCAAAGATCCACACTTCAAAATAGGTTGCACAAACGGATGATTGCGGGCTCGTTACTGGAACGCTAAGCTCGAATTAGAAACAGAGGGGACTCGGCAATGGTTCATGGCTCATTTTCTACTCTATTTTAATTTATTAAAGCCGAGACCTATAAAACAAACAAATTTCATGGATATTAAAAGAATCTTTCTGTTTATTTTTCAACTAAAAGTTATCTAAAATCCTCTGCAGTTGTCGTCCAACACAAGTCTTCAGATGCTAATTGAATTCTTGATCTCCTGAGTGGATAGAAGTTGAAGTTTGTGTTGCTGAAACCAAACACAAAATTAAAATAGGATAAATAGCAAATATTTATGTGTGTGGCATTCGGTTCACAATCAAAAATGCAAACCTTTCGAAGAAGAAAATGTATGTAAGTGCATACAAATACGTTACAAGGGTGCCAAGGGTGGTCGCCTAGTAAATCAGGACTCAACTTCGGTGCTGACTGGCCGAAAATATTTGATATTGTTTGCAGGAATATTGATCCAATGGAGGGATGTAGATATGCAAAGTTGACAGTCAACATTACTTTCCCGCCACTGTCCAGGAAAACAAACTAAGTTTGTAAGGAGAAATATTTTCATGGTTGGTACCAATATCTACATTCCTTAATGTAATGTATGCAGTTAATGCCAGTGCACAATGGATGGAGATATAGGTGTAGGAGGTACACTTTGTACACTTTAAGTCCGCTTCAAAGTCCAGCATTGAACAACAGAAAGAAGAAGATTTTAGGTAATTAGTGAATTTAAATTCTCGCCTTATCAGATTCTGACGTGAAAACAAGAAAGAGACCGTGGAAAATAACTCCGAAGACATCAATCTGAGCCTGAGATTAGGTGTTTTTGGTAAGTATGCCTATTTTCGACAATGATGTCTAAGTATTTTCAATAGTCAGACCGATCTACGTCGCCGTCTTCTTCTATTGGAAGCAGCTTTTTCTACTTTGCGAAAACCAGACAAGGATTTTGTGTGCGTAATCGTATTTTCCATCTAGAACAGTACTTTTCCAGAATATTAAAGGCATTTTGGAGATCATAGCAAACTTCGAGATATGAAATGTCTGAAGCGGAACCAGCGGTGTCATCGGCAAACATAGCCACGTTGCAACGCAGATTCGGTAGATCAGAGACGTACATGTATTTTAAATAAGGTGGGGCCAAGGACAGATCCTTGAGGAACACCGTATTGAACCCTTCTTCCCGAAGAAGATAAGATTATATTTATTGGAAAACCGAACATGAGTAGCTTATGCAGCAAGGAATGAAGCATGTTTTTGGTTCAACTCCTTTGGTTTCACAGTCAGTTCTGATCTTCATTTTAAGTAAACTTCGTTTGTGTAAAGCGATCGACAATTGGTTGGTGTATTTATTGAGCTTGATTAATCTTTGAATAAATGCAGGCACCTTTGCTACGCGGTGTACCTTTTAAAATGCTTTTGGTGCATTCCTTTTGCAGAGCGTCTTCTAACCAACGAAGGGAAAAACTGCCGTATGGAATCCATTGCAAATGATGGCAATACAAGAAGTACGAAAGAGAGCTAAACAAGATGTTTGATGTGCAGAACTGAGGTGTAAGTTATATTGTACATTTGTCTAACTTAATCCAGAAGTGCAACTCTGCTCAAGGCTTATACGAACCTGTGAAACCGAATAAATCAATGAACTGAAGATTAAACCAATAATTAAGTTCAAGCGATTATTCTCAAACTGGGGATTAGAGTCGAATGTCCTGTTTCACATCCCTACTTGACCAAGCCAACAAATCCAAGACAGTAAAACTGGGACGTCGACTCCGTTTTCCTGCTTAGAATCATATCGAACGAAATGATGGCTGAGTCTTATTCTTCAGCTACCATCACCTTGATAGCTCATCAGAGCGCAATATTAATTACTGAAATAGATAAAGTTCATCCCCCAGTTTATTTTTGCACTTACTTACTGAGATAGATAAAGTTCATCCCCCAGTTTATTTTTGCACTTCCTTTTCAATGCCAACAACATTCCCATCGACCTCTCGGCCTTGCCAACAAATCTCTTGCCAGTTAGTGAGTCATATATTGCACGATCTTTCAGGGGACCCTCCATTCTCGGTTTTCTCAGCCAGGTTTCCCAAGCTAATAAGAGTAAATGACTGCACATGTTCACATTAAGCGGCCAGCCAAAAGTGTAGGACCATCAGTACAGGCAGGCAGGACATTTAATTAATAGAAAAGATACATGCTAAACAATTAACTGAGGAAAACAAATTTTTTATTTTTATTGTCGTATGTTTCTGTTCTAAAGGCTACCATTCCCTCAATGCTCAAATTGAATCCGATGCAAATTGCAAAATCATCGACATTGTTTCGAGGTCCTGTGGCTCTCTTCATGTCTCCAATATATGGAACAATTGTGCTCTGAAAGGCAAACTGGAAGCAAGCAGGAACATTACTCAAAGAATCTTGCTTTGTGATGCAGGATACCCTTGTTCCAACATATTAATAACGCTAGCCACGAATCCATCCAATCAACAATCTTTCTCGCTTAGTCTGAAATATACTCGTTTTTTAGCTATCATTGTCTATCATATTAATTATTAAATTATACCTTTGTGTCCATTCCTTGCGCTTGATATCTGTAAACCGGCAAAACAACGTACGAAATACACAACTAAGTGTTGACAGTGTCGACAAATTTGTTTATGTTACGAGGCGTTGAAAAAACGGTCAGCCTATCATGAGAATGGCACAACACCAAATTATCACACCACCTTTCTCCACCACGATTTAACTGCAAATATATGTATGCAATTCGAAAGTCGAACGAATTTAAACCTGATCCCACTTCCTCTTGTCAGTCAGAGAATACGCGTTATCGAATTGTTCAGGTTCAACGCTTTTGATTCTTCTGATTTCTGTTTTAAAGGGTGTGTCCGGCGTGAATCAGAGTCTTTTACGCAATGTTTTGCTTCTCAGTCAACCTATAAAATCGAATTAAAGTGCCTTGACCACGTTAAAGGTACACAAACACAATAGCGTACGAGTACTTATGGATTTTATATTTTCACAGGAATATACTGCACATGACATCAAATAAATTAATCTGATTCAATTTTGACACCAGGGAAGGGTTGATGAGCGAAACATTTCCACCTTTTTAATTGACTTAGGTTAGGTTCAAAAGTTCTCAAGGTTAACCTTTCTCTTATACCGGCTGCAATGCTGTCAAGGAACCAATAACATTCTCGTCTATTATTTATTTTATAATGCACTTATGGAAAGGAAGTCAGCGCAGTGCGATAGTTCTACAGCGACGTGCTGGAGCACAACCTGACAAGCTGGATATCTGGTGCACTCGAAAATGCTCGCAGTCATGTGTGCCCTCAAAACCGACAAAGGGAGGAGTTGGGTATTTATTTAAATTGCATGATTCGTTCGCATGGTCTGCGCTAGTGTCAAATTTAAACTATATCCATTTTCATGATTGAAGTTATGTGCACCACAACAAGTTCCGAGGAGAACGCTAATGGAAAAGTGGCACTCTTGCGGATGTTATGTTCTTTTTGGAAAGTTTAGACAGTGGAACAGTACGCACTTCAAGCTAAGGTAGCTGATGTCACGTTTAATTGAAGTGAGAGGACAGGTACGCGGCAATGGGAGTCGCAATTTATCCGTGAGAGTGGAATACCGATCCTCTAACATGTACGATGTGTATCTTGGACGCATTGTTTTGTGAAGAAACATGTTTTTACTGGAATAGAGGGAATTTCTAAGAGAGTACAAACTGCAATGAAAATCAAGGGATTTATGACCATTGTTAGCTAGCCGCAGCATTTTGGAAATTTGTTCGAAATGTGTTACGTGGGTTTGTATGAGGAGATATCATTCTTAGGCTTGCAGGCGAATGAATCGAAGCAGATAAAATCTGATGCACAAAGCCAAGACGACTTCACCTTGTTTTTGCAATGTTTGCAGGCTAATCACTTTTAGCCGGTCTTCATAGGAAGGTATTCTAAAGCTTCCGGTCCATGAGAGATTGCGTAAGGCTAACCGGATGATTCTGCGCTGCACAGCTTAGTCTCTAAGGGTGACCAGACTTGGCATATTCAAGTATGGCTCTGACAAAGGTAACGAATAGAAATTTTATAACGCAGGGGTAAGAGAATTGCTTAGACCAGCGTTTTATGAAACCAAGAGTATAGTTGCCTTTGACTGTAATTTGATCAATGTGAACGTGTCCCAGTCACAGATGACACAGAAATCACGTATTTAGAAGTAGCACGTAGTGTCAATTACTCGTCTTTCATTATGTGTCTTTTGAGCTGGAACTTTGCAAAGAAACACTTCGCAGGTAGAGGAGTTCTCTCGTTTAAGAGTTTTTTTCCAATGAAAACAATGTGGTAACATGTCTGAAGAGTTTTTTTTCGTTTCGTCAGTTTTTTTTTTAAATTTATCTATCTATTTATCTAATTCAAAACATATACCATATAATGTATGACCTAGAGCTAAATGGATACTCTGAACAAGATAATGAACTTCATTCAATTCTTAGTCCGAATTTTTCCAATCATGTGGCTTTGACATTTACATCAGCAACTGCGAAAAATTGCAATTAGAAAGGCCATTCGTTGCAAAATTGCGCAAGAATGGGAGAAAATTGATGATGTGTTTACGTAAAAACTTGCCCAATCCATGCCAAATAGACCTAAGCATGTGTTCAAAAATAAGGGATATGCAACAAAATATGAAAATGTGAAAAATTTCTTGTATATTACCAAAATTTATTAGGCGTATGAAATGAATTTGTTGTCTGGTTATTTTATTATACAACAAACATTAAGTTCTGTTTTTCTTGATGAATGACTTTTTTATGATTGATAATAGATGTTTATGAGAGCTTTGACATTACGGCCAAATCAAACTCGTTTTGTGATTCTTACATATATCGAAAAATAGTTACTTCTTATCTACTGGGCGAATATGATTTAAGCGACTATATATTCATCATCGAAATGTAAATCTAATCATTTGGTTCTTTGATCCTGTTTGTCTCTGGAACTTCCTGAAGGTACTAGAGCACACCTTCGTGGGTACAAGCTACAAGACGACCACAAAGATGACTCACGTGTGTATTTTCTCACTCGCTGTGTTGTTTCAGGCTATATACATATTTACTTTTCGATTAACCCATTAATTTACATAAACATGTAGCACATCTCATTCGGAGGCCCCTCCATGTATCTCAATTAGCTGTTTTGTTGCGTAGTCTCTTTATGATCAGTTTTAGAATATCTGCGAATATAAATGCCTGGTAAGCAATAGAAAAATACAAACTCGAATACAAAGTTTACAATATTCGTCCAAGGTACTGACAAAAAAATGCTTCTCATGTTCGGATCTGATGTAAAGCTTTTGGCTCTTCCATAGATGAAAGTAAAATACTAAGCCGCGCAACATTAATGAGCCTTCAAAGCCATTGTTAGCCAGCCGCAGCATTCTGAAAATTGGTTCGAAATGGACTCGGTGCGGTGAAGAGTGAGATGACAGTGGGGAACAGTCCTAAGGTTACGTGGTTAAGTTGTATGGAGGAATATCGTTCTTAGTAATGCCCGCGAATCGAGCCAACCATGGCAGTAGAGTCACTTTGATATTATTATTAAGGGTTCATCAGTCTGATACAATTGTTGGACGTTTATAGCGTACCTCGAGCTATTACCATTTCGTATAGCATCTCCATATTCGAAAGCTTCTTGAAGCACAAAAACAGGAATAAAAAACATTGTATTTCCGCTGAGAAAAGCGTATTTATTCTCATAGAGTATGGAGTACTGAAAGCAGAAATCACCATTTCTTCTTAAGGAAAGTCACTACTGCTGGTTGTTAAAGCCTTAAACAGATACTGACTTTAATACCGCCGAAGATCAGGAGCCCCAGAAACTTACAGCATCGTGGTGGCTGTGGTTTGTACTCAAAAAAACGACGCAAGTTGAAGAATTATACAAACATTGAGTCGGTCACGACGTACGATTGTCTTGTCGAACAGTATGATGTTGAAGATACAATGATAAATACCCGTCAAGTTGCATCGCAACCGGATGCTGTGACCCAAGGACAAAGAAGGTGACTTCCATTGGTCTTTTTTACTTTAATGATAGCCCTTGCAATAAAGAGAAGGAATTGTTCTTTAATTTGTGGTACCAATTTGGTACCTTCAGCAAACTTATGGCATTGATGATGATGATGATGACATATAACCATTCTTAACTTGCAAGTCGTTTGAAAATAACCACAATCAAAACAGTCTAGACGTCTGTTGTTTTCTTTTCCAAATGCGGGTGTATGTGAGTGGAGTACCTTCGAAGAATTTTCTAATGATGGTAATGTTAATGCGCTCTTTATGGCGTCATTAACCGAATTAATGGAACATCTAATGAACAAAGTGTTCTCAATTTATCATGAATTTACCTGAGTCAATGCTTAATTTTCGTACATGAACCATCGCGTATATAATTGGGGCGAACTTGAACCTTCTTGTATTTTTCCCCGCCGATAAAAACATAACGTCATCGAAAATTCCAATCCATAAAGTGTTTCATTTTTTTTTGTTTCGTTGGTGGTTTTTGGATTAATACTTATTCCTGGAACAACAACCACCTCCAAATCGTCAAGTAAAAGTTAAGGAATCTCAACCTACTACCCAACTACAGTGACAGACTGCTGTAAAAGAACACAGCTGCCAAAATAAGGTTGGCATAGGACCAGTGAAACCACGCCGATCTATAAACGCCTATTTCATAACTATAACCAAAGCAAAGAAGGTAGTAACCGTCTGTTATGTTACTTAGTTCAGTCACTTTATCAAAGTAAGCCTCCAAAAGTGTACATCTATGTGACAAGAGAGCCTCACAGTTGCTCAATGGTCACTTCCTCGTTCACGTTTCTACAGCTCCTGCAGAAGTCGTTCTATGGAAGGCTCAGGCTAGTGCCCTCGATCTATCTTTGAAGATTCGCAGTGGACCATCAGGCATCTGGTGTTTAGACTTCCAGTAAGAACTGGGTGGGGTTCTTCGCGAAGAGGAGATTGTGAGTAGCGTGGGGTTAATGGCTAAGGATATTCCTGCTATAGGGACTTTTAATTTTTAAGTAATTTCGAAAATTGCAGCGATATCAGCTTCATCGGCGTAATAGCGGCTGTCTACCCACTAGGTACCACTCTATAGAGCGGTTTGAGGTTCATATTCCTATTGAGCGCAGTCCGCCAAATCGCGATATCATACAACAGCATGGGTCTGACAACTGATGCAGCGATAGCTAGTAGACTACACAGGCTTGTACTTCCCATTTGCAACGTATGGTCCCTTTACAGCAGTAGATAGACGAGGAAGAGGTTTTTGATTCGGTCCTGGATATTGATCTTCCAGCTTAGCTTCGTGTTTTCTATAAAACGTAGGAATTTTGCGCTAACATTCATGGGTTACACATAATGAGGAAGAGTCAGAATTAGAAAATTTGTACCTCCTAGTGAAGAAGACTAGGTCCCTTTCTTGCGGATTGACGCCTTGACCGCGTTCCCTGACCCACTTCACCAGCTTGGAAAGGGGCCAATTGCATAATATCTTGGATATCTATTTTCCAGATATGGCAATACCATCTGCTTAAGCAAAGACATTACACCCAGCCGACTCTGGTAAAGATGCCCTGTCAAGAGGGCATCCACATATTACACATAATCAGACCAAAAGCTTGTTAAAAATATATGGCATGTTCATGCAAGTTCTTGATGTACCTAACTCAGATTCATTTTTTTTATATTCGTCATCATGCTTTGTTTAAGTCGTCTATATGGAAATAGTAGTACTAAGTAGTGGAGTTTTTAGTGGACATCTTGTGAGACTATGCATTCAAGTGAATATGCATACGTGTATTGTGAATGTTGGCCAATTGATTTACAACAGCTCACGGATTTTAGAATGCATGTGTGTATGACTAATTTTTC
The DNA here is from genome assembly GCA_916610145.1 of Eristalis arbustorum. Taxonomy (NCBI): domain Eukaryota; kingdom Metazoa; phylum Arthropoda; class Insecta; order Diptera; family Syrphidae; genus Eristalis; species Eristalis arbustorum. The sequence goes on along the minus strand of OU744318.1, from coordinate 61,742,437 downwards.
TGCATTCTTTTAGAAAACATTGACGTCGGTGCTTGGCACCATTTCATGACGGCTTGGTAATTCCAAAACGTATATGACAAAAAGTTCTAAGAACGTATGCAATTAAAAGCGAAAACTTTACAATGCTGACGTTAACTTGGACACACATATCAGCATTTCTTATCTTGAAACCTCTAGTCACACCTATCACTTTATTGTCTCTGGTTATCAACTTTATAGCCTAGCATGCGGAATTCTCTGACCAACATTGAATCCATCCATGAAGTGTCAGTAGAGATTTAAAGAATAGGTTTCGATAAATGTAATCAAAATTGTGATGAATTTGGCCTAGTTTCTGTAACAAATATTCGTGTTAATTCGCTTATGAGTGGAGGGTATCTACGGTTTTCTTCTAGATGAATCTTTTTCTTTGAGTTTCTTGAGGGTCTGCATCCGGGCCTCAGTCAGCATTAATCTCCAACTAGCGCCATCTTGGGCTAAACGCCTCCAGTTTAATGCACCCAATTGATTAAGTTCTCTTTCCAATTTGATAAGCCATCAGATGCGTGGTCTTCCTCTACGACGTTGTTCCTAAAAGTGGGTCTCCAAGACTTTCCGAGCCGGAGCGTTATTCCAGCTCCAAACTCTTCCTTCGCAAACGGGACCGAATAGGATTCGAAGTATTTTCCTTTCGAAACGAACAAGCAGCGAGTTTTGCCGAGACAAGGCCTTATTTTTCGATTGCCGCCTAAGTCCAAAGACAAAACGATTGGCCAGCGTTAACCTTCGTCTTAACTCTGCGGTGATGTCATTTCCGGAGTTTATTGCAAAGGTAAGATCCTTACCGAGCTTGACGGAGCAAACGGAGTTTCTCCATCGTTATCCTTCACAGATTGATGAGTTTTGCAGGGATGCCAATACAGTGCGTTGTATCGCTCATTTCTTTATAAAATAATATCATACGCTACCTTAAAGTCGACGAATAGAAAGTGGCTATCACCTTGAAACTCATGGGTCTTTTCCAAGATCTGCTCTAATGATAATATTTGGTCAAAAGTGGATTTCGCTGTCCTGAACCCGCACTGATATTGACCATTCAGTCTGTTTATGTATGGTTGCAGGCGTATACACAAGACGGCAGAAATGATCTTATATGATATGTTCAGGAGACTAATACCTCTGTAATAGGCACAATTAAGAGGGTCATTAATGCGACCAAATTATACACAGAAGTTGGTGTATGCACCTTTCCCAACCATAGCCAGCTGCATTGAAGCGTTCGGCAGGCAGTCCGTCGACACCAGCAGCCTTGTTGGACTTCAGTTTGGCGATTGCTGCATGAACGGAAATGTGTAGCTCAACTCTCAAGGTATATTCAAAGCTCTGCAAATCTACGTAAAAGAAGTAAAACTGACACGAAACGCTTTGACAACAGAATCCGATCTTTATCTGAATTTGCTTAAGATCAAGATTTGTTCTTCATTCGGAATTGCATTGATTCACGATTTGAATGTCAACTGTATATCTAGTTCTTGCGAAGGATTATCTTATAGTGACGTCACAAAATGGTGGACATGCGCAAGGCATTATTTCTTGTGGTTTTTGATTCGGTCGAACGCCTAAATGTATGCAATTTATTTGTATCATGTTTTGATAGTGATTCAAAAAATGTGGTTGCCAAAAAGTTGGTGGCCGCATGAGAGAAGTTCCGTCTATTTGCAGGTCACTTTCAAAAAATTGCATGTACTCCTTTGCATGAACCACCCACTTTTAATGACTTTTTTTGATAATTAAAGCACATGTGATATGACCTGGCCCGGTACTACATGCATACGTACTTGAACAGTAGGCGGCGCGGCGCAGATGCGATGAACAATTTAAGTTTTATTATTTGTCGTTTGAAGTTGAACCGCCGGTTTTGGTCTATTATATTAAAACTAGTCTGTAGCTGCCAGTAATTCCAATTGGTTGACTTAAAAACGGCACGAATTAGATAGCCAGCTAAGCTCCTTAAAGCCGAAACTGACTGAGTAAGTTTACAAACAATACTTGTGCCACGAATGCTTCTCTATGACTCAAGCAATTTGCATCTGTGCAGACAAACCTCTACACATGAATTTATACGCAAATTGGTAGGTTTATGCCGGTACGGTCATAGAAGTCAATGCTGCAGAGTGAGACTTGTATATCGATGGCCCCATGCAAAACTACACTAAGTGCATATTACGCCATTTTCAGGAGAGACGTAGAAAGTTTTTGAGATTTCCGATAGATGTGTTATTTCAGCAATCATTTCAAGAGTTTTGTTGGGTTTGTATTTAAAATGAAAAAATAGAAATGGATTTATAGCAGTGCTCGAAATGGGATGAATTTAATTTGTTCTGGTTATCACAGTCGAAGTAAAGACACACAACGTTCAACGACTGCCGAAGTAGTTACATTGCTGCTGCTTCGACATGTGTTGCTGACCGAAAACGGGAGCAGAAATAAGAGCTCTTATTGCTCCTCTATTTCTGGCAATAGCACAGCAAAAAGCAAAATTATGAATCGGTGACTGCTGCAACTGCAGTTGCAGTTGATCGGTGCTCGTTATATGCTTTTGCTTAAGCTTAAGCACCAGTCAGAGTTTATTTCAGTCAGTTGAAGCAGTGAAAAGCAAAAATTAAGTAATTTCGACAAAAATTAAGTAATTTTTGCTACTTCGACTGAAGCAATTCGAACGCTGATTAATGGCATAAGTAACATAAAACTGTACTATGTTGACTTAGTTTACTCTTGAATGGAGCCATTGGTATGAAGCTGAGCTTACAATTGAAGACTGAGACTGAGACTGTGAATTAAGAATCTAGTTCACATCCAAGAGTAAACGTTTTTATTTTCATAACTACGATAACTTTCAGCTAACCCAACCTGAATGGTCAGGTTTGTAAGGCTTCTGATAAATGATGCAGGGTCATAAGTTCACAATGGTCTTACGACCGACTTTCATCAATTGGATTGTGGACTTTTCAAATCACCCGTGTGGGTCATAGGTCTGCCCGAAATTTCTGTGGACTGCTCAAGCGTCTTCTTCGCTCCGTTAAGTATAACAACTGTCTGGCAGGTGCCCGGAGCTAAAAAGAAATAAAAAGAAACGTTACATGAACAGAACCTCGCACTTCTCCTAAATCCAAAGTTTGTAATTAATTTGGCTAAAGGTGCCTCACTGCAAGACAGTTGTTGACATACCTTTCAACTGCCAGTGGCCATATCAGGCCTGCCAACGACTCGCGGATACCTGTTTGTTTTCATGTTTTCTTACGTGTATTATTCGATTCTGTATATTCTGATGCATTTCAAAGCATCTATGATGAAGTCGCGTGAGCGATTAAGCCCTGTGAAAACGGGTTGACGTTAAAATAGGTTGAAGCTCAGTTCCTTCTTCAAAAGATATCAACCCAAACAAAACCAAGCGTTTACAGATGAAAGAAATTCCACATTTTGAAAAATGTGTGTAACTTTATTTCAATGATATGCTGGTAGTTATTACATCGTTCAAATAGTTTCGCACATGACTCAATCATGCTTTGAATTAAAATAAATAAAGGAACTGGAAAGCTCCAACAATGTACACATCTGCATACGCCTCTTAAAACTTTGGAGCCACAGGCTTTCTCGCCGCAACCATTTCTGCTATTCCCGGTATCGTATTGCATCCTGGACATGTGTGCATGGTGTCGTGTATGAATATATCACAGTCGCCACAGTAGAACTGAGAACATGTGTTGCACTTATAAATGTGCTTATCGTTGGAGGAGAATAACTTCTGACAGGCAAAACATTGCTTGGCTTGTTTCTTGAATTCCAGTTCTACAAAATGCATGACGGGAAACAAGTGATGATACGATCGAGCCAAGTGAGGAGCAGACACCAGTGTCAGGCCGCATATCAGACATTCCACTGGTAATTCACAATATTTACTATAGCACTGTGGGCAATGGTATCCACCTGTGGTCAGTTTACTCGGCTCATCTGAGTTGTCCACATGACACATGCACATGGTCAAAGCGGGATCTTTTCCTTCTTCCGTTTTCGTATGGGGAAAGCCCATCTTTATGAGAGAGTTTTCCTGCAGTTGGGCAGACGCAGGCGGATCGACATGAGCCAATAATTGATCCTTGAAATGGCAATCATCAAGAACCGCACCAAAAGTTCCATTTGTTTCCATTGTTAGGCGCCGACATGCGTGTATCTCCGCTGATAGGCTAATGACGGAGCAACGGATGCTCTCACTTTTGAGCTCTTCGATAGTTTGATTTATGTCTACGGGATCACATGTGGTTAAGCTGCCCATGATCACTAGTATTTCACGACTGGCATGGGAGGGGACTACTTTAAGAGCTTTCATAGCAAGATCAAGCCCATTTTGCAGTGAAGGCTCTCCAGCTAGATTTAGCTTGCTTAATCTATAAGAAAATGACAATGTATCCATTGATGGTAATCAGGTTAGTTCGCATTACGATTTAAGAGCCGCCATATGACACTGGGAAGTGCCGGTTAAATCAGTAATCTTCTCCGCACGTTTGCTCTTCAGGGTGATTATTCCCATTTGGCTGATTGGATTCTGATCAAAGAACTCTTCAATGAATATCTCAAGCAGCTAAAAGAGACCATTTAATGTGTTTGATTTGCATGAAACCGAGCTTTTACCTTCAGAGTGCAAAGGAATCGAGTGGGCTTCAAGTCAGGCATTGTCATTGCTTCGGAACAGTCTATAATGATGTACAAATGACGCATCATTCCCAAACGATTCTTTACACTCTTTTCGGCCTGCCGTTTACGTTTGGCCTTTTGAATGATATCCGCTATAACACTATCCAGGAGCCCATCGTCGTCTTCTTTGATTGCTTCCCTAAATGTTCGATTTTCATGAATAGTTCAGTATGAACGAGTGGGCAAATTCAATTTGTTACCATGTTTTCTCGTATCCTGTTTCCCAGCGATATTCCTTGGGATCATCACCATCAATGTTTTCCATAATTAATTCTTAAATGCTCACACAAATCGCAACAAGAACATAAATAAAGGCGATATATGTTATCAGTCAAACATGTATTCACCACATCGGCATTTATTTATATATGTCATGAATAACATTGCTTTCGTCAAGTGCTGTAATGTCATTGTTTCGCTTTGTTTGAAGTGAGTTTCTAAGGCTGACGTTGCATTTGCAATTTAATAAAATACAATGCAAGTTGCAATATTTTGTTTGTGACATACATACATATAAATTGTTAATTAAATTGGCACTCTAATTTTGGAATTTATTCACTAAGAGGCGCTGCAGACTGTGTGCAAAAATCCTATAAAAGTATCTGAGAATCTCTGACTGTGCCTTGATTGCATTAGAAGAATAGGGCAATTTTTTGCCGAATAATTTAGAATGCATTGTTCTCTCTTGAACGAGGATCCAATTATTTCATTCACCATAGTAAGCATTTCATAAAATGAACCAAAAAACAAAGTAAAGCGTACACATTCCATCACTCATAAGTTTTAAGTCATCAGAAAAAATTAAATTGATCACCTTGCAAACATACCCAAACCTAAAGCCCCGACCGCAATGTAACACTTAACAAGCCAGCGCTTGTGTGTGGCCATTTTGTTTCGTTCAATTTTATTCAACTCGGTCAGACTGTCACTTCATCACGCTTAGCCCATTGGCCAAGCGACTGCGACATTTTTATAAACGAACGGAAAAAATTCAATTGCATTGGTTTCTCTTTCTGCTTTTATATCTTCTTTTTCTGGCACACATCAAGGAAATTGTATCCAACCAACTTCAGTAAAGGGATCATTTCGAGCGCATTTAATTAAAAGAAATAAGATATTTTGGAATTTTCGGAAATACAATAATAAATGTGACAAAATATTCATATCGAGAAAGTGAATTTCCCGCTACACTCGAGGAAAGAGGATAAAAGGAAACTAAATAGGAGGAAAATAGCTCTGCTTTTGGTGTTTTGATTGTCAAAAATAAGAAAACTTCCCAGGTGGGTTATTGAAAGTAGAATTAGTATTTGATGTGAATTACTTTATATAATAATGATATCAGTTACCAATATTAAAAGTGAATTTTTTGAAATAATGATCAATTTTTTTTTAAATGCAATTAAACTAACGACGCGCGTACTTTGCTCGATTTGGCAATAAGAAAATGTCAGCTCTTTTAAGCGTCTTTTTCAACAGCGAACAATTTATACGAACTGTTTCTCATAGACAAATTGGAAATATTTCAGCAGTGATAAGAAAGGCACTACTCAAGCAGAAAAATTTGGCGCTATAATATTTTCCTTTAACTTGCTTGGGGAGCCTCTTTCGTTTGGTGGGAAAATTATCTATCAAATTTTTGACAACTAGTTGTCATGTTGTGGTGCTAGTGATGTGTTTTTGAATTTTACTTCTTGTTTAGCACAGACTTCATATTGCCAGCATTACGAGCCCTTAAATTTGCGCCACTTTCATTCTGCTCATGTGTTGATCTTTTAGTATATCTACATACATATGCTATATGAGTTACGCGAGGTGTATGCGTACGTAGTTTGTTTATACTATATACGTGTACGTACATCTATGTCACTTAACTGAAGTAAATCCTCGAATTTTTTGTGTTTATAAATTGGGTTCTGAATTTGAAATAGCAATAGAAACTGTACTTTTTGTTTTTCTTAAAATATTTCTTGAAATAAATTCTGAAAAAAATGTTACCTAGCCACAGCCATAAGTCAACTTGTGACTTTCCCGGTTAGAACTTCACAAATCGTTTTATCGCAGTCATATATTTACAACCAGCGTTTTGTTTCTGTGTTTTAATGGAAAAATGTAAAGTTATTTTAAAAAATTTAGGTTTTTTGTGCACAGTTAAATTGTGTTTCGATAAGTAAAAGTGCGCCGTGTGTCCAATAGTATATATTTGCAATAAGTGTCAGTGAGCTTACATTTGCTGAGTGCTAACTAATCAAGTTTTACCATCGGTATCTTTTTGCTCTTATCGGGAAAATGCTTATTTACTCATAAATACATCGTATCCCGGTTCATGGTGCATATAAATGGAAGAAAATGTTGCCTTAATTTGGACGCTGCATTCGCCACAGACAGTCGCCACTTCTTTGAAAACGTTAGAATGTGTATATTATTATTTTAATGTTCTCAGCAATATTTGTATTCAAACAATCGAATTTTTGGTGGCTTCTCATAGAGACTTTGGTCCATTGAATCACAAAATTAAGTGCGTTTCTTAGAATTTCGTTGGTCCATCTGACCAAAGGCACGCAAAAGCAGCGCAGTTACTTAAATGCTCCGCTTATCGCTAACTCGTTGCATAGTTGTTGCCTACACAGCGTTCGAGAGCAGTTTAGTCGAGAAGACTATCCCATGATGATGCTAAGTACAGCATCATGAAGCAGTACAGTCTGAGCAGCAAAACTACGTGTGTGATTTTGTGGGTATCATATTCAGGTCACACGGCTTAATATACTTTGCGGTTACAAATGTAGCATCAGTTTATGAGAAAAACGCCAGAATGGGATCTATATTTTCTGATTCTGTAGAGACTTCACTCATTTCTCTGGGATGTAGGCAGTAAAAGTAGTGCTTCACATTGTAACATCTTATAGCCATCTATGCATTAACAAATAGGAATTACTTCAGCTTTGTCAAAGCAATTAAAACATGCTTCTAGACCTTTGTACTATCTTCTGCCATCTGTTTGCACACACGCACATTCAAGTGTAGTTGCAAAGCCTGAAACAAATTGAGCTCTTTTTTGATAAATGCAAGTAAAACTTGGCATGCAATGAGTGGTGCACGAATCGTTTGTAAATAGTACCCGATTATAACCAATTTAGGAGGTAAAGTAAAGAGCTTTGTAAATTGCCAAGTTCCGTAACTATTAGCATCAAAAAGCTTAAAAGCACTAATGGTTGTTAACAAGGTTTCTTCGCAATATGTTCTCGATTATAAGGGTACTTCTTCGTCTACCTTGGTGAGCTAAGCAATGCCAACACCCAAAGCAAGAGTTACATGATCCTTTTACTAGCACTAACTACGTGCCTTTGCTGACTCAAGCGCCATAATTCTTTTCCGTCAACTACTTGCAACTAACCTCACCTACGTCAGGTTTGACAGTTCCTTAGCTAAGGACAATAAACAATAGCGCATAGCGTCTTATAAACAGGCGCATACAAAGTTATTGTAATGCTTCGTGAATTTTCGCGATTCATAAACGATATTACAACAAAAATATATTTATTTTGAAGTACAGGACTTCCACTAATTCATGGGACATCAAAATTAGTTTGGGTTAGAGGATGGTTTTTTGTTTGGAAAATTAAGCAGAATGCCTAAATACGGCAAGCAAAAAATCGAGTTGGACTGAGAGAGAGAGAGAGAGAGAGAGAGAGAGAAATAAAACATCTTTTAGAGTCTATACTACCAATGATCTTGTCGAAGTATAAAGCATAACTATAGTGTGAACTCGACTCTGTCGACTGACGTACTTATCAAGCATCTGAGCTTGTCGAATTCTGCAATGAATTAGATCACGATTAGTTTCTTTTAAATTCGTAAATGATCCGTCCGGATTCATTGTCTCATTGGTTAGCGCCACAAGTTCAACGAGTCGAATGTGATTATTTCCTTTGAAAATAAACGACAATAATGTTATAAGGCTGTTTTTAGAAGAGAGTGCAAGATGACGTGCTGCTTGCCACAATGTGTAATCATCAAATTCACGCTTGTGTGGAATTGCCTAGAGAAAGTGAAAGAACTGAGCCGGAGAAATAGAGTAACACCCTGTTGAATACCGGGTCTTAAAGGGGTATTAGGCAAAGAAATGGCCGACTCCCTCGATGGGAAAGGACCATCGGAACCAGCCATTCGGACCATTAGAGACAAGGATATGACGGGGAAATATGTAAATAAAAAGATGCAACCGAACAGAATTTTGGAATAATGCTCGTGGCATGAAGAAAGCCGAAAGACTTTTGGGCCAATATAACTGGAAAAATTTGAGGCGTGTATCAAGATGAGCAAGAACAACTCTTCGTATCCCAACAGACTTCCTAACAAGTCACTGCAGACTTAGGGCGTACCTAAGGCAAATAGGTGTCATCAAATTCTGTGGCGACTATAATAAATGTCCAGAGCACGTACGGAAATTTTGTGAGGCACTAGCCCATAAAATGGAACGATATTTGGACAAGCACCTGTTGTAAGAAGAAGAATTGAAGTCACTAGAACCATGTCTCATCATCCACAGATTCCTAGAGCTTTGGCTTGATTTGAACTCTACTATTACTCCAGAATAAATCTCTTAGACCATGATCAACAGAAGTCTACAGCCTCAATACAACTCTGAAAAGATCTGCATGTGAGGGTAACTCCAGGACAGCAAGGCATAAGGCGAAACAATAGATCTAAAGATCGTGGGGCATCATAATCTCAACAACAATAACTATAATAATCATGTGTAATACATGGGACCATAACAAATTTATTCCTTACTACTGAAGACTTCTTCTAATGGCGCTACAGTCCAGGCTCAATCTGGGCCTCAGCTACTACTACTGCAGACAAACGAGCCCAAATACTGAAAGTTCTTTATGTCCAGGTTTAATTTCATTCTCGCCAAATAGTGATTATAACATATAATAACAGTCTTCTGCCGCAATTTGTGAATAGAATATTATTTTTATGGCTATGTTTCTTGTAACTTTGAAAGCGTCTCTTTTATACGTACTGCAGCAAATAATAATGATGTACATCTCATTTTTTCTTTTAGAATTGTGAATCATGGTTGGAATAGATCCATCTGATATCGGGAAGCATCAGAAGCTCATACGAGGTAAGTCACGAATGGAGACCAAATCATTATTCAGTTAACTTGAGTTCACGTTCTTCTTCTAATAGCCGCACAAGAAGATATGTCCCAAATCGATGTCCTTGTCTGTGGACGTTGTTTAGGTGTTTTCCATTTTGTTGAAGAATTCAAAGAGCACAAACGGTTTTTGTGCGACAAAGAAACACAGATTCGCGATGGTCCAGATACAAAGCCAAAAATTTGGGCTTTTCTTCTATGGAAGGCGACACAATTACACAACAAAGACAACAATAACAGCGGTTCGATGAACAACAGCAGTAATCTACAACAGAATTCATGGGCCCTCTATCAGACGTGGGTTAAAATGGACGAAGGGATTCGAGAAACTTGGATAGTGGCGGGTAAAACAATACAATCGTTTGCCAAAATGGGCCATGGTGGACTTCAAGAGATGCCGGTGAAAATAACAAAAACCGTAGTTGACAGTGCCAACTCTGTTACCCCCAACAACACAGCAGGCAGGAGTAAGTTATAACAACAATCTAAACTAAAGCGCATCTAATTGAGATTTGATTTCCTTAGAAGTACCAGTTCAACAGACAAAGCCAACAGTTGCCAGCATAAAGGCGCCGGTGAAGAAAGCAGAGGAGGAGAACGATCTGTCGCCGATTCGAAGCGGAATTGTAAAGAAACAAGTTTTGCCAGTTCAAAATAAGTTAACCACGAGTACTCCCATTCAACGAGGATTGAAGTAAGTTAAACTACACACACTTCACTTTTGAACTTCTATTAATGCTTCGACCATTCACAGTCGTCGTGCCAACAGAACTGTCCCAAATACAAACGGCGAGGTCGAGGAGGAAATCGTTGAAAAAATCGTCGCGAAACGTTTTAATCCACGACGAAAAATGCATGAATACTTGGTTAAATGGGAGGGCTGCTCGCACGAGCACAACACTTGGGAGCCGCAAATTCATTTAGAGAATGTACCCCACATACTGGAAACATTTGAGAAACAACTTGCACGACAAAAGGAGCAGAGAGCTGCTTTGCAGGCAAAACAGCAAGCTGCCACGTTAGCAGCTGCTGTGAAAGTGGTTGATTTGAAGAAAGATATTCTAAAGGATCCCAATAAAACGGAAGAGACACCAAAGTTAAATTTATCATCGCCTGGCAGTGAGTCAGGACGCCTTTCACGCACATCGAAAAGCAAAGCAATGGATCAAGTGAAGCAGTGGTGCGCCGAAGAAGTAGCAGATAATGGATCAAATGGCAGTGTAGCGGAAAGACCGTCAGCCACTGGGCCAATTGGTCCGCCACCAATTCCCACACTTCCCACTGGAGGCTCAGGACCTGGTGTTTATGCAGCATTAAAAAGAAAGTTAGACGATAGTGATTACGATGATCCGGGTATGATGGGCGAAGAGGATCTAGAAGAGGATCTCATTCCGTCGCACACTGTGAAAAGAATGAAAAATGGCAACACTGTCTCCGTGAAGGTGGAGACTAAAAATGAACGTGCTGTGGAAGTGAGTATAGCTGGGAGTAGTCTGTTGAGGGGGAGTGCTGAGATAACCATTTTTTTCACTTCCAGTCTAAAATCATTAAGGTTAATGGAAACCTTACGAATACGAGTGGTAGTGATTCCTTTTCCGCAGATGTGATTATCACTCAAGATGCCAATGCATCCGGAGTGGTTAAGAAACCTGGATTCAATGGAACAGCAGTGACCAATGTAAGTGTACTTTTTTTATTTACCCATATTGCGTCTGTCGCCGATATTGAAGCTTGAAAAATGTGGTGAAAAGTTTGGGTATAAGGTTGGGCTTGTGATTGTTACGTGAAGTGATCGCTGGTAGGAAGGCTGTCATATTCATTCTATAAACCAGAGATTCACTGTGTTTAATTAGAAAACAATGTTCATTAATTACAGCGATCATTTGTGCTATTCCCCATAAATTTAGTTTGTAAAAGTTTGAAACAGAATGCCTCTATGGTATATTTAATTCATGCTGCAGCTGGAATTCCTTACACGAAGGTCTGCCTTTCAGCTGTAATGCTAATAGCAGTTCAGTAGTGCCCTCAACATAGAAATCTGGTCAGGAAATTTGATTGAGCTGCTGAATTTTGGTACAGTCCTTCTACAGTCTCTTTGTTTATAATTTGTCAAGGGCCCCTAACTGTCCGGGGTCAAGGCATAGCACGGGCCCAATTTAGAGAGCTGTAGGGGGTACCGTTTGTTAAAATAGCGATAAAGCACTGGCAGAAATATTTAAATTCATGAAATTTTAATTACAGCGAAACTCTAACTAATTGGCAATTGTTAAAAATTGAATTCGATTGTGGATTTATTCGGTCTCATCAGAAAACAATCGAATCGAATCCTACAATTTATTCTCAGTACCTACTACAACCAAGAGAATGCCGGGTACTAATAGCCCATTGTAGAAATGTATGTATTCCTCGATTTATTCATGTGTTTGCGTCAGTGTAAAAAATCAGCGTAGGGCTGTTGCTCCAATAAGAAACTATACCTACCAAAGCAGCAACATTGGGAATGTAAATACAGCCAAACCTCTGTTACTTTCTACAAGTCAAACCAAATTTCTGAAAAATATTGGTTCCCGTGGTTATTTGAATTTTGGAGGTTCGACTCTATTCTTAATCCTTCTCACCCAATTAGTGGGAGGATTGTACTCTCAATCTCATAAATGTGAAGCCTAAATTGTAGTAGTGAAACGAAATGAAAAAGAGATGGGCAATTTCGAGAATCGGCGAATAGGCACAATTTAACAATCTTTCTCAGAATTGAAGAATCGGTGAATACACACATTCATTGACGATTGGAATCGGACCTACAAGAATCGAAAATCAATTGGAATAATTTCGATTGCGAGAACAATCGAATCATTCGATTGTTTTTATTCGCAACTGCCCATCGCTAAATTATACTCATCGATAAATAGTGTAAGCGCCTGTTCATTAAAAATGTTAATATTTATTAAATCGCAATACCTATCGGAATGGTGTGGACACAATGCCTTAGATCATCATATTTCCAAATCTAATATTTTCATGGCGTATAGAATATAATCTTTGATTATTTATGATTACTTCATAAACAATTGTAAACTCAATCGTGCAGAGAAATTAAAGATTTTGGATTTCTTTGCATTATGATTACACTACTGCGAAGTCTAAAGCTAAGTTAGGATTTTTGAAAGGAAGTAGTAAGGACTTCTTCGGAATATATCTAGTTTAAAGTGCATCTACAATGTGCAATCTACAAAACTACCTGAAATATTCATCCATAAATTGAGATTCTTCATATCATACACAAGAACTTAGACTAAAAAAATTTCAAAAATTCAAATTTCACAAGATATGCTCTCCGAAGCTTATATTCTTTTGAAGAGATTCCTAACTATGAGGAAGAGTGAGCCATATCAGGCGTAAGGCATTGTCAGACATGTTTATTCGCGACGTTATTATTAATCGTATAAATTCACCAGAATTACTTTTTCTCATGAATATGTATGCTCCCCGAAGATCACTTCGGGTGAGAAACTTACTCTTTTATAGAAGGCATAGAACAACTATGGTTGCAATAACCCATTACGATGTGCATGAACACATTCAATGTTCTTTGCCATGAAAGTGATTTTGTCAGGAAAAGAGTTTAAAAAGTTAGATTTTTATTGCTTGCTACATTCAATATTGTTTATTTGCAGTATAAATATCTGTAAGACGAACAGTCGGTAGATGATCCTTAGTCGCGCAGTAAATATCTGCTGTGAAAAGCTATACTGAGAACTAACATTTATGCCCGATTTTACCGTGGCCATTTCTGGCTAAAGTTAAACCACTATTTAAGTGGAATCCATCACTTAAGTTACACTGCGAAAACAAAATGTCTATTGATACTGAGTTTAGCATCGGTTCTACACTTAAGCTCGTAAATTAGAACATTGTGCTTTGTGTTACTCTGTGTTCGATATAAAAACAACGATAGAGGAGACACGGTACGTCGATATTCGATATAGTCTAATGAACCGTCGATATTCAGCTCCACTTTGAGATTCGAACGATTTGAGTAGATCATTCGAATGAATTTTGTGTATTTTGAATTTCGAATGAAAAGAAATCCATTTTCGAATAAACTTGACTGACTTTGATTGTTGAAATCAGCTGTAAATAACTTTAAACAAAGCGTTCGGAATATAAAATAGCAATTGTTTTATTTGTGAATACTGTAGACGGAGAAAGAGAATGTGTATAGGAGAAGGGTAGTGGATGCATTAACCCAATTTGAATTTCACGTACAATTGTATGTATGTATATATATATCTATAGCACTTTTCCATCCTGCGCCGTCTTTAGGAGGTTTGTAGCTATTAAACTTCTGCACAGAATCTCTCCAAAAGTGATCAGATCAATTTGTTGCCGGCTTTATCAATTCTTGTTGTGCCTGGTTGCTCCAATTGGAATGTAATTGTCATCTATATCAAACAATCCAACATTTAATAAATTGATTTTATTTCAATTGTTTTTCAACAAAAATATCTTATTTTACACGTTCTGTGAATCTAGTCGCCAGGAAAAAATTAACGTAATTGACATTTGTTACGAATGATTCGAATGTCAAAAACCTTGGCGACACTAGACCAGATATGAGCGTTGTCCTCAAACTTAAATTATAATGTAAATTGATACCAAATCAGGGATTATTTCACTTGCAACAAGAAAGAAACATAAACATTTTGCAGCAGTTCGACGACATGAATATTTTATCGTTCTAATTAAGTGTTGTGTTGATACATGCACATACCAAGGAGGAACGTCAACCAGTTTCATCGCGACAAGTTTGAGAAACTTTTTCAGACAGGGAATGCTCTTTGAGCCTTGGGGGACTACAGTATTTATTTTGTGGATATCAGACATGAACTCATCCAAAACAACTTGAAATTAATGATCCAAATTCTATTCCATAGAAGAAGAGACACTGATGACACATGCAATTTTGACAAAAGCGATTGATGCCAAGCTCTGTCAAATGTCTTAGAAGTATCAAGCGCAACTATCTGCTTTCGCGTTTATTTATTGTTTCCACTTTTTTGAAATAAGCTATCACCAATGGTTTTCTGAGAAAACTGTACTGCCGATCATTAAGAAGCTTCTGTGATTCAAGCTAATGTACGCAGATATTGCGCAGTTGGTTGAGTGCCTGCCCTTGGATATAGGAGTCGTGGGCTCGATTGACAGTACAATGCTTTTATCAGGTTTTAAAATCTGGTCCAGCAACCATTTGTCGTTGGGATCAAATTAGCGGCACAGTGTATCACAATGGGCCAACAATGGTCTAAGTGTGTTGGCAATCTCGCTGGCAGCCCAATAACATAACCTAGCGTGAATTTGAAGTATACGAAGTCTTTACAACATACGGTTCGTCTGTCCCTCGTCCATTTTGGCCGCTTTCCTCCCGATGACATCTCGCTTCTGTATTTTCTATTATTTTTTAATTCTTCATTAAATTTTGGCAAGTTTACATAAATCATGAATACTTATATTTTAGAATACCCAAAAGACGGAAGCTCAAATTCGGGTGGTTCCTAAGAGTGAGGTTACCAATAGCGGTATAGTTCGCATGGGCAGTGAGGCGGCAGCCACAGCTAATGACATCGGCATTAGCATTGCAAATAATCAATCACCAACGTCTTCAGTGACTGCGCAGGCATCGTCTTCCAGTCCGACTGTAACGTCAGCATCAGTAAATCGCTCTCAGGTGAGCAAATCAACCGGTACCAGTACTTCAACGAACATTGGAAACATTCAGATAACACAAGTACAACAGTCAAACAACAACAGGAGCTCGAGTCCAAGGCTGATAAATTGTCAGACAACAATAGCTCGTACATCATCCGCACAATTACAACAGCAGAAGTCTGCTCAAAAGTCTGTGCAAACAAACACTCGTGTATTGCAAAGTCAACCGCGAACGGCAACAATCGCTCAACGAACAGCATTATCACCAGGCATTCAGCAAACGTCACCAACATCTGGAAAAATGATAATACCGCGTGGCAAATCGATTGCTGCCGGTAGCCAATCGTCCGCAACTGCAAGGAATGTAACGCCGGAGCAAAAGATATTGCAGCTCTCGAAATCCGGTGACTTAAAGGTAACAAAAAAAGTCATGTCAAAAGAGAGTCCCAAGCAACAGGCACTGGCTCGCCATCAGTCGCAAGTTCAAATACAGAAGGTGCAGCAAATCACACCACCCACACGGCAGGTTACGTCAAAGCAAAAGCAATCTGAAGTGAAGACAGCTGTGATGGACGTGTCCGCATTTGGAAACGACGAACATCAGGCGGCCTCATTGTGTCCCATCACGGGTAAGTCAATTTGTTTTGCGAGTTAAACTTTTCTTTATTCCTTCTCGGTTTTGTGTAGGCAAGATTTTAAATCAAATGGATAATTCCGGGCTGCACGAGGAACACCACCATCAGTTGTCATCTCTACAATCAAATGTCTTACAAACACAACTGCTTACAACTGCTGACCAGCAACAACACCACGAACAGTCGGAATTCCAAGAGATGGACCAAAACAACAGCCTCTTGCTAAGCACAGGAGATCAGCAAATGTTGACCAACGATGACGGCACCCCGCTACTTGTTACCGGCGAAGATGGCACGGTCTACCAAGTGGCTGGTAAAAATGCGGAAGGTCAAACAATACTCGTAACTCAAGGCGCAGATGGCGAGCAGCAATTTGCTTACGTGGCTGCAGCAGAGGGTGAAGAAAACAATGTTTTAACACTGGACAATGCTGTGGCGGAAGCAGTGGCTCAATTGTCACCTGAGCAGCAAGCCGAAGCGCTGGCCGCCGCTGCTGCTGCAGAATCTGGTCAGTACATCCTGAAACAAGATGATGGCAATAATGCGGGTGAACTAGTTAGTATGGCTGAATCAAACGAATTAAATCCCGCCCAACATGGTCAACTATGCATTCAGACAGGCAGTGAAAGCGGCGAATCACAAGATCAAAACATACCTGCAGAAGTTGTTCAAGCTGATCTCCCCTCACCGGGTAAGAGCATTTTCATTCTCACTTTTGCACGTTTCTCACTTTTCCTTTAACTCTATTCCAGGCGGGACGAGAAGGGTAGTATTGTTACTTCAGGATGGAACGTTTATGATAACTCAAATGCAGGACGACGAATACAAGTCCCTTAATATAACGTCATAATGTAATTAGACTTCTCTTTTATCATGTATCTTAAGTAGGTTTAACATAATTTAAACATTACATTTGTTTTAGTTATCCCTTCCTGCTTCCAACACACTTACATAGAGACATATGTAACCATGGTGTTTACCTTTGTTTTCCTTTTGTTTGAAAATTTGTCGCCCACTTCAGATTAAAACCACCTCTCTTTTTCGCTCAAAAAAACATATATATCATTTTTGTACATAATTGTCGCGAAAAAGTCAAGGATTTGCTAATCTAATATAATATACTTTCACACCACGCAAATGATCTTGTAATTATTGGCAATAATACGAGTGACGAACCATGTTCTCATTTTGTTTAGCTTTCAGTGGCCCTTAGCCATTGGTCGAAATCTAATTTCAATTTTGATATATACCCACAATCTTTCCTTCTGCAGATAGTGTAAAGTCGTCTTCAGAATGAACTCAAACATTTTTAAGACTTAAGATTGAACCGATTTTTAACAAAATAAAAATAAAATAAAACAATATAAAAAAAAAAGAATTTGTTTAAATAAAATATATAAATGTATAATTATAATTTAAGAAATAAAAGGAATGATAATAAAACCAATTGTTTATATTTTGTAACCAACACTTCATATTTAATTTAATTTTCTTTCAAAGCAGACTGTGTGGCCAACATGTACAAATGAAGGGGACTCTCCCGAAGAAGTTTTTCTCTTTAAGTCGAATTTTTTTGTTTGCCCAGCATTGTCGTTCTTCTCACTTTATAATACAAAAACTCATCCTCTAACTCGAACTCATTTTGATATCGCGTGATAATTCGACTAAGGTGAAGTCCACTGTGTTCTGACGTCAGTCAAGTAGGTGGCCGAGTTCATAAGCCGCAATACCGCAGCTGTGTAGTGTTTGCATGCATAAATAAGACAGCATTTCTGCTGAAGCTGTGTGACATAACTTGTGTTCATAAATGCAAAACATACGTAAGACTGCTGCAAAACCTTTGCATTCTCTGCATACGTTTTCCTTTCACTGCGAGGTGCAGAGAATTGGCAAATTTGTTTTCTTGGCAGAAACAATCCATTATTGCTCTCTGAGCGTCAGTGGAATCTGGGCATATACTTTTGTGATTAGAACAAATTCCCTTTGGAATTTGGAATTAGCCTTCCACTAACCAACTCTGTAAATTTTTGACAGAACGCTCTTTTTTCAAATGTACACTTATGAACTCACTTTTTGCAAAAGCATAGCTGCCGCAGGAATGCCGCATAGTTTGTGTTCATAAATGTATAAAAAGAAGTTCTACAGCAAACTATTTACCATTATGAGACTAAGCATAGATACTAACTAAAGTGGACGAGGATATTGTTGGTTGCTTCGAGAAAAAAGTCCTTCGAATTGTCTTCGGTCCCGTATGTACGGATGGTGTTTGGATGAGGAGCGACGAGCAGTACAGGCTGTACAGCGACATCGACCTGGTCAAACGAGTTTGAATCCCTCGTCTCAGATGGCTAGGTCACGTCAAGCAAATGGACACCAATGCTCCGACACGGAATGTCTTCGACTCCAACCCCCAGGGACTACGAGGTGAAGGAAGACCACGCCTACGGTAACGCACGAAGCTAGTAGGGTACCTACATAAACTGAACGTGAGTGGCTGGAAGCAACTAGCACAAGACCGGGATAGATGGAGAGACATGTTGGCTGAGGCCCAGGTTCACCCCGGTCTGTAGCGCCAGCCAAAGAAGAAGAATTTACCATAATGAACTCAGCCGGTATTTCTAATTCGACGATTTAGATTGAGCTGCAATTAGAAATTGGCATTTGTGCAGTACGGTGGAAGTCCTCTCTAAAGACCTTCAACCTTAAACTACTACATAACTAGAATACAGACTTGCAAATCTAGGAGTCACAGAAGCAATCTCTGTCTCTCTTCAACGACTTGTTGAGGCTCCTTCCACTCGACCTCCACATGCGGATGACAACTGCCATTAAGATCAGTCAATCCAAATGTTGTCTCTTAAACAGGACTGGACATGAAAGAATACTAGCCAAACTACCTAAGTATTGAAAAAACCTAAAGCGACTTCACTTTCCCTTACCTTGACTTCGATATACCCTTCCGATATCATTTCCCTACGAGGCAGGAGTGGAATACCAACAACTCGACCATCCACGTCTACGCAGATGGTTTGAGGATGAGTACAGGAATAGGCGCAGCTATATACTGCACGCACGCGGGCATTTAGAAATGTACGTGCTAGGGTCCTAGGTAGAAACTGAGGAATAAACCCCAACATAATGAGATGGCTTTGCACAGCCTTTAAAAGACCCAAAGTACTTTATGGCGCAGTGTAATGTTGGCCAGTTACAAAAAATTGCTAAACAGAGTACAGAGGATGGCGTGCAGTTCAATTACAGACGCAATGCGTACATCACAGCAGCGACTTCACACCTCGCTCCCGTGAAAATTTAGGATTCTCAACAAAAGGCGCTGAGACAGAATGCGCCCCCACAATGGAAAATTAGCTTGCAGGTCATACCAGCATTTTAAAATCATACCATACGGAGCCAATAGAAGCAAAAATCGCATTATATGTAGGGACAGCCTGTCAGCTATTAATGCAATAAAAAGCTTTAACAATACAACCCTCTTTTTTTACATATGGTAATTGGGGCACATTAATAGCCAACGATCAGTAGATCATTCTTTTGTGGATTTCTGGACATTTGGGATAAAAGGGAATGTAGCTACATGTTTAGCTGCCAAATCGGCGGAGGGAGAGCCATTAATATTCATCAAATCAACAAGTCACCAAATATTGGGTAACCAATAAATTGGAAGTCTTGCAACAATAAATACCCCATTATTCCTCAATTAACCCAAATGCCGAGAGATCCGTCTACCTAAGTCCCTGCTCTAAAATTAAAGCGTTCATTCGCCTTCGTTTAGGGAATACTAAGCTTACACACAGACACCTCATAACCAAGGAACCGTAACAACAAAAACAAAAAACAATCAAATACTGTCTCTTCTTCTTTAATTGGAGCTACAGTCCGGGGTGGACCTGGGCCTCAACCTGGGCCAGCACGATCTTTCGCCAGCTGCGTCCAGCTGCGCACACCAAGTTGGATAAGGTCCTTTTCCACATGTATGCGCCATCTCGTGCGGGGAAGTCCTCTGTTGCGATGTCCCACAGGTTCGAATACGAAGACTCTTCGGCCCGGAGCTGTGGTGTCCACCCGCTCTACATGACCTAGCCATCTCATGCTTTGAATCCGAAGTCCCTTAACTAGGTGCATGCCGCTGTACAGCCCGTACAGTTCGTGGCTGAACCTTCTCCTCGAAACGCCATTAACGCAAGCAGGACCAAAGATCTGTCCCTTAGGCACATTATACATACTCGAATGCTCCCACACCATATATATATTCAAATACCTGTTTCCGCATCAAACCTTAGACATCCTACTACGAGTACCATCAATGGATAATATATACCATGTATTCCATATTCTCGCATTACTTAAAATTGTTAACGACGTACAAACTTTACTGGAAGCTAGTCGACGTCTCCGGTGGCTAGAGCTTAATGTTATTTGTATTGTAATTTATTACATGCTAAAAAAGTCATGGAGTACAAGACAAAATCATACCAATTTATAGAAGAACCTACAGACTTCTTAACCCCGATCGTAGGCAAAATAAATAAAAACGCCGAACACAGATAAGAACCACGGGCAATGGGGTGGAAGTGAATATTTACACGGAACGTCTCAAAATCAGCCACTCTTTTTTACTGCCAGATCACTGTAGTGTTGTCCAGGCAGAAATAACGGCTATTCGCGAAGCAACTGAATGGCTGTTGATGAGAAAAATATCGAATGAGAGCATCGTCATCTACACCGACACTCAAGATGCAATTATACTATTCGAATCAAAATGTTTAAGATCCAAATTGGTAAGACCGACGTATGTCGATTAACGAGATATAAAGACAATACAGCCTAACGGTGGGCTGGGTTTCTGGACACAGAGGAATCCCAAGCAATTGTGAAGCAGACGAGCTAGCGAGAAATGGAATTATTGGACAAAAGATAGAAAACATTTGACTGCTAATATAAACTCAAACAACCAAGATCACAGAGCTAGCGATCGGCATAGTTCATGGAAATTGGAACAACATTAACATATGCCTACACCAAAAATGGACTTAGAAAGAACCATGGCCATCATCAGTTTTGGCAGAAAAAACCTGAGTAACCTACTAGGAGTTCTTACAAGGCACTGCGTAATGGGTAGACACGCCGCAAGACAAGGGATACCACATAACGACTTCTGCAGCAGATGCATGGACAAAGAAGAATCAGAAAACCCTTCACACCTACTCTGCAACTACCCTGCATTGGCCTCCATTGGGAAACAAACCCTATGAGAATACAACTTTAATGAAAATTGAAAATTGAAAATTCAAATCAACATGAAAGCTCGTTCAAAAAACAAAATGGTTCCAAGATTAACGGACAATAACCGGTTCAGTGTGACATAACGGATCATTGGGTCTAAGTAAGTCCATCGCTGACGATAGAAGCCAACTTAAAGTAGACATGGACCACTCTACCAGAATTCATGATTACGGCAGTATTTTTCAAGAGGAGGTTAAACAAGCATGTGCTATCACCATTCTTATTGACATTCAAGTGCCCATGAAAGCATTTTTTGCAGCGGAGATCAAGTCCAAGCTGGTCGGATGCTGTCGCGAAGAGCTTAAGATTCTCAGGACGGGACACTGGGGCATAACCAAACGAAAAAGGTGGTAAAATCGACCGGTGGTAAAATCGATCCCCATCTGGCAGAACGAAAGTAAATGATGGGATTAAACATATAGCAAACGAACGGGGAAAAATCTTACCAACTGTATCACAACTCGGATGTGTTGGCCCAAGTACAACAGTGCGAAAACCGGGAAAATCTTGCTTTGCGATAAAATGCTAATCAGGATGGTAGTCGAAGCACTAACCAGCCATATCCATCTGAAGATCCATGAAAACATAATGGGCCTTAACCACGACTACAACTGCAGGGGCTGTTACGTAAATTCTCATCACCGTAACTGTATCCTATGCGGATTAAGGAGTAGGACATTGGGAGAATATTTCTTCCAGGGCCTAAAGGAAAGCAGCAGAGTTGCTTCTTAACTCTATTTACAAGATCATCAAGGTATCCGGTTGGTTGGTCGCTGAACAAACAGGACGTGAGACGTAATGGAAACCGGGTCTACAAGAATCGTATAACATCCCATTTCGTCTCCTAAACTAACCTAAGTGGCATATGAAAATGGTGTAGATTTTCCAAACCAGACAATTTCGTTCGTCATTACAGTTTTATTTTTATTTTTATTTTAAGAGACAGAAAAGATTATTTTACCCCAGTAGAATATTTGATCATATTCACATATTTCAGATTAGAGCAATGCTGCAATAGCTTCTTGAATCCCAACTGGATCAATTAGATCGAATATGTTGTTCCAACGTTATGCTACCATACGTAGTTCGTACTACGATATACAGTTCGCGTTAGTGTTAAGTAATTCCATGGGCAAATGTGATATGGACTGGCTAGCTCTTCAGAGAAAATCTACAAGCCAATCAGAACCTTGTTGCTTTCAAAAATTAATTTGCATGAAATTTTAAAAACTCTTGAGGCCGAGAGAAAATTATTCTTAAAGTTGAAATTCCACTAACTCGAACTAGTTTTAATATCCAGTGCAAAATGTTGACTTAGGGGGAGTCCACTGTACTCTGATGTGCACTCGCTTATTTGGACGGTTTGGACGGATAGCTGCCATCCATCGGCGACAGTCATTGGAACGTTGTTCCCAGCCTTTAAGATCAGGGTGTTTTGAACACGATCATTTAGTACGTACAAGATTCAGTCTTCTGATTCAGTCGTCGTGTGTCCGATCTCCAACTTGAAGACAATCATAGTGAGTTTATACGCCATCTTCTCTTGAAATTGTCCAGGCTTCCGCGTCAAAAAGCAGAACAACGATGATAGAGGTCTTATACAATGTTAGTAAGGTCCTTCGAGAGAGGGGTATACTGCTGGATTGACTGCTGAGTCCAAGCCAAAACAACGATTGACAAGAGTTGTTCTGCGTTTGATCACGGTACTGTTGTGGTACTAATTACTTGAGAGTCGAGGTAAACGAACTTCTTAAGCACTTCGAAGTTATAGCCGCCTACTGCGAGGACGTCGTTGTGCGTCCTTTCTCAATGACAGTATATATATGCTTTCATTTCATTGAGTGAAAAATTAAGAGTTTTGTAGAAGATGCGGACTTTGTTACTTAGAGCTAAGAGTACGTAGACAAGATGTTTGGACTAACCGAAGTAGCAACGGTTGCCAAGGCCGATTCCACGTCGAATTTCCAATTGATGAAGATGCCACTTGTGGTGATCACACTTGATTAAAGAAGGACAAACCTGACTGAAAGTAGCTGTCTATCGATATGGTTGACATCATATCTTTTGCTCCTCCTCATTAACCGTATGACTGCCTCGTTTCACATATTCTTCAGGTTTCGAACTGCTCAGAAGTGCTTGTAGATGGTGCTTATCTATTTGAAAGTGGCAAGTCTTTTTTAGAGTATACACTTAGAGAT
Source organism: Eristalis arbustorum (assembly GCA_916610145.1). Taxonomy (NCBI): domain Eukaryota; kingdom Metazoa; phylum Arthropoda; class Insecta; order Diptera; family Syrphidae; genus Eristalis; species Eristalis arbustorum. Next base: position 61,718,702 of record OU744318.1, on the reverse strand, counting down.
CAGAAGGAACACTAGTGCGTGCTGAAAAGTGCGATGCAAAACATCTTTTGACGTTATGCTGGTCTGGATCTTGCAGGCAGTGGCAGTGGCACACATAATGCAATAAAATATAAATTGTTGCTCGTCAGCTATGCAAGCGAAGCTTAAACTAAACTATGCAAAAAAAGAAACGACTACACTGATGCAGCGATGAAACATACTAGCTTTCGTGTCAGATGATGACATCGCTTATCCTGTAACTCGTGTTTTATACTCAAATGCGACTGTACTCGGAATTTCGGAATAAAGGTGAATAATCTACACAAGTGACACCCATTCCTTTTAAAAACATTGATACTGTGTACTTCCTATCTATTCAGATTGTAAACTATTAATTTTGCATTGCATTGCATTCCCGTGGCTTTGTAGATAAGAACGACATGTAAAATACACCATAATATTATCAGCACCACAGAACGTATGACGCGGAATACGATAGGTTGATTTAATTTGATGGATTGGTAGTTAGTTCAATAGACCTCCAGTAGTTGAAATGTATGTGTTTTGTTTGCTGATTCTGTCTTCGGTTTATCAAGTTATGACGCATAATCGGATAGTGATTGTTTCATTTGAGATAATCGATAAAAAAACATGTGTTTCAAGATAATCGAAATTTAGTCTATGCTAGATAACTGCTTAGTAATCGAAAAATGCATGCGTATGTCGTTTTTCGAACAGTCTGTCTAGAAAACACTTCTCAAACTTAGCCTTTCGAAGTCGGGAAAGATAGCACGCACAACGTGAGTGATTGCTGTAGAAACTAGGCTCTGGCTCTCTATGGGCTGTAGCACCTAGCCCCACCCTTTTTATATGTATTACATATTATTAAATTGCTATTTTTGGCCAAACATATGAAGACGTGACAACTTATGTATGGTAGGCTACCTTCTTCATTTAATAACTCGTATAACAGTTCAAATATCAGTAAAAATATTCCGTTTTTATATCAAACTAATATTTATTCTGTCATGTTTGTTTAAATCCTTTAACCCCTCGGGAGCTATTCTCAGGTACAATTGTTCGTTAGAGATACGGCTTGGCCAAAAAATCTTAAGGATGTTTCTGTTTACGAAAGATGATGACATCGCATGAGAATTGGGTCATGCGCTAACAAAACTAGGCGTCCCAAACTGAAAAATCTCGTTAACTACGTACTTGATGTAGAGAATAACCAACTGCTGGTAACTGTTTCAAATGTAAACTCCACAAATGACATTGCAGTTGAGATCCGATGTAGATCCGCCCTTGGCAGCCGACGTTACTTCGGTCTGTAAAAACAACTGGGGTCAAACTCAAAACTCCTGCCTCGAAAGACCAAAAGCAAGACTCTTATTTAGCCAGTACTGCCGGCTAGGGAACTAAAAGCTGGACGATAATCGAAACTGCAGGGATGATTATTGGTGCCTCCGAAAGATAAATCGAGCGTCGGATACATGGTCCGGTCTGCGAGGAGGTTGAATGGAAGAGTAGACAGAACCGTGAACTCTTCAAGCTGCACCAGGATGAACATCTAAATCCTCCAGAAGGCAAATTCCGTCGTCTCGACCTAGCAAGATTTTAGCAGCCGAGCTTCCTGGTTTGGAAAGGTGAGGAAGATCGAACATCCGGTACAAAGTCTAAGTCATCGCGGGCGTAAGACTTTAAGGACTAGAAGCAACTTACCTAGGACCGTCACCGATGGAAGTCAGCAATTGCTTAGGATCGGACCCTCCATGGGTTACCGGTCTAATAAGAAAGTAAGTCGGTGGAACAGTTCATAAATTAGGGGATCAATTTTGAAACAGCTTGGAAGAAAGAACTTTAATGAGAAAAAAAGAGTTTGGTGTAAAACCCAAGTTAGCGGTTTTCGAGTGAGTATTTGCTGCAACTCTCAGCTGTTTTGTTATGAATTTGGGGTTGTGTCCGAAAGAATAAGATCGCGAGTACAAGCTGCCGGAAAGAGGTTTCGTACTGCAGTAGGTGTCACTCGCGATCGATGACAAACACGAAAGTACGCGAATAATTCAACGTTCGGCAGCTGCCTCGGAAAGGGCTTTGCTTCGATAGTTTGAGCACATGGAACGAATGTCCCTATCATAATGACTTCTGAGACGTGCTTTAATTGGGATTCCAACAGGTAGACGACAGCTGGGCAGACGAATTGGTTGAACCAAAAATCGGTGTGTTTCGCCTGGGAATAAATCCCAATGAGTGTGAGTCCGTACAGATCTGCTTAATAAGAAAGGGACTCGTATTCTATTCCAGAGTTTATGTAAAATTTGATGTTTAAGAAACAGGAATTTGATGTTTAAGAAACAGGAATTATTCTATGAACTCATAGATTTAGTAAATAGAGCACCTTTGCTTTGCGTTTCATTTACTATCTTGGATGGCGCATTTGGTTGAGTGGCTGTACTAGAAGTTACAGAGACGATGGGAAAGACTTCCGTGGCAGCTGCAGCGCACTTTCCACTAGAAGAATATGTCACTCCACCAAAACTAGACTAGCCAGTCAATGATGGCGTCCATTTTACCCACACGAAGCGAATCTACGAGAAAAAACAAAAATCCATCTTAGACTAACCAAGTGCTTGTCCTTGGTTAGAGGAGTTCCCGGTTCCAGTGACAGTTGAAAGTTGATACACTTTCATCTTGTTTCAAATCTATTGCAATCACCATTATTTGATTAAATTAACGGTACATAATATCACTGAAGTTGCCAATCAGTGGTTGTAGTCTGACTATGGGTATCGCATTAGACCGACAATGGTGTGTATCCTATCCTTTGTTCGTAACCGTGCCCACCGCTAGAACAAATTCAAAGACGATGTATCGCTTGGAGCCAATGACTAATAGGTGTGAATGAGGTTCCAGCATTAGTCATCAAATTGACTCGAACAGCTACGCACACTATTGTGTAATAAGTCTCGTGATATGAGATAACAGTTTCGAAAAAAAAACTAGGTCGGCGAAATAGTTGAATTTAGGTCGCGACAGTTGAATTCCTCTTTCAAGGCTCAAGCGGATTTTTTCACTTCTATCTCTTCTTTCGGTAGTCTTGTTTTTACCAATCATGCAGGAAGGGAATCATATCAGCTTTAAAAGAGCATATCTGAGATATGTTTTCATCCCAGGCTGATGATGTTCAGGAATAAGAATACATTTATACTTCGTGTGGACTGTTATAAGATGCTAGCTTACGTGTTCTAAGACATTCAAGGTCACTTCTGCTAACAAACAGGCATACATGTTAGCGATTCTATCGAGTTATCATCGTACAGTTGTCCATTATCGCACTGAGCCCAAGACGATAAACAGCATACGTAACACCTTGCATGACGAGCATACCTATGCGCGTCGTCCATAAAAAATATCGCGTACAATCAGAGGAACTTTGGTCAACGCCTCCGCTCACTGAGTATCTATGAAAAATCAAAGGCGGCGAGAAACTAAGACCTTTGTAACTTAATTCTAATTGAACATTAAAGAAAGTTTTTGTTTATTTTGTCAAAACCAACATTCTCACTTGTAATTTAAATTCTACGAATGAATGTATAGTAAGAGCATATAAAAGCTTACCCAAGCATTTTTTAAGTTTTATTTTTATCATCATAAATTAGTTTACAATACTAAAAATTGTCTGCTCTTGTTTAATTACTTTACTCATTATTTATTTTTATTTTATATATATACTTATTATACAATTTATTATATTTTATGGTTGTTTTACTTTAATTGTTGATACAAAATAGAAATTTAACATAAAACCAAAAAATAAAAAATAAACATAAAACGGTAATTCTGTGAAGGTGGACTATATTATTTTGAAGAAAAATCGTCTTTTTTAGGTTAAGGGTCCATGAATAAATATATAATTGTGTTCGTTTTTGTTTTAATTACCTTTATTTATAAAATCATGATAAAATAAAAACTGAGTCAGCTTTTCAAGACAACATTACTATCTATATTTTTTTCTTGTTAAATGAGAGAAATACAATGTTGGTTAATGAATTTCTGAAGAGTAGAGAAGAGGAGGGGGAGGAGGCTCAACAAAATATTCACTCATGCTTCCACTTGTTTGAAAAATACAAATTATTCACGACATATATGTGTATGTGTATATTTTTTTTGCGGTGCTTTTCTGTAGGGCTTGGTTTTTTGTTTTTAAAGAAATGATTAACTTATATAAATACTTTAGAACTTATATGTTTTGGGTCCTCTCGTCGGTAAGGGGGTGTGATTTTAAATGTTGTGTGGCATTCTCTCCTCAATTCGTACTTTACGAAAGGAAAATTATTACTTTATAGTTTCTGTTTGTTCTCTCTTCGTTTGTTTTGTTTTTTCCTTTCCTTTATCTTGATTTAACATATATATATATATAAATTTAAAAGTTTTTGTTGTTGGTTTGTTTTTAAGTTAATTATTTTCTTTTTATTTTTATTATATTTATTATTATATATCTTTTAATTCAATTTTAGCGGTTTGCGTTCTTTAGTTGATTGGACAACCAATCGAGACCTTCATAAAGACCATCACCACTTGTTGCACACGTCGCTTGGATGTACCAATTGCGATTTCTGAGTGAGTGTAGACCTAACTTGTCAGTAATTTCAGCTGCGTTCATTGCATTTGGCAGATCCTGAAAGGGAAAAGAAATGTATGTAAATTACTGCTCTTTTGTTTAAAACTACAGGTAAACGCTGTTGTCCTTTTTTAACTGATATGAGATGTTTCACTCGAGATAATGATTTTTTGGGTCTAAACTGAGTAAATGTATGCATCTAATAGTCTTATGTTCATACCTGCTTGTTGGCGAATATAAGTAATACAGCATCCCTGAGTTCGTCTTCGGCTAACATCCTCATCAATTCCTCTCTCGCTTCGCCAATACGTTCTCTATCATTGCTATCAACCACAAAAATAAGACCCTGAGGAGATGGACGAAATATTTTCAATAATAACGTTCATTTCGTTTACTTCACAATCTGTCTGTATTTCAAGGGAAAGGTATAGATTTGCAATCCATTTAACCAACTTACTTGTGTGTTCTGGAAATAATGTCTCCACAATGGTCGGATTTTGTCTTGGCCACCCACATCCCACACCGTAAAGCTAATATTCTTGTATTCTACAGTCTCGACGTTGAAACCTTAAAACAAAAATAAAACACTAAAATGAAACAACAACGAATGGCAGCAAATTTGTGAGAAACTTACCAATAGTGGGTATCGTTGTTACTATTTCGCCTAATTTGAGTTTGTACAGAATTGTGGTTTTACCAGCGGCATCTAAACCAACCATAAGTATTCTCATTTCCTTTTTGCCAAAAAGTCCTTTAAATAAGTTTGCAAATACGTTCCCCATTGTTGCTAGATGTATTTAATTAAAATTGTATTCTTCGCGCAGTTGGTGCGAGTTTATATTCTGATAAAATATTTAACCGGAACTGCAGTTTTCGGCTAAATTTGGTAACCTTAAATGATAAATATAATCAACAAATTAAAAAAATATACCACAAAGTTTGACAAAAAGTAGCTAGTTTTGTACTAAGTGCAGATCTATGCGCCCAAATAATGTTCTAGTGATTTTTACATACTTATTACTGAAAGACGGGAGCTACTAAAATGTTAAAACTAGATTCACGCAAAACATCAGCTTGACGTCAAATCAAAGCTATTTACTTTACTTAGTTTCAAAATTGTTTGAATAATTCTTCACATTATACCTATTCTCTATTCCTAGCCTGATGCATTTATCAAACATAATTTTGAGTCTTGTTTATACACCTCATAATGCGCCATCTATTGTTGTTTCACAGGTGTTTTTCGGACACTTTATACCGACTTGATGTTCGAAAAGTCTGACTCAGGGAAGAGGCGGTGCCGTGCTGTAAACTGTAAATGAACGATGGAGGTCGAGATCGAATGATGGACCAGCAGCGTACGAGTCTGCGCACTTGTCCACCATGCCACGTGGATCACAGACGGAATATATGTATATTCATTCTTTGCACAATTTATCATAAAATAAACAATTCGAAATCCTAGTAACGCAATACTTTTCTGCGTCATTGTAGACAAAATTACGCAAATATGAGGAAAACACTTTTACTTTTTGCCTGCTTCGTTGCCCTTGGTTTGCTTCGCAATGTTTGCATTTCCAAATAGGCCTACTGTTATTGGTAACTATAAGCCAGCACAGTCTGCTAAATTGTCTTAATCCAATAAATGTACGCGGCTATAGTTTGGATGTGGATTCGAATTGTGTTTGGGAAGATTTTGATGGAGACTCATGTACATCTTAGTGTTATGGAGCTACTCCCAAAATTATTTAAATTTAACAGCTGTTTGACTTTACAAGTTTACGAATCCAACTAGAAACAAATGTTCACGTTGTAGTTTTTTGTTTCTTTGTAAAAATTTACAAGTGCAGTTGGACGCAAACAAGGCGCGTTGCATATGTTTATGTAGACGTCTGTACACATCAACAAAAAAAAATACCATTTCCATCAATTTAATTTGTTTCAATACTTCGCGATTATCGCCTATTTCCTGAAGCAAATATTTAATTGATTATTTCCAGCATTTGCACTTGCGTATGTATGTATGTAGAGCTTTAGAAAAATTCTCAGTTCAACCACTATACTGCTTGGAATGTTTATTCTAACAAGAGACAACAAAATTGAATTTAAGTTTGATTTTGAAGACAGCCTTTTTAATTCTCTTTCTCATTACAGAAAATTAAAGCTATTGTATTTTTTCATTAAAATGCATGGAATTTGTTTTCGATTGGGGCAAAAATTCAAAGTTCAAGTATTTTCCCTTTTATCGTTTTTATATTAATTTGCGAAATAATGAACTAGTGAAAGTTATTGATTGTTTTCAATGCCGCTTGAATAAAAATATATGTATACATTTATGCAACATATCTATGCTCTTTGAAAATGTATTAAAATATGAAGTGTGTCCATAGACTGAAAAATAACTTGTTTATTCAAGAAAATTGATTAACAAATCCATGACAAATACATATTTTTCAGCGAAACTGCTTCTGAGTCAGCAGGCAAGAATTGTCGATTCACCATAACAAGACCGTAACTATCGTAGAATTAGGATGGACGGACTGATTGACATTATGCATATGCATATATAAATACATAAAATCTGTTTTACCAAAGCACACTTCCTTATGATAAAAAGAAGAAGAAAAAAAATCCACGGATCAATGTAAACGAATCAAATAAAAAAATATGTATGTCAACAAAATACATACGTATATGTATGTATTTCGGTAATCAGTCTGTTTAAATTTATTTCTACAATTGCTATACTATTCTGACTTCCCACTTTATACCTATGGATATTTCTTCGTCACCTTTTTTTCTTTTCCTCAATATTTCTTCTTTTTTTCACCACACAAAAAGGGACGCGGTGTATCTTTTTCAACGTTGAAAAAAGAGGTTTTTCTCCTATTAGCACTCAATATTCAAGAATTTAATAACATAATATACCACAAGAAGATTCAAATAAAGCTACGACTTCTGGAAGATTCGTACAGAAAACAATAAAATACAATTAATATTATAAAACAAAGCAATAATTTTTCTTTCAATATATTCACAACCTTAACAATTGTCTACATGGAATTCACGTTGAATTCACAGAGCAATGTTATTTTTTTGAGAGAAAAAAATATATTACCGAAGAATATCTGGCGAAATACGCTATTGTTTAAATTAGTTTTTTCAACAAAGTAGAATTAAATCACACGTTTTTACAAGCAAACACGACAACGAAAAACTGCCTGAGAAGGAATTCACTTTTCTCCAATTAAAACGCACTGTGTAGAGAGAAACTCACCACATTGTGCCAACCATCCAAGTATTTCTATCTCTGTTTTTCAATTTTCAAAATGGCCACTTGCGGGATCTTTTGAACGAGAGAGAATATAGCAACGTAACATACCAGTGGTCCCAAAAGAAAGGGAGGAAAAGGAAATATGCCACGTCGAACAAAATATAGTAACATTCGTGTAGAGAATGGTGAGTCTCGCTCAAAGCCGGTGTACATCAACGTTCACACAAAGAACCCACAGATGGCAGTAATTAGTGGGAAGTTTTTCATACTCCACCACGAAATAAAAAAAAAATCCTTGAAAAATGTCCACAAATTCGACAAGATATCAGCAGCACTTTTTTTTACTATACTCGAAAATAACTAATAAGATTACTCCAGTATCAAAAAATAATATCCGCGTTGAATAAAAATTTGCATTTTTTCTTTTTTACGACTATTAACGCCTTCCAAAGGTATATCGAAAAAAAAACTGAAACTGCAAGCAAAAGTTATGTTTTACCCAAAATCACCTTTTTTAAAGAACCAAAACGTGGAATCACAATTATTTTCACGGAATGTAAGTAGCACAGTTTTCTTTTACGAACTTTTAACACTTATTTCATGGGAAAATTTCATAAACGTAGTTCCAAATTCGATGGGAGCGAAGTTTAGTGCGACGAACTGCGTTTGGCACCACACTTAAAATGTCAGATAGACACGATGATGTGATAGTGGTAGGATGACGAGGAGCGACATGTTGAATATGTCAAAAAGTGTGTTCCGATGACGTATCGTGTTGAAATTTTGTTTCATAATTAAAGGTGTGACTACACTGCTTCAATTATTTAGTGAATCATTCTCGATTTCGAAGTCGTTTAAATTCTGTGATTCGTACCAATGTTTGAATTTTTTTTTCATTTCAAAGATATGATCGTATAACGACATGATTATTTATTTTGATTACTTCACAGCAACCCTGGTTAGGTCAACTGCTAGAATGGCTTTGTAAAACACCAACTACAACAACATATCGGGTTAACACAAGAGTGTCTTCGAGAGAGGAAGTTAAGGATAAACTGCAGTCAGCATTACGCACGAAATACGGTATGGAACCCAAAATATATTTTGTTGATGAAATTCCAGAAGTAGTTTGCATTTCAAATGTTCAAAACCCGACGAAAACTCCTTTGAATCATCTGAAAGAAGTTGTAGTAGACACATCATGTGGAGCTGCCGTCTTGCGGGGAGCTCACATATTTGCGCCGGGCGTACTTTCAATGGAGAGCGGAACAATCTACGATGAAGCAGTGAATGTGTTCGCAGATTTAGAAGGAAAATGTAAAAAGGGAACTAATAAGTGTTTTCAATCCGATTTGAAAGTATTTATTGGTACAGGAAATGTGAAAATGCAAAGATATCAACTGTACGGCGAGAATGTGCAACAGCATGGGATAGCGATCGAAATGAGTTCAACTGTTTCTGGTGTACCTTCAATTGGTGATTTGTCTTCATCAGAAGCCCTGTTGCAAAATTTCCCATCAATAGTTTGCGTACGGGTCTTAGATCCTCAGCCAGGTGAAACTATACTCGACATGTGCTCGGCTCCTGGAAATAAAACAACGCACATAGTTGAGCTCATGCGCGACGAAGGCGTCGTAATCGCAATTGATAAAATCAAAAAGAAAGTTGATTCATTGCGAAGTAAACTGGAGAGTTATTCAATTAGTTCGGTAAAGGCGTTTGATTTTGATTCGACGAAACTTTTTGACGAAAATAGCCCGATGCAATTGGATGCTCCACCTTTTGCAGCCCAAACTTTTGATCGTGTTCTCTTAGATGTACCATGTAGTGCTTTAGGTAATCGACCTTTATTATCTTCAAACTCAACGCCGAAAATGTTAGCATCGTATCCCAAGATACAAAAGAAACTATTCAAAAATGCCGTGCAGCTCTTAAAACCAGGCGGTGTTTTGGTGTATAGCACTTGCAGTGTAACAGAAGCAGAAAATGAAGGTGTCGTTAAATGGGCCTTGGATCAATTTTCGGAACTAAAGCTCGCGGAAGCAGTGCCTATATTTGGAGGACCTGGTGTTGAGGAATGTGGCTTAACAGACATGCAACGGTAATGTATTTACCAACTTAGTCCTCCATAATAACTTATCAAAACGGTACATTTTATTTTAGACAATGCGTGCAACGATATGGACCGATGGAATTCAATCGAAAAGGCAATGTCGATAGCATAGGATTTTTTATTGCGAAATTTGTTAAAAATGCCTGAATAGCAATTGTTTTCAATAAATTTGTGAGTTAATTCTTTGATAAGGGTGTGGTGTTTAATTTGTCAACAGTTTTATCCACGGGATGACGTTTTTTTTTTCCACCATGTTAAATAGTGACCTGTGGGCAAGAACAAAATATTTCACCATGGCTGACACTTGACAGTCACAGATTTCTGACGTTTAAGAAAAAATATTGACAACTGGCTTCAAATTGCAGATTGCAATTACTATTCATTTCATTTGTATTCCAAAAATGGCTTCGAAAAATGTGTCTAAGAAATCTAAATGGGCTTTGGACTTTAATTCATTCAGCTCCAAGTAAGAGTCATTCAAATAAACTAAGATACCCTTAATTTCACGTGTTAATTTTTAGAAGCGCCGATTTGCCGTCTCCCCCTGGATACAATCCATCTGCATCGATTACCCAAACTGAAGTTGTAAGGGATCATCATTTAGTTATAAAAAAATCATGGGACTTAGCCTTAGGACCACTGAAACAGGTACGTTTACTGGCATTGTGACAAAGTAGACATGACATTTATGAAATCAATCTTTGAAACAGATTCCAATGAACCTCTTCATCATGTACATGTCGGGAAATTCGATTTCAATTTTCCCCATTATGATGGTGGGAATGATGTTAATTCGTCCGATCAAAGCAATTTTTTCAACACAAACTACTTCAAAGTTGGCCGAGGGTGCACAGGGCAGTGGACAGAAATTAGTTTATTTCTTGGGTAATTTAGCAAATATTGGATTGGCGCTGTATAAATGTCAGAGTATGGGCTTGCTACCGACACACGCCTCCGATTGGCTAGCATTTGTCGCACCGCAAACTAGACTGGAGTACTATGGTGGCGGCGTATCATTTGTTTAATATTTCCTGTGTTTGTATTATGATGTAATAAATTTATATTGGTAAACAAATCAAATTGAATTGTGTCAGTCCTATCTTCCTCCAAAGAAAAGGATGTTCGTCGTCAGGCTTTAATTACAGAAGAGATTAGAACTCAAAGAAGGAAATCCTAAAACTGGTGGAGGAAGCCAGAAATTATGCGAATTAGATATCACCGAAGGAGGTAGGGTCCTTGAGCGTGATAAGACCAACCACCGACTGACATCGCACAATGTATACCTATGTACTGTGCATTAATCACATCTAACAATAAAGTCGATTGTGTAACTTTCTTTGTGTGGCGTTACAGTCCGGGGTGGACCTGGGCCTCAACCAACATGCCTCTCCAACTAGCGCGATTCCTGACTAGCAGTCTCCAGTTTCGCACACCAAGTTGGTTGAGGTCCTTCTCCACTTGGGTGCGCCACCTTAAACGCGGCCGTCCTCTGTTGCGTTCCCCGACAGGTTCGGATTCGAAGATTCTTCGGGCCGGAACTGTGGTGTTCATACGCTCTACGTGACCTAGCCACCGTAGGCGTTGGATCCGTAGACGCCTAACTAGGCTCATGTCGCTGTACAACCCGTACAGTTCGTGATTGAATCTTCTCCTCCAGAACCCGTCAACACGAACAGGACCAAAGATCGTGCGTAGAACTTTTCTCTCAAAGAGACCAAGGACTTCTTCATCCGCTTTCGATATTGTCCATGCCTCCGCGCCGTATAGCAGGACTGGGATGATCAAGGTCTTATATAGAGTCAACTTGGTTCTTCGAGAGAGGGCTCTATTACACAATTGCCTCTTGAGCCCGAAGAAACAGCGGTTGGAAAGAATTATCATACCCGTGATTGTATAACTCCAAGTTATATTTATCAAATCCATTGAATTCGGTTATATTAATGTCTGCGAAATATTCATGGACATGAATAAAAGCATAAAGCAAACAAGCAGTACCTGCAAAAGGAGAATTCTTAAATGTATTTCGAACAAAAGATATACAGAACCGAATAAATCAATTAAGAGAGTTAATCGAATACATTCAATTTGTAAACGGATCTCCCATTGTGAAATTTTGCATGTGATCACAATGCCGTCAGCGGAGCAATCACCACATGAATAAAATGATAACCTTTCATAATTTTACATATATACTATATTTTGAATATTAATACAATCTTTCATTAAAACATTTTCTGACCGTAAGGCAGTTGAAAACATACAAGCTAGTTGGGAATAATTAAAACAAAAACTCGAGCATTATTTTGACAGCAGCAACAAATTTCACTTTTTACGATGCTCATCCGCATATTCCTTTATTTTCTCAATGATTTTGCCCGGTTCGTCGACTCTTGGCACCTGTTCATGGTTAAACAATAAACAATGACAGACAAATGTTAGATCGAAGTTCATCGTCTTTCATATAAGCACATATTTACGTACATCGTAATTTTGGGAAATATATATTCCTGTATATATGCCAGCGCCGAATGTCAACTAAAAATAGCAAATTACATAATTATTTTTTTTTATGAATTAAATGATTTAATATTGATGGGAAATTTTCATTTTTCTATATGTTGCAGTTATAGTACCAAAAATTTAATCATGTCTACGACAGTATTTCCTTCACCCGCCACTTTGCAGCAAATTCCAAAAACTGATGGGAAGGGAAATTATATATTCCTTGTTGCTGGAGTTTTTCGGTGCAGGAGGGAGCAATTTTGTTCCCTTCAAAGCAGCTGATTTCACTTTTTCACTCCAGTGGCGCACTCTAGAGCAGTTAAAAGTACTTGCTTTATGGTAAATAGCAGTTGAATGGAATTGAAGAAACCTCAAAAAGTGACGCTTGGCTGAGTATTGAATATTTCTGACAGGGTTGTTATCATTGACGATGATCAATATTTAACATTCTCATGGTTTTAAATTCAACGAGAGAGTGTGCTATGAAAATTCAGTTATTTTTAAAACACTCCATATGACAGACGTGCTTGGCACGATTATGGTGGCTGTATTTTTAAAAACGCAGTTTTGTAGACCTCGATGAAATAAACATAAAATATTAAGTACCAAAATGCTCATTTTTGTCTAGTTTAGGAGATATCGAGGTTTAAATATTATTACCTCCTATCTGCGTTTTCAAAGCATTCCCATAGAAATTTTCAAAACATGTTACTACTGAAATCGTAATAACCTCAAGCGCTTTAAAATACGAAACATTTAAGAACTTGTTTTCCAAATTACAGCGAAGTACATACATTTTCTATGGTCATTCATATACAGTCGACTTCTACTTCTCATGCTCCTAAATTTTACAGCACTACAGATTGGACCAATCGATTCCAAAAAATTCTTGAATTACTGTAAAAAGATGCCTTTACGTTGGGGTGAGGCCATGAGGAGATCAGTTTTAAAGCGGTATATATCTTTATCGGTCTTCTTCATTTTCTAGTGGCACTACAGGTTTTAGGCGTTGAACCCGTAGAACAGGCTAGAATCATGTCGCTATACAAGCCGTACGGTTTGTAGTTTAATGTCATCTTCTCCAAAAACCATCAATGCAAGCTGAACCAACAATTTTACCCAAGAGCTTCTTGATCTGCTTTTGGGATTGTCCATGCTTCCTCGCCATAGAGAATTACACGAAGCATAAAGCCCGACCGCGAAGCCGAGAATTACGAATGCCTTCTTTTTTCTTCTATGCATGGCGCTACAGTGAGGTGACCTGGGAATCTGTCAGTATTTCTCTCCAACTAAAACGATCTTTTGCTAGACGCCTCCAGTTTCATACACCCGAGGTGGGGTGGTCTTCCTCTAGCGCGTTATTCCTCAACGTTGGACTTGAAGACTTTCCGAGCCGGAGCTTTAGTGTCCATTCTCTTTACAAGACCTAGCCTAATCGAATTCGTTTGACTAGGCCAATGTCGTAAGCTCAAATAGTTCGTCGTTCGACCGAATATAATTCAAAGGATTTTGCTCTCGAAGCGACCAAGCATCTCTTCGTCCTCCTTTGACATTGTCCAAGCTTCTGCGTCATACATTAGGACTGGGACTATCAAGGTCATATATGGAGACAGCTTGGTTTTCCGAGGCAAGGCCTTATTTTTCAATTGCCGCCTAAGTCCAAAGACACATCGATTGACCGGGATTAACCTTCGTTTTATCTCCACGGTGATGTCATTGCCTGAGTTTAATACAGAGCAAAGAATGTTGATGCTGTTTGTAGACAGCATGTACCTTGTGTCACCTTCATTTACCGCAAGACCCAACTTAGACGCTTTCCGCTCGATACTCCGAAATGTCCCACTGACAGCCCGTTCTTTCTATAATATCAATGTAATCGGCATATGCGATCAGTTGCACAAACTTGTGAAAGTTCGTGCCTCTGACGTTGATGTCTGAGTTCCTTCACTACCTTCAAATTATATCTGGCTTTATGCTGTGCATCCTTTCTCAATGACAGCATATACTTCGTTTTGCTATCATTCATTGCTAAGCCCATTTTGCCCATTACCGTTTCAGTACCAGCAAACTCTCCATTGATGGCTCGCAGTATTCGATAAATCACGTCCATGTCATCCTGCTTTATGGCGCATATGCTAGCGTTTGTTTCCTAGTGGCTTCTGGTCGACCTTCTTAAGAATAATGTTGAAAAAATCACATGATGTTTAAAACCTTTTTTGACATTGAAGGTGAGTGATCAGTGATGTTCGTTTTCGACCGAGAATTCGCTGATTGCTTAACTTAGATGTGAAGAATATACAATCAGGTATTTCTCCACAACACTGACTACGTCATGAATTGCCGTTTCCACGCCATTACCTTTGATATATGCCTGCTGAGAGATTGCGTCAGCTTTAAGGTAATGCCTTATGAATGCGTTGATGATTTTTTTCGAATGTCCTTCGGAGCTTATTCAATGCCTTTCTACCCCCTTTTCAAAGTTTATGAAAACATTTTGAAGTTGAATGGCTGTAAGACATCAAACTTACTTACTTACTTAAGGTGGCGCTACAGTCCGGGGTGGACCTGGCTCGATCTTTAGCTAGCTGTCTCCAGTTTCGCACGCATAGTTGGTTGAGGTCCCTTTCCACTTGCGTGCGCCACCTGAGTCGCGGTCTTCCTCCACTGCGCCGTCCCTCGGGGGTGGATTCGAAGACTTTTCGGGCCGGAGCATTGGTTTCCATCCGCTCTACATGACCTAGCCATCTCAATCGTTGGATCTTCACTCTTCTAGCTAAGTCGATGTCGCTGAACAGCCCGTATAGCTCGTCGTTGTATCTCCTCCTCCACTCACCATCTATGCAGACGGGACCGAAAATCACCCGAAGAATTTTCCTCTCGAAGCAACCAAGAGCTGCTTCATCCGCTTTTGACAGAGTCCATGCCTCCGCGCCATATAGCAGGACTGGGACGATTAAGGTCTTGTAGAGCGTTACCTTGGTTGTTCGAGAGAGGGCTTTGTTCACCAATTGCTTTCTTAGCCCAAAGAAGCACCGATTGGCAAGAGTTATTCTTCGTTTGATTTCAGCGCTGGTGTCGTTGTCTGAGTTGATAGCGGTTCCTAGGTAGACAAAGTTTTTAACTACCTCAAAGTTATATCTGTCTGCCGTGACGTTCTGACCGAGGCGTCGGTGTTGGGTGTCCTTTCTTGTTGACAGCATATATTTGGTCTTGCCCTCGTTTACCGCTAAACCCATCTTCGCGGCCTCCGTTGCAATACTCACAAAAGCGCCTTTGACATCACGCTGCGTTCTTCCGATAATGTCAATATCGTCGGCATATGCGAGTAGTTGGACGGACTTCTGAAAGATTGTTCCTCTGGTGTTGGCGTTTGAGTTTTGAACAATTCTCTCAAGAACGATGTTGAAGAAGTCGCATGACAGCGCGTCGCCTTGTCTGAATCCTTTTTTGACATCAAAGGTCTCGGTTAGGTCTTTACCGACCTTGATGGAGCAGCGTGCATTCTCCATCGTCATCCTACACAAACGGACGAGTTTGGTAGGGATGCCAAAACTAGACATTGCTCTGTATAGCTCGTCTCTATAAATGCTGTCATACGCGGCCTTAAAATCGATGAACAGGTGGTGGGTATCGATTTGTTGCTCCTGGGTTTTCTCCAAAATCTGCCGAAGTGTGAATATTTGGTCGATGGTGGATTTTCCTGGCCTAAAGCCACACTGGTATGGACTGACCAAGTTGTTGACGAATGGCTTTAGGCGTTCACACAGTACGGCAGATAATATCTTATAGGCGATGTTAAGGAGACTTATCCCCCGATAGTTGGCGCAGTCAAAGGGGTCTCCTTTCTTGTGGATCGGGCAAACATTGCTGAGGTTCCATTCATCGGGCATGTTTTCCTCCGACCATATTTTACAGATGAGTTGGTGCATGCTCCTTACCAAATCATCGCCTGCGGCTTTAAAAAGCTCGGCGGGTAGGCCGTCAGCTCCAGCTGCCTTGTTGGATTTCAGTTTAGATATAGCAATCCTCACTTCATCCGGGTCGGGTGGACGGAATTCTTGATCTTCATCGTCCCTTTCATTGGGGTTGAATGGTTCGTTCTGCCTGACAGCGGAATTTGGTTCTTCGTCGCCGTTATATAGTCTGCAGAAATGGTTTCTCCATATTCTCAGCATCGACTGTGACTCTACTACGATGTTCCCTTGATCATCCTTACAGGCTTCGGTTCGGAGTTTATAACCTTGACTGGTTGACTTTACCCTTTGGTAAAACTTCCTTACCTCATTCCTGCAGTAGTATCCCTCTATTCTGCCGATCGCGCGCTTCTCATGCTCCTTCTTTTTTCTCCTGAGAAGCCGGTGTTCGTCTCTCCTCTTCTGCTCGTAGAGCTCCCGAGCAGCTCTTGTCCTTCTTTGTATGCTTCTTGCTTGGCTGCATTCGCCTGCCGACACTCATTGTCAAACCAGGGGTTTCGTTGTGGTGGCGGATTGAAACCCAGCACATCAGAGGCGGCATCTCTGATGGCTTTTTGGCAATGCTGCCACTGGTCTTCAATACTTGATGTTGGCGGCGTAGGATTTCTTAAGAGGTTGAGGGAGACACGATCGGAAAAGGATTTGGCAATCTCTTGCGATTGTAGCCGGCCGACGTTGAACTTCCTCACAGTATTTCTTTGTCTTGGCGGTGTTCGGGATATCCGCAACCTTACCTTGGCTACTACAAGGTGGTGGTCCGAGTCAATGTTGGCACCTCGGAACGTTCGGACATCTATAATACTGGAGGAGTGCCTTGCGTCGATCGCAATGTGATCAATCTGATTGATGGTTGATTGATCAGGAGATCGCCATGTCCCTTTGTGAATGTCGAGATGTGGGAATTTTGTACTGGCTACTACAACATTTCGCCCCGCAGCAAAGTCGATCAGCCTAAATCCGTTATCGGATGTGGTGTCGTGTAGGCTGTGCTTCCCGACCGTACTACCAAAGATGTTCTCTCTTCCTAGCTTTGCGTTAAAATCGCCAAGAACAATTTTAATGTCGTAGCTAGGGCATTGCTCATACGTTTTGTCCAGGAGCTCATAGAACCTGTCTTTGGTGTCGTCATCTTTCTCCTCTGTGGGGGCATGTGCGCATATAAGGCTTATGTTGGCAAATTTAGCCTGGATGCGAATTGTCGTGAGGCGCTCGTTCACTGACCTGAACGGTAAGACTTCTTGCCTAAGTCTGCCTCTAACGACAAATCCACACCCAAATAGGCGCTGTTTTTGTTGCTTGTAGCAATCACCGTAATATATATCACAGTTTTTCATCCTTCTTTTGCCCGGTCCATCCCATCGCACTTCTTGGATGGCGGTTATGTCTGCTTTGCAGCAGTCTAGGGCTTCCGCTAATTGTTCGGCTGCACGTGGTCTATAAAGGGACCTTACATTCCACGTACAGATCCGAAGGTCGTTGTCCGTATATCGTTTGCAGGGTTCGTCATCAGTAAAGTCATCCGTTTCCGAGGCTTGTTGTTGCTTCGTAACTGTTGTTTTTTGTGTGGCCGGGCAGTTACCCCGACGGCACAACCCCCAACCTGGAGGGCCAGTTCCTTTTTTGTAACCCCTAGGACAAGAGGTCGCACTTATAAGTTTGGCAGGTTGAGCTCGGGTGAACTACAACCAGTACCCGATGGCTACCACTTGGAGGTAAAATAAGCACAATTGGTGTGTAGGAAAAGTTGCAACACTGGGCATCGCCAAGTTGACGCCATTCAGTGCCTACCCGATTCCCACAGCACCCAGCCACCTGTAAGACATCAAAGTACTTCAAAAATACAAGGCTCCAGATAAAACTTTTTTTCATATGTGTTCAATATTGAGCAGGAAAGTGAAATAAGTCTCAGCACGCATATATCAAAGGTAAGAGAAGAACTTATAATAAAAGTAAAAAAATCAATTGTACTGGTTTATTTTGTTTATTTACTTGAATGCTTTTCAATTAATACGTTGTCCACTCTCCTACATTATCAATAATTACTTGGAATCTTCGAGGCCTGTAATTATCTTATAGCATAATCTTAAGGCAACTCGTATTTTTCGTGATTATTGTTTGACCGTCGAGATATTCTTTCCTTGGAGCTTTAGCTCATGAATGCCCAAACATTTTCAATGGGACTTGCACCCGGCGAGTGTGATGGCCAATCTAAAACATCGACGTCATTTTCTTGTTTTCACGCACTCCACAAACGACTGCGATGTTTCGGGTTATTATCTTCTTGCAGTAACCAATTATCATTCCTTCTTTTAAAAATTAATTCTTAATAAAGCCTTCTTATAAATTTTGACCATGCTGGGTGCGTTTAAGTTATTTGTAAACATGAACAAATTGCCAAACCCCAAACGTGCACCTTTGCCGGGTGTTTGACGGTCCGCTGGATTAATTTATTGGAGTGTGTACACTAGGTATGAGTGATAGGAGACCATGCCCAAAAAGAAGCTGCATCCGAAAAAATAACGTTGTTCCAATCTCAGTCAAAATTCTCCTGACAAATAAGTCGTTTTTAAGTAAAATAAATATTAAAATACTGCCGTCTCTGATAAATATTTAACACTCTTTAAATATTTTTAAAGCATCTTAGCAGATGTACTTTTTTAACTGTTATTGCAAATGCCAATTCTGAACCAGAATCTGGATCCCGGGAAAATTGATCCGGTTGTATCGCACCACGCTAAAACATACGCGATGCACCGTGCAGTTCGGTTAAAAAACCTCTGAACTGTTCGAAATCTGCACCGGATTTCGGCAAAGAGATGCGCTGTCGTATGATTTCTTTAATTTGGTACTGGAGAAGATAGTGCGGCGGACAGCTGTAATCACGGAAGGGACTGTCTTCTTTAAGTCAGTCTAGCTATTGGGATACGCTGATGACATCGACATCGTTACGGGGTCCCAACTCGTCTTAGTGGAAACTCTAACGGAAATTCAGGAACAGACGAAACAAGCTGGCCTTATGGTCAACGATGACAAGACAAATTATATGCTGTTGAGCAAAAAACGATCCGCCGTACACCACCAAGGCGAAAACGTTACAACCACATCTGCAATTTCGATATATTGAAGGAGTTTATCTACCTCGTGGACAACGTAAACTTCACGAATGTCATATTATTTTAGGATCCCTGGCAACCGATGTTACTTCGCTCTGTCGAAACAACCCGGGTCGAAAATACCGACTCGAAGGCCCAAAATCATGCTCTACTTGCCAGTCCTGCTGGACGAAAGCCGGACGATAAGCAAAACTGCAGAGCTTATTCTTGGTGCTTTCGAAAGAAGAATTCTTCGTCGGAAATATGATGCCATCTGCGAGGAAGGCAAATGGAGGAGAAAACAAAAGCGATCTCTAAGAGTTGTACAAGGATGTGGATGTAGTCCGGAAGGCAGAAATTCGTCGACTACACTGCCTCGGCCATATCGGGCGCCAATGCTCCAGCTAAGAGGGTCTTCGAATCCGAGCCTCTTGGTTCGTGAAGGAGTGCAAGACCGAACCTCCGGTACAGAGACCAAGTCATCGCGGATGTAAGACAGCTTGGTCTTGATGACTGGAAGCAACGTGCCCAGGACCGTTATCGATGGAAGGCAGCAATTGCTCATGTTCAGACCCTTCATGGTTCGTCTGGCTGATAAGTAAGTATCTATCTATTTCCTGTATTGAACTAGAGACATATTTACCCTTTTCCAATTACCTTCCTGCATAGACGGAATGTGAAAAGCAAGCAAATAGGATATGTTTCACCTGGCGTGTTTCTTTAACAAACGCGTCTCGGTCATTCAACGAGAATCAAAAACAACATCATCTCCTTTCCAGAAAATAAATTTCGTGAATAAAACATCGGGTGAATTATTTTTCAAAAGTGTATTTGTAACTATATTTCTCAGTTTTTCTCATTTTTGTTTTGTTTATAAAGTATATATAATATATATTTTCTTATATCCTATATCATCATATCATGTATATGCAGTAAAAGTATCATTAAAATAATCAATAACGCGTGTGGCTTCAAAAACAAAATATATCAGATTGTAACAGAATAAAAAGAACTACGAATTTGTAAATATGTTCACTTTTAGCAAAACCATGATGGTAAAACATTTTATTATTCGGATGGTTTGTTTCATTAATTTCTCATTTCATTTCATTTCATTATTGTATAATTGTAGGTTGTAATTGTGAGTTAAATACCAACGAAAAGAGAAAAAACAAACAAAAAATGTGAAAGATCAGTAAATTAGGGTGTTTCGTCTCAACAACAGTTTATAAACTCATATTTTATCTTCTCTCTTTTTTTAATTCAATATTTTGTTTGTATATTTTAGTTCTAATCGTTAGCGTGTGCTCGAACGATAAGTAGACCTATAATAATAATAAGAAGGATCATAATAATATTGTTTGACTATTTTTACTCATTTATTTCATGTTTTTGTAATAAAAATTGTTTATTAAATATATAGTGTTTATATACGTTTTATATGTAGTTTTGCATTTTTTTTGGAAATAATTATACCTTAATCTTATGTATGTATATATATTTTTATAAAACTAATAAAAGTAGAAAAAAACTGAAAAAACTATTTTTTTTTTCATATAATAATTTATATGATTTTATTTTTTCAAAAAATGTCGGTGTATTCTTCATCCTTTATATCTGATTTTTCTTACAGTTTTGTATTCTTACAATATGTATTGTATAATCTTTATATATATATATATAAATATTCTTTTATTTAGTTTTAATTCCTTTCTTTGTTTAATATTCCCTATAATTAATGTTTTTTTTCTCTTTATGTACTCATGTGCATATATTATTCATAAGGAAAATGTTATATTCACTAATTTGAAAACAAAATTATACGCACATTTTGTTGTTTGCTGTGGATAATTTAAATTACTGCATTCTATATAATAATTACTAAATATAAGATTTTGTTTTATTTGTTAATGAACTATTTTTTTTTGTTTTTATTTTCCTCAGTTTTTATGATTTTCTTTTTGTGTTGTTGTTCCCCGTTTAAATAACGGCCCTAATTTACATAGTTGCTTCTATTTGTTGTTTCTGCTTTTTGTAGTGAGTTTTATCAAAAACATTTTCTATATAATAATGATTTAATAAAATATGTTGTTTGTTTATTTAATTATAAGTAATAATAATTAAATAAATAACAAAAATGGCAAGTTTTGACTTAAGTACTAAGTAAATGTTTGACACGGTTTATTGTTTAGTATTCGTCCTAAAGTTGTTATGCTCTCTGCTATTATATCAGCATGATGTTTCACATTCAAAGTTTTTAAATGTGTTGCGTTCATTTTTTTGTTTTTAAAGATGTTTTGTATATAATTTAAAGTTATTTATTTTTTTGAATATAAAATAAATAAATACTATATTTTATTTTAACAAATATCCCTTGCTCATTTTATTTTTATTTTCTTGAATTTGTTTTATTAATTCAGTTTTAGATATTTTTTGTTTAACATAGGAGATACAAACTTAATTTAGTCATTTAAGTTTATTCATTTTGGTTTAGAGAAAGGTTTTATTTTTGTTTCTTTTTAAAATGCATGTATATATCTTTGTTGTGTAAATTAGTAACTAATTTCATCAAGAGTATATATTGTAAATTTTGTTTTTGTTTTTTTGTCATTTTTAAAACTGTTTTTTTTTTGTTTTATTTATTTTGCTGATATGGTTAATAATAGCCGCAGTTTAAATAGTTGTTTTTCTTTTTATATTTTAGTGTTCCACTTGTTTTAGTTGGGTTTGTTCCATGGTTTTATGAAATAAGGAGGAAGAAGTGTTTTGTATTTGATAATGGTTTGCAATTTAAAAAAAAACAAGAAAACGAACAGAATATCTACAATTTTACTGATTTGCATTTGTTGAAACAAAGTGGCAAGTTCACATTGAAGAATATCCTGCAAATAAAGACCTTCATGAAATCATTATACAGAGACTGCTTTGTACACCCAAAAAATGTATGTAGTGTCGGTTGTTTTGCGTTTCAAAGGAAAAAAATATCTTTCTACGATTATTACATATTGAGTTTTGTCTTTTAATATTTTTGTTTTGCGTCCCTGCTTAAAATAGTTGTATATTTTAATGTCTTATTTTTATTTTATGTTTAATTGAAACCATTACTCAAGTTTATGTATTCATTATTTTACATCCTTTTTATTTCATATTGTTTTTACTATTTATTACATTTATTGTTTCTTCTTGTAACTTGTTTTATTTTAGTGAATTACTAATTTACAGTGTTTTGTTTTTTTTTAAATATTGTAAGCAGAATTAACATTAGACAGGATACGAACATTGTCGTGTTTTAAGTCGTTTATATGAAAAGTTACAATGTTTCTTTGATTCCAAAACAGTTATTTAAATTATTTCAATGATGCGATTACCTCTCGTTCAAGACATTTTTTTCTAAATATTTTCTTTTTATTTAATACATACAAATTAAAATATGAATAACAATCACGCACCGGTGAAGCACAACATAGTATACGAATATTTCAAATTTTCATTTGCTTGTAGTATTGAGCGTTGGAAGTTAATCGAACGCTTTTGTGTTTATGATCATACTTCATTACCACAATATTCGAAGTAGAAGCCTAGTTAAATTTAACAAAAACTAACAAACAAATCATTGCAAAATATAATAATGTACTAAGAAGCACTCATTTTTAGTAACTTACTCTTTTCCATTTAATATCTGACAATTCCATAGCAAGGTTCATGTGTTTGGAATGACTACTAACGGAGGAGGTCTATTATATTTTTTTTTCGGGGGCCAGTGAAACTATAAAAGACTGAATTTCCTTTGAATAATAACAATGCATACTAATTCATTTTGAAGTTCAGATTAAGAACAAAACCAAAATTTTAGAATTCTAGAGTGTTTTCGGTTTGAATGTTTGTTTATTACTATATTTACCCATGTTTTAGTTTGTTTCAGTTCTTTAAATTCTATTTCACTAATTTTATTGTTCATGTTAGAGGTGCTCTTTAAATGAATTTCTTCTTGAATATAACGCAAATAAAAACATTTTAAAGCAAGGTATTTATTTTTGTTTTTATATGCAACACACACGGATGGATTCACTTTAGAAAACAATAACTTTTCTTTTGTTTTTTTCTTCTTCTTCACTTTTCATTACCGAACTAAACTTAAGCTCATTTCAAACAATCTTTTTTTTTTCTTGTAAAAATTAGTTTCCTATCATTTTTGGTTTTTTAATTTTTTCGATCCATAAAAAGTGAAAAA
Organism: Eristalis arbustorum; assembly: GCA_916610145.1. NCBI lineage: Eukaryota > Metazoa > Arthropoda > Insecta > Diptera > Syrphidae > Eristalis > Eristalis arbustorum. The sequence continues at coordinate 61,694,916 of OU744318.1, read as the reverse complement.
TATTAGATTAAATGTATATTTGTTTAATACTAAAACTATGTATGTATGTAATATTCCCTAGTATTATCTGTTCCTACGATCTCAAAAGCAACATAGTATGATCATCTTTCCTTTCTTTCCTTTAATTTATAATTACAATAGTTCTAGGTTCTTAACCAAAATAGAATTGAAAAAACAAAAAATGAATAAGAATAAGAGAAGATGTTACAAACTTTTCAATTCATTGTTTGTATTGAATTAAATATTTAAGGTTTCTTTTATATACTTTGTTTTTTAATCAAATAGATTATTACTCCTTTGTTATTTTTTAGAACATTTGTATTGTTCAATAAATATTTTTTTGTATTATTTACAATATAAATTCGCTTTGTAACTAGCCTCTGCTGTTGTAAATGTAGTTATTTTATTTTATGAAAACATTACTATTTATTTGATGAAAACATTTTATTTTTCATTCAAACAGGCTTACTAACTTTGTATTGTATTTTATTTAAATCTTCACGATCTAATATTTTATTTCGTCTTAAATGCACTTCTGAGCTTTTTATAAGCGCCGTTTATTATTTTCCGTTTTAATAAATGAAGAGTATAAAGCAAAGATATTAAAATAACAACAGAAACTCATGACATTAACTCAAACCAGACTAGCAACATTTTGTTTGATGGATTGCCAAACTTTTGCGTTGGATTCGCGATAGAATAATATACGTATATTGCAGGACATGTATGCCATTAGTTTGTTTCTTTTTACGAGTCCTTAAATACATCGTATTCAACTTAATTATTTTAATATCTGTTATAACTGAAAACTCAAATAAATAAAATCCATACACCATATAGGTGTGTATGTCAAGCTGATGATCTCTTGTTGTACACGTACGATCAATGTTGTCTGTGTGCATAGCAGACACTGCTTGGTAAATTTCGTAACACAATTACACTTGTATTTTCGGTAGGATTTAAATGTCAACAAAATAAACATACGACGTAATAAGTAATGTAACATTTAAATAAGAGGAAAACCATTACATCAACGAAAACGTACTCTTCCATTATATATTACATACTTGCATGTGTTTGTATATGTTCTAAATCACCACTCTCATTGGCAATCTTTTTTTGTTGTATATATAAATATTTTGTTTCATAATTTCACTTTTTCAAGGACTTTATCAAATAAAAAAAGTATTTGTTGTCTATGTTTTGCCCTCTTGTTAGATGATATAACAAGATTTTCATAAAAGCCAGTTAATCATCTGCAAAACCTATTTTGTATGCCTTAAGTAAAAATTGATAATATTTTTTGTTTTGTTTTCTTTACTTAAACTTAATGTTTACTTTTACTTTAAACTTCTATGTATATAAATATATTAGTATATGCAATACATGTAATATGTCATTGGGTTTTTTTTTGTTTCTTTTGTTTTTTTTTCTATTCGTGTTTACTTAAATAATTGCATGAAATACCCTGTATCCTCTATTTTCATCATAAAACAGCTTGGGACATTTTTTTTTTCTAAATTGTCACACCTAAACAAATTCAAGCAAAAATTAAAATTAGTTAATAATAAAGGAATAATAAAGGAAAATGTCCGTGCTGCTAAAATATTTACTATAAAATCTACTTCTATTTAGATTTCAAGATCTAATTTAAAAATTATCCTCCAAAGCTGAGAGTACTTAGATAATTATGTTTTTTATTTGTATTAATGTTGGTTTCTTTTTTTTTGTTTTCGAGGCCTAGTTTTTGTATATGTTTTAAATGATGATAATATTTTTCTCACGTCATAATATGTTCAAGATAATGATGACTTAATATTTAAATTTTTACATAACGTATTTGTTACCCCTTTGTGTTGATTGTTAAACAAAAAAATTATGATTTTTTCTTGCAATTTTTCGATCACTTTGATAACCTTTTATTTATACATTTTTTCCTTCTCCGAAAAAATTTCCAATAAAGCAATTTTGGGAAAAAACAAAGAGGCATGGGAATTTATGTGGGAATCCTCAAAGCGACTTATTTAAAGGGTACACATTTATGACTGTTTCTTCTTTTGCAGGATCTTGCGCTACTCGTACTAATGAAACACATATTGATACCGTATATTCAATTAACATTATTCAATTTCATATGTGCAAACGATTAATTATTGTTTTTTTTTATTTGTATAACATGAATATAACAATATGATGCACATTAATTAATGTCAAATTAAATTAGTACATACGTTAATATTTATTGTCATACATCGCTGAATTTATTTTTGATCATAAGTTAACTCTGGCGAAAGAAGGAACTAAAGAGGGATAGCGTGGCAATTTGATTTGGCGGGGAAATAAAAAACAACAAAATGCGGAACATTCTGAATATTCAACAATGATTTATTTTTGATGTGCGTTTGATTTGAATATGATTCTCAATACATTAAATTGCTTAACAAAATTGAAAACAAAAATAACATTTATTTATTTAGGAGTAATTCACTGCGTGAGTGAACATTTGCATTTTTTCATCTAGCATTGTATATTTGAATTAATTCCAACAATATTTTAAACGCAGTTGTTGAAATGATGGTACACGTTTGTTATTTCAGAAAAACATGAAAGAATGATAAGTATCAGGATTTAATGTTGAATATAGAAGAGGTGGTTTTGCTTTAATTTTTTTATCTGAATATGCAAGAATTTTATTTATAACAACTAGCTGCATCAGTCGCTCGGGATTGTATAAGGAAAACGGCCAAACAATTTGGAGAACCTATTTAAGAATTGAAATAAAAATGCATACGTTCATCACGGATACGATCATAAGTATACACCCTCTCCACATGCAATGTTATACATATTCACAAAAATGTACAATAATTTTCTTATCTGTTACTCATATGTATGTACGGAATAATTGATTTACATGGATTCATCTTGGGATTGTTTCTTGTTCTGTTTATATTGCATCAGAGAAACTATCTTATTATTAAACAATTTCAGTAGTTCATAGTTTAAATATACACAAGTCTGTTAAGCGTAGGATTAGCTCTATTTCAAACAAACTCTAAAATAAGCATTTATGCATTTCAAATGATGCACTGTAAATAGATTTGAATTGGAAATATGAAACCTTAACAAAAATCATCAAGTTGGTGATACGGTTGGTTTCATTACGTTTCTTTTTGTGTGTATTTATGTTTGTTCGTTTTTATTTTATTTTCATTTTGTTTTTAAAGCTAGTGCAGTACATTGTATATATTTTATTTATTCAATTTATTTGTTATTTTCTTTTTAATTTAGTTATGTATGAAAAAGCCTTAATTTTGGAAAACGATTAAGATTTCAAAAAACAGAAAATTGTTATACAAAGTTTGGAATTATGTTAAGCTATTTGCAACTGATTTAGTAGGAACTATTTTTCTCATATATCTTTAGTACATACATAATGTACATATGCGAAGAGTGTCAAAAAAAAAAAACAGAATGCGTTAATCAATCTATTGTGAGAACAAAAATATTCGATTTATTTTTTCCACAAATAAATGCAAAAAATGTTGATGAAATAAAATTCACATCTTCCCTTCAAATATTGGTACTTTTCTAGTTTTTTGTTTTGTTTGCTTTAAATAGTCTAGAGTAAGTATGCTTATGCTTGTTGTGTATATATGTAAATAAATAACTATTTGGGGTATGCTTTGTTTATTTTTGTTTTGTTTCCTTTGCTTAGATTATGTTATAGCAATAAATATTGTTTTTTGTTTTAATCTATTTTTTCAAAAAATAATTTTTATACTTAATTGTAGTAGCCCTTAATGTATATCATGTTGTTGGTTTTTTTTTTGTTTTTTTCAATGTATATTATTATTTTGTTCTGTTTTTTTAAATATGTGCTTTGACTTAATGCAAGCAAGTTATCAGTTGAAAATACATATCTTGATGATAGTATTTAGTTTAAGCTATATAGCATTTCCCAAAGGAAATATATCTCTCTACTATTTTTATTAAACTTCTTGGGTCGGACGCATTTACTTGAATTTCATTTTCTAATTTTTTACAATATATATTTGTTTTTTTGTTTTTGTTTTTTGTTTAAACTTTAAGATTTATTAATTTATGTATATATAAATTTAATTGATTTCTAAGAGATTTGATTAAGATAAAACTATATTTCTCTTATAAATGAGAAGAAGAAGAAATTCTGATCATTTTGTTTTTTATCATGTTGATTTTTTTGTTTTTATTTCATCTAAGTAAGCTACTTAACTTGTATATTTATAAGTAAATCGCTAAATGTGGTTCCTCTCAAAAAATTCTTGATATGATAAACACAGAGAGTCCAGTTGCGATAGATAAACGTCTATAGTAGCTGTTCATGTCATATATATGTATTTGTGTGTTTTTGTTTTTTGTTTGTTGTTGTTGATTTTTGGCAATATTTCAAATTCATTTTTATTCCTATAAGCCCTTAATGCTTGTTAGATTTTTGATCCTTTTCAATTTGTCTAGTTACGTTTTGTTTAATTTGACTACAATATTGCCTTGAATTTGAATTAAAGAAAATTGTCTGAGAAAGAAAAGCAAGTAATTTCCATGAATGTGTCAATGCGAAAAGTGTCAAGTTGTGAAAATTTATTGAAAGCATTTGCAGATACTTTAGGCATTTGAAAACCATATACATACAGGTACTTGTACGCTTTTTGCTTTTTAACACCTTTATCTTAAGCAATGGCAAAACAAATAGTCGTGGTTGAAATTCACTGAGATTCATCACAAATAAAAGAATATCTACATATCCTCATACAAAACGTTAACTATTTAACAGAAGAAAATATCTGATCACTTCTAATGAGTTTACTGCGAATTGTGCGGAAATCTGGGGACGGTATCTTTTGACCAACTGAAGGCTGATATCCATTCATAGATGAATAACGCCAATACGTTGGCTAATTGTTAAATTCGCTTGAAAAGAAAACACATATGCAATGGCAAAAATACAAAGTTTGACTTATCTTACAGCACCGTTATAAGCATTGTCTGTACTTGAACTTTGCTGAAAAGGTTTTGTTGCTATTAAGGGCTACTGAAGGCGGAAAGAAAAAAGAAAAACAGATGAATGTATTGTTCCTTATAACTTTACCCTATCTAAAAAAAAGCAAAGCAATTATAATTTCTTAAACGATTATATACCAATAAAAAGTTAAAGAAAAAACACAAACAAATAAATGTTTTTCTTTTTAATTACATTCATTGTAAATAGGTACATTTTCGTAATATACTACATAATTTATGCATTTTTTTGTTCGTATATTTTATTTATTGATATTTTATTCTTATCCTTATTTCTTGGTTCGAAAAATTTTGCTAAAAATGTATGCGTAATAAAAATGTACGAGTTTTGCATTTTTCTTATCATTTAAAAAATAGTTTCATTTTTTATTTAAATATGTTCTTCTCACGACATCGATTTTATTTGTTTTGTTTTTTTTTACAATTAATTTTTGATTTGTTTGTATTTTTTTAATTTTCTTTTTTTTTTCGTATTGACAATGCCACAAATAACACAACAAAAATGGAAAAACAAAACAAATTTATATTTAACAAACAAACAAACTGTACAGGACATAAAGTTGTATATGTTTTAAAATGTTTTCTTGTGTAAAGTTTTTTTTTCTATAATTATTTACTTTATTTTTGAGTTTTTTTTTTATTTTATAGACAAATCACAGCCCATTTGTGGAATTTAATAAAAAACAAAAAACATACATTTTGTATACAAGACAATTATTTTGTTCGGTCAAAATTGAGAAATTTGCAAATTAGAGTTTGAAAAATGTTAAAAATGTCTAAAATATTGCCAAAATCATCTTTCGGTGTTCTCGGTTTTTGTTTTTGTTTTTTAACATCATTGGCTAAAAGTCTAATAAATTCTTTTAAATTTATATTTTCAAGACGAATTTGACTAGAATTAATATATGTATCCAGGTGTCTCCGAGAAATTAGATAAACACCTTGTATATGTAAATAATAAAAGTTTTTGTGTTCGATTTTTTTTTGTTTCATTTATTCTTTGAAATAATAATTGTAACATACTTTGATTTCATGCACATTCTGCATTCACATTTGCGCATACACGTCATTTATGTACATACATCTGTACGTGCTTCTGTGAACACAGCTTTGTATAGGTTTTAGCCATCCGCATTAATTGTGAATATGAATATCATTTCAAATCGATAAGGATAGATGTTCAGAATAAAAGCGCTCCAAGATTTTTTTTGCTTGTTTAATTTCTTGCGTTTATAAATATTACACATCATCCCAACTTTAACTTACCTATATGTACATAGGCTACCTTCATTGTATTACAAACTGTTTAAATTTTGTGTCTATAATAAATTTTAAAGAAGTTTAAATTACTTCAATAAAAAGTTTATTTATTTTTGGCTTATTTTAGCTGTAGATTTACTTGTTTTTCGAATTGTTTTGTACATTTTTTTCTAATTTTAATTATTTTCATTTGTATTTTGTTAGATACAAAAATAAATTATGTTTTAAGCTGAAACTATAATGAACTTAATAATGTTGTAACGGCTTTGTTCATTGTTTATAAAAAATACTACAGATATTCTTGCTTAAATGTATATATGTGTGATAATATAATATGTTTTTACTGTTGTTAATAATATATATATATAATCTTGTATGGTTTCCCTTTCTTTTTCTTTTTTTTTGTTTTAATGTAATATCTAATATTCATTATTCAGTTTTTGTTGTTGTTTTTGTTTTTGTTTTTCTTCATCATTTTTATTAACTCAATTATCAAGCATTTAATCTGACATATGTATGTTCATTTCCACCTTCCTAATATAATTATATATCGTGAATCAAATTTACCTAGGTATATACATATATCTGGTTTAAACATTTAACAACGGATTGAAACGAATTCTAATAAAACAATCAATCAATGCGAAATCAAAAGAACATAATACATTTTTGTTTTTTCGAAATAAATACTACTATATATTATGTAAATTCGAATTGTGTTTTTTTTAGTTTTATCTCTTATATATCTAGGGTTGTATTCATCAATAATAATATATTTTCCTTTGGTAATAATATAGCTTTCAAATGTGTTTTGAATGAAAGTTAATGTATGTTGTGTTTTTTGGTTTTAGGTTCAATTTTTAAGATATATATTAAATTCCTTCAAATTCCCACGTTTTTTTTTGTTTTGTATAAAAATGTTTGAAAACCCCAGATCATTTTGGTCGCTCTCCAGTCAATGTATATATTTGATTTTATACAATATGTTATTGAGTTGTGTGATTCACAAATTATATTTATATCATTTATCAAATATTCTAACGAAATTAATTTTTATATAATTTAAGTGATGTTTTTAGTTAGTTTTTTTTGTTTTGTTTAATAATTAAAATACGATATTTGGCAAACTTTAATGTTTATATCAAATCAAACTTTGGGTTTTAATTCCGGAGACTCATCTGGGTAGAAAGATCGGGACTGTGGAGGAAATAAAAGAAGCATTAGTGAGACAATGTGAAGTGTAAAGTTTTTTTGGTGAAAATATCTTTAATGAATACACCAACAGCAAGAAGCATCATTAAACATTAATACATTAATTGTGAAGCTAACTGAATTGTCTTTATCACTTTTCGCTTATCGGTATGAAGCTGCTTTGTTTGTTAACGTATGTACCGATTGAAGAATGACCCTAATTCCTAAAGGAAATATTGCCAACTGTCATGTCATCCATGGCACTTAACAATGTATTTCACAAATTTCCACTGGATGGCACAGTTGATTGAGTACCTGTTCTTGGTTATATTGATCCTAGGCTTGAATCCCAGTGAAAGCAAAAGTTAATACGCCTTTATCTGGTTTTCAAAACATGGTCCAGTCACCATTTGCCGTTGGAATCAAATTGACGGCAATCACAATGGCCCATGATCTAAATGTGCTTGCAATTTCCCTGACAGCCTAATAACCTAACCTAAGCCGACGTTTTTCCTTTCTTGAGTGAGTTAAAAAGGACATAAGACAAGCTAGTCGTCAAATACTAAGTACAAGTAACACTATTTTCCGGAGAGGTTCAAGGTTTTTCGAGCTATAATATTTTTCATACAAAATCCATTTCTGAGCTGTGTTAATTAAGTTATTGCTTCAAAGGTTTTTGTCGGATTTGCATGATAATAATAATAACAACAACTAGAGCTCGTAGAGAGCGGTCTTTAGTAGTAGGGCGTACCTTCTCAGCAACCACCTGTGTTGTGCGCGCTATTGTTCTCTCACGAGTATAAGGGACCCACAGTTTTATGCCGACTCCGAACGACTAAGTTTGAGAAGCTTTTTCTAGACAGGAAATACTCTTTGAGCATTGTTGTTGACTTGAAAGAGGTGGGGTCCGTGAAAACTATTTTTGTAGCTCAGAGCAGGGATGAAACTTACGACGTCGAGGTTGGTGCCGACGCCACTGGCCACCATTTGCATGAACAAAAAATTAAAAATAGAAGTTCATGCGGCTGTTTTAAGTAAAACTGTACTGTATTGACTTAGCATAGTCTTGAACGGGCCCATCGAAATGGTATCGTGATAAATATCGTAAAAGATGCAGTCATATGTAACAGAGCTAGTCTTTCGTTTGAATTTGTTGTCCGGTTTGCATGGAGTAAGCATCGACGGATTAACAACCAAATGCAAGTAGTTAAATGAGATTGCACCTGACCTAGTTCCAACAATTTAATTTGATTGGACTGTGTGAGATGCTTTGTTCTTGGTGCCCTCGTCTCTCCTCATGGAGGAGAACACACAACCGTGAACTCTATCAGCTGTGCCAGGATTTTGATGTAGTCCGGAAGACAAAAATCCATCGACTACACTGCCTCAATCACATTGAGCGCATGGGCACCAACTAAGAGGATCGTCGAATCCGAGCCTCCTGGTTCGTCACCGATGGAAGCTCAGGATTACTCAGGTTCGGACAATTCATGGGCGGTCTGACAATTGCGAGTGCTATTGGTTTTCAAATATATATCGATCCACAAAAAAAGAAAAATATATAAAAAAATCCTTACCTGGTATGACTTTCTTTACCCTAGCAAACTCCTGTTGTTAATAAGGTCGACTAGCGTCTTTTGGCCGCTTCAATTGAACTTTCAGTCTTTTCATGCCAATTTGAAAGCCATTCATTGCTTGAATGGCCGCTTGAGCACTGGCAGGATTATCGAACGATACAAAACCTGTAATTAATCAATATTAATTATCTGAATTTTTGATGTAATGAAAATATGTTAAATGGTGCTTTATTAATTGATTTTTAAATGTGTTATGAATGCTGAAGGGATTTATGGTAATAATAATATGGACACACAGAGGTGGATCAACAGTAGAGACGAGAATCTATTTCACATGTAGTACATTTGTTTCATTATTTAATTTGCGTGCATTTGCTACCTAGCAACATATTTCTGCATTGTTTCTGCTTGTTTGATTCTATTTAGGATGCATTATACTCATATATCCTCTTAAAAATGTGCCACATTCTGTAACACCTCTCCTATGGCTAAGACGCCATGGGCTCATATGTGACGTAGTCCAGTGACCGGCTACGCCTATGCCTTGAAAATTAACACATCCAGTAGTAAACGAGGATTTTTTTGATTATTTGGCGGTAAGGTGTAGGCACCAGTGGTAGTTATCAAATAATTTTTAAGAAAATATTTTGTTTTATATCTGCTTCACTGTTTTTTAAATCCGCTTCTTTTTTGGGGCGATTTCCTTCACTTTCTGGGCTCTGCATTCTCATCCATGGTCAACAGCGATCAAGCGTGTTGTAGTAGTATTGGTCCATCATGAGGTGTGTGGATTTACGGCGATTCTATGTGGCGAAGTGCATTCCGAAACGAAAGTTGTTCCGAACCTTAAGGTTTATCAGAGAGAATTGGAGCCGTTAATTGAAGTATTTAATAGAGTAGAAACACATTCATATAACCACGTCGGCCCAGAAGTAGAAGTGTGGAATGAAATATAATTCACATGATACGTGGTTAGCTTGAACGAGCTTAGCCATTGTTTGGTTTCTAAAACATATTGTATCGTGGTTGAATTTTGCCACAGTTGGACTCGAGCCATTAGCAGTGCCCCTTAGAAATTCGTTTTACATTCTGGTTAGTGTGTCTTACAGAACATTAGGACATTTGAGAGGTGAATTCATTATATTTTATTTTGAATAAAGCTAGCTATTTAAATATATTGGGTCTATAACTTAATTCGTGCTGTTTTTTCCTCAAAATTTGAACGTTTATTTAAGGTAAACGTGTACTAGTATTACTCAAAACCTGAAGCTCATCTGAAGCTATGCCTTTTTCAATGACAAGAACTTTTTACAATAACAGTAGATTTCCAAAGCATGTTCCAATGGAATAATACAAGTCATGCCATCTCTTAGCAAACTGCACGAATTACGTCAGCACAGAAGTCCGAGGTGAAATATAACATCGAACCAATATTTCTTGTCTAACGTAGGCACTCGCAATTTTGACAAAATTTAAATCAAGTTCTTATATGCTTAATAAATGACAAGCAGCATACATAACATTATTTCGTCAACTAGTTAAGCAACCACAAACAAAGATTTTCCTTCATTATTTCACTTACCAAAACATTTACTTTGATTTGTAGCACGGTCAATGAAAACTTTCGAGCTTATTACATTACCAAATGGCAGGAACATCTGCATTAACTCAGCATCACCAAATTCTTGCGGTAGATGATAGATAAACAAATTGCAGCCCTCTGGACCAGAAATTGAGCATCCCGGGAACATCAGAAAATCTAAAATAAATGTTTCCAAAGGAATCATCATCAGTTGTGAATGAAACTGATGCAATTGCAAATGATATATATGTATACAGAAGAGATTTTTGTGTATTTCAAAAGTTCAGCAAAGTTTTCGTAGATTTCATAAAATTCAATTTCACATTCCATGATGATGATGGTATGAAAATCTCCTACAACAAAGGCAATTAGAATGACTTAAAGTTTCATCGCTTGACTTTACACATCAGATGGAGCGAATGGTTTATACATATGGTCAAAAACTTAAATTGATTCAAAAGATTGCGATGAATTACTTAATGATTGATAATTTAAACCCAAGACATGGTTAATTTATATCATGATGCTGTAAATTTGTTTATCAAATAAATGTTTTAAATGATAACATCGTTTTTTGAAAATAAAAAATACATTTCAAAGTTGAAAATTGTTCTCCCTAAAGTTCTTGTAAAATGTAATTTCTAAGCAATTAAAATGAAACAAATTAGAAATCAGAAATAAAATGTTTTTTTTTTATAAATTTATTATACTACTATATTCAACAAAAATATACATATTCATACTATACATCGAAACAATAGCGTGCGTTCTCAGTAAAAAATAATAACTTAGTAAATTAGTTTCATTTATGAATTGACCATAAACATTTGTTGTTTAATGGTGTATATATGAAAGTAATGGATTTGTGAAGATTAGTATGTGGCGAAAAAACTTGCATGCACATTTAACATAAATCCAAAAAAGAAACAACAACTCAAAATGCTATAACATTTACTCAATTTTCTACGAGCCGAAATGGTGGTACGTAAGATCTTCTTAAAGAAGTGATGATGTTCTTTACTAAGGAAGTCGTAGCTTCATCTTATGAACATGTTCTGAAGAGAACTTGCCTTTACCGAATATATTACATACCCCCACTTCGACAACTACATTCATTCATTCACAGTAATGCTAAATTAATATGCATACATATATACATACATTACATTATAACATAAAATAAACATTTACTTCATTAATTTAGCTGTAACTCTGTTGATCGTGTTTTGATGTGAATTTGCATACACATTGTTTTCTTTTTGTAATATCTTACCTTCTCTTTGAGGAGGTGCAACCGCAGCTATTGGTGCTGGTATAGCCTGTGGAAATTGTCCATAGACGGCTGGATATGCTGCATTATAAATAATTTGTTCACATAGTCAAAAACACATTTAGGAGACATCACAACGTAAATAACATTTATACTATTAAAAAAAAATATATATAACATAAATTGTATCCTCATTTAGTTCAGAGATTGAATTTTGTATGTATTTATTTTTGTAAGGCCCCAATGTGCATGCAGAGAGTGGCAGTCGAATTGGTTGCGAATAATTTAAGCCCTGGTTTTTGGAATTCGTGGTACCTTGTGAGCAGGGACGTTACGAATTCACGATGTAGTATGTCCTTGACCTAAACCATACCTAACCCTAAATATAAACATAAGTTCTTCTAGAAGAAATAGTAGTGCTTTTTGGAGGTTTGCCTCTAACCAACCTACACTCATTACCTGTTCTCCGCTGTTAAGAACGAGTACAGTACACTATGTATACTCCGAAATGTTTAGTTTTGACATACCTGCCAAACTCGTCAGGTTGTGCAGGATGACGATGGCGAATTCTAGCAATTCCATTAAGGTCGGTAATAAACTCATCGAGAACTTGTTGAAAAGGGTTACATACAAGGCCTTTCAACATTTTTCCTTAGATGATGGTACAGCATTCAAACACTGGAGCCACGATCTTTCCGTACACATTTTATCACACGCACATGAGTTTGACGCTATTGGTACAAATCAGAGAGTTGCCAATGAGGTATTTGATATTTGATAGCTGTTAAAATGAGTTTGTGCATAGACAGTTCTCTGTATTCGACATGTAACAGATGTACTCTGCTCAGGTATGGACAATTGCAAAAGCGGATGAGTTTTATGTTTCTCGAGAGAAAAGTCCTGCGTTATATTTGCATTGCTTTTTATATGTGACCTGAGCGAGAAAATTCAATTAGGAACTGTACGGGCTTTGCTTCTATATAGGCATAAATCAACTAATAGAGATATCCAACTCCCTCGTCTGTTGGCTTAAACGCATTTTGGACAGCTTGCTGTATTTGTAGATTCTGTGAATACATGAGAGCCATTTCATAACCTCCAAAATAATGAGGTGAAAGAGAAGGATTTACTTGAAAAAAACCCACTTTATCTGAGCGTTATTTCAAACCACTAGTTTTTACCACCAAAAGGAAGAGGAGCTTAAATGACTGATTACTTTCAGAAAGTGTATGTAACCACTTTAAGCACGCATTGATCATTGATCATTGATCATCAAATATCTTGCCGTTGAAATAAAAATTCTGAAAATTCACACATATATGATGTGTCTTTTCTTTGGTCTTATGAAATACAGAACTTAAAAGGAAATAATACAATTCACTTGAATTATATCGTATTGTCATTTTAACATTACATATTTATCGACTATTCAAACACTTCTTAAGTTCCTACTAAATTTGAAATTATGGTGTCTCAACAGAAGTTATTAATTGAAGCATCTTAGTTCTTGACTCATAGCACATATATTGTGCAGAAAATTGTTTAATCTGTCCCGCATTTCCATTATTCGCAGCAATACTTTTTGCTTTGCCAAACTTGACGAACTAACTCATGGAATGTTTTCAGCTTGTGCACAAGTCATTTTGGAAATTTATTTGAAACTATCAGTGGTAAAAATTGATTTGGAGGGATGAACAGGTATGCGTAAAATATTGCCTCCAAATAAGAAAGTATGCGTGTTTTGTGGTAGGTCATAGCATTTTGACCTGAAAAGTTAAATACCATAATTAGTTAATAAATATAACGATAAAACTAGGCAGGTGCCTAAAGATACGCTTTCCTTCAAAGCCAACCGTGTCCATGGCCACGTACTATAATATAGTAGAAAACTTAATCTCCAGTTCGATCACCATTGGCGGCCAGAATTTAATATATGTATAATGCCAAAAAGTAGTCTTTCTATAGGACACTACCATGTGCTAATCTCCTCGTTTTACCTCTATAAACCACCCTATAGACTCCTACAAAAATGTCCTATAACACGAGTACTGCATATGGTTTGTGATGATAAAGCTTTTGAACAATAATACACTTTTGAAACCTCCTACAAGTATATCGTCTAAAGAAATACCACAACATAGAGTTTTTTTTAAGCTTTGATAATTAAAAAGCCAAACAAATTTTGAACATCAAACAAATGCACACAAAAACATTTAAAAATTAATTTTGATATTTTTGCCCTAGTTGGGAGAGAGAGAACGTAGATGGGCACATTTAATACAGAAAACACACACGTTCTCTATTTTATTTTTTCTTACATTATAAACAAACGTAAACAAACGTAAAGTAGGTAGACATTTGAGAAGAGTAAATAAATGAGACATCAAACAAATAACCTTTATTTTCGAGTGCAATGTTTTTATAAGACACATCAAATGTCAATGATTATTTGTATATTATTTTGTTTATACAATAAACATATAAAAAAATATTTATAATTATATAGTATTTATTTCAAGTTTATCAACAGAAAACATCCACCATGTAGCTACATCTAAACACATCTTATTGGCAATTTACATTAAATATTCAAAAACAAAAACTGTATGCAGTTATCAATATTTGTATTAAAAATTAAAATAATCAAACGAAATGAAAAAAAAAAATTAAAATATAATTTCGTATGAATAATTAGGAAATTCGCAAAAGAGGTTCAAGTTTTCTATAAACATATGAATGTTCAATATATGAAGTTTGCTGACTCAGCATCGCAGTGAATGTATGAAAGTACTTACCAACTCCTGGGTATGGTTGCGGCATGCCGGGATAAGCAGGAGCATGTTGGATCGCAGCCTCGCCGTTGGGTAGGCCTTGTGGAGGAATTGATAAATGCAATGCATCTGGGAAACACAAATATTCTTGCTGCAATATTCCGTTGTCTATAAATAGGAGAAAGGCAAATTGTTTAAAGGCTTATCCATTTTGTTGATTATTTGTAAAATTTATATGTGCAACTATGAGCGATAGCAATTAGGTAAGACTTTGTTAAACAAACAATGCATTCTTTCATAGAATTGTTATAAGCTGTCAAAAGGCATACCCTGCTTTTTCGATCCCCACTCATATTGAATTCAATAAGTAATTTACAAATAAATACGTATTTACCTTCCAGCCAAGTTAGATTAAGAGTAGAGTAGTGTTTAAAAGTATAACAATTTGCGACGGCCTTTAAAGCCTCTTGACTACACAATCTAGAAGAATACCGAACAACCAGTTCGGATTCAGAGCGGGCCATTAAACCATACATGCCGTATCTAGACTGCTTTCCGACATTCAATGGAATAAAGACAAAAAACGATACTCATTGGTGCTTGCCTGATTGACTTGGAGAAAGCGTTCAACACCGTTTGGTTGGATGGCCTCTTTCTCAAGCTGGTCAGGGTCGGCATAAGTAAGCCATTGCTATAAATGATGACATGATAAGAGGCGTTCGTCGTGAAAAGTGGCGACGTAACTTCTTCAACGGCCTTTGACACCAAAAATGGTATGGAACAAGGAGTGGTTGGTTAGCCGATATTGATCTCAATATTCACTGCAGATTTTACAGGTTCAATGCCGCACTTACTTGCGTACGCCGAAGTGATAATACCTTGTTGCAACGAGACTTCGAACAAGTGCAGAGATTTTGCGACGACTGAAGTGTGAAACTATCATTTTCAGGACCTCCTGTCCACGGCACTTATGATACGTGACAAACTGGTTCGACATATTGAATCCACCGGGACGACTGTTAATGGGAAAAAATGTAGAGACATATCGTGGCATTTGGTTGGATCAATATCTGTATTTTGACAAACATATAGGTATTATAGGTTGTTTTACAGCAGCCAACTTGATACTAGGATGAATGTAATCGTCCACATGGCCTTAACCGGGCAATTATGGCATACGGTTGTCCACTGTGGTTCAACGTAAATCCTTCATGCATAGAAACAATGAGGCTGTTCTAGAGACAGTGTCTTCGGACTTGTCTCCGGTTGTCTCGTATCGAGTTTGAGTACAAGAAATTCTATCCCAACGAGGTCCTGTACAACGAGGCAAACTTGAACAGGATAGATAATTTTATTATTAAGTTGACCAGAAGGCATATTGCACGTTTTGTATCATGAGAGAGTGGGCTTACCGGCTTTATTCCTCACGAGGCGTTCCTCTACCTGGACACAATAAGCCTAATACAGGATCCATGCGAATGCCCTGTAATCTTCCATGTCGCATGCTGAACAGTGGATAGGCCTCGCAGTCACGAGGACCTACTCCGGCTCAGTAGAGCGATCTCTGCTCGAGACAGGAGAGAGTCTGTCAAAGAACTACAATTTTATTGGTTGTGATGCCTAGAATTCAGACCGATATCTCAGGATATGAGAAGTCTGACGAACTGGCTAGCATTGATCTGCATTGCTCGCTTGCATAGGAGGTGCACATTCCAATACAATGCTACTATCTTCCCGCGCTTGCTTAAAATCGTTTACCTCTGATGAGACAGAGTGACTAAGAGCAAGAAAAATATGGCCTGAGTGTAATCGGTCTAAAACAAACGATCACCTATGGAGCACTCGACAAGATATCGCTGGATAATTGGCGGTTTGCACGGTCTATGATAGCGCAGAACTAGATATCCCACAACCTTTCAGAGAGGGTGACCTTACCACATTTCATTGGCAGCTGCCCTGTCCTGGCTTGAGCAAGGCAGCGAACGCTTTGTGGATCCAAATCACTTGATAAAATTATGCGCAATATATTAAGGAACTAATGTCGTTACTAAACTTCTCAGGTTAGACTTAGAGTTAACAACATCACAGTCGTGTTATTGAAACGGCACATAGTCGTATTTAGTTTCTCATTGAACCACCACTTCTACCAGCCCACATAACAATTTTAAGGAACGAAGGCTATAAAATCTTGACTTAATTGAAAATCGCATCATCGAAAATCAGTTAACGCATGATCTATCCGTGAAGTGCAAATTAATATGACTAATTGGAATTGAAACGCGTTTTCTCTGTAAAGAACTTCAACACTTACGCCCGGGAAAATTTTGTGGAATTCCATTCGTGTAAACTGCTTCAGTGCCACCTGGCTGACCATTCGGAGTCTGTGCAGCCATGTTAAATGTTGGCATTGTCGGTGAGGGTAGCGACGGAATTGATCCATTAACAGGCTGACCATTACCATTAATAGCATGAGGTATTTGCGTTGCCAATGCTGCCATTGGATTAATATAAGTCCCTTGGGCGTTCGCAGCTGCTATTAGTGCCGCTTGTTGTTGCTTTTCAAGAAAAAAAAAAAAAAAAAAACAGAAGGAGGACGGTCATATTAAAAACTGTTCAGAATGTAAAAGGAAGACAAAAGTGAATTACCTGAGCGTATGCGCCATATGGTCCAAACTGATTAAATACAAATGGATTCAACAAATTCATATGACCCGCCATTTGTTGCATGCGTCGGATATGTCGTTCCTTTTCAGTATCAGCGAATTTCACCACCAGACTAGAGGATGCTCCCTGGAAAGGTATTAAAAGAAAGCGGTTTACATAAGGTTAATAAATAAAATGTATTAAATATGCAGCCAGCTCTGAGTTGTTTTCGACTTTTCAGTAAAATTTTAAATGATGAAATAGTTGTGTGAATAGGTGTGAGTTCAGTTAACCAGAGACAAGTAGCAAGATTAATAATGTAAAAGCTTACTGAGACGTTGTAGGATGTGTGGATCGTACCGAATGGCGCAAGACATTCGCGATGACAATGTTTTAGATTTTAATATTTCTAAACGTACATTTTCACGGCGTATAGAATATCATCTCTGATTATTTATGATTATTTCCTAAACAATTGTAGTCTCAATCATTTGGAAGAAATTAAAGGTAACTTGACCCTAAGCTGGATTTCCTTGCATTATGACTACACTACTGACAAGTCTAATGCTATGTTAGGATATTTGAAAGGAAATAGTAAGGACTTCCGGAATATATCTATTAGGTCTATAACTTAATTCTTGGGGTTGTTTTCAAAATTTGAACGTGTATTTAAGAAAAACATGTACAATAGTAGTATGTACATGTACATAAAAGCTATGACTTTTATCCACCTTTCTTGCAACTTGCTTACGCCATCTCTTAATTCGTTAGTTAGACCGTATCTGTAATATTCATCCATCATTTGGGATTCGGTATAAGGTACACAACAACTTAGACACGAAAAAGTTCAAAGGAATTTCACGAGATACGCTTTCTAAAAGTTATAATCTTTTGAAGAGGTTTCTAACTATGAAGAAAAGTGTAAAACAATTGGCTTGCAAACCTTAAGTTTCAGGCGTAAGGCAGCGTCAGCTACCTACGTCAGCACCAGATTTACTTTTTTGATCCTTAGTCGCGCAGTAAATATCGGCTGTGTAAAGCGATACTGAGAACTAGCACTTAGAGAACGTAGTGTTTTGTGTTGCTTTTTGGTAGTACTCAGAGGGGCAAAGATCATTTCGTCCATACATATCGCTGCACCAGCCAAATTCAGACACTGCTAGAACTTGTGAGAAACTAGGTCACTAGAGTCTGGGTCTGCGTCCAACAGAATCGCCAGTCATATGTGAAATAAAACGAGACATACTAAATAGCTTTTAAAACAAATTCAGAAATCAAGGATTCTGGCGACCTCATCAAGAAAACAGAAGGGCTTTCATAAGAAAGTCTAAGGTCTCATGGCAAGTTTTAACAAATTGGACGTGTCCTTGTTTTCCCTGTTTTGTTCGCTATGCTTGAATCCTTCCTGTCTAAGGCACGCGTTCTTATGCAAGAAAATACCCGGTTTCATCGTCTTATTTGGTGAATTTTGTATGCACTCTTCTATTATTCGTTTTAAGAATTCAGTTATGAAGCAGACTGCGGTGTATTTTTAAGTGGGTAATTTGGAGTGTAATTATTGCTATGCAATATGAAATCGAAGCTGATAGAGACAAAATGGTTCGAATTGGATTAAGTTTCGTAAGAGCTTCCTCGATCGATATCTTCTTTGATCGATTGAACCCAGTCACCTTCAGACTGTTTTTAGCCTAAAAACTCTTATTAGCCTATTCTGTGGGTACATCTTTCCGATGTTGGCTATAATGTGTACTGGAATATCCTCCGGAACAGAATGAGTCTAGTATTTTCTTTTAGTTTTGTACCTTCAGTACAGATGATTATTACGTGAAGTTGCATCGAAGGTTTCGAAGACACTTTTTGTAGACTTTAGGTTTTGTACATCTTCCTTTTGACACCTGAAGTATACAAGTTAGCTTTAATGATGTTGTGCGATTTGATTTAATACACAATTCAATACACAATTACTATAATATCATTTCAAATTCGCCACAGAAAGCTACACAGGCTTTTCAAAAATCTTTTCCCTACTTCCTTGAACTATCGGTAGCTGCAACGTGGGAGGTGCTGGAGGCATTTGATCCACAGATGACATTTCTGTAGAGTTCTGACATAAGTACAACAATAAATTGATAAAACATCCCAATTGAAAGACATAAAGTTCAGGGAAAAATCTGTCGACTAGTGTTGGCTTTTCCACATCGATCGACTGGCCAGAAAAGTTCGAGTTAAAGGGGCCTTTAAATTGTAGCCTTGTCGTATAAAGATCATATGATTATAAACAAAAGACAACTCGGCGTTGATGACCGGAAATGTGGAGTCACTCCGGTCATGGATTACATGCTTGATAAGTAAGGTGCGTCCATGGTAAGACGTGGTACGATATTCATTAAAGTATTGGTTTTTACAGCCAAGTTAGCGACGAATGGGGTCTTTAGGTAAGTCAATGAGTAGACTCGTAAGCCGACCCATTTTGATGACCGTTGAGGAGGAATTCCCAAGCCAGAAGGACATTGCATCTCCTTACTTGACTCCTTCTACTTCATACTTAAATTAAAACATTAGCACCCTCCGTACAAATGCTTCGCCTTTCCATTTATTTAAACTGCCACCTCTTGTTGGATGACTCTGTATGTGTATAAACCAAATTAATTTTAAATGTGTCCAAATCTTACACTCAGTCCCTTTGATGGTAACATTTTAACGGGTTCATTATATCAAATATACACTTTCTTTCAAACGACGTACATCAATGCACATGTAAACCTATATGTGTGCAGGCATTACAATGGGCAAAGCAGAGGCGTACTGTGGCTGTACTCCGCATCGCTCTGGCAAACAATGCAACCAGCGACTAGCACTAACACAGAAACAAAAGTCGTAGCCCTAGTCTCTAAGGAACTTTCTGAACCGCACATCACTTAAAATATACCTACGTATACGCTTCGGACGTTCGCTATAGCTCTGCCTTTCTGAATTCATTCTTTTTGCTTTAAGTTTGGTAAATTCCTTTTGGCTGAGTGAACCTCAGCTACAGGTCGGAGAATTCTATATGCCTGTTGAATATCTAGCAACCTAAGTGGAACTTCGACTTGTCTGTACTCGGCAAAGCGAGGAGTGGGAGCGATGGGTGGTGGTAAGTCAAAGCAGAAACGTACTCGTACCATTTTAATGCAGGGGGAATCATTGAAATGGCTCCAAAGTGTTTTTAGGTGGGACTGTGCAGGAAGTCCTTAAAAGGGAGAACTGCAGCTACTATGATGTGGCACAAGAAAGTTGTCGTCGTCGTCGTAGTCGTCGGCGGCGGCGGCAAGGTTAAACGAATTTACGAGATAGAAGCATCTGCAGCTTGTTGCCTTGTGCGTCGTGCCTATGGTTTTTTGTTGTTCATGCTCAAAGGACTACACTAAGGACTCGACGAGGACGGCAAGGAAGCAATTGGTATGTATTTCTGTCCATGTAATCTTTTTGATATCTATTGAATAGCATGTTGAATCGTTACGCTTGAGTTGAGTTTAGAATCCGAACTGACTGTGAATGGAGCAAGGAATGCTGTGCACATTTGTCATCGTTTTTTTTTCTTTGCTTTGTTATTCACTCGCTATTTCTAATGGAATATTGGGATGAATTGAATGCAAATATGTTACATATGCGTGGTGCTTTAAATAAAAAATAAATACATTCTCTCCTTAGAAACAGTGTCGAATTTCGTGTGCAAGGAGAAGAAAAGGATGAGATTCCCGGACGGGAATTTGAAATGATCAAATACGGATGCGTGGAGTTGGATGAATTGCCTGCTTCCTTTTTGATGAAGTTTGCACTGAATGGAGTTGAAATCATCTTCAAAATTTGAGCTTGATACAGAGTCGTTGCGAATGTGCATACGACTGATATAATTGAATTGACTTTGTGGTTTGTAATCTCAGTTGAGGAGGCACTGTTGGCAGTCGTAAGAAGGAAATAAAATTAGACGTAAACTTGCTGTGGGTTTGAATCCTTTTCAACATTTTACATTTCTTTTGTTTACCTACTTATCATTCTACTTCGCAGTTCACTTAACTACATCGTCTGTGGGTTTTAAGAAAATTATATTTTATATCCTTTTTTTCGATTGAGACATCTGTCCTTTCTGAATTTTGTGGGTTTTTCACTGCGTGCAGATGGGAGAAAATGTGATCTTCTGCTACATAATGGACTTTGATTGGTACTACATTGCATGTCTTCCTAGCTTCAGTGTGAAAACTGTCAGTACTTTCGAGATATATTCAGTAGATTCTATTTTACAGATTTTTGAAGATGTTTAGGTGAAGTTGATGATCGCCTTGGCTTTGTGGGAGAGTGAGAGAAAAATTTTTAAAGCTCACGGCTCCCATTTCTCTCGAAAAACAATCTATCATCCGAAAGTGCCACGATTTGTCTTTTTGTTGCCTATTACAACGTCTATTACGCCTATTACAACGTGAAAGCATGGACGCCTAGGCAAGGCAATGAGGTGATCTACGAAATTTATTCAAAGAAACGATGGTAGAGAATGTTTTGTATGGTAGAGATAATTTTTCCAAAGGGTGATGGTGGTCGAAGTTCTAACAGAAACTTCTTGTCCGTCTATAGGAGCTTCAGTCCGAGCTGGGCTTGAGCCTCTCCCAACAAGCCTCTCCAGCCATTTCGAACAGTTTGCAGTGTCTCCAGTTCTGCACACCAAGCCAGCGTTACCAGATTTCGAATACTACGAGACTAGATGATGTGAAGTAGTGTGTTACAGAAGGTATGTCCGTCTAGTATATACTTCATATGCTGTCAGACACACAACATCGACGACGTGGTCAGAACGTAACCATAGGCAGCTACAACTTCGAGGTGGTAAAGGACTTCATCTGCCTTGGCTCCCAAGTTACTCGTACGTAAAACATCAGTACCGAATTTGAACGCAGAATAACTCTTACCAAGCGCTGTTTCTTTGCAATCAAGAGGCTACTCAATTAATAGATCCCCCTCTCGAAGGACCAAGCTAACATTATATAAGACTCTGATCATATCTGTCCTGCTCTTTGGACAGTCTCAAGAGTGGGTGAAGAAGCCCTTGGTCTTTTCGAGAGAAAAGTTCTGCCGTCAATATTGTATTACAAACATGTCCATGTCCATGTTGTATTACAAACAATTTGTAATATAATAACAATATGTGTGGCGCTACAGCCCGTAGAGAGCCCGAGGCTAGCTTCTCAGCAACCAGTCGTGTTGTGTCGTATTATTGATCCCTCATGGGTGCAGGGGACCTATGATTTTATGCTAACACCGAACGGCCAAGTTTGACAAGCATTTTCTAAGCACATAAGCTCTTTGAGCGACTCGAAAGAGCCGTGAAATTTATTTGTGTAGTCCAGACCAGGGATCGAGCCTACGACGTCAAGATTGGGGTCGACGCACATACCCACAACGCCACTTGCCGCCAATCACGCCTAAAAACATATCAAACAATAGTTTAGTGAATTATTCATAAACTTTTAACAAATATCAACTAAACAAAATATTGGGTCTAGGTATAATTTAATACGTGCTGTTTTTGTTTCAAAATTTGAACGTTTATTTAAGTAAACATATTCCATAGTATTATTCAAGGTACTGCCCATCTAAAGCTTTTACTTTTCAACTACAACTTTTTCCAATGACAGTAGCTTTCCAAAGCATGTTCCAATGGAAAAAGTAATACACCTAATAATAAATAAATAATCTCACTACTGGCTTTAATTGCTCACCTAAAGCATGAAACATCAAGTAAAACGCGCAAAAAAATCTCAGGTATACACGCCAATAACTTTCGAATTAACTCTTAATAAGACATAGCTAACAAATGGTCGGCTTTGCTTGAAATTTATAAGAGCTATCAGTCGAAATATGTATGTACTCGAATAGTAAAAATTGCGTTGACAATATTTGTGTGTAATCACAGAGCTAGCACAGTAAAAAACGTCCAGCAAGAGGTGCAAGAAGACAAAGCGGTTTTCTGAAAAGCCAGATATAGGGGAATCAAAACTCAATGGCATATGAGCACAATTTAATTAATACCTTCCTTACATACTTGCTGAGTTGAATCACATACACAGACGAATTTCAGTTTGGTCATTATTGATCCTCATCCGGGTTGACATTCAAATCGCCCACACAAAATATGAGTTCATAAACTTCAAGCATTCGCAAAAAAAAAATGCAATAATTACACAACGAAAACTAGCTGCTTGACATTTCAATTCTGGAAACTTTTCTTCATAATTCATTTTCTCTACGAAACCGCATGGTTACACAAAGAGTTCCACCCAGAGTTTTCATTTAAAATGCACAGCATGTTCTACCCTTCCAAGCATAGTCCCTCCAAAGTACCCAGGTGAAATTCATTTGGAAAAGGACATGTGTCCACAAAGTGGAAGACGTCCACTCTTGCACGTAGTATTGACAATTCAAAACTATGTGACTTATAGTTATGTTCGCTTCATCCCTTGGATTAGACGTCTATTGTGAGTAGTGAATGCCATGTAGGCAGTCTATGGTATCTGGATGATTAAATTAGGATTTTGTGGTTAGACTTCAATCCGCGGCTTTGATGTTAAGACCGTATATTCAAAATTCGTAGTTTCTGATTGAACGAAGGAATCTTCAGAAGCAACTAATTTTTGCAATGCTGCGAGTATGCGTTGACTCGATTTATTTAAGCGTTGTGTTCGATGACATAAACATGTGTCAATTCAGTCAAACCTGTGTTCGATCTCCTTCTTCGCACACTATTCTTCAGTAACATTAAGCGCCTTGATCTTTTTGGTTTGTTCATTTTGTTCATATATCGAGTGTCTCTAAGGAGATATCTAGGCACAAGAGTATTTCGGACAACCGAGCGGATTAATTAGCAAAGAAGATGACACGCTTGCCATTGAGCCAAAATCAAGAGTCCCCATATCTCTCTGGACAATCTGGTGGGCATTATGAGCAATCAGGCAAGAGAGATCCAGGAGCATCCTACTACGACGGAGGTTTGCCATCATCCAAACACAATCAACACGAAATGAGGCCTAAGTAGCGAATGGAGTAAGACATCGCAATAGTCACCTCAACCTAGATTTCAACCGAAGCCAATTCCAAGCGCTGATAAACAATGAACTCGTCATGACGATAAATCAACCATTGCAGTGTACACACCAAAAGTTCTAGCACAACGTCCAAATGATACAATCAATTGCAATGTTTGCCTTTATTTCACCAGAATTAATTAAAAACTCATTCTTTTGTTGCATCTTTTATGCATAAGCGTTAGAACTGAATCCACTAGACTTAGTGCGTACGGATTTATTCTTCTCTAAGCTGGAGTATGTGTTATATGTATGCACCCACTTGCGTGATGAATTTAAAACAATGCTCAGCAAGCATTATATGTCCTTTTTGTAATTCAAGCTCTCCTTCAGTGCAACAGGATGATGTTTTTTTTTGCCAAACAAAAGCCAGCGGACAGAGACCCTAACTCCACAGAGAGCACAAGGATAAAATATCCTTATGGCAATTTGCGGTAGAATAATATCCTCCTTTTGGAATACTTCAACAAACACTCCGTGTGCAACTTCAAGCGTTAGCGTGCTTCCTTCCTCTTTGGCTTTTGTGTGCGCCTTCCGTCGTCGGTTTCAATGTAAAAAGGGGGAAACCCAAAACACCAAATCAAATCGGCACTTAAATACAAAAACGTGGTTTGGCATTGTTTCATGAAAAATGCAACAGGTTCAAGCTAAGGCCCCTTAATGAGGGAATCCAGTAACATGGGCTCTGACAGGCTGAAAAGAAAAATTGCCTTCGTTTATTGTCCGCTTCCAGCAGTCCCGGCGGCGGCAGTAGCAGCGGCAGCGGCGTTGGCAAAGTTTCAAGTGTATGTACTTGCTGCATGATATATGAATGTGCAAGGTGGATGGGAAAAAAAGGGAACTCTCATTCATATTATATATTTTATTAGACTTGTTAGATTCCGATTCCATTCAATATTATATAAGCACACTGAACGGTTGCAAAGAGGGTTGCTTGGTTGGTTGGTTGGGGTTGGCGCTTCCCATAGAAGTAGGTGATGAGTGGAGTTGTAAAATGTATTCAAGAGCGAAACTATAATCGCTTGCATGGCTCCTTCTGTGCACGAGTGCCTCGCCTAAGCTGTCGGGCTTTCGGCTCGACTCAGTTGATTGATGTGCGGCGGAAGAAGTGTAACATGTTCCTGTGGCCTGTTGAATCTGATTATTGCATGTTGAGTTCGATGCAATTTGTGGTAAGGAAAAAGATTTACATTTAATTTGATATACGGTTGGACGGAGGTTATTTTATTCAAGACTAATAGTAGATTAGTGCGAACTACAAAATATATGTTCACACTTGTGATAGCACGTGGATCGGGTGAGCTGGTAGTTTAATCGTTCTAAACTCGTGATGAATAGTTAAGTTAGCAGCTGTTGATTTACTTCCTTAACCTCGCTCAAATGGTTGAAGAAGTATACTCGTAGGAAGCTGTTTCTCTGGACCAGAGGTAATCTAAAGAACAGAGGTTTTGAATAAGGGATTCATTCGTCATCTCCGCGCCCGATCCGCATTGGCACACACGAGGCTCCTTCGCATTCTGATTTAATAGAATGTGGGCTGGATTTGTTGGACGGATGCAGGTTGTGTCTTGGTTCCTAGTACGAATACTGCGGACAATTGCATCACGTTTTTGTATGCGTTTGAACGTAGCAACGACTTTGAAATGAGACTACCATAGAAAAGGATTTCTTATGCTTACGCTATCTGAAATATTTTTTGATTAAAGCTAATGACATGTACGAAAGGTGACATTTGGGAAGACTTGAAGAGACCGAATCTTGCTGGGCGAGCTCATTCGCTTTGCATTTTCCTGAAATTGCATCCGTACGAAGGAATGGCCAGTATTTTAGGCTGAAATAAGACAGACTCTAGAACACTGTAGCTCATTTACATTCCACTTATGCCACGTCGAGACTTGATCGCCATACTATCTCCTTGAAAGACTCAATAAGGGCAATAAGGGCAAGATTGAATATTTGCATCTTCTGCAGCCTTTGATTTATCATTCCCAAGAGACAGATAGTGTGCAAATGAAGGACTGTGAGGTCGGTACCTTCTGTGGGATATAAAGCCAAGTCTATATGCATGTGCCAAGAAGAAAGCTGGCGAGGTATACTTAGTGAAGCAAACAATACAACTTCTTTCTATGGCTCCTGCTGATTGTGTTGGACAGGTCGCAACTACACCACTAATCACTTAGATCCTAGACTTTGAGAGTAGCACTTGCCGCCTTAGTTCGTTGTACCAATTAATGAGCAGCAGTGCGTACGAAGAACTTTTAGTTTTTGACAACGCGAACTGCTAGGACTTGTCTTCTAAATATTTTCAGTGGTTGCCAATGGGAACGGTATTATTAGGTGGACATTTTCCCAATACTGAGCTCATTCTTGCCGCTTTTTTGGGTTGAGAAACACTCCCGCAGTCAAAATTTCCAAGCATATGTCTACTAACATCTTCGGTTCGGCCAATATCAGCAATGATATGGCCAACCATGAATCCCACTAAAAAGTCTGAGAACACTTCTCCTTCACCGGATTTCTGCAAGGAAATGTGCTGCCGTGTGCTTTCTTCAATTTGGTACTGGAGAAGATAGGCGGGCAGCTGTAATCACGGAAGGGACTATCTTCTTTAAGTCGGTCCAGCTGTTGGGATACGCTCTCCTTAGTGGAAACTCTCACGGAAATTCAGGAACAGACGAAACGAGCTGGCCTTATGGTCAACGATGACAAGACTAATTATACGCTGTTGAGCAAAAAACTATCCGCCGTACACCACCTAGGCCAAAACGTTTCAACCACAGCTGCAATTTCGATATAGTGAAGGAGTTTATCTGCCTCGTGGACAACGTAGACTTCACGAATCTTATTTTAGGATCCCTGGCAACCGATGTTACTTCGGTCTGTCGGAACAACTGGGGTCGAAACTACTGACTCGAAGGCCCAAAATCATGCTCTACAAGCCTCTTATCTTGCCAGTCCTGCTGGACGAAATCTTGACGATAACCAAAACTGCTAAGCTTATTCTTGGTGCCTTCGATATAAAAATTCTACGTCGGAAATATGATCCCGATTGCGAGTAAGGCGAATGGAGGAGAAGACACAACCGCGATCTCTACGAGCTGTACAAGGATGTGAATGTAGTGCGGAAGGCAAAACTCCGTCGACTACACTCGCTCCAGCAAAGAGGGTTTTCGAATAGTTCGAGAAGGAGAGGAAGACCGAACTTTCATTGCGGCTATGCGGATGTAAGATATGATGACTGGAAGCTTCGTTCCCAGGACCGTCAACGATGGAAAGCAGCAATCGCCCAGACTCAGATCCTTTCAGAGTCGCCGACCCGATAAGTAAGTATGTATCTCCTCCACCAGATGAGTCGAGAGAGAGAGATGGTTTGGAGTGGATGTATGGATGAAAAATAGTCGAATCATGTTGATTTTCCTTTCTTCGATTCCAAGATTGAATCTTTTCAACAGAGTCAAACTATGATAACTTATCTACTGATCAGGCCTACGATCTATCGAATGTCTGAGACTGAGCTTCATCTTTAAAGACTCTTGCCTATGAATGCACAAATTTATTTATATTTGCGTTGCGGGACATGCGTTGAGGGACAACATTCATCTTGTTCGACCGTGGTTACAAGGAAGATGAGAGCTGGGCTTTGTTGTATAATAATCCGCTGACGAATAAAGCCCGAATTTTTTTCCAAGAACACTCCCACTATATTCGCATGCTTCAGCGCCATGTGAGTTCTGAGTTCCTTCCTAAACTTACATTAAAACTAATGGGGGATATTTAAAGTAAGTTTTCTACACTGAAGAGGGTGTCGGCGCTGGGGTATGTGTATCGATTCCAACCTCTACGTCTTGAGTTCAATCCATGGTCTGCCCGACAGAAAAATAATTTCACGGCCATACCTTTCTGAGAAGCTAGGACAAGCTATCCTCAATTCTATTACGGCTCTCATTTACCCGAATCCAATGACTCCAAGTTGGATTACTTTGCATACATATGACGAAATTTAGCCGCAGAGCATCCTCATCGGAAATGGAACAGACGGTCTCAGCTCAATTATTAATAAAATTGACTAATTACTTCATGCATAGAATTCTTCAGAACATTAAACAAGAAGAAAACTTTTTAACTTTAAGTGTCCCGATGCAAGGGTTCAGACTTAGTGCTCCCTTAATTTAATAGGATTATGGACACATTAGAAGCCCTTGGGGTATTTTTTGCCGTGGTCGGTATTATTGAATCCCAATTTTAGTCAGATATTAAATTAATTTCCTCCCCCATGTCCCCCAGACCATTATCTGTGTAGTCAAATATTAATGCGAAGAATTGCGATGGTGTGCCCTTATATGCGCAGGAAGCAGTGGAAATGCCAGAGCATGGAATTTTTAATATTCATTTTTTGAGAATAAAGAAATTTCGAGGAAGCAAGTAAATGGCAGCAAAGAAAGATCATCGACAAAGGAATTCAAAGAAAGAGAAAAAAATAACTCAAACGTCTATTCAACACAAATACAAACCCATCGGCCGACTTAACTTAATTTGCAAATATTATATTTTATGTACTTTGCTAAGCCTGTGTTCGCATCTAATTTTTCTGCGAATAATATTTTATGTTTATAGATACTGACACCCACGCCAACATTGCATTAAGTTTTCAAAATCAATATATATTCAGGCACATGCACATACACCGACTCCACGTCGACTATTTGTGAGGACACACAAAATGGGAATAAACTGAATTACTGAGAGCAGAGGGAGCCACGAAAAGAATGTTAGCAATTTGACAGTGAATATGGAATGAATTGGGGTTGGGAGTCGACGGCGTCGTTGCTGGTTTTAAAGTGTGAATCCCTTTGAGGGTTTTTAAGATGGTCACGCTGAGATAAAGCGAAATCGAATTCTATTCGATATAATCCTTTTTTTCGGTACGACACCTGGAGCATTTTTTTCTTGCATCTCGTTCGTCCTTTATTGATTTTTGTAAGTCCCTTTTTTTGTTGCTTAAAGATGTGTTCATATGCACATATGTAAGAAATATCATGATGGTTTGCGCTTGATTTTCTGAGCATTTTTATAGTGAATACATGGCCATCCAATGCTTTGTTCCGATTTGACGTCACTGACTTGTTTAAATTTGCCATCTTAAGTGCATAGTAATAATAATGGGTGCCGCTAAGTCTCGTACGTAGAGTCAGAAGTGGAAGAGATCTACATTTTTATGCTGACTCCGAATGGCCAAGTTTGAGAAGCTTTTCTAAACAGGAACAGACAGAAGTGACTCGAAAGATACGGGGTCGTGAAAATTAGTTTAGTCGCACCGGGAATCGAGCCTACAAGCCGTGCATAGAGGTCAACTCACAACGCCCAATTTAAAATTAAGATAGCTTAAATTAGCGTATATAGTATGAACTAGGATAAATAAAATCGGTTATGACCTTCTTTACTTCTTAACTTGATTCGGGACTGAAAAAATGCTATTAAAAAAAAATTTCAAAAGTCCGTTATTTTTTTAATTTTTGTGCGAAATTAATAATCCCAGTTCATACCAGGGCGTTGGAATTTTTGGTCAGATATCCCAGTGAGCGGAAATCATTCGCTACAAAAAAGAAGGGTTTTTTGTTGATTTTCTGGGTCGTCTTTCGACTGCCACAGCGGGGCTATTAGGCGTATCTATGATATCTGTGCACCGTTGGTGATGTTATTTTACGTCTATTGATCGATTCTGAGAGTTCG
The DNA here is from genome assembly GCA_916610145.1 of Eristalis arbustorum. Taxonomy (NCBI): domain Eukaryota; kingdom Metazoa; phylum Arthropoda; class Insecta; order Diptera; family Syrphidae; genus Eristalis; species Eristalis arbustorum. The sequence continues at coordinate 61,664,722 of OU744318.1, read as the reverse complement.
GCGCTGGTACGACAACATTGAATTTTTGACCCCAAAAAATTGACAGTGGTTAGTAAGGCAATTTTGTTGATTTTCGGCCCCATTTTCCAACTGCAACACCGGCTCTATTAGGCCTACCTATGGCCTCTGAACACCGATGGTGATGTTATTTCACGTCTATCAACCAATTCTGAGACTCTGGCGCGGATTTGCCAACATCGAATTTTTCACCCCAAAGACAGTGGTTAGTAAGGCAATTTTGTCCTTTAGCTAACGGATTTTTTGATAATATAGGCCTTAAGTGCTTGAATCATTTCGCGGTTCCTCACAAAATAAGTCCAAATGGGTCAAATCTCAGCTGACATCCGGCCATTTGCCATCACCAAGACTGCTCGTAACACAATTTGGAAGTTTGGTGAATAAGCCATAATTTTTAACATGACGAGGCATTCTGCATGAACCTGAGATCGTCCAAGTCCATCTCTTCAAATCGCTTAACAGGGCTCTGTAACGGAACCGTATTCCAGCCTCATTTTCACTCTGTGGACCACTAGTGTTGTTCACTGGCATATAAGTCTTACAACCTTTTTGCACAAGCTTGCGAACAGCAGTCGCGGTGGATGCACAAACTTGCGCATTGGACCAAAACTTCTTTGCATCAAACGCACTGTTGGCTACAGAGCACTAACTTTGGAAGTGAGTTTTCAATATGTTTCACCGTTTTCCAAGAGTAAAGCGAATCATTTCGATACGCGGAGCTATAGTACCAACTTTCTATTAAGATTTTGACAGGTAAACAGCAGCAGTGTCAAAATAACCAACATTCTTAAAAAAATCTCTAGATAGCCCACCCTGTAATTTCTTTAGTAGGCACTAAATTACTTAAGCACAATATGTAGATGGCACTGTGTTCGAGTAAAGCTTGTTTTAAGCTTGACCAAGTTGCTTAAATTTGCCTTCTTTTTACGTTTAAGTTATATTCCATTATTCATTGTGGCAAGACCGAAACGAAAAAAAAACACTAAATTAATGGCCATTTACAAGCCCTATGTATTTGCTCTGGGACCCTGTCACTCAACCAATCTCCATGGCTCAATTTATAAATTAATCCCTGTTGTCGACTCATGTGGAACATTGCGTGTTGAGGCTAACAAGTTCGATTCGATTACAAATTAAATCCGATTATTACATGTGCGGATGATTGATATTTGTTTAATAGAACTTAGCAATTATAAATGATTAATTGTTAGCAGTGTAATTGCAACCTGTCACGAATACTCTCACAAGCCCTTCACCAGTTCGGTGGCATTTCTCCAAATCGCTCTCTCGTCGACGAACACACCGCCAAATGTATATACCCGCGAACATAAATCAATTGAGGGTGTTGAAAAAATTGAAACAAATAGTCACATAGAATTACAATATTTTTTTAGATTCATGTTTATTCAAATTATTAGCACACATGCCTTTCTTTTGCATACGTTCCTATTCCTGATGATGAGCTTATCCATATGGTCATAGAACTGAATGCTGGTAACGTTTATAAGCACAGTAAGTTATTTTAAAATGTATACACAGTACGCACATATCTATGTATTTAATAAACATTGTATTGTTCTTCAGCAAATTCATAATTAATGTGTACTTTTTTTCAATTAATTACATACACACGTGACATGTTTACATTCTGTAAACTAATACCTTTTTCCTCTTATAATTCCTTTATTTATTCATGTACGATAATACACACTCGATAAAGTTGTATGGGTTGTCAACAACACAATTTAGTACATTAACAAAAAACAAAAAAAAAAAAAATTAAAGCCCAACCGCACGTGTACATACGCATCCTTATATTGTCGAGTTCAGTGAATTGAATTATTTTAATTACCTTTTTTTTTCCAGTGACCACTTTTAGTCACCTCAAATCTTTTAGGAAAATTAAAATTTCCGAAAAATGAATGAAGTGTATGCGTGTACGATGCATATTTGAGTGAATGTGCACTAAATGCATTAAACAACCGGTTGCGACCGTAAATTAATTCGAACGTAATTCTCCCAGTGACTGTATGGTGATGCTGTGTATAGTGAAGTAGATTATATCGATTGCAGTTTAATACTTCATTACGTTGAATAATTTAATAATATTTCTAACGAATTGAAATTAGAGAATATAAGATAAACTAAAAATGGTGGGGGACCGCGGTATTCGAGTCATAAATAGATGTATCCCACGTTTGATTATCAAATGAAATTATTAAATCCCCATTTCCTGAGGTTTAGTTCGAACCGCATTCATTTTTAATGAATGGTTACAAAATTCTGAATTACATAAAAATAGGCAATGAATGCTGTGTGTATGCTGCGTTAGGATGGTGGTTAAGTTATTATAAAGCCAGTCTGGGGTTATGAGTATATTCGGTTTATAGAAATATTTGGCGTTTTGTATGTTTCCGTCGATTTTTTCGCTAGGAATTTGTTATGTAACGTCGGAAATAATTGAGAACATATGTTTGACTGATTCGCAACGACCTTTGAAATAGTTCAACTAGATTTCCAAGGTACTATCTTGAAATTTAGGTTAGGCTAACTTTGAGACTATTCGGCGGTGTTTTTTATCAGTTCAATGTTCTTAAGAGAAACCCCTCACTCTCGATTTAGAATTTTTACGATTTTCAATCCGCAGGTAAATAAACATAAAGTAGGCTTTCAACTGCTCATACATTTATTCGAAGACTTAAAAAAGAAGAACAAAATTTTACATTATTTTTGTTGTTGTTTTTTGTGATCGATTTGATTTATCCTAGATATGTCGTATTATGTATAAAATAACGTATTCAAATTTGAAACGTTGGCCCACTGGGAAGAAGATTCTTCGGGCTGGAGCAGTGTTGTCAATACGCTCTACAAAGCCCAGCCATGGTGGGCATTGGATCCGTAGACGCCTGGTTAGATTCATGTAGCTATACATTTCGTAGTTGAATCTTCTCTTCTAGATTCCGTCATCATGCAAACAAGACCAAAGATCACACACACACAACTTTTCTCTCTCGAAGAGGCCAACAACTTCTTTATCTGCTGTGGAGATTGTCCGCTCCCTATAGCAGGACTGGGACGACCAGTGTCTTATATAGAGTCAACTTGGTCTTTTCAGAGAGGACTCTATTACTCAATTGCCTCTTGAGCCCAAAGAAACCGAGGTTGGCAACATTTATTCTACGTTTAGTCTTGATACTGATGTTATTCGTACAGTTTACTCTGGAGCCGAGGCAGATAAAGTCTTTGACTACCTCGAAGTTATAGCTGCCAATTGTGACGTTCTGTCCAAAACGTCGATGTTGTATGTCCTTTCTTGAGGACAGCATATTCTTTATTTTGCCCTCATTCATCGTCAGAAACATTTTAGCCGCTTCCGTCTCGATGTTAGCAAACGCCTCATTGATGCATTGCTGAGTTCTGCAAATCACGTAAATGCCATTGGAGTATGCTAACAGTTGTACGGAGTTCTGGAGGATTGTGTCTCTAGTGTCGGCGTGTGAATTTTCACCAGGACGCCTTAATCTCCTTCGCAGAAGTCTTATTAAGTGTGTTGAAGTAGGGTCTACCTATCTATATATCATGTCAGGTTTGCCGAAGAAGCTTGGCTATCAACACATAAGGTCACCTATTGTCTTGACGGGAAATCTGGGTGTATTTTGACTTGATGAGAGTCGTCTCGTATTGCAAGTAGATCCGCTTGGAACTCACTAGACTTACCGGCAGTTTGTAGGCTTTTAAAATGTCAGGAATTCTGAAAACACACCCGCTCCGACTCATCAACTTGTGATCCATACGTTAAAGTCGGTCGAACGCCGGGTATCATGTTTGCTCGTAAGTCCTGATCAATTGTGTTTTTACACCCCAATTTTTGACGAAGGTTCGACTACGTGCTTAGAAGACTAGAAACGCGTTCTTAACAGGCTGGCCTATGTTTATCTCCGAGCTAAGTTTAGGATATAGTGTTAGGCCTAGGTAGTTGCGCTGGTGGATAATGGGATAGTTTGGGATTGTGCCCATTCATAAGAACTCTATTCAGGGTAAATTCATGTACTTGAACTAAAATCAGCCAATTTTAGCAACGCAGAAAGAAGCAGTTTATTTTGGAGTTGGAGAACCTTAAATGGACACTTTTGTGTATTCTTTTGCGATTCGGTTCCGACAAGGCCATTTTTCATGATTATTCAGTACATGCCGGGCTAATTCGGCCTTGAGTTAGATTGCGCATTTACGTACGTGGTCGCGAAAGAATTAAAAGACAACAAATCATAGTCTGCCAATAGGTGTCTTGTCGGGCTGAGACGGCATATGAGTAGCATGGCTCCATCCCAAACAACCAAGGATCATCACTGACCTATTTTATAACGCTGAACCATGGGCTTTGTCAAAAGCGGATGAAGATATCCTCGGTTCGAAAGAAAAATTCGTATATTCCGTACGACGAACTACCAGCGATATCCAGCTTGTCAAAGAACAGCAGATGGCTTGAGATGGCTAGGATATGTAGAGCGAATGGCAATGCCTTAGGTGGCACGCATAAGTTGTTCAACTACAATCCTGTGTAGCCGGACTCCACTCTGCAAGAGGTAGTTAGACCAATTGAAACCTCCATGCAGTACAAAGAAAGAATTCAGAATGTAGCTCCTCCTCGACGTGGATGCATTATATAACCAATGAGCACATTGTTCCACACTTTATATATGCACTGGTATATGACCATTTTTTATGCACTTGTTGCCGCAGGAGAGGGTAATGCGAGTTAAATATTTGCGGAAATAATCTGACAGTCGACACCACTTTGAGAAAACTGTTTGTGAAAGGAATCTGTTGGCGACATACACCACACATTTCCGTCCTTTAAGAAAGAGAGTTCATAATGGCTCTCAAAGGACTGTAGGACTGAAAGGGGCGCATATGTTTTCGTACAATTGTTACTCTCATCTGAAACTCAAATGTGGAATTTGTTTGTTTTCTTACTCAATCGCAGCACCATTTATGTTCTGTTATCAACTCCCACACAGAACTCAATACCCTGCGCCGTTTGAGGACTTGCAAGTGATATCCTTTGTTTGTCGCAAGTTGGCATTGCATCCTTCAGCAACACGTGCGTGTGGAGGAAAGAATTTAAACGTATCACTTGTCGGTGATGTATACATTTTCTGTGTTTCACAAGTGGATTATAAATAGCACAAGATGGTTAAATAACAAGGCACAATGGCAGAGCGTGTCTCAGTGCGTCATTAAATTTTCAAAAAGTTGTCTCTTCATACTGTTCAACCGCACGGCACACAACACACGTTTGGTGAAAAGTTTAATTGACTCAAAATGTTTTGAGCTAGTTCAGCTGATCTGGGAGCAATGAGTCAACAACTCAATGGTAAGATATGGTGTTGGAACATGCAAAGGTATGTGCACTTAGGAACATCCTTCCGCAGCGAACGTCGTCGATTGGGTTGCGGGAATTATTCATGCACAAGACGGAGGAGAATGAGCGCGCTGTCTAGGGAGGCGAAACCATTAGTGCCACGGAAGCAATTTGGGTAATTTTAAACGTTGTAATTAGTTTAAGGATATGCGTGCGATATAATTGGAATTACAATTTAAGTTACAAGTGGATGTCTGAAATGCGAAAGGGTCCTTCTTTATTAATTCTATCCGAGTTGGGGAGCTGTTTTCTGCTTTCAGAGCGGCCTACATTTCAACGGATGGGTGGTGGGAGAATGGCAATATTACAGCTTTAATGGAATAGACATGATAGCAGACACATTCGACCTATTGCTCGGAAGGGTGGCCGAAGGTTAAGTGTCATTGTTGTTATTTCAAGGAATAATTTATTACTCTTTTTGCGCAAGGCAGGCACACGCATACCTTTGAGGCAAAGCATTTATTCGCGGTGTGTCTAGGTTGGAAGTCGCTTGTAGGCATCGATTAAAGTGAGACATTTTTGAATGTAGAGGGAAATTTATAAGTCAGTCACTCCCACTCTTGATGAATAGATCTAGAAGGGATTTCAATCATTTCCGTGTTGTCATCAAAGTAATAAGACCGATACCGAAAGGACATCAATAATCGAAGAGTAATGGTCTCGCTAAGCAGTGTTAGTGGCGAGAATCAGGGGAGAGTCACTCCTCCATCAAGGGAGCCTTCCATTGCCAGGCGCCTCGTTGTTGTTTATCTATAATCAAAATACGTCCTTCTGTTATTGATGAATGTCTTTAGGAATGCTATTGCTCCAAGTTTCCAAGTTTGTCTACTTATAAGACATAGACGGTAAAGGATACGGCTAATGAAACCAACCGATTTATTTTACGAAAACGTTCAACCAACAACATGGGTGGCAGCAACTAATTTCTATGAACATACCTTCTGTGCTTCGATCAACAGCAAAACGATAAAAATGCGTTAAGAAACCATAGGTACCTGCAGTCCTCAAAGAACAAGATTCCGCAAGCTCTTCTTGTGTTTGGCAACAATTTGTATAGAGTAATGCTTTTAGTTCTTCATCTTTGGCTGCCCAGGACGTTCATCGTCTTCCAAGCCAAAATCACCACTTTTAAATGGTGCAACGCACTTTTGGCATGTTCACCATAAACTTAGACCAAAATACGATGACTCTCGGCAGTAGTTTTCTTCATATTAAATTAATGCAGAAGAACTCTCTGCAAAGACACTTTTTCAGGCACAAAGCTCGATGCATTTGAGTGAAAAAAAATTATTTTGTTCACGCTTCAAATGAATGACATATACTGAAATGCATGTTGCATGTTGCATGGAATAATACAAGTTACTCCATCTCTTAGCAATTAAGTTATATACCCAATAGTCTATGAAATCAAGATATTCACGGTCAACGCACCAAAGACATGCCAAAAGTCAACTCGAAATAGATAACCACGACGCGCCAGTTCCAAAAACGTACCTCAATAAGCATCTACATTTATTTTCAGATTTATTCTGGAGCTCTCTTATCTCAACTACGTCCGAATTGCCAAGAAAATCATTACACAAATCATTGCAGTCTTTAAATATACGTTGATAAAAACTGCTTTATTTTCGGAACAAAAAATTCAAGTCAATTACGATGTCAGCTTACTGCAGTTTTTCGTGTAAATGCTGTCATTTATTCAAAAGTCAATTTTCTTTGTGATTTAACAAAAATGTCACCTGGATTATCTGAAGCTGGATGCGAAAATTATAGTTGAAAATAATAGCGTCACAAAAGTCGTTTGGAACTCTTTAAAAAATGAGAAAACTGCATTTTTCATTTCGATGGAACCCTACGACATCAATTACTGATTATCTAGCAATGATTGGCCTTGCGTGAAAATTTAGTGAATTATGTAAGAAGATAAGAAATGTTGTTCACCGTAGTAAATTTTTGTTTCACAACTGTGTGACATATTTGTACATCCCTTTAGTATATTTTGTACAGAAAAACGATGTGCTTGGTTTGTTTTATATTGAAAGACACTATGTACATATTTGATGCCTGATTCTCTATGAAATAATGATGTTGCCATGTACATAGTCTTTCAAATAAAAGCAAATGTTTTAGAAAAAGCGTACACAATAAATGCATCCAGGCAATTTTCAATTTTCTTGTAAAATTAATTACTCTGCAGTTGAAAATATCTTCCAGATTGCATATTTTTACGAGTAGGGGATGAATCTTATTTAAGGTTGAAAAAAAGTAAACTGAAAGACTAGTCATGATCTTCGTGGTCGTAAGCTGTCTACTATCAGATTTTACAATTGATTCGGAGGGCCCCACGGCTCAGTACTTGAGCCAGTATTGCACAATGTTATACACATTACCATTCCATTAGTAATAGAATTTTAAGGCGCTATATTTGCATGTGACACATGAGCATTATAATATAGAAGTTCAAATTATATGCTCCAAAAAGTTTGTCTAGAAATCATTATTGGATAGACAGAAAATAACGTATGACGTCTTGTGGTGGACAAGAAAAATTATCCGTTTTAAAAGAAAGTTCACATATAACTTATGAGCCACTTGCAGCGGTAGTAAACAGTCACACCCTCGAGCCATTCCCTTAATGGGTTCACAAAAGCAGAATTCCAAACATGTTTGCAACCACTTGCAGAATAACGATGAGGCTTAAAGGCTAGTTATAAGCTTGAACAGTTGAAACTAATAGTTAGTCTATAGGTAAGGAGAATTGGTTCTAAATAAGCCTGATCTGAAGTTAATAATAGAGAATAGATACCCCACTTCTTCGTATCTTGCCCTTTGATTTCTTTGACAGCGTTTTTTATAAAGTTTCATATATTCACGCAGACCAAATATTACATATTAAGCAAATTTGCCGAGAGGCCAAGCGAGACTTTTTGCGGGGGATAGGAGTATTTCAGTCTCGAAGGACGAATATCTCTGTGCTTTCTTATCTCAGTTTGGGGCACTCAACGTTCACTCTTCATAGAACTACCACCTCTATAAAATAGGCAAAGTGCAGCAAAGTCTGTACATCTCCGTATTAGTAGAATGTTGAGTCCTAAGCGTTTGCTAAATAAGATATAGGGCCTATTCGTAAACTCAAACTTTGTAAAACAAACAAGCAAGAGCAACATTGCACGTGAAACGTCACAATTATTGCTAAGGATTACAGACAAAAAAGTCTAGTATGCTGGGAGGATGTAATTTTCGCAGATGGGAGCAGTTCAACGCTTTCTGGCCTGATTGGTGTAGAGCAAGAAAAATTAAACAAATTTTAAACAAAAATTAATTTTTCTGTGGGATTGGCCTTTTTGTTGTCTAGTCTTACAATGTCACCGACCATATTAGGTTTCATGTCCAATTTTGTGCAATTTCATTATATGCTTCACTTTTTAAGTGCTGGCTTAACACCAACTCCCGAATAAGCAGAGTATAATATGTTTGGCACTTGAAGATGTTTTTTAGGGACTATTAACAAACAATGGTGTAGGAATGATATTTTTAGGCTATCATAAGAATCTGACCATGGGATCTATGATTTTAGCCGCAAAAAGAAATGCAGGTAAAAAAACCGAATATTAATGAGAGTCACTGTATATGCGAGAAATATTTGCCCTACTGCGACTTAGAAGTGTTTGCCTTATCGTACACACATACCCGAATGATATGCTTTGCATAATTTACGCAAAGTTTGCGTTTCCGAAGACATCAGACGGACCTATACTTAATTGTGCTATATTTCCAAAGCAATGCATCTAGATTTTTTAGAAATCTTTCAAATCTAAGATCAAGGTGATCAAATGGATTGTAATTTCGCACTAAATGCGCTTTAAAACATACACCATTCACTTCAATGAAAGATAATCTTCAAAGGAATATTCGAAAGGGCTGTGTTATCTGCCACTGTTCGACAAGTGTGTAAAGAGCAACATACCAAATTTTACAGCAAACTGCTTAATTCACGGCATCGTTTGATTAAAAAATAATACACGAATCAGACGTGTTGATATTCAATTCGCCACACTTTGTTTTCCATATTTTAATCAACATCCCCGCATTTCCCACATTGCTTAAAGACTAAATGACTGGGTGAGTGGGGACGGACTATTGAAGCACGTTGCCTAATTATCCGCAAATAAGGGAAAATATACACACAACTAAAGTAATAGTCGCTGAATTCGTATAAAAACGATCCATTAAGTGCACCAGTAGCAGCCACAGTCACAGCGAAGCGTACGAAAAAAAAGTACATAATTGTTGCGTTCCCTTCGAGTCGTCGTCGTCGGTCGGCAGCAGCAGCGTTCCGTGTTGGGTGTGCGGAAAAAGTAATAAACAAACAAAAGAAAGGATGAGCAACGAGTATTTCTGTCGAAAACAAGTAAAGAACAGTAACTGAAAGGATCTATATACTCGACATTTCAGTATACACCCGTACAAATATACATTCCCTTTGGGGAGCCTAATGTCTGAATGGGAAAGTGGCTTTGTTGAAAGTTCTTCCATGGTCGCTTGTGCACTTGAAGGCACCTAGACAAATTGATGCCGTTTTTATCTGATGTCTGCAATTAATTATTGAGATATTTCCTCTTCTCTCCTTTTGTGCTGTGGAGATGAAGGTAAAAGCGGTTAACTTGCGTTTTTCTCCTGAACGTACATATATACTGTCGGGGACATATGGGTATGTAGTTTTTTTTATTTCTTGTCGAACTACAGGGAAGCATTTGTCAACAATTCCATGTCGCCAGTGAATGGGCGATTGAAACAAATTGATCGGAATAAAGCGTTCGTACGAAGTTTTATGTAATCAATAATTTTAAGAGTCATCGCACTACTGTCCTTGTTGGCGCTTGGGTCTATCTTCTTAAGCAGCCATCCGTGGGATTGGTCTCTCTGTAGAAGGCAACTGCGACTGTAAGCTGTTGGTGGAGTTGCGGAATACTTTCATGACTGTTAAGGGGCAACCGCCATCCAATTGACTAAAATCACGCTTATGTCAGAACCGAAGAAAAGATGGTCAGAAGCATTGTCTAATTTCAAAGTATCCAGAATGACATATTGAACCAACTGTCGTTTACGTGTGGAGAGCGTGTTGATGTTGTTATTATGGTCATTCAGTCATCTCATTTCTTTGCCATGAATTCTCTGCTTAGCTACTTCTGCACACAGTGAACTACTCGAGAAAGGCTGTGTACCATGCAAGAGTATGTGCCCGAGTTGAGTCATAAACTCTCTGGAGGTCTACGCTACAATCAACCATAGGGCCAAGCACAACTTTGCATCAAATATTGATTTGATTTCAAACAATTAAAAACATTCTTCTTCTGGTTACTTAAAACAAAAAACAATCAACTACAAATATGTAAGCACAGCTGTACAACACCACTTTCCCTACTACCAACTAATAGAGTAGTTATTTTCTAGAAGGTCTATTTAATGTTATAACTGAGGTAGAAAGAAATCGATTACAAAAAGGGTACTGGGCCGCCCTACGTATAAAATTAAGTGGTGGGTTGCACACGATTAATTTATTAAGCTCCTCTTTCCGGGGCTGGTTAAATCGGCCAGTCGACTTGGTCGCTCTGCTATGGGGTATGTCAACAGCCAGTCCAGGCCGGCGCCTGAAGCTAGGTGAATTGAATACTGTAATCATCCTCATGTTGATGTCATAACTCGTATCCGTCCATGGGGGAATGTGTATTTATGTAAGCTTGGTCGTCCCTTAAAATCCGCTGTGACCTAACAGCTTGTGGATGTGTGCGTCCTGCATGAATTGTTAATTGTAATTTATTACCTTCACTTTGATTGCTTATTTATTATTTTCTTTCAATTTGTTGATAGTTCATTATCGTTTTTTTTCTTTCTTGTTGATAGAGTGAAATTAATAATACCCATGGTTGTTATTATTTTGAAAAGTGTTGTAATTTAAATAAAGACACATGACTCGTTGGTGGTTTTGTTTTTATTTAAAATTAAACATGAAGTCACATTTGGTATCATATCGAAGGGCGATGCTTAACGTCATTTGAGCATTGAATGACTAATAGGGGTGCTTAATGAAGAAAAAAATGTTTCGAGAGTTTAACAAGTGCTGTAACAGATTTTTTATTAAAAGTTAGCCAAATAAGACCAGTCAGTTAACCAGTTAAGCACTAATAACTGGTGAATGTCATTTGATCCATTAGTTGACGTTAGTTGAGATCACATCACAGCGTCGCCTTGTCTAAGTCCTTTATTTTGTACAGAAGTTTCTTTAGTTTGTCTTTGATGGAGAAGCGACAACTCTCCATGGTCATTCTGTATATCGATGTTGGCAGGAATGTCAGAACATGACAGCGGTGCGGTGTAGTGCTCGTCTTCGTATTCTCGTGAGAATATGCATGTCAATCCATTTATTCGCTGTTTTCCTACTACGTCCTCAAACGACAAAATTCCCGTCTGCCACCAGTTGTTCTCGATTCGTTAGTTGACCATTTTATTAATACCAATGCGTAAATAGGGAACAACGAGCTTTTCAAATGTTCAACAAGACACATGCACTGGACAGCCATTGACCTAATTTGCTTAGGTCTTCGGTGAATACGTAAGGTTGGTTATTCAGCTGCCAGTGAAATTTCCAGCGAACTTAGATCATACTTGGTTCATTGTGATTCCCTGTGACGTTAATTTGATCCAGAAGGCAAATGGTGACTGGACCAGATAAAAACATATTAACTGGGATTCAAACCAAGGACAGGCACTCAACCAATTGCGCTATCCAGCCGTGTATTTCTTTGAATAGTGAAAGCAAAGTCAGATCCATCGAGGACCCTGCACTATGTGAAAATTATTTGATAGAAATGCCGTAGGAACTACTACATTATCAGCAGTCATTTACGATATTTAAAATGACACCATCTGTTGGAACAGTTCAATTGTGCCTGGTCTAGGTGCATATACTCTCACAGGAACAAAGAAAATGTTGAATAGATTGTGTTCGATCGCCTGTCTTTATTTATAAAGAGTTTTCCAATAGGGACTGGACAACTTTGAATTTTATTTGTAAACGCACTCTTTCACTAATCATCCAGCTGTCACTGCCAATTTATTTAGTAAACTCAACCACAGTACCCGAACAAGTAACGTCTGCAAATTAAAAAAGTTTTATACCGATATTCGGAGTCGGTGACCGCAACTCCGATTTTCGATTTGCGCGTTTTTGGCTCAATGGTTCGTCAATAAGCGAAATATGCGTTATTGGCCGGTAAGAAAATTCACATGTGCTTCGTGAATCACTACTTCATCCACGAAAAAGAACTGCTTGGTAATGTTTACAGGCCGGGTCAAAGTTTTTCATCAAGGACGACCGTCACTTTACTGTGAATGGTCAGCGTTATAATTTTTTGAAGTGGTGAGTTATTGAAGTTAGTTTTTGAAGTCGATTGGCGATCTAACGCCGCTTGTCTGTTTTCTGTGGGTCTACGTTAAGTCATTGGTTTATACCAACAAACCGACGACGTTGAAAGAGCTTAGAGCCAACATTGAACGCGAAACAATGTGGCCGAGTCGTTAAAGATTGGGTCCAATGAAGCAGCGGTCGAACAAACGTGCCCGCCGTGTCCCTACCTATGAACGAATTCGTAAATGTTTTGATAGTACTTCATGGCGATAACAAAGCTTTTGAAACGTCTCAAAACTCTTTACAGTAGACGCTCGATATACTAACCTAACACTTTGGTCGAAAGGAAGCACGCTTGCGACTTTTGTAAGTTTGTGCAGTTCCCGTCATCGTAAGCCGCGCATATATGTGACTACCATTTATCCTCGAAAATTAAGCTGGGAACAAGGTTTCGGTCAACTGGGAGTTTACAGAGCCAAGATTTTTTAAATGAAATTGAAGACATGGATTTCGACGACCACAGGTTCATGAATGGATGGCGCGCCATGCCGCATAGGCTATGCCACAATTGACTTTTGCGCACCAAATTCCCAAATCGTGTAATCAGCCGTTTTGGCGATGTCCATTAGCCGCCTCGCAGCTGCGATTTCACCCATTTGGACTTTTGTAATGAAGGATCTATGCTATGCACTCAAACCAGAAACGATTCAATCACTTAAGGCCAATGTGATACAATCCGTGAGCTACAACCAAAAACCATCAACAAGGTCTTGGGCAATTGGGGTGGCAGCGGCACTGCGAATACAGCCGCAACAACCACTTGAACGACTTTGTATTTCATCTTAAATGGGAATGTTTCTTCTTACTAATAGCCATTATACATATGGTAGACACAATTAGTAATTAAATATACTTTTAAAAAATTATTAGTCTCTCCAAGACTAACGAATACATAATATTCAAAGACGTCCACACGTCGCACGTCAGAAGCCTATAATAATTTCTCGTCTTGCATGAAAATCTGATTTCAGATAAATTGAACTACCACAGGTATGTGCAAGCAGATACATGAGAATACCGACCAGCCGAAAAGCAACAGGAGTCTGGTCCAGATTGAGTAGAATCCATTTACCCCAAAGGACAACAAGAAGACGACTATAAAGTAATAGCAAATATTTGTATAATAATTCATAAAATTAACTAGCCTTTGTTTACGCAATCAAAACTTTATTATGATCAGATAAGATGTTTGCCGTCAACACGGCCTTATACAGAAGATTTAGCTTTTCATTGTAGCAGCAAGTGTGCTTGATTCAGGCCTAAAGTGAAGACGTTGTTTGCTAAGGTTAATATTTTAATTAAAAATGATGGCGTGTAATATTTTAGATCCTTATTAGGGATATAACTTTATTAAATTTGATTTAATTTGAAGACCCCAGAAGGGCTACTATGTTTGTTTTGTGGTGGTTGCAACAGAATTGTGTTTACATTGGGCCTGACTATTTACTTGATTTCAAGTGAATTTGGATAGTGGTTTGATTTGATGAGAGGGCAATTGATTTTCATATTTTATCACTGAATTGATTGACTTCAGGAGAGACTCTAACTACAACTCTTAAATGAACTCGCTTATTTCCATAACTGGCTAAAAAAAACCATATGCATTCATATTTGACGCAGTTCTTTTGAACCTTTTGCTAGGACCTATGCGAAGCCATTGGCTGTTACATATTTTTAAGGCTTTTGACATGCTTTGCTCGCCCAAGCCTCATTATGTTTTTGGATTATCGTCAAAAATTTTTCGAAATAATTGTGTTTCATTAACATCATCGTAGCAGTTTATCAATTTTGGGTAGATTCAAGAGATCTTATTGATACCTAGGGATGTAAATATGCATGGCTATCTACTCACACAACTAAGAAGCTCCTAGATTACAACTCCACCGGCAAATGGACCTTGAATTGAAGGCCTACAATGTAGAAGCTATGGACGTTAAATAATAATACTAACGTGGGTGGCTCTGCAACCCGTAGAGGGCCAGAGCCTAGCTTCTCAGCAACCACACGTGTTGTGTGTGTTATTGTTCTACCATGAGTGGAAAGGACCTATAGTTTAATGCCGACTCTGAACGGTTTGAGAAGTCTTTTTCTGGACAGGAAATACTCTTTGAGCATTCTCAGTGACTCGAAAGAGGTGGGGTCGTGAAAAATATTTTTTTGTCGCTGAGACCAGGAATATGTCCTTCGACGTCGAGTTCCAAGTGCGTTGGTGTCGACGCACATACCCACAATGGCAGGAGCAAATAAAGACAATAAAAGCCAAAGCCCTTTGCACTTCTGACTACATTGTTAGACTGAAAGTCGAGAAAGTTAGCAGCTTTCTATACTTAGGAATCGTGGTGGCTTCGAATTTGTGTGTGATGTGTGGAGCTCGGAATTGTATCCCTCGTCTTATGGCGCTGCAGTCCGTGGTGAACCCGGGCCCTAGGAATCCACGATTTGGAAAATATATATAACCAGCTTGAGGACAAAATTGCGGTTGTCCCGCTCCAATGTGGAATCGGTCCTTCTTTATGGATGCAGGACCTGGAAATAGGACAACATTAACACAAGCAAGTTTCAATCCTTCGTAATCATAACATCACAACAGGCCGAACTGTATTTCGAACGAGCAACTAGACCTGAGAACGGACCAAGAACCTAGAAACATTACAATGTAAAGGAGAAAGTGGCAGTGACTTACTCAGGCTGGGAAAACAACGGAATGACGTTGGCAAACGTTGCGTAGAATAGTTAAAGAGGAAAGAGCTCAAACGCGATGCGAACCAGATGACGCACAGGCGCGGTTGGCGCCTTTTGCTCCCCGAGAGGTTAAGTAAGTAATGTACTGATAATCTCCGCTTGCTATTTCATTTACATGGAATTTTGTCGCTTCGCAGGCAGCTATACGTAGAATTCGCGAACATTTTAACGTTCAATTTATGGATCGCGTCTGCCACATTGTGGATTGCTTTTTGAGTTTGCCAAGTCGGTAAGGATATGATTTATTCGCAGAGTCTAATAAAATAGACTAGTAGGTCTGGCCAGACATTTTCCATTTTCAAAATGGAAAAGGTCTGGCCTTTTCCATTACTTGCAAAATGTTCTAAACTTGTCAGTGTTTACATTTTTATTGTTTTAGTATAGAGAATTAATGCAGAAAGGAAAAAAGTTTTCGTACAAAGACCTCTAGAGTCAATCGAATATGTTTGGCGAAATCTATTTGTTCACAGAAGGGCTAAAATGTTGCTGTACCAAGAAGTAAATCCTTGTGTTTATATTTGCTTAACATTTCCTGGTGCAGGTTGAGGTTCCGTTCAATGTGCATGGGTTCATGTGCTTTATTTGCTGAAAAGGGGGTAATTAGTGATAATTCGTGGTGCAGTTTGAAGTTAATGTGTACAGCAGTTTATTGTTTGTTTAACTACTCGTCTAAATTTGCAAATCGATATTCAATGCAAAAGCTCTTGTTTCTTAGAATCGGACTATTTGAAATACCTTTGATTAAGTGTAATTAACGAATTTAATGTGTATGGCCATTGATTGATAACTTAAAAATGAGAGGTTTGGGACACAATTTTATCAAATTTGGAGCCCAGCATCCTCATCAATGAGTTAGGGGGAAATTCTTACTTTTTTTATTACCTTTGAACTGGAAAAGTCAATCTTTGATGTCGATCACGTCAAAACGATTTTAATGAATGACTGTCAAACGAGCAAAGTCATGAGCTGCCCCACAATTCATTCGAAAATAGTATGGATTCATTTCAACACCATTCTAAGTTACTTCAATAATTTGAACTTCCCCAACATTTTTCTCTATTAAAATAAAACACCATTGCACAACTTCATTATCCCATATTCAAATCCATTTATGACGTCTGCAAGAAATGTGAGATATTTTTACGAAGATATTTCGAATTGCATTTGTGTGGTCATAAAAAGTAAATGAATGCGCCGACATAGAATATTTATGGCCTCTCAAAGACGAATTTCTTCCTCCTCCGGAAGGAGACCGCGAAACTAGCCAGCCACCAATTCGCATGCACACACATTATACGCTCATATCATATACATATGTAGTTTGGTATTCTCAAGATTATTCCCGTCTCCACTCCGCAACACGTTGATTTAGCGCTGCTTCTTTACTGTTCTACTAAAAGTATCATATATCTTTTATTGGTAAATGGAAAAGTTTTCGTTTTTTGGAAGTGGTCTGCTCAAGGATATTCAATGACACGGGAGAACGTCGCGAATCTTAGTTTAATAATCGCGACCTTTAGTATGACGAAGTAAATGACAGGGGTCACATGATGGTACGCGACGATAGTGCCACGGGAAACTTTTTCGCTTTTATTACTATTATTTCACGTACCAAATAGGAGTTAACTTTGTAATAATCGTAAAAGCAAATGCGGTGTCCCGCTGAAAATGATGCTGCAAGCACGAACTTGCTGCATAAATGTGCAAGTAAAACGGAAAATATGCTGTTTAGCTTCGACGTCCTTAAAGTGTAATGATTTGGTACACGTTTCTTGTTCCATGATATGAGTGCCGGCCCCCAGGACGATCAACAGTCAACTATCAGCTTACAATATATATTATATCCTAAAATAATCTTTATCATTGCAATAACTGGTAATCCAACAACTGTTCAAAGAAACATAATATGATTACATACAGAGGTGGCTGGGGATGGAATTTTCATTTTAAACTTATGCCTGACGTATTTATGGCCACACAAACAATACAATCGACAAAAAAAGAAGGAAAAAATGTGTAGCTCGCGGTGGTGTGGATAAAAAAGTAATGACATCGTCTACCATCTCAATAAAATTTTATTAAGACCCCGACAACCATTGTCTCCATAACTTTTGGTGCATTTAATGCTTTACAAAACGAGAGAGTAAACGTCTTCAGAAAGGACAATTGCGAGGGTATTTCTTCCTTTTGCCGTATATCTGCTGAAATGAATCGATTGGCGAAAGGAAATGTCTTTTCCAGTGTCGTTTTCGACTTCAATCGAATGAATGTACATTATGTATGTAAACGTGGCTTTATATTCGCAAGTTCTTACATACAGACGCGCTTCCTTACAAAAAGCGTGTGTTTTTGTTAGTTTCCTTTGCCTGTAAATGCAAAAAGGACATGTTTTCAAAGCAACAAGCACGAATGTACGTTTGAATATCATGGAATTATGTTTGCAGTTATTTTCTTGTGCTGTCATGAGTTTGGTATTTTCCAATTCACATTTTCATTTGTGTCGCAATTGAACCACTTTATTGAAGGCTATAGCAGCTGACGTCAATGTAAAGATTGGAGTCTCTGAAGTTGCGCATAGATGCGATGGGAGTGTGAAAGAAATCATTCGTTGTTCGGAAATGGGTTTACAAGCGTAGAAAGGTTGTTAGAGGTTTTGGTCAGTTCGACATTATTTGGCATCGTAAAACAGAGAAATGATTGCATGCAAGTCTAGAAACTCTGTACCTTCCCATGAAAGAAACATGGCTCTCTATGAAATGTATGCGAATCGTGTGTGGTTGTAACAATTTCAATAGTACCTAGATGGAACATTTTTCCTTTTGTTTTTCACCAGATGTTCCAACCTACAAGCTATCCTTAACTGAAGTACTCTCCACGGTATATGTGAAACAGTGCTTCCATTTGGTATACATGCTAGCAGGTATCAAAACGGCATTTGGATTAGGTCCCAAATTCATTGCTAACGTAGATATTCGACAATGGAACACCCACAATTGGTATGAAAATACTTCGGCGAAGCAGTAATTCGACCACAGACTTCTGGTTAAACATTTGTTCATAGATCCGATCTGGTGCCGAGGATTTTGGTCCCTAGAAAATCAGAGTTGCAACAAAAAAGTAATCTTGGCTTAGTACATGGTGGGTTTTTTTTTCTTCTTGGGGCGCCACAATCCAAGGCGCATCTCTGTACCTAGCACAATATCTCGCCAGCTGTCACTAGTTTCGCGCACCAAGCCTTACTCTATGGTAGAGGTTAGAGAGGTGATATCATTTGATTGCTTGTTGTGCTTCAGTGTAGAAATGTCTCTTTTTTTTATCTGGATACCAAAGCGGAATTTTTGTTTCAATTAACCGAGTTTTCCATATAAGCGGACTTCGGATAATAGGAAAATATTTCATTTAGACGAATAATTTAGTGGATCCAAACAATTTTTCATCGTTATCCGTTGAGCAATATTGTGAATGAAAGCTTTTTTTATCCATGTCCTTGCTTGCGTTGGTGCACTGCAATTACAATGCGCAGAAATGATTTTGCGCGTTTCACCATCATTAAGCTGTTATAAAATTGTAAGTTTGTCTTTGATCATTTAGATTGTGTGTTTTTTGGAAAAAATTTGACAATTTTTCTGTAATTTGATTTTCTATTAAATTCATTTTATTAACGTTATCAGACAGGACAGATACAATTTTTTATATAAACGGGTTTTTCATATAAGCGGGTTCGGTTGGATATGTTAAGTATTTTATGTCCTTCCTTATTTGTGTATCATAACATTCGGGGTCGAGGGATAAGCAAAGTCGATTAAATCATTTTATATATTGAAAAGAATTTAGTTTACTTATAAAGTTGCAACCTATCGTCAAAACATAACAATCAACAGCTATAATTTCAAGATAGTATAGGAGTATGTCTCGGGTCCTGGGGTCAAACATAGACTCCATCAATGACCTCGTAGTAGTAATCCGAGGTAGAATCGCCTTTGGCAACCAATGTTACTTCAGATTATTAAAGCAACTGGGCTCGAAATTCCTGTCTCGAAGACGAAAATCATGCTCTGCAAAAATCTTATCCTGCCAGTCCTGCACTATGGCGTCGAAAGATGGACGCTAAGCAAAACTGCAGAGCTGATTCTTAGTGCCTTCGAAAGAAATATTTTACGTCAGTATGAAGACACAACCGCGAACTCTACGCGCTGTACAAGGATGTGGATGAAGTCAAAAATTAGTCGACTCGGCGACTCGGCCACATCGAGCGAATGAACAACGAAGCCTCCTGATTGGAGAAGAAGAGGTATAAAGACCAAATCATCGCAGCCTTGATGACTGGAAGTTGTCAGAGACATTGTTCGCCAATAGAGACTTGGAAACAACGAAGTTTACCACACGCATCACAAAGTGAACATGCCCTGATAAAATTCCCCAGCGTCCCTTGGGGCTTTCACATGATTACATTGCTATAGAAGAATTAAAGAATACTGTTCTTGCCCCTGTTAAATTTGAAATGTGGTCTAAAATAAGTCACATTTGCGAGCAGTTTTACTGCTGCTTTTTCAAATCTCTTTTCAGAATGATCTTAATTATTGTATGTTTCGACATACGCAGAAATGAGTATTGATTTGGCAATATGATTCTAAGAAGTAGATGTTTCATTGATGATGGTCAAGCTTAAAAACGAAATGTGGTATGAGCACAGTAAGTGCGACAAAAGTGGCCCACGCCACCACTGTTTATTTCCTGTACCAAACCCACAGCGAAAAAAAAAAATATGTGTTACGAACACTTGCAAACTAGTTTGGCATCAGTCTTTCGTGGTAAATTTGGAGTGAAGGCCTTGAAAGTTATAGGAAAGTATTACTTGAGTTTTTGTTTTTGCATTGAATTTGGCGTTAAGTAAATTACAGTTTTTGAAACTTAAGTCTGTTATGAATTTATAGCATATTTTTGATAAAAGTTTATGATGTGTGTTAGAAATTAAAATGAGTAAGAAAAGTGCAGTGTGCCTACCCCATGTGTCCATATGTTGCAGGGTAGGCGTTTTCTTGATTCGAAGCTGAGGTATTTTATTTTTATTTCGTGAGCTATGATGTCGAAACACAGTCCAACAACACCGAAGACGGAGGAAATTAGCAACAAAGATCCTCTAAAAACAGGGTGAGTGGCTTAAGTTGTTGTTTATAGCTTTTGAGTTAATTTTGTGTTTTAATTCTAAAGAACTGATATAAAAATGATGATTAGACTAAAATGAGTGGTTTTATTTAAAAAAATAAGGGTAGGTCATATTTGTCGCACTTACTCTACAACATGATGAACTGTACTCGAGATTTTATGGTAGCATGCCTATATTCCGGGCTTATGTATGTGCATAACTTCTACAGAAACCACTCCTATATAAAAGGGCCTATAGATGTTCATAACAAATGTTAAGCCGATTCTGATTGTTCACGTTTGAGAAGCTTTTGTAAGACAACACCACCCGTGTGCACTAACTTAAGTGAAAATATGAGATCTTTCTAAAATTCTGACAGTGTTATAACCTTAAGCATACAGTTCTTAACATTCGACTTTGATTGTTGTAAAACTGATTAACTTTCATAAAACTGTCCATCATCTCATTGTTCACCACTAGAGCGGTACATATTGGCTGCAATCTCATAGGAGTCGTAACCGGGCACTGTGCAATTAGCAACCATGCTAGCAGGTTGGGTGCCCCATATAATGATTTCTGCATAAGCTGCATGGATGAGGAGGTAGAACATACAACCTACTACTTCAATAACTTCAAAGAGCCAGCAGCAGAGGCCAGCTAAACCGCTTTACTACAAGCAGCAACTGGTTCCCATGTTAGGACAAGTCAATCCGCGTGGTATCACAATGGGCCTACTCTGGCCTGAGTGTGACTGCCCTTAGCAGTCAGCCACTTGAACCTAACCTAACCTGACCTAATCTGGCTGCAATCTTAAAAAAAATACACACCCAGATCGATTGCTGTTACAGATAAATGATTTCAGTATACCAACGACATCGGAAAATATTCGTCAGCAATTCAAATTATTCCGCTCTCTTTCTGCAGCAACATCTAAATTTCATGGAAAATACAATATTAATTCGTCGCTCCTCTTTATTGCTTTCTCAAACCTTAGCTACACCTGAAATCGTCATACAAAGACACTTACTTAAGGCCACTACCGCAGCGAAAGACTGTTGCAAACTCAAAAGGACAATCCTAACATCTATTGCTTTTGTAAACTAATTTTGATGCGGCCCCTTACGATTGAGAAACCTGTTAAATTAGTACCAGATGGCTAATGGCGTTCGTGTGGGATATTTCTTGCATCATGATTGCCTTCAATATTAACCACTTGATGATACCCAACACAGCATGTTGCTGAATTTTAAAATGTCTGGCGTTTTTTAGGCGGGGAAGGACCTCAACATTCGTCCATTCGGAACATTCGTTTAAATTACATTTATTAGAGGTAACACTTTTTCAACGTCTAGGACATACCACTCACTCCCGAATTGAATAAAATGTACACCATAAAGAACAACATTGCTTTTAGTAAATGTATAAAACAATAGAACAAAATCTGCTTACTTTCCTGTCTGCTGCCAGCAACGCAAATGTTTACCTAAGCCGTCAAGCAATGCTTTGCTAGTGCAATATAACTTCTGTATGTACTATTTATTTCCCCGAAATACGTATGTAAAGTATGTACTTTGTGCTTTATTTTAGATATTCATGTTGACGTCCCTGATGGCAAGAGTAAATCTACAACTCACACATAAAAACAAAAGCCATACAAAAAGTGGAAGGAAGGAGGGTAAATAAACGGGGTTTGATAAGCCAAAACCACATGTTACGCACATTAACACACACAAACACACACTTTGCCTTTATTTTTTTTAATTAGTTAATTCTGGCCGCCGTTGTTTGACGTCAATAAGCCAATCAGGGCGAAGTAACATTCATTCAATTAATTGGAGAACATACTTTATTGTGGGTTTTTTATGTTTGATAAATAGATGGATTTATGTGCATGGGGCATGCTCACATTTACTGGGTGTGAGTGGCTTGAGGTGAGTCCGCACTTTTTTCCAATTCCAATTTTGCACCAACACTCATTTCTTAATGATTTTCCATCAAAAACTCTTCCAATATCGATCGTGTCCACGGCTGTGCAGTCGACTCTTAATAAATTTGCGCCATCCATTGTCACACAACTCAAATCTACCAGACGATTCATTGTGATAAGGCCTGCAGCTCCCTTTAATATACCAACAGCCAATCAATTACACTAATTCAGGGAGAAAATTTCGCACCAGAGTAAATTATCAACAATGTCAGGTGTGCGTGTAACTTTTTATCTCCATCCGAGTAAGTTAAACGCCGCCGTCGGCTTTCGGTGCGCAATTACTCAAATCTTTTGAAAAATGCTGCGCTACATCACACATTTATCCTTATCATCCACCAGATTACAAATCCTATTTCCAAAGAAATTTCAATCTAAATCCCGAATACACGAGCAAAAAAAAAAAACAAAGTCAGAACAGAAAAAAAAAATAATTTTTCTTGTTGGACATTTTTATTTGAGTTCGTCATGGTCCCTATTTCCATTCGAGAGACAGAGCTGGATATTATATTTCATCCTTCAGGGTTGTCTCCGTGTAACTCTCTACATTGGAGCATTTCATTCGCAACCGAAGTATACTGTATGCTATAGAACACAAGATTAATTTTGAAACGTTCACTGCGAAAGAAAAACTCACTGGTATCCTAAACTTTAATATCCGTTCCGACAGCTGCAATTTTTCACCTGGCTAATTTTCTAGATGAGACGTTGCCTTTCTTCCAACCTCAATTTATGTTGTTTTTTTTTTCGTTCGTTCGTTCGTTCGTTCCCTTTGAGCTATGTACTTACTCAAGGCAAAATAAATAGGTAATTAGTGTTTCTACGCAGGCAACAGCCGGGGCAGAAATAATGGCACAATGTGAAGGATAAAGGAGTCTTCAACAATCTGTGCCGCGACACCTTAAGCATTTTCAACATTGTTGCTGTACAGTGTACATACGTTTTCACATAGATCTCATTTTTGAAACTTAATTTTGACAAAAAGCAGGGAGAAATTGTTTGTGAACGCTCAAGCGCACTTGACGGAAGCTTTTATTATAATGATTTTACTTGTAGAACATTATATGGCTTCACTTACACCGGATGTTGTGGGTAAAAATCATTCATTTATTGCTGTGTAGCTGGATGATGCAGAAAGTCGGTGGGAATTAATTTGAACTGTTTTTGTTTTTAACTAGTTTCGGGTTCATCTTTTCGGGATGAATCAGGTTCAAAAAAACTAATGATTTCAGGAAACAGAAGACCGATCTATTGTCCAGAGAAATTAAGTGTCCTTTTATCTATTGTGTAGTGCATAGATGCAACATTGTCCGTCGTGAGCTAGTTTGATATTGTGCTCCATTTGGATTGAATGACATCTGTGCTTCTGGAGCTGTGTAATTGTACTTTAGTACAATTCACGCAATCGGTGGACTTAAAATGTCAAAAGACCATTACCGTCATGAAAATTCGACGTGTGCTGCGGTCTGGTGGATTCCTCGATAACGAGGATCCCTTCCCTTAAATCGGAGATAAAGATTTGAAAAAGATGTGGTTTCAAAAAAATGGTGCCACATCTCATACTAATCGACCTGTTTTGGCTTAGTTGCATGAAACATTTCCTAGACGAATTGCATGAAAACGAAACTTTAAGGTAGCTAAGGAGTTCGTCTACCTCGGCTCTGGAGTAAACAAGAACAATAACACCAGTACCGAGATCAAGCGCAGAACTCTCTACTCTCTACTCTTGCCAATTACTGCTTCTTTGGCCTCAAGACACAATAACGTACTGATAATCCCTTTCCTGTTCTTTGGCGCAGAGATATGGACGCTGTTGAAAGCGGATGAAGAAAAGTTCTGCGTGCTATCTTTGGTCATGTTTGCGTTGATGGCGTCTAGAGGAGAAGATGCGACCACAAACTTTGCGGGCTGTACAGCGGTGTGCATCTAGTTAAGCGTCTTCGGATCCAACGCTTAAGATGGCAAGATCTAGTAGAGCGGATAAACATCACAGCTCCGTCCCGAAGGGTCTTCGATTCACAACAGAGGACGTCGTGATGACGCAAGCAATTGGAAAAGGACTTCTGGAGCTGACCTCAGGAGAGGCATATTGGGTAAGGCCAGGTCCATCCCGGACTGTAGTGCCAATCAAAGAAGAAGAAGCTTTGAAAAGGAAAGTCGTTAAGTTATGACCAAAGTGTGTCATAAAGTCGTCATAAATTACAGTGTCACAAAGGAGTGCTGTGAGAATTATAGATGGGTTTTGATGTTCAATTAAGAAATGGACAACCCGTGTGATGTGAGTACACAGTACGCTTTGGTTGGTTAAGACAGAGAGACCGAGTAGGTCTGACCTCTGTTTCTTATGCGACGCGTATGGACGGGGCTATGTGTAATGATTGTGGGACATTGTCTTCCAGTCTACCTTCTCTCGTTGCTTCTTTTTATACTTTTGTGGGGCTGTTTAGCTGTCACACTTTATTGTCAAAAGGGACCAATTGCTTTTAGTTTGACCAGGGGACCCATATTAGGTGACATAGCTAGGCGTTGCCTGAGAGACATTCGATGTGTGCATTTAAAATTCGACACTTTTATCAAAAACCTGTATTGAGACTCATTTATTTTGAGTACAACTTTGTAACAACTTTTAGGATTCATAAATTATTTTAACCTGTGGTAACACTGATCCCAAGCCAATTGAATTGAGTCTACTGTATGGTACAGAGTGTATACATTCTGTTATTGTGATTGTATAATGTATTATGCCGATAGGGCTTCAAGAAACGAAACGAAACGAAACGAAATTCACCTGAATTGTGTAAAACCGAGTTACTCAAATTTAGTTGCAACTCGCTTAGCTTCAATTTCAATTCGGATTAACTTGAGTTAAGAAAGTTTCGAGTTTTCACATCGAGAGTTTCACATCAACTGGCGAACTCCGCCCAATTGATTAAAGTAAACATTGGTGATTATGTAAATCATAATGATTTATATAGATTTAACAGTGTAAATAGAGAAAAAAAGGTATTTTCACGGCCCCAACTCTTTTGATCACTCATAGTACTCAAAAAGCATTTCCTGTCTAGAAAAAGCTTCTCAAACATGGCCGTTTGGAGTCGGCATAAAACTGTTTGTCCCTTCCACTCGTGAGAGAACAATATCACCCACAACACAAGTGGTTGCTGAGAAGCTAGGACTTAACCCTCCCCGGGATGTAGCGCCATCCATATTTTTATTATTTTATAACTAATAGAATTGATTTCGTTAAGTTTCGCTCAAAACTGATTACAAACAAATCATCAGCCCAAGTATGCAGAATTTGTTGAATAATGGATTAATTTTCTAACGAAGTGGGTATTTTATAAAATAGTTTATGTATTATATGCAATTTATTTAAATAAAACTGTCAAACTTCACGACGTCATCACTATGACAGACATCTTGCAATTTAGAACGCGATACTCATCGTGAAATCAGTGACCGCCATCGACTCCAGTTTTTTAAGGGATGTATGTATGTGCTTATGTAATACCCCCTCCAATCTGAGAAATTCCCCAAACAAAGAAGGTCGAAAAAAGGTTAGAATTACGACAAAAGGACGTCCATACGATGCGAGAAAGAAGAAGTTTGCTCTGAGAAGTCTGAGCAGTACTAATAGTTTTTTGTTGTATCTTGCTTTTTAATCTTTAACTATAATCTTCTCCCATTTCTTCAATCCTCAACTATTAACAAGCTTAACTTTAAATTGAATTGTGTGCCAACTTTGCAACTGAGATACACGAGTGCAAATGTGTGCGTAAAATTGTATATCACTTAAAAATTTCCCATTTAACCTTGTGCGTCCTTACGCGGGCATATTTCACTGTGTGTTGAAAAATATTACAGAACAGACTATGCAGTAGATGTATGGAAGCACTTTCGAACAGCCGTGACAATGCATATAAATTTCATCAACACACATAAACCAAGCCCAACTAACGATCCAATTTCACCTAGAGAAGCAACACATGTGTTCAAAGGAAACGAGAGGAGAAAAAAAAAACAAAATTCACCAAATATCTAAATAAAATATGAATGTATACAATTTTCGTTCATAAATGACGCCGTTACTTCGAGATGTTCCAGCTCACATCTTTACGTATTCTCGCAACCATTCCACCTTACACGCAAGATTGTGTGAAAGGATCGTAAGGTGACACCAGGTGTATGATAGTCCTTTGTTTTTATTCCTATTTCACCGCTCCGCAGTTGTCGACACTTTCTTTATTTTTATGAATTTGATATAACGAGTGAGATAGGGATGTACGATTACGTGTGTGTGTGTACTTGGGCGACACCCATTTTAGTTTTCCATTATTTTTTCCCGTACCGCCCCTAATTTTGGCCGCACTAATTTAAATATATTCGAATACATTCTTCCCGACATTGGTTTTTACTCGGAGTAAGGAGGAAATTAAAGCTGCGATGAGAAGCGGCACGCATTTAAAGGGGATGACAGAGCTTTTCAATGTTGTATTCACAACTGAAGACGGGCGGGCGGCGCACTGGCTTCGTTGAATTTTAAGATAACAGGTTTGATTTTGGCAGCGCGGAGATTATTTAAATTTTTATTGATTGCCTACTTTAGAAAGAAATGCCTCAAGGCAATGGATATATGCAGAGAACGGGGAACCATCGCATAATTATAAAGACTTGTATGAACATTCTCAAAGAGGTACTTGATAGATGCTTCCTCGAAAGGGTTTCCATTGTTCTGGCAGCTGTTGCTTGATTTATTATACTCTTTGACTATGCTTGTCGATGCTGCTACTGGAAACAAATGGTCGTATGCACGCAATTAGGTAGATGAAAGCGTATGAGTAGACAAATACAAAAAAAGAAATTGGAAAATTGCTTGGTTATTGGCGTAAAACCTTTGAAATTTGGAGGCGCGCACTGACTTCTTGGAGTAGTCTTCACGAGACCATCTTGTTGCACTCAGTATATACTACAGTGCCTTCGGTCGAAAACATGCAGGAAAATTACATCTACTCTACCATTAAAAATATTCCACCATTGCTTTCTAACTAACCCATTGAATATTGATGAATTGATATAATTTTGCTTGTTGCTTGTGGAAGTTAATAAATATTGCACTATTTTGCGCAGATTTCACAATAATGCGTTCAATTCTTATTCGTAGAAAGAACAGCAAATATAGAAACCAGAAGCCATCAAACTGCCTCAAATTTGCTTCCAATTTGGTTAATTTAGTGCTCTTGGAGGGTTTCAATCGCTCGGTGCCAATAGCACGACATTCCATCATGTATTGATTTTAGTTTCTTCGAACCAATAGCAGTAGTGTAGCGGACTTGTTTATAATGTAGTTCATGTAGTCTTGCAGAACTCAAGTCCTACTTTTGTTTTTGTTTCTTTATCAAACAATACTGATTTTTTCTTTGCCTTCTTTATCAAATAATATTGATTTTTTCTTTGCCTTCTTATTTGTTGGACGCTGCAGTCCGGTGTGGACCTGGGCCTCAACCAATAAAGCAGGACGATCCTTGAAGCAAGATCGACATCGATCCTTCACCAGCTGCCTCCAGTTGCGCCCACCAAGTTTGTTGATGTCCTATTCCACTTGTGTGCGCCATCTCGTCTCTTTAACATAGGGGTATGACTTATGGGGTGGATGTATGGATGATTATAACTTTATGTTATTCTAGTGTTGTGTACGGCATTTTGTTGCCTTGTTCCAAGGGCTCGGAATCGAAAACTCTGACTTTTCTTATAAATATGTTAAAAACTGACTTGGTTAATGACCGTATTCAGTAGTGTCATATCAACAACAACGGGGAAAAAGTACTTAAGCCATTGTCAAGGCTTCAGTTATCCATTCTGATAATTTCAGGTAATCAATTGAAAACCAATCGCGAAATGTAATGTTAACTACTCAAGTCAACGCAATCAATGCAGCAAATGCACAAAAATAATGCTCTGTGACCCAATTAGCTGACTTTTCTTAGATTCGTTGAGTTTCGTTCACTTTTTCTTAATTAAGTAGAACCTAAATCAATTGACATCGAAGTACATACATAATGGAGAGTTCATGTTTTTGTGTGTGTTAGAGGGAGCATTTATGGACACTTTGAAACTTGGCGGTGTTTCTGACCACAGTTGTATTGTATCCGATACTTAAGTCAAATATAGCTAAGATTTTATGGACATTATCAGCATTCCAAATACTGACTATTAAAATCATAAAATAACAAAATAGACAGGGCAACCAGTGGCTTTTACAATTTATAATAAAATAGCTACAGCCCGTAGAAGGTCAGGGCCTAGCTTCTCAGCAACCACTCGTGTTTTGCGTGCTATTGTTCTCTCAGAGTGGAAAGGACCTACAGTTTTATGCCGACTCCGAACGGCCAAGTTTGAGAAGCTTTTCCTGGACAGGAATACTCTCTGAGCATTGTCCGCGACTCGAAATAAGTCTGGACGTGAACATTATTTTTGTCGCACAGAACTGGGATCGAGTCTACTACGTCGAGATTGGAGTCGACGTAAATACTCACGGGCCACTAATTGTACTTGACAACCGCTTACAATTGGTTGCTTAAAGAAACTTGGATGCAAGCACCCAAGACAGTGATATAATTCTTAGTTGAGCTTGTCCTTCTATAAAAGAGTGTCGGTATAGGTAATGAAAGTCATGAAAGTGCAGTAATACAATATTTCTAAATATGAAAGATAAACGGTGGGAAACAGACACAGGGAAACAATTAATTTGCAAACGATGAATTTAATTCCACAAAAATCCGACACACAAAAAGTCAACTAATTTGCAGATAGTGCAAAAAGGAGACGGCGCGGCTTCTTTTCATTGTCATTCCTGAGAAGTGTGTATACTTATGTATAAATGTTTTTGATTTGTGTTCCTCTTAGAAGTACACATCCCACACATTAATAGCAAGGCACATGTGAACACGATAAGTGGCGTAGGCCAAAGAACACAAGCAAACAACTTTTCTAAGCTTTACGTAACACGTTGCCATATTTTGAAGAAGCTTACGCAGTCACTCAATATGTACTCGAGTGAAAATTGAATTCGGAAACAAAGAAACAATCACTTAATATATCATTTGTAATCTATCATATAATGTGCTGGAGTTTACTGGTATTTTCGATCCACCATGTACATGAAACACTTACCGGCATAGTTTGACTTCCGTGTAAATTTGTAATGGCTGTTTGGGCTTCCTGATGGGAACAAAACTTTACGAAAGCACAACCTGCAAAGAGAGATGAACAGATATGAGGATAAATAGAGCTTAATTAGTTAAGGGTTCGAATATGAATATTCTGCTTGCAATGTAATTACTTTTGCCCTACGAGACGAGAGTTAAGATACTCAATGTTGTCTAATGAAAGTGACACTTAATTTTGTGCGATCTTGTAGACTGTGATTAGTTAGATGAACCTATTTGTTTTGCTTGGACCTATTGCTAAGCTAAGTGATTGTGTTGAGTGAATACATACTGATAGGTAGTACAGGTAGTACAAATCCGAATGGAATTAAATATCCTTACGTGGTACAGTGGTTAACTAATAGGACGTAGTTTTCGAATCTGGCAAATATTGTTTATTTTGTTAAGTTTGGAAGTACACTGACATCTGCTTTACTGTCATGATGTGGACAAAATCTTGTTCTGCAGATATGAATTTAGCAAACTTTACAATGTTTGATTTTGGTGATAAAGAGTTGGCTTTACTCGTCACATTTTTGTTTTCTTTATAGTTTGCGCGTGCTCAAGGGGTTATTAATACCCTTAATTGTCCGGGAGCACAGCAAGAGCCATACCTTCGATGGGAGAGAGGGGGAGGAGGTACATGTGAACATTGGTCTTAAATATCTACGGATTATAGTCTTAGATTATAAGGGCATTCCATATTCGTGTAGTGCGGCTAAAAAACGAGTGTCAAAATTTCACTGTGCGTTCGAAAGCAGGCAGGGTAAACTGATGTGCATTCCTGGCGAGACGTGTGTTGCGGGTAAATTCAAGTGGTGGAGGAATGTAGTTGGCTAGCTCACTCGAGCATCGCTTTTTAAAATAGCGATAAAACACGGATAAAGAAGACTCGGTACGTCGATGTTCGAGCGAGTCTAATGAACCCGCAATATCGTTGTCTCCTATAAGTTTTCGCACGCTTATGGATTCTATCAAGTAGGTGCAAGGTGGTCTTAGGGGCACCAGACCAGATATGAGCGTTGTACTCAAGCTTAGAGCGAATATATGCCTTATGGATTAAAGACAAATCAGAGGGGGTGAAATATTTCTTGCACCGATTTAGGAAACGTAAACATTTCGCAACATTTTTGGCGACCTCGAATGTGTGATCGAATGTTGTGTTGATGCATATACCAAGGATGGACAATTTTCCGGTTTCGTCGATACAAGCGCCATTCAGGGATAATGACTGATTATCAGGGGTTCGTTTAAGAGACAGAGGACAGCATTGAGTTTTGGAGCCTGCTTGAAGAAGAAAATGTCTGCTGCAGAAATCTTGGTTATTCGCTACGTCTAATAATAATAATAATAATATGGGTGGCGCTACAGCCCATAGATGGCCAGGGCCTAGCTTCTCAGCAACCACTCGTGTTGTGCGTGCTATTGTTTTCTCACGAGTGGAAGGGACCTACAGTATAATGCCGAATCTGAACGGCTTTGTTCGAAAAGCTTTTTCTAGACAGGAAATACTCTTTGAGCATTGTCAGTGACTCGAAAGAGGTGGGGTCGTGAAAATAATTTTTGTCGCTCAGAGCTGGAATCGAACCTACGACGTCGAGGTTGGGGTAGACGCACATACCCACAACGCCACGGCCGCCACTTCCCTACGTCTACTTAAATAAAATGTGAGCAATATGTACATATACAAACTATTCAAAGAAGGTAGGGAAAGCGCTGAAGACAGAGATCGTTCTTAACGTCTTATACATAAGTCAACGGATGGACAGCACATCAAGGAATTTAATGATTTTGTACTAAAAATGTCGCCGAATGCGAACTAGAGACCTCGCTGGTGCCGTTTATTACATCAAGGCCAGGGAATTATGCACAATTTTGACTGTATAAAAGTAGATTTCTCTAGGGGACCAGAAGATTGAATCATAACTTAAAAAGCACGCTTTGCGTTGGAGTTGTGATAACTAATTTGCCACGATTTTTTTCCATCTAACAAGAATAAAGCTGCATAGCTCTTGTCATGTGATATTTCTGTTAGTTCAAGAAGCAGTTGAGTAATAGAACCCTTTCTCTAAGAATGAAGCTGATTTATACGAGTCATTGTCCCAGGATGATAAATGTACAATAAACTAGAAACTGCACTCCAATTAGAAACAGAACAACGATTAGCAAGAGTTTTTCCATGTTCGATATTGATTTTAAATTCAGGGATAATATAATGGCGATATTAAACACTGCCAAGCTGCTCCACTCTCGGTAAACATATCCAATTTCGACTCCATTTCAGATATATGAACGTTGTCATTATTCGTGCAGGAAACCTTACTGACAGCATTCCTTCCATAACAGACACTGTTTCCGCTTTCGCTTGACAAACGCAATCCCTTTCTTTCCTTTTACCAGTGCAGCACTTGTCTCTGCGTGTAGTAGCATTCTGAGAGGCTTTTTATTCATTTCCTTTGAAGACTTGCTCTCACTTTAGCAATAATAATATAAAACGATTGCAACGAATACACCAGCCTGACTTTATTCGTAGTATAAACACAAGGAAATTAAAATTAATTATTTCCCTTCTCTTGTATAATTTGGATTTCATTTCAATAAGTTCTGCTATGGTGGTGAATAAAAGGAGAATAAAACTTTGGAACAGGCACTGAACGCCGTGAATATTCATAAAAATATGAAATATTTCGTTCAAATAAAGTAACTCTGGAGGGAGTTGAAAAAAAATTAATATTTTTCTAAATAAAGTGAGGACTCCGAGTGAAAAAAAAATAAAAATTACAAAAATAGGCACGGCCAAGCACACTCGAATTAATTGTTATGAAATTGAAAAAGAGAATGCAGAGGAACGATTCAGATCGAGCGCTATGCGATGCATGCAGTCGCATTCGTTTTGTTTTTTCGGTCAGTTCCATTCATTTAAATTGATTATATGTGCCTGTTGTGTGCATTAATTTTTGGAGAAGTGCATAAAAAGAGAAGGACATTGTCCCGAGCGTACTTATTAAAACGACTTTAAATTGAATGTACTAGTACATGGCGGTAGTGAAGGCCCATATGCACATTTATGGTACTATTAATCAGCATCTTTGGCTTAATTAAATGTAAAATGTAAAGTAAAGCAAGTAGGAAATTAGAATTTTCTGTATGATGGCGGAGTAATCATCAATATTCGACTCGTGGGAAATTGTGAATTGATTTTGAGAAATCAAAAGGTGAGTGCAAACGAAACGAATTCTGGTCTACAGATCAGTTGAGTCATTTGGGGAGGCAAACAAAACAATAAGTACTCAAGAACAATCGCCAATTTTTAAGTTTAATTTCGGGCATGTGATTTGTGATTCACTGACGGATCTTTATGAAGTAAGTTATGTTTATTTACATCGCTTAAAAAGTAATTTGATTTAATATCATTTGTGTGTAAAGGTCGACACGTGTTTTTCTCTAATTTTAAATCTATATTTTCTTGACTTGAAGGAAGGCAACTGGAACCTGCAAATTCGGCATAAACTTCTTTTTTGTCAATCAATTCTAGGAACCTTTAAACCCCTTGACATTATTGGATGAATGAAAAATTACTCGAACCCTCCTCTCCGTGGAACACACTTATTCTGTAGCTTCTGATTGATTCACAAGAAAGTGACCCAACATGTCCCGGCAGCGGTCATCAAAAATGTTTACACTCACTGCTTTCTATTTAATTTTCCAATATCAATTCACAATTGCCTGTGGCATAGTCAAACACATTGGCTTCGATGATGTGGAATCAAATTCAGCCCAAATTTCTCATTCTGCTGCTTCTCTCCGACGCTCAAGTTGTAATGGGGTACAAGATTTAGGGTTGTGGTGCATTAGCCGCCCTTTTCTGTATGCAAAGTTGGATTTATTTGAAGATGTCTCAATAACCACTGTCATTGATTATTCTCTAAAACAGATCTCAAGAGAAATTGAAGGTCAACTGAAAGTTAAGCGACTTTTAGGATTAGAAGTACCAACGCTGCAGACTGTTTAACGGCGAAGAGGACACCAATACCGCTGTCAGACAGAATTTTCCACTCCATGGAATGGCCGACGATAGATGAGATTTCCGTCGCCCTGACCTAGACGAAGTCAAAATAGCAATGACGAGAACAAGCTGCTGGTACAGGCGGATTGTCTGCAGAACTCTTTAAGGCAGTTGTATATAGGCTGGTACGGTGCATCTGTACTCATCTGTAAGATCTGGTTGGAGGAAAATATGCCCGATGAGTGGAATCTTAGTATAGCTTGCCCGATCGAAAAGAAAGGAGACCCTTGCAACAGCGTCAACTAACGAGGGATAAGTCTCCTAAACAACGCCTATAAGTCCTTCTCTGCTGTTTTGTGTGAGCGCCTAAGAACATTCGTCAATAACCTAATAGGTCCTTATCAGTGCGGTTTCAGGCTTGGGAAGTCCACCGTCGACCAAATATTCACACTTCGGCAGATCCTGGAAAAGACTCAAGAGATGCAGATCGACACCCACCTCCTATTTGTCGACTTTAAGGCCGCATATGACAGTGTGCATAGAGACGAGCTATACAGCGCCATGTCTAGTTTTGACATCCCTGCCAAACTCGTCAGATTGTGCAGGATGACGATGGAGAACTCTCGCTGCTCCATCAAGGTCGGTAACGAACTCACCGAGACCTTCAATGTCAAAAAAGGTTTTAGACAAGGCGACGCGCTGTCATGTGACTTCTTCAACATCGTGTTGGAGAAGATCGTGCGAAACTCACACGCCAACACTAGAGGCACGATTCTTGCAAAGATCCATGCAATTGGCAACATACGCGGACGCCATTGACGTGATTGTTCGAACACAGCGAGCCGTCAATGGAGTGTTTGCTGGTTTTGAAACGGAGGCGGGAAAAAATGGGTTTAGCGGTGAATGAGGGCAGAACGAAGTATATGCTGTCATCAAGAAAGGACAAACAACATCGACGACTCGGTCAGAACGTCATCATAGGAAGCTACAACTTCGAGGTAGTAAAAGACTTCATCTACCTTGGCTCCCAAGTTAATAGTGCGAACACCATCAGTACCGAGATTAAACGCAGAATAACTCTTGCCAACCGCTGTTTCTTTGGGCTCAAAATTCAATTGAGTAGTTACCCTCTCTCGAAAGACCAAGTTTGTTCTGTTTAAGACCCTGATCATCCCTGTCCTGCTCTATGGCGCGGAAGCCTGGACTATCTCAAGAGCGAATGAAAACGCACTTGGTCTCTTCGAGAGGAAAGTTCTGAGTTCAATCTTTGGTCCTGTTTGCGTTGAAGGTTTCTAGAGAAGTAGATCCAACCAAAAACTGTACGGGCTATACAGCGACATGACACGAAAGGCGTCTAGGGATTCAACGCCTAAGATGGCTAGGCCATGTAGAGCACATGGACAACACTGCTCCAGCCCGAAGAGTCTTCGATTCCGAACCAGTGGGACAACGCAATAGAGGACGACCACGAAGTCGATGGCGGACTTAAGTGGAGAAAGATCTCAACCAACTTGGAATGCGGAGTTGAAGACAGCTGATCGTGTCAGCTGAAGTCCCCGCACTGTAGCGCCATAAGAAGACGAAGCAGAAGTACCAACGCAGAGATGTCAGGCATTCGAGTACTCCTGTCACCATTTTTCAAACGGGGGATCAAGGTACAAATCTGTTTTTGTGTAATGAAATAGAAAAGGTTGATGATGATTATCAAGCGACATTTACTCTTTGACGAGTGCGGGTACATGTATGTTTTTGGTTTCCCTGCCCAAGTCTCAATTTAGCATTGCCTAAAAATAATCTTGTCTTGAAATTCACTGAGGAAATAATGGATGTGTCTGCAGAGCACAGTGCAATATTGTCCGATAAATAGACTGAGCCATTGAAAGTGGATAAAGAAACATTAATGCCTTCTTTCATTCCATTTTTTGCAACTTTTCTTAAACGATTTATTCGGTTTCTCAGTTTCGTTTAAACCTTAAAGGTTTATTTTGTAATTTAAGGAACAACATACTCCCGTTGAAGCATCATTTCTTCACATTAGGCATTTAGTTTATTTAGTTTCGCCCTTCCTCACAAGCTATCTTATTCTGTCCTAACGATATCTGAGGCTGGCTAATGGTTACCATTTCATGAATCGAAGTCACTTGCACTGGATTCCCATGACGACGTTTTTTCGTTCCTTGGACACGACACGCGCTACAAAAGCTCAAAACTAATACTTCACAATTATCTTAAAACTATAAAGCTTAGCAAAAGTATATAGACAGGCCTAAGAAAAATTGCCAACCAGTTCGGGCGCAATAACAAATGATGTTGATCTGAACAGACCTTAGGTCAAACCCATCACCGTGAAACTGGGCACATTTTAGAAGGAAATACCTTTTGACTTCTTAATCTAACCAACTTTCCAATGCGCATCAACAAATGTCATCTACATCCAAATGATGGCAGAACAAAATCGACAGAACAAATCGACTCCAAATGAAAAATGTGCAAATAAAGAAGGAATATGATTAATGCACGACAGTTTAATTTATTTATTCAACCAAAGATTTTATAAAACTCGAATACTAATTAAAATATGCACATGGAATAAGCAGTTAATAAATGGCACCGCAAAAAAATCATAAATTTATGAAATATGAATGCATCAAAAATCGAGTTAATGAGAGTAATTAAGAAAACATCCACATAATTTATGTTCATTCAAAAAAAAAACTCTGTAATTACAAATGGAAACATATTTAATAAATTTTAAATACATTTTCGACATTTTAAATGCATGTTGTAGGTTTCCCACTGGCCAGACCGTTAACGCTCCCTTCTCAGTTATCAGTCACCCAAATTGAAGTTGATTTAATGTTTATTCATGCGTTAAAATCATTCTCCCATCGAGCGTGGTCTTTCGAGAAAGGGAAATCGGGCGTCGAGCTGGAGCGGAGTAGCTTTGGCATCAGCAAGTGGTCTATTGATTTTGTGTATTTCCCTCGAGGGTGTACAATTTGCGCTTGTCCAAAATGAACAAAAAAAAATGCTTGATAGCCATCCCTGTTGCACAGCTACGGAAAGAGTACCTGAAACTTACTATGACCGATAGATTGTTTTTTGATTTCTGTGTCCATCTTGTTACTCTTGTATTTGTGTTTTTTCTTTGACAGTGTTCTTGTTAACATATTTGTTGGGGTTGACCGGTAGTCAGTGTAATGGAATTCTCTTCGCAATGAAACAACTTTGATTCGCTTCGATGTTGTTGCCTGAATTTCATGCATATCAGTTATTTTCACACGAATATTTTTGATCTTTGGGTTGGTATCTAGGAAATGTATTGTTTCTTATCAGTCGTCAATAGTATATTGCCTTGCAAATATGCCATTTATTCCACAGTTTAATGATTCAAGTTTAAATAAAATGCTTAACAGTCAAAAGAATGCGTATTTCCGTAAATTATTTTGTGTTCCGTACCAAAAACCTCAACAATTTAACAAGTGAATTTCCTGTAATAAAGTGAACTGAATGACTGTCTCTGTGTCTCATCCTGCGAGAACGTTTTGGACCAGAGAACGAATGGAAGCAACGTTCACCACACGCAGCGTGAATGTGGGTATGAAGTTCACACTCGTGTTGGGGTTGCACGTCCCTGCATTCGACTTATATGCATATATTTTAATTATTTTATGCATTCCAATCTGTATGTGTACATGGGTATAGCTTACAGTTGAAAACACTTACCACGGTCTATGTCTCGATGACAAACATGTACAGCGTCAGTGGGTGCCGATATTCGCTCTTAGACCTTCAATAAGTACGTGTATGTTTATTTCGATGCAACGTATATATCGTGTCCAAATCATGGTATAGACATTTCGATTGCTGCAAAATTGTTGCAAATTCAATCTGGACATTTTTCAAATAGGCTAAGTTTAGCTGGAAGAAATCCATTACTATGAAAGTATCCAGATATTCAAAACAAATCATCTGAGCGTCCTAAGCTTTGAAACGTGTAATATTCTCAGATGAATACAAATTTAATATTTTTAGATCTGATTGGCGACGGTTTGCTTGGCGATAGGCGGAGGTTCGGAATAGCACCTCAGCAACATTAACTATACTGTCAAGTACTGTGATTGTATTTTTATGGTATGTAATAGCTGCTTCAGGTATAGGAAATCGTTTATTAAAAGAGTAAGCTTTCCAAATTTAAGAAGATCCGACCAAAAACTGAACTTTGTTGCAGAATACGGTTCTGTCCATGGCAATGACTCTAAGAATTCATCAAAGATTGTTGAAGAGTGATTGCTCTAGATCTAGAATGTCAAACAAGTGCCCCTCCCATCCTTAGTAAGGTCCAGATCTGATCCCGATCAACCATTTATGGGTTCATGTCGAGACAAAACTTAGAGAAGAGGCGATAAGGAGCTAGCAAGAACTTAAGATACCCTTGGAGAGTGTTTAGTGTGAAATAACGCCAGGATGACTAGGGGAACTCGTACTTTCTATGAAAAATAAATTGGGTGCTGCCATTAATGCTGGAGGAAAACACACAAGTTATTAGTTTTACTTTTTATGCTGCATTATGCACTGTTACGCCCTGCGACCAAAATTGTACGCACAATTTCTTGAGTATAAAAAATGAAGAACAATTTTTATTTAAGTACCGATACTTGAGTATGGCATTTTGTATATTGAATTTATTTTAATTTAATGTGTATCATACACATTAAACAGCGTAAGTACCTTGTAGGGCCTTACATCTTCCATAAACTGAATAAAATTGAAGTAAATTCTTCGCAACCCAGCCAATTGGATGCAGGGAAAGACAAACGAATGAACATTAAATCACCTGTACACTAATTGGACTGCGAAACTACGCAAATAAGAAATGTTAATAGACTTAGACAGGGAGACGATTTGATGTTAATAGACAAGGAGTAAATCATAGCATTTTGTGTGTCACAAGAAGGCATAAAATTTGTCAACTTTTTTGAGTGAGTCTCATTAATAATTCTTAAGATTTTCATTTGTGTTTATATAAGTAGTTTTTTTGATGAGATTTGATAAGATTTGATAAGATTTGATAAGGTATTCCAATTATTGGCTATTCCCTTGGTCATTACTTCGATTCGAAACGAATGGTTATCAATGTTTCTAAACAAGAGTACATTGTACTACCGTAAGTTGGAGCTCGTCGCGAAACCATAGTGGTAGATTTTAAGTAATTGCAAATTACTTATGAACAGTAGAAGACAGTAGAAGAAGTGTGAGAAATTAAAGTGAATTATTTTTCACAATCAATTTTAATGATTCTTATAATACTTAAAACTAGCATAATTAGCTTATCAATAAATTATTGAATTAAGTCCTGACCTACTTACACTCTTCGAGTACACTAAGCTAATCTAATAATAATTGTTTGTGCCTTCGGCTCACACTAAGTTTGTTTTAATAGTCTTGACAGAGAACCGTTTATTCAATTTTGAATTTACAAGAAAACTTCTAAAAACTTGGTTTAACCTAACTTACTTAAAAATCTTGCAACTAACTTAGACTACCATAGGCCTTATAACTAACTTAACTTAATAAACCTAAAACTAACTTTATTATACCTATTTATTCTATACTCAATGGTGCATCGTTTTTTTGTATTTTTTGTTTTTTTTTTGTCTTAAAACTAACTTAAAAAATTTATCTAAGCTGGCCACCATAGTCAACTGTCGTTTTGGTCAACCTGCGGATCTGTTCCGAAGCAATCACCAGTAAAAGTGCCGCCCTTAGCACTACCTAGAGTAGAGATCACTCTGCTGAATCGGAGGAGATCCTCATGACTGCGAGCGTCACCGGAGTAATCTCTCCACTGTTTGGTGTACTACATGGTAAATAATAGGACATCCTTCCTCATCCTGCATCAGGCCAATGCTTCAGTAGGTCTTAGTGATTATTTGTGTCGGATGTCTTAAGTTGTGAATGGTGTGGGTGGCGCCTACGCACTTGAACCTACATACGTGTCTAGTGCCGATGCCCGAAAAGCCAAAATAATTTTCACGGGCACATCTCTTTCTAATCACTGACAATGCTAAAAGGCTATAGCTGTCTTTAAAAAGCTTCTCATGCTTAGGTTGCTGTAGAAGGTTGACCTGACTCTCTACAGGCTGTAGCGCTAAAGAGTGTAGGGGTAGTTCACTTACAATGTCTTCAGACTCTATTTGCTTTCTGATAAGACTTGTTGAAGAAAATATTATGAAGACAGAATTACTGAGGGTCTGAAGAAATAAGCATTTGCTTTTGGTTGCTAATTTGCTCTTCTATTTGTACTTTCCTTGTTGATACTAGATGTTCAAGCGGTCTTATTTTCCTTAAACTAATCGTTCGGAGTCGACTGCTCTTGAACCTGAGCTTATTCGAAAAATCTGTACGTCTTTAAACAATGTAAGCCGTTGCACAGCCGTTCCAGTTCAAGGAATGAATAGGTATGGTATGAGTTATAATTGACAGAATACACATATGTTCCCGCGTCTATTTTTATGACGTCAGACGAATATCGCAGACTAAAATTAGTACAAATCAAATAATAACTATGGTAAATTATATTCAATTTCCATTGTAAGCTCGGAAATGATAAAACACTTTTCTTTAAATGTAAGATATATTTCAGAAATTGGAATTTTAAAAACAACATTTCGGAAAATTGCCTTAATAAGGCATTTTGTAAAGAGAAAATTGTATAATTTGCATGAATTCCATATTTCGTTAATTCGGTGAGTAGTAAAGTATGTACATTATATTATGAAGTCGTACCCGTAAGTGTCAATATGTACCCCGAAAAACAGCAACTATTTTTATTCGATATTTTATTGAATATTTCCTCACAATCTGTTTCCATTGTCAGACGTCATGCAAGCTTGACAGCAAATGAACATTCTACCTTCTATTCTGTGTATCATGAGTACGAGAAACAAGTACGTGCCTCCTTAATTATTATATCAGCTCAACGTCTCTATACAGTCGAACCCGCTTAAATGAAATGACAAAAAAACAGAATGTTAATTTCAACTAACCGGGTTTTACATTTAAGCGGACCTCGGGTAATTGAAAAAAGATTTCATTCAGACGACTTGTTTAGTAGATCCAAAAATTTGATGAATGAAATTCCTTTGTATCCATATCCTTGCTTGCGTTGGTGCGCTTGAAGTAAACTGCGTATAAATGGTTTTCCGCGTCTCACCATCATAAAGATATTTTAAAATCTTAAGTTTGTCTTTTATAGACAAACTTGTTTGGTTCTTAGATTCATGGCCGCTGTAAATTTTGATAATTTTTCTGTAATTTGAATTTCTATTTAATTCACTTTATAAACGAAGAATGTTTTAACGAGCAGTACATAGCAGATAAATATCGTTGGATAATCGAAACAATGAGGCAATGTGCTGTCAGAATTGATATTTGACACTTTAAGAGGTGAACTTTAACGCAGAACTTCATAAAAATTACAAGTTCAATAGATGCATTCAAAGCCTGTGCATCTGATTTTTCTTGCGAAACATTTTCATTAAAGCGGTGTCTTTTCTGTGAAAAATAATATATTTTACTTTTTCAAATATCCGAGTTTTTCACTTAGGCGGGTTTCAATAAAACGGACCTGTTTGTATGAAATCTGTGAAAATGCTCACGGGGATAGAATAAATGTTTCATATAGGCGGGTTTTTCAATTAAACGAGTTTCAAATAAGCGGGTTCGACTGTATTGACTATTTACAAGGAGCCGGGTCCTCGTCAAACACGCATGCACTATGCTTGCACTAACGAAACAGTCAATTTGCGAAAAAAACGTTCGATTTTGAGCATATATCGTACATCGCCCGGCTAGAAGACCATAGCAGACTAGACCAAGCTTATCAAACCTTGACGTAAGACTACTCTCGGATCCTCTTCAATCACGAGTATCACGTAAAAGTAATTGCTGAAGACTCAACGCCCAACCCTCCCAAAGTCGATTACAATTCGAAATGTAAAAAGCATGTAAATAAATCAAAAACCCAGAACACAGTTCACTCATCCCAGAAAGGAGATTGTCAATGATTGCTATGTTCAAAAAACAAATAAATATAGAAACGTACTGGAATATTACACTTCACCGTTGCATTCCATTTCTCTTTGAAACAAAGCAAACATGTTCAGGGGCATATGCGAACTTTTGTACTCATACCCATGATGTCTTACTCCGCCTTTTCATATCATGTTCAATATTTGTTATTTATTTATAGAATTGAATTTTTTGGGACGCTTCTATTTGCGTATATGTATGTATCTCAATTTAAACAACATGCAGATGCAATACGCTCTTTGTTTACTTGTTGAA
This sequence comes from Eristalis arbustorum, assembly GCA_916610145.1. NCBI lineage: Eukaryota > Metazoa > Arthropoda > Insecta > Diptera > Syrphidae > Eristalis > Eristalis arbustorum. The sequence goes on along the minus strand of OU744318.1, from coordinate 61,622,382 downwards.
CAACAATCCACAGTTTATGATGTGTACAACTTTGGCTGTGATACAAGCGAACTGATTAAATAGAGTACCAAATCATTAAACGTCGCCCTCATGTGGACGGATAGTTGCTGGATGTTGTGTGAGAAAAAATTGAACGTGGCCTGGATCCATTACAGGAATTGGCGAAATATTTTGGAAATGCGCTTAAAATTGGCACCACAAAGGGAAGGCTAACGTTCATTCTGATTACAGGAGAGTAAATGGGACTATTTTAATGGTTTTTAAATAGGATTCGGATGAGTGAGATTTAGGTTAGGTAAGGTTACAGTGGCTGACTGCTAAGGGCTAAGTAGGCCCATTGTGATACTACGCGGATTGACTTCTCCTAACTTCTCTCGGAACCAGTTGGTGCTTGTAGTGAAGCGATTTAGCTGGTCTATGCTGGCGCTGTTAGCTCATTGAGGCCGCTGAAGTAGTAGGCCCCAAGCGGTAGGAACCTACGACTATCCAGAGCGCTACACGAGCAGAGTAGGTGATGAGTGTTTTCTTCCTCCTCTTCATCCATGCATCTTGCAAAAATCATTTTATTGGGCGAGCATGAGTGCCAATTGCATAGTGCTCGGTTATGACTCTCAAGAGAGTCCTTAGTGAGTGCTTACTGAGTCTAAGTAGACCGAGTGACCGTTTTAGGTTAAGTGATGGCCTGATTTGTTTTTTTTTTAAGGCAGGCGGTGCCTGACTGGTGGTGTGTGAATCTTTAAAAGATGGTAGGCTGTAGCGATCGGCATGGAAGGTGGTACCCCTGCTATTGATAGGGCTGTTGTTGTACCACAACTGGCGAGTTGCAGTTTTCTGGTATGTCACAGTGTCCCGCCACCCACATGAGGTGGATGTTAAAATGCTCAGCCATCTCGTTAAGAGACAGCCTGCAATTATGGGATGTTTGTGAGCAAAACATGACTTTGTCCAGGTCTGTGTAAATACGCAAAGGTTCATCCAACGTCTGCCTATCAGACATCCAGTCCGATCTGGAGGGAATACTGATAGAGAATTTCTTCTCGAAGATAGCCTGGGGTAGTAGGCGGTCAGTGTCGCTGGGAAGGAAGTTGAATTCCTTGAGAATGGTTGAGTGGCCGATGTTGAGTTCGGACTACAGTCGGAGTGTTTTGAATCTCAAGGCAGTACTGGCTGGTATTTGTTTTCCAGATAGTTCCAGTGGAAGGTGGAGGAGAATATTCGGTTCGTCTGATGGAGTACTTCTCAGTGCTTCTCCGAAGCACAGGCAGGCCAGTCTTTGTTCTCGATTGAGTGCCTTGCAGTTAATAGCCTCGTTTAGTGCTGTCCACCAGACTGAGACTCCATACAGAAGTATCGGTCGGATAATCGAGATGAAAATCTTACAGAGCGATGCGCGGTTGTAAGCCCCATTTGTTTAAAATGGCTTTTTTGCAGCTAAAAATTGCAGTAAGTGCTTTCTTGACCCTATCCTGGATGAGTTTCCAGTTTAGCTTGTTATCAATCGTGAGACCCAGAAATTTCGCACATATCACTGCAGTGTGAAGTTAGCAGGAGGTGTGTCTATATCATAATATTCAAGGGCGATTGCTGCACTGTTCATCTCCCCTCGATGATGACATGGTCCTGATGAACCTGGTATATTTTTTTAAATATTCTAATATTACAAACGGTGAACAAAGATAGTGTTTCTAGAATATGCGTTCAGAATCCACAAGCAATTTACTGCATTTTGTGTTTTTGACTCTCTTAAATTAATAAAATTTCAAAGTCTTCAAGAATTATGTTGATTTTGAGGCTGGAGTTTGTTGTCTCTAAACTCGGATATACTGACCAGATGACTTTTGGCACTTTGACTGATCAGTCGATCAGCACTTCCAACATTTGTGTGAGGATAGAAGACTCCTGGAACAGACCCTCTCTCCAACAATGCTGTACCAAACCATGGAGGTTGGTCACTCCATGTTCGGTGGAAGGTGTTCGGCTTCGAAGTGAGGGTAGTGGTTCGTTGACAAGGCCAACAAGTAGAATAAGAAGAACAGCATAACTTGGTACTTCACTCGGAAGCAAGCGATTTTCAAACAATTCCATAGAATAAGAGTCATCTGGGAGATCGTATACAAATTGACTACAACCGTGCACCTGACTTCAAGTGCATTAAATTATTAACATCCACAAAGAAAGGCAGTGATGCTAGCAATCACATTAAAATGTGCATGCCCTCTATTCACAAGCCCACACTGTTTAGTCGCAATTACTATTGCTTCCCCATTGAATTAATTCATAAGATAATCAAACTAATTCGTTTTCACGCCCGTTTCCAAACCAAGGTTCATTAGACTTATCCTCGCAGGAATCTGATTTCGATTTCTTTCCATTTTATCTATCCCAACTAAACGTACAGTTTTCAGTCCGTATACCCATATTCATATATGCACAATACTTAGGTAAACATTTTTTCCATTACGTTTCCTTTCTCCTAAGTCGACAGTTTTGGGTTCTTTTCCTTTTCCAGCTCTAATGTCAGTTAGAGTGAAGATGGTTTCGCAAAAGAGAACACTTCAAACTGAAAACATATTATGCTGTGACATAAACGAACATGGCTTTTTGTAACCAGATTTAAGGAATATCCGTATATAGGGGCGCAGTACGTAAGTGTGTACATTTTTGGGGCGTGCGGATTTTATTTCTTTTCAGATTTGATAAAGTTTCATGGTTCCTTTTTGTTTTGTCTTAGCTCCGATCGGTGTACCTATGTATGCATGGATTTATACGCATAAATAATTCGCCCCCGATTTGGTGTGCCTTTTAATATTAAAAATCAATTTAAAGGGATTTGCTCACTTTCAGGGATTTGGGTGTCGACTTTGCTTTTATCTCGTGTTATCAACGTTGCCCACTGTATTTATTTTATAATTTTGCAAAAGCCTTAAATTCCTACATCATTTCAATATTTTATCGAAAAATAATATTTCACTTTCCCCCGCAAAGTTTAAACAACGATAAGTCGAACTTCTGATAGTTTGTATTTGCGTTGACACTCATGTGTGCGCAGAGGGTAGTCGTCATCGCACAACGTTCTTGGCATGCAAGGCGGCTTATCTGAAGTGAACTTCAGTCGCGATATTACTCCTTTTTGGGGTGGGGTGGACCGTGAACTGTGAAGCACGTACTATTCATTTAATATTTGGCAATTAGCTGGATGTACACCTCCTAGAGGTACATACAAAATTAGCGCGGTTGTGGTTAGGATTTGTTTGTGGCGCACCTCGTACCACATCTAAAAGTGAGTCTCCTTCAGTCGGGGAAACGCGCTCGTTTACTTGCGTTATTGAATGTATACGTATGTACACAGAAATGAGGTGGTTGCTAATTAGAGAAGCAAAACATTTTAATTGGATAAGAACTTCTAACTTATTCAAGTGAATTTAGTGGTTGGTGTAATTATCTTAAAGATAACCGGGCGTATAGCTAAAACCATTTTTATGGTTGTATTAACATTTTTATAAGAAACTTAGATGGGATTAAGTTTCAAAGCGATATGTTTTGTGTTTTTGAGAGGTTTGCTTTTTCATGGTCTACAGCGGCTGCCAAAGTGCTTTTATTTCTTAATTCTTGTTGAACAGAATGCATTACGCTGTCATAGCTCCTTTGATTTTAGACATCACGAAGGCAGTTGCGGGAGTAAATTTTCGCTGAGCCATATTTGCAGAAAAGCGAGAGAAATTTTGTAAGCACAAGACAAGATCACCGTCCGATATTCTATTGAAATTTGTTATCTAAAAACAAAACTTTAATAAAAAATAGGGACATAGGACGTTGTTTGCCTCTATCGAAGACCACTCGTATGCCAGGGATTGTGGCTGTAGCATCTATTCCATTACCAACCAACAGAGTCAATTTACTTACTTACTTAAGGTGGCGCTACAGTCCGGGGTGGACCTGGACCTCAACCAACAAGCGTCTCCAGCCAGCTCGATCTTTAGCTAGCTGTCTCCAGTTTCGCGAGCATAGTTGGTTGAGGTCCCTTTCCATTTGCGTGCGCCACCTGAGTCGCGGTCTTCCTCTACTGCGCCGTCCCTCGGGGTGGATTCGAAGACTTTTCGGGCCGGAGCATTGGTTTCCATCCGCTCTACATGACCTAGACATCTCAATCGTTGGATCTTCACTCTTCTGGCTAAGTCGATGTCGCTGAACAGCCCGTATAGTTCGTCGTTGTATCTCCTCCTTCGCTCACTATCTATGCGGACGGGACCCAAAATCACACGAAAAATGTTCCTCTCGAAGCAATCAAGAGCTGTCTCATCCGCTTTTGACAGACTCCATGCCTCCGCGCCATATAGCAGGACTGGGACGATTAAGGTCTTGTCAAACGTTGTTTTGGTTGTTCGAGAGAGGGCTTTGTTTACCAATTGATTGGCAAGAGTTATTCTTCGTTTGATTTTAGAACGGAGTCAATTCCTAGTTAAAAAAGTGGTTCAATCTGTATAGTGTTACACTCTCATTTAAGTCGAGTATCCATTATTAATTTATAAAATAATTTGTACGATCCCAAAATTTTGTCTGGATGTGTATGTGTTGTGATGATACGTGCAAAAAAACAAAATAATAATACAAATAATTGCAATTATCAGGTGGACTGACATTACGTTGTTTTCTTGTGACCTCGATCACATAATATTGGCAGCAAGTCTAGAGATTAAAGCTGCATAACAGAACAAATATGACAAGTTGAGAGGTTTGTTTTATCGGCAACATACGTATAAACTCTGTTTAAATGGTTCGGATGGTAGGCCATTTTAAATTACTTAGAAGTGCACGAAGATGACACCAAATTATCTTCTACTTTTCACTGAGTCCGTGGATTCATTCACTAAAAATAATTTATAATATAATATGGATGGCGCTTAGTACGCCGTTGTATAAGGATACGAAAAAGGATTGGCGAAAGTTCTCAATTGCTGGACGGCACCGGCAACCACTTGGCCAAAGGATTGTAGTCAGATACCTGGGGATCTGGATAGATCAGTATCTATATTTTAAAAAATATCTCACAAAGAAGAATCTCTCAAAAAAGAATAAAAATGCCTTATACATAGGATGGTACGTATTCTGAAATTCTGGCACTGATTGACCAGAACCTTAACCATTACGAAAAAAGGGCTGCTGTCCGACCAATAGCGAGAAAAGTATGTGAGTATGGTGATGCAAATCGGTTATTTAGCAACGTTTGTTCAAAGTCTCAACAGGAGTGCGCAATTTAAAAACTTTCAAAAGGTTGAGAGTTATTTTCGAGCACTGTGTATAGACAAATCTAGTTTAAAGAAGAGTTCTTGAGTGGTAAAAATTGGCAAAGAATACAAATAAAACTCGAATAATCTTATGACATAGCTGCTTATAAACTGACTTGCATCGTTTCAAAATGACAACTATCAACAGAAAGTAAAGGGTATGCCAAGTCTAGAGAGCAACAGCAGCATATGAAAGTGTCGCAGAAACAATTTTAAGCCTACCACTTGAAGCTCCTAGCAGGAAATAAATGTCTATATGTCTTTAAAGGCACTTATATCACTCTACGATTCGAAGACCATTTGGGTTAAAAAGACATTAAATTTTATGTCAATGACATCCTACGACAGAAACCATTTTCCTCTATTTTATTTCGTCCATCGTCTCTTTTTTAATTTTCTACCGGATATTATGAGAAGTGTGATAACAAACAAAGTTTTTTTTTCCTTTTAACGTCCACAAGAACATAGTTGCTTTTGTGTCAGTTACGTAAATTTGATAAATGGTCGATAGTCCGCTTTTCGTGCTTTGTCATCGTTTTCGCTTTGTCTTGCCTATATTATTTACACAAACATATATCTGGAGTGGGATGGAAAACAATGCTGAACACCAGCTGCGATTGATCCCTGCGTTGAATACATTCGCAACCTGTTGAACTGACAAGTAAGAGAGAAAGGGCAAGTAGGTGTTTATTTCTTACTGATTCTAGTCATTTTTAAGACTTTTGTCATTGATGAGACAAATAAACAATTTTTGACACAATATACAAGAATTAACACACAAATAAATTGTGTTTTAAGAGGTGAGCAAATTTTGTAAAAAATGTTTTTCGTCGAATGCGGGATTTAAAGACCAAGTGTTGCAGGAACCACTAGTCACATCGGTTCATAAGGCGCATTAAGTCCTGACTTTTTCTGGATGTAATGCCATTGTGACAGAGGCTTTAGTTTCTCCAATTGAATCATGTTTTTCAAAGTATAAATATTTGAGCAATTTATAAACGTAGCTTCGGCGTGAGGTATTCATAAGGAGTTTTCACACGAAAGTCAGATCGTTTAGCGGCAACAATCAATATATTATAGCATGTTCGGCGGAAGAGTCTAATACGGCCCCTAAACTCACAACAACCACTCGTGCTTGATATCTATTAAATTTATTGTAGAGCAACGAGTCTACACTCTAACTTGGCTCTTCCTTCGGGCAGGGGTCGCAGAATATACCCGAGGTAAGGCATGCCTGTCGTAAAAGGTGAATAAAATCCTGAGCTAAAAGCTAATGGTCCAGGAAATAACTTGCTCCGTTACTTGTCAAAATGATTGTTTCAAGCTCGCAAACAGTCTCGGGATGTAATGGCATCCTACTGGTAGCATGACCAAAGGATATAGTCTGGTGCCACGGGAGATCAGACTTCCCGTGAGTCCCGCATTGGGTTCATCCTGATCGCTTGAAATTGGCTCCTAAGTGGGAGCATTGTGGTGGCTGTGGTTTAAAATCCAAAGTCGGGGGGGGGAGAAGTGGAGATATACCTGCATGTCTTGTAGTTAATCTTGTCTATTAAGGCTATGGGCATTTGCGACTCTTCGACGTAAAAGGTATTGATTCAAGTTTATGTGGAGTGGAGTCTATGAAGAGTAGCAAAGATGTTAGATGGGCCTCACCACCCTACCAAGGTGGAGACATAGGTCCATAAGCTTGCTTCTGAGATTCCTACTGAAGGCGTCTGGTCCAGCGTCGTAAAATGGTCCAAAGAATAAGTGTCTTCGTAATATAAGCCTAACCGAAGCCTAACCGAAGAGTCTTCGACTCCGAACCAGTGGGACAACGCAATAGGGGACGACCACGAACCCGACGGCGCACTCAAGTGGAGAAGGAGCTGGCTAAGGATCGTGCTAGCTGGAGAGGAATGTTGACCGAGGCTAAAGTTCACCCCGAACTGTAGCGCCACAAGAAGAAAAAAGAAGATATAAGCCTGACGGCAGGGATCGCGTAAAACACTCATCAGTATACCTTGGCAAACATTCCTGAGTTCGAGTTTCGTGTTCTATTTGTCGGAGAAACTTGGATATATTAAGTAAGTAAGTACGCATCATCAGTTAAGAATGCCTTTTTGAACATGCTAAGACAAAATTCAACATTCCGAACTAAACACATTTCAACTTTTGGTGCATGTTTCCCCCATTAATGCAATGAAATGTAGTTAAATACAACAGAACCAACGCGAAGGAAGTACATGTACAATAATTCAATTCCGTCCTCCCGCACAAAGTAGTTTTTGTCATTTCTTTTGTCGCTTAAATTTCTTAACTACGGTTGGATATGCTTCTACCCTCTACCCCCACATCGCAAAACATCGTCGAAAGTGCGCACATTAAATTAATTTTCTTCGCCTTGTCAAGTTCCGCTGTAGTAGTGCAAGGTAGTAACACGGAGAGCAAAAGTGGCGAAGCACGAAATTTCAATTCACACTTCGGGAATTAAGAGCCCTCTGATACACGTGTAAGGGGGTAGTAAAATCTTGGCAGTCTAGTTGAAGCGATATACTGCCTATGCGACAGTGGAGGAGGAAAATTTCCTTGTAATGGTGTTTTAAATTAGAATTTGTATTGCCACTAAAACACGACTGAGATAAACAGTCGAAAGCAGCTGTTTATCTCACTCTTTTTAGTGCCAATGGAAATTCCCATTACAGATGCCATTACGTGGAAATTATTCCCAAATTATATTAAAATTCAACACTTATTCGAAGACAAGGAATTCCTATGAGAAAGAGGAACGGCTGAAGATGCCTTTGCACCTTTCGGTGACTGTGTTTTATTTGAACCTTAGTCGTTGTCCTTTTTTGCGCTAAATTTCAGCGCGACAATGGAGGCAGATGAGCATCGAATGGAAACAATACGAGCGGTAGGGATGCAAGAGCACTGGCGAGAAAACAAAAGGGGCATTCCTTATCTAATACAACAGAGGAACTTTGAGGTCTGAACAGGGAATGCTTAGCAATTTATGCTTTCTCGTTGTCATAAACCAAAACTTTCTGTTGCTTGAGTACGCCGACGTTGTTGTAGTTTTTTTCAGAATGAGGTCGACAGTGTTGCAAACTACTTGTAGGATATCTTTGTTTTTAGAGCGAGAAAATACGTGATATTTCATAATGCATTGAGTAACAAATGAAAAACGACTCCCTTATTGAGGTGAGTCATAAAGTTTAAGGTAGGGACTTAGCGTCCATGTTTCAAACACATGTGTCAAGCCGAGTTGTCCGATGGTGCTTGTCTTCATTTCACTGTGATTTTATATCGCTGTGGTCCCATTTTATCAGCGAGATGCAAGGAGCATTTCAGCGTGTAGTCATTTTAAGTGTTGGTGATGTGAACCGACACTCACCATCTGTTCGGCTGTTTCAAGGCCGCATATAGACGAGCTATACAACGCCATGTCTAGTTTTGACATTCCTGCCAAACTCGTCAGGTTGTCGCTGCTCCCCCAAGGTCGGTAACGAATTCACCGTGACCTTCAATGTCAAAAATGGTTTCAACCAAGGCGACGAGCTGTCAAGTGGCTTTTTCAACAGTATACTTGAAAAGCTCAGGCAAAATTCGCACGCCAACACCAGAGGCACGATCTTCCAGAAGTCGGTGCAATTGTTAGCATACGCCGATGACATTGACGTGATTGGCAGAACTCAACGAGCAGCCGTTAATGAAGCGGAAGCGGCTAAAATGGGTCTGGCCGTAAATGAGGGTAAAACGAAGTATTGTATCTTTTTGACAACACTGACTTAACAGCTGATTCACGTTTCGTGTTTTGTTTCAATGTCAAACATCTTCACTTTGGTCTAAAATTTAACCATGAATCATCTTTCAAACGAACCACGCTTGCAAATTATTGAATTTTATTATCAAAATGCGTGCTCTGTTAAGAAAGTTCATCGCGCGCTTTTTAGTGAAAAATTGTGTTCAGCGGCGTAGCTCATTTTTGGCTCAATGGGTACGTAAATAAGCAGAATTGTCGATTTTGTAGTGAATATCAGCCAGAAGCATTGCAAGAGCTACCAATGTATCCAGAAAAAGTCACAATTTGGTGAGGTTTATGGGCTGGTGGCATCATTACCGTACTTCTTCAAAGATGATGCGAATCGTAACGTAACTGTGAATGGTGACCGCAACCGCACAACGCAAATGCAAGAGCTTGACTTGACATGTGGCTTCAACAAGACGGTGCCAAATGCCACACAGCACGCGCAACAACGGACTTATTGAGAAGTGAGTTCGGTGAACATTTTATTTCACGTTCGGGGCCGGTCAATTGGCCGCCTAGATCGAGCGATTTAACGCCTTTAGACTATTTGTAGTGGGTCTATGTTAAAGCTCATGTCCATACAGACAAGCCCGCTTCAATTGACGCATTGGAAGACAACATTGAAGCATTTATTCGCGAGATACCGGCCGAAATGTTGGTAAAATTGGACTAAGCGGGATGGACCATTTGAGGCGCAGTCAAGGTCATAAACCATTTGCATGAAATAATCTTCAAACATTAAATTATATGGACCGTACTATCGATTCAAATAAAGATGTCATGCATTTTTCTGAATTTTATGTGTTTTTTTGTTTAAACTTTCCTTTAAAAATATTACCCTTTATTTGCTGTCCTCAAAAAAGGACATACAACAACGACGTCTTGGACAGAGCGTCGCAATGGGCAACTATAACTTCGTGGTAGTCAAGGACTTCACCTGCCTCGACTATGAAGTAAAATGTACAAATAACATCAGTACCGAAATCAAGTGTAGGATAACTCTGCCAACCTCTGATTCTTTGGGCTCAAGAGACAATTGAGTAATAAGAGCCCTGTCTCGAAGAACCAAGTTGAGTCTTTACAATACACTGATCGTCCCAGTCCTGCTGTACGGCGCGGAGGCATGGACAATCTCCAAAGCGTATAAAGAAGCTCTTGGTCTTTTTCAGAGAAATGCTCTGCGTACAATCTTTGGTCCTGCTTGCGCTGATGGTGTCTGGAGAAGAAGATTCAACCAGGAACTGTACGGGCTGCACAGCGGCATGGACCTAGTCAGGCGTCTACGGTTCCAACGCCTACGATGGCTACGTCGTGTAGAGCGGATGGACACCGCAGATACGGCCCGAAGAATATTCGAATCCGAACCTGTAGGGCAACGCAACAGCAACGCCCGCGTTTACAGTGGCGCACCCACTTGGACAAGGACCTCAACCAACTTAGTGTTTGAAACTGGAGACAGCTAGCCAGACATCGCGCTAGTTGGAGAGGCTTGTTGGTTGAGGCCCAGGTTCACTCAGGACTGTAGCGCTACACAAAAAAGAACTGCGGACTGATAGCCAAGGTTATGTGATTTGTCGCAGTCGGATTTATTTGGGTGGTCCTTTGCAAAACATCGTGACGGCATAAGCAAGTTAAAATGCATTAAGTCGTAACTGAGTCGTAGAGGGTCATGGGTTGTCCGATATGTAGTATCTAAAAGTACTCGAAAAAGTCAGAGACGAGTCTAGCAGGAATTTGTTTCGAGGAGATGATGACAAATTGATAATTTATGAATTATGGCAATATGCAGGGAATTGATTGAACTACAAAACTCGATCGATTCATTGATGGCAGGGTTCTATTATAGCATTGAGTGCACACTTTTTGTCAATTTATCGCAGTGGCTCTGCTTTTCCTAACCCTCTCTGCAGGCGTATACATATGTCACATGCTGGGAAAAATCGCAGTTGACGATAATTTTCATAAGAGTTGGTCATTCGCCGACAATAAAAGAAACCCTAGTTGTCTCCCCCTTTCGAGTGTCCAACTTCTCAAGGAATATAAATATGGCTACAAATACTCGTAAACGTAAACAAACAAGAAACAAACACCACCCATTAAGTATCTCGCAGGAAGGAGGTGCCGAAAAAAACTCGGTGTGCTACAACAATAAAATCCCTTAATTTAATTTTTCCTTGTTCAACTTCCAAAAAAATAATCTAATGAAGCACCGATCAATATCTCCCCGAAAAACTGTCCATCTGCATATCAAGCAATCAATATATTGAATTTCCAGAAAACTTTTCACTTCGCTACGCTGCCGCTAGTGCAAGCACGGACAGCACACGCATAGCACAGAAATATTTCAATAACGAAATTGTTCTGTTCCGCACGGCAATACAGTTATTTTTAATTATACTTAACGAGTTCAGTGCTCGCATTGATTTTAAATAATTAAATCCGGATTTACATAATTAGATATGGAAAAAAGTTAGTGGCAGGCAGGGACCGTCACCGTCACTGTCACCGCCTCTAGCAATTGTTTCGATTTAAACTTCCGAGCCATTAAAAACGCTCTGAATAATATTGGGGCTTTGATTACTTTCCTCATCGTTTCCTCACACTTTTTTTGGATTTTGTTTTGCATTGTCCTTCCTCATTCATTATGCGTCATTAACAATTACTATGCGAAATGTTCTTTGTTAGCGTTTAATGGCTATAGGCGATTTTGTATTAAATTAAAAATTAAAAATATATACAAATGGTAATCATGTAGCTGAATGTGCGTGGAAGGAGGCGTACACAGCTTAAGCATTATGTAAACATTTAAACTAAACTCAGTATTTAAGGGGATAAACTGGTGAATGACGAAAAAGCATGGAATTTAATATTAAAATAGAGACTACTGGGGGATTTTTACGTTCCAGGTCGACTTCCGTCGGTCTCCTTGCTGTTGGAGATGACGTTTGGACATTTGGAGAAGTGTTAAGTAAGAAATACATTTTTTGGCAGACTTTAATAAATTCATTCCACATGCAACCAGACTTTCTATCGTGTTTTGTGGGAACGCATGAACTCATTTTTCAACAATCTGCGATTCAAAACAGAACACGTTATCACATTGCGACAGAACATGAAAAGTAACTAAAAAGTGCAGACCGCCACTCAACACATATTGACCGATTTCAGTGCCACATATGGTAGCGTCCATAGAGAGCTATACACCGCCATGTTTAGTTGTGACAGTCCTGTCCATCACACCGACATCTTCAATGTCAAAAAAGTCTCCCTCTCATGACAATTCGAAGGCAAACATTGGAGGCACGATCTTCTAGAATTCTGTTTACTTGTAAGTGTACGCAGAATACTTTGACTTAAGGTTCGTGCCGTCCATGAGGCGACATCTAGGATTGAGACGAAAGCGGCTACAATGAGTCTCGAGTTGAACGAGGTAAACTCCCTGATGTCGCTAGAGACAAAAAGCCACTTTAAATGGACGTCTTGATACAGCTTTGAGGGAATCATTAAGATCTCATATCTCTCCTCCAACGTAAATAGAGTACCAAGATCAAAGGTATAACTAATCTTGCCAGCCACTGTTCCTCAGTACACAAAAGGGTATTAATAGACGAACCCTCACTTATAGAATGAAGCTTACCTTAAATGTAGAAGAAATGATCGCAGTTCAGCTCTACGACGCGGCGTAGGAAAACGAAAATAGAGGTCTTTGTTCTTGTCAAGAAAAGGCGCTGCGTTGTCAATCGGGTGCAATGGGAGCATGTGTGTTATTTAACGAGTTTTGCCAGATTTATTCGGGTCCAAAATCTGAGCGGCTAGAGCATAAAGAACGCATGGACAACTTGGTCCCACCACGATGAGTCTTTCGACTTCGAGTCTTTGGGAAACGCTGGGGTAAGAACAACAGAGTGCTATTCAATGCTTCCAAAACTTAACGTTGTCAGCTGTCTCTAAGGCGAACCCCTGACAATCAGCCATTATCCATGAATGGCGCTTGTATCGATGAACCCGGAAAACTTTCCGTGCTTGGTATGTGCATCAACACAACACTCAGTTGGAACAATCACATATTCGAGGTCGCCGAATGCTGCAATATGTTAATGTTTCCTCAATCGATGCAAGAAATATTTCATTCCCCCTGATTTGGCTCCAATTTACAAGGCGTATATTCGCCCTACGCTTGAGTACAACGCTCTTCGGACGAAATTTAGACACTCATTTTTTAGCCGCACCACACAAATATGGAATGCTCTTCTAATCTAATACTACAATCCGCAGATATGTAAGAACAATGTGCACAGGTACCTCCTCTCCCTCTTTTGCTACATACCTTCGGTCCGTGCTGTGTCTTGGTCCGGGACCCGATTCCCGACAATTAAGGGTATTATAATATATATAGGAGATATTAATCTCCTTGAGCACGCGCAAATTAAAAAAAAGATAATGAACGCGTCTCTTGCACAAAAGTGAAATAGGGACGGTATTAGCTTAGAGTACACAACCTTGTGGATATGTTCACCTTCTCATCGCTATTTAAGCGCACCAGCTCTAGGTTGACAAAACATTTCATGGCCCCACCACTACCCAGTTTTACTGTCTAGAAAAATGTGCTCACACAGTAGAAGCTGGACTCTGAACTTGTACGGCGTGTAGTGCCACTCATATACTGAAAGTCACTAATTTGGGAAAGTCATTTATACTTTGTAGCTGGTGCCGGAATTTAGCAAATTCATGATTAATTCATATTTGGCTCTGAAAGAAAAAATCATATGCTACTGATACTTAAGACGACCCGCAAGCCTGTTTTAGAAGTAACTATGCTTGGTAATGACAGGCAAAGGATTAGTATATCAAAGGTGTGGCACGATTGGGTAACTAATTCCATCATCCCCCTAATCCAGGGTGTTAAGCGATCCGTGCCCATTGGCAATACCGGCTGTGTTCTAATGGAGGCCTTTCCAATTCCAAGCCTCCTTGGGGACTTTTAATGACCGTACTATGCTAATGCAAGTCATTGGTGCTGCTGACCACCCTTTCCTTGGACACTCGTGGGAACAAAATTCCAAATTAAGAGAGAAGCAAGACAAAAGGCTAGCGAAATCATCTGCGGCGGGTAACAGCACAGCGTGTTGAGCTCAAGGAAAAAGACAAAAGTGCTAAGCCCGAAGCAAGCCGAGATGGTAGCCGGATGCAGATGCAACCCAGAAACAGGTGCAAAGCTGTAAAAATCCAAACACAACCAATGGACATGCACTCAAACTGCCGAAAACTGTACATTCTCTACATAATGCTGTCCACAGACGTGTAAATTATTTGAGAAAAAAAACTATAAAAATCACTCCATTTGCACTTATCTCAATTTAATAAAGGTCCTTCAAACGCGGATTCACCCCAACCCCTGGCCTTTCTCCACTCCATACTCATGCATAAGCACTCCCAAGCAAATTAATGGAGACAGCAATGAACTAACACACGTACCTCGCAAAGGGTGGAATTTATCTCACAATATCCACAAAAGTCTACTTCCCCCTTTTCCATTGCATTGAAGCTGTCATTTGATAGCACAAAATAAATTTATACAGACAACATTTTTATTGGAGTTCACCTTTGCCGAGGATAAAATGAAAGTTTCTTCATTTCCTTTTCTTTACTTTTTTTTTGTTTTTTTTTGTGTTTCAACCCTCTTAGGTTCGTTGATTCGACACCTAAATTATGAGACAGTAATAAGATAGTTCAGACAGGACACAAACAAACATTATTTCAGATGAAACTTTTCCTATCGACTAGCCCGACGGAAAGGGACAGAAAAGAAATATTAAAACAAATATCCGAAACATTTTCTTTCGCTCGCCTTTGGTATACAAGGTGCGCCGCGGATATTTTATTTCAGTTCGAGTTCGTAAATTATTGTGGTCTGAAGGTGACCTTCACAAAGAGAAGAATATTGGGTGTAACTTCTACACCACCGAGAGGGTTAGATACATACATTTTATATTAATTCCTCGGTTGGGATTATATCTTAACACCGTTTAGGTATATAACCACTTTTCTTGGTTGGATACTAAATAAAAGTTTTGTCGTAATTGAATTTTTCCTCTCATTTTGGAGAGCCGGCGTGGAGTGTTTGCGGCACGATATTATGTTGTATTTGTAACCTTAAATTTGTGAATTTAATGATAACCAACCCATTTTGTGATGTATATATGTAGCTACGGATTTGCGTTAATGACTACCAAAATGAGGGTTCTGGGTGTTTGGTTGGCAAGGTTGTGCTACACACTCAGGCAAGTAGAACTATGTGGATATAATTAATTTATGTAATTATTTAGTTGAGGCAAACAAGAAATAAGGGTACATTACTCACCTTTGCTAGCGCCGTCTGGTCCTCTCAGGATGGTGCACTCTTCAATTGTCCCAAATGCATTAAACAGTTGCCTTACATCGTCCTCCGTCTGCTGCTTACTTAGCATGCCAACAAATAGTTTGCGATCTGCATATTGTCATCCCCATGCACGCCAATTCAATGTCCACGATAAGGATGCAACGCCACGAGAAGCACCGCCACGACCATGACCACGGCCATCACCACCACCACCACCACCATCATCATCATCATTTTCATCAGCAATGCGAATAGCAACAAAATCCATTCGCCACATTATTGGAATTCGATTGTTTTCAATGTAGCAGATAGGTTTTTTAGATCCACCAGTACATGACAAGCATTTGCATATGGTATGGAAGCAAGGGCCCATTCAATTTTCCCATTCAATTGAATTGAATCGGCCAATAATGGGCATTTGTACCGGTGAGCGTGCGTAGGGAGCGGGAGATGTTTCCAAAGTCCAAATCCAGTAAATGGACGATAAGAACGATGGGGTTAACACGGTTTACATCAACGCCGATGATGATTTTGTTCGGGACGATGTCATGATTGTTGTTCGATTTGTACCAAGGGAATGGACACAATTCAATTCATTGTACATAGTTTTTTTTTTGTTTTTGATTGTTGTCGACGCAAGGATTTGGATATAAAACGATGGAAAAAAGAGAAAAGACAGACAGATATAAGATACTATTAATTATGTGAAATACATTAATGTTTTCTGACTACAAATACAAACAATCACACATTCATACAGACATGTAGATACACAAGTGTACACGTTTAAATATTAAGAACAAAAAATGAGAACATAAATAACACTCTAATGTATAGAACGAGTAGTAATATTGTTTATCCGAATGTATGTACATATGTTTTCATCGACGAAATGTCGATAATCGTTTGGTGTTTCCCCTTTGGGCCTAGAAATAGACAAGAGCGTGTAAGACGCCGGATGAAAAATAGTGCTGTGTCGAGAGTAAATGCGGACTCCACGGCTAAAAACAAAATCAATGATTTATTCAATTAATTGGTTTTAAGTAAATGATTTCATTTTCAGGATGGTTCATAGACATGTGTAGTTAAGGGATAGTTTACGATTGAATTTTCGAACAAACATGTATTCTAAGCAAAATTAGTTAATTCGCAATCAATAAAAGCATGGTGGGGTTCATAAAGTAGGAGAAATTGATAAAGTATTAGAAGACAACATTGTTGTGGTCCCATGACCATTGAGCTCAATCCTATCGCAATATTAAGTCAGTTTGGGCATGTGACTACTGAAGGACTATGTTTCACAGTACGTACTCAAAAGATTAGCTTGACAAGAACTCCTTAAATATCGGAATCCAAGTGGATACAAATCTTTGGTTTTGTGCTGACACATGGAGTTGTGGATATTTGCGTATATCCACCGTGGTACGACGAAAATAATTTCCACGGTCTCAAAGTGTATATCGATCTAGAAAAAGCTTCTCAAACTTGACCGTTCAAAGTCGACAGAAAATAAGGGCACCCCAGAAAATAATTATCAGCTGGACCATTGCTCTCTACATGCTGTAGCGCCAAACATATGAGCGATTAACAAATACAAACTGCCAAAGAATACAATTCGGAAAAGTAAAGACTAATATAGGACGGGTGTCAAAATTGAGGGCGTGTTACTTGCATATTTCGTACAACACTACCTTCAGTGGTTAATGAAATTCTCTTACTAGAAACTTGCTTAGAGGCCAATTATGTTACACAAAGTGTCTTCTTGAACTCTCTTTCTTATTTTGTTGCGATTCAGTAGAGGAGAGATCTAAAGTGTCAGTAATCAATGATTTGCTCTAAATTGGTCTGGCTGACATTATTTCTAACAGAATTATGAATTACTCATTTCACCAGCCACCACTGACAAGCCGGTTTTGATAAGCATTCAAGTAGCTCACAGTGGATATGTTTCTCAAGTTTAAAAATCATTATCCATTTCGATAAATGCAATATGCTAGTTAAATAATCTTCAATCTAGATTCTAAAACAAGAATGGAGTTTATTAGATACCTTAAGAGTTTATTTGTAGATCTGATTGCTCACGTCACCTCATCGGACGGACAGCCTTACGGGATAGATGTTAGCATAAGCATGGTTTTCTTAATTTCACCTCAAAAACTCCGAAATGTGCTGATGCATGACAGTAAATGAGTAGGCTGGGTTAGTTTTTGGAATGCTAGCGAAAATTGCCAGCACACTTAGACTAATTTTCGTCCATTGTGATACCCAGTGCCGTTCATCTAATCCCAACGGCAAATGGTGACTGGACCAAATTTAAAAACCAGATAAAAGAATATTAACCCTAGCTTGCACTGGGATTCGAAACTGGACCATGGGCAGGCACTCAACTGGGCCATCCTGGCCGATAAATAAGTAAGTATGCAGAACGTGTGTTGCCGGCAGAAAGATAATTGCAAGATATAGTAATAATTGGTAGAGTAAGATCATTTTAAGAATAATAATACGTGCTAATTGGTAACAGATCGCTTTTCATGCTGAGATTACCCATACTGAAGACATGTGAACAAGTTTAAATATTTACTTGCAAAATGAAGCAAAATGTAAAGTTGAAATACGTATTATTGTGAAAAGCTTCTTGAAACAAGTTCTGTGAATTTGCAGTGTCTTACAAAAATTGGGAGGGTATGTAGGAAATATTCAAGCGAGCAAATTTTTTGTCATTGTCGCTCCATATGTACTATTTGCTGAATCGAGTGGATTAGAGAAACGTTTTAATTATTTCAAGTGATTTTAATGACATTAATTTTGACATTTTGCACATTGATCCTTACAACAGGTGACTGTGTATCGTATGGTATTTTGCTTGAATATGAATAATATCTTTAAAATGCATTCGCACGGCACTTATGTACAGATATACACACATATACATTTGAATTGGTCAATAAAATAAGAAGTTTTTTTTTTGTTTTGTTTTTTTCGTTTCTACAAATATATGATGCAAATTACTTCCAAATATTGGTAACTTATTTTCTAAAAAAGCTTTTAGTTTCAATGTCTCGGCATTTAATTTTAGTTCTTAAACATTTTTCGAATTTGTGAATGAATGCTATTAAAGCTACTTTATTTCTCAGGTATGATACAGAAATAGGTTATAGTTTACATTAATGGATTATTATTATTATTGATGAGAAATATTCCTGTAAATAATACGTGGCATTACATTTTTATTCGTCCAATCCTACAATTAAAACCATGAACCAACTGAACACTCTCCGAAGAAAAGTACATGGTTGTGGCCAACTTTACACGATTTTCCAACAAAATCCATGAATCTGTCGCTCTTATCCCACAAAATCCACGAATCGGCCGCCATATTGTGCTGGATTCATGGTTTTTGTGAAAGCATTTGCGATACATAAGGGATTTCCACTACTCCCACATTCCTCCTACATGTAGACTAGGGTAAAAACGGCTGAAGATGGATATTACCTTGCTTTCTTATTTCTGATAGGAATATCGTATTAGCACGAGTAGATCTTCCACCAAATGGAAATTGATACCGCTTGAAGACATTTTTTTTCGATTCCATTACTCAAGGTTGGGAACAGTTGATAGTTGACTGTAACCCACTTTCACAGTAGAGATTTAAGCTTAAGTTAAGCTGAACTTGAAACAGTGAAGATTTATTTCAGTTGAATTCCGTTCGTGTAATGGGATCTACCATACAAATGGTGGCAACACAAAATGTCTGACGTGCAGAACAGAGGTTTGAACGGTGTTCTCTCATTTAACCTAGTCTGTAATTTGAACCCAGTTCACGATTTAAGCGAAACCGAATAAACCCTTGCACTGAAGCTTAAGCCGAATGGAGTGCTTAAATGTATACCAATGAGTATCAAAAGTGTTGTGGTACATGAACACTTATTTGATGAAACTATGTGTACCACTGAAGCGTAATGCGCAGAAACACGCGTCTAAAACGCAACAGTAACTATTATCATTATAATTCATACAGTAACAAGTTACAAGGAACGAATTTAATGATTTCTATCAAAAATGTGATAATGACAGGTTTCAGCAGGTTCCACCCTAAAAACCCCACAACCGGGAACAGATAAAATAATTCTGATGAACACCTCAAAGTCTGAGTAAATTAGTTGTTAACACAATTAGTGGTTAAAATTGTTGCCTACATGGGCTAAGATAAAATCAAGTGCCGCAATGGGCATATTATACCTCGATGGGGATATCACAAGTCACAATTTTCATGATGAGTGATTTCAAGTGTGTGCTTGTTCACTCCAATATCTGCATTTTCTTTCTAGAATAATATATGCGAATGAATGGCACTGCCTATGGGTCGTTAAAGTTTTGCGTCCGACTACAATCATGTCTCTGAACATGGTTCTGATTTAAGAGCATTGTTTAGAAGTGGCAATTGGGTAGTTAAAATAGACGAGAAACCAGTAATGTTAGCTTTCCATGCCACTTTTATAGACTACTACATTTCACTGCACTTGTAAATTCGTTTTATTATTCTCGGCGAAATAAAAGTGGAAACGCTACTGGCTGAGACAGCGAGGACGACAGCTTTATATGCCACATCTACATCCTGCGTTATAAAATTATATTACCAAAACATGCAGCACCTGTGTCTGTGCACGCGAATGAGAGAGAAGCCCTGCCACGAGGTCGTTGGAATTTTATTTATGCGAAATTGTCACTTTCAATTTAATACCCGTGTGATTGCGAGAGTTCCGAGAGTTGCGAATAGTCGTTTGGATAGATGATATACCTGGATTTTTGTGTTACGTTAGTTAAAAAAAAATATTGTTACCTATAAAATATTTGCAGTTGGATTAATGGGGGAGCTGCATTATGACCCTATGTGCTGGTGGCACTGCCTTATATGATATAACAATCATAAACATAAGAGGAGCATTATTCGGTTTAAGACTCCCTCAATGGCCCTGCTCGGAGGTAAAATTTAATTGAATATGTGTATGGCTCTGTGCTCGTTACTTTATATAGTGCTTGAGTGAGTGCAAAAAAAATGTGTGCATGCATACGGCGTCTGTTGTTCATGTGTCACCGGACGTATGCTCTAGATGTTCATGCAACGGAGAAGCAGGTTGCATGGTAAACTAGTACGAAGGTAACCTAATTGATAATCGAGTGTATGTCCACGGTGTAGCGATTGAGGGCAGCAAAAAAATTGAAAATTCATAAAAATATAAAAAACACTTCGTTTTCTGCATCAACTCCTAAATTCTAATAGCAATTAAGAGGCGAAAAGTTTACATACATCATCCCCTTCCATTCTCAAAATTGTGCTTCAGCAGGGGACAAACTTTAAATACATGCGTTTTAAGCATGTGATTAAATAGTTGATTCTCTTTCAAGAAATGCCATTTCTGTGCTGTCGTTAGTCAACATAAAGTATGCTTGCCTCATCTGTTGCTGTCGCTTGGGAGCCAGCGTTTGTATTGCCCCCATATTCAAACATGTAATGTATCGTGAATAATTTTTAAGTTTGATATATTACCCCGTGTTAGCCGAGGCTGCATGAACACGACTACGGGTCTCCGGGGACTTGTTGAAACAAATTTGGGTAGCCTGTGTACATCACCCATCTTAATTCAAAGTTTTCAACAAATTGTCCGTCGTCATTAGTTCTAGGGGACTGCGTTAAGGTTATTTTTCACATTAAGGGGACACTTTGTGTTTGTCACTAAATTGTAGAAATGTATATACAGATTGATACGATATTGTGTCTGTGCCTATTTTGCTCCTGCAAAAAATAAAATTCGATATAGGGCACAGTAGCTTCTCTTGAGGCAAAGGACTATCCTTGCTCGTCATACGAAAAACAATTGCATACTCAAAGACGATCCTTGTCGTATTCCATTTCCGCCTCGTTTTTTTTGAAGTCGAAAATCTTGCTAGCACTCAAATAGGACCCATACGACCCACATCAGAAGAAGAGCATAATTTTCTCATGAATTGAATCCTCGTTCATGGAATTGAAATCAAACATTTTCTTGAGAAATGTCTATTGACACAAACGCCGGCATACCGATGTGATGGATATGGTTGATATCGTGAGACGGGTTGGAGACCAAGACCACAGCGACATGGAGTGTATCATTTCACTCACGCCACATCGAGATGCGGATGATAATATGATCTACCTCGTGGGGGGCTGTAACCAGATGCCGAGTGAATGGAATCCGCGGTTTGAACTCGAGAATCCGAAATCTCACCTGTTCCTAGCGGAATGGTGACACACATCTTGTTCTACAAAATGTTCAAAACCGCTCCATCGGCCAGTTAAGTGCAAATTAAAAAATTCTAATCTATTTAAAAGCTATTTTTTCAAAATCATCGATCTAGAGTACAAAGAACCACCATGTACTCAAAGAAACCGTAAAGGAACACAAAAAAATACCAACGGCGACTGAAAGTGATTTGCTTAATACTGAAAATGAATATCTAACCCTTTAGAAAACAATTGATAGGTACACACGTCAACCGTGCGTTAAAATTAATTTTTCATAATATCATACGCCACTCCGTGTCCTGTAATCAAGCGATAGTTGCGTTGACTGGAGGTAAAAAAGGACCACCTACCCATACCCCCAGTTAGGCTCGCTGAGTGGTTATTAAATATTCATGGCTGTGTGTGTGCCTGGATGTCGAAACTTGTTTCCTTCAATTCAATCCATTAAATAAATTGGATTAATTTTAGAAATGCAAACACATCATCAATCACGTGTCAAAAAGTTTCCTCATATTGTGGTGGAATCGAGGAAGAAAACGAACGAATTAATGTTTCCAGTGGAAACCAATAAAATGCAACAGTTGTCACCAAGAATGCACTCTAGTTAATTGTGAGTCGTCAATACGTTACAAAGTGTATGCAAGTAAATTAAAATGAAAAAAAATAACAAGGAAGTTTCCACGAAAGTGTATGTACATCTGATATAACATGAAGAACATTTATGAGTGTCCGCTGGGAATAGTTGAAATTGTATGCAGAATAGAATAGAATAGTTAAACAAAAAAACCGATATCCATAAAACATCAACAATAACACACTTGTCAAAATAAAAACAAGAAACACGACATATGTTTGAAACTTAAGCTACAATAAAATATATATCGACGTTTGAAAGCCAATTGTTTGTTTTTGTTTTTTAGTATAGACAAATTTAACACCCAAAATTTGATGCAGAATAAAGAATTTCGTTAAAATACGTATTTGCTACAACATGAAGGCACTGAAGGTTTACCGCACTACAAAGCTTTACGTATGTGATATCAGTGATATATATATTTTTTTGTTCTTCTTAACGTTGTTGCATGAATTTTATTTCAAAATAAAAATAAAACGAATTTTGTCATGTCAATTTCTTGTAAATCTCCAATTTGGTTTGAATTTCTGAGATATCACATTGCAACTGTGGAGCTTGAAAACCAACAATTAAAACAAGATAACACAGTTTTTAACTACATAACGATTAGAATTGTGTAATTCTATGTATAATTCTTACTTAGAAACTTTTGATACCGCACTCCTTTGGATTGGTGTGAATTTTGTTTTTTGTTACGTTTTTTTTTTGTTTGAATTAGCTTAAGAATCGTTTCTGTTTTAGAGTTAAGAACAATTTGAAAAATATGTTAATCCCTGTAGTTTCGAATGAATCCGTTTAAGTAGCTTCGTTTTTTTTTTTGTTTTCAATGAATTTTCAAAATTATATATATCTATTTTTTTTTTTGGTTGTGTTTCCTTTTTGATTGCTGTGCTGTGTTAGAGAATTCCAATTTTACATTTTTTGATTCAATCGGTCAACTAAGCATAGATGTCCTTTGTTTAGTTTTGATTTAGAACTGTTCTTTCGATATATAGTTTTGTATACTAATAATGTCGTATATTTGTTTGTTTTAATTTGGTTTTTTTTTTGTATAATTTTGCAAGTATTTTATTTTCTATTTACATAAACATGTGCACCTTTTGTATACATATATGTTGATCTATATAAATATTATACAATAAATTATCTAGAAAATTTTATACATATTTGAATTTAAGTTTAGCTCATCTTACATCAGGCACAAACAGGATACAGAGGTGTAAGAATAATTGCGTCAAGATAAACGGAACGGTTTTGTTTTCTGTTTTGTGTTTTTTTTTATTTTGATTCTTTTGTTTCTATTTTACATTTATGGATTCATATATTTTCCGTATGAGTTTTCCTCTCTCAATTCCGTTGAACAATACTTCAAGCTTTGCGTATTGAATTATTTAAAACACCCTTTTAATCTGTGTTTTGTAAGTCAGTCAGCCTGATGTGGATATCCGGTTCTTTGTGTGTTCCCTGTTCCTCTTTTTTTGTCATGTGTTTTGGTAGAAATAATATTAAATGCGTTGATTCTTTTACATATTGAAAATCAAAAACAACAACATATTCAATTCAATTCAGCTATTTGTAGGCTTTTGTCTCTTGTCACCATTGGCGTATGAGTTCATTCTTTTGTTACTGTATTACCAAACCAATAACAGAAGTTTGATATTCGATTGTACGTTATTGTTATCGCGTTGCTTTGAATAATTGATTTTTGTTTTTTTTCTATTTGTATTTATTTCGATAGGTGTTAAAGCTTGTTTCATATCCATACACTCAGATCTCCATGGAAGTCTCAAGATGGCGACACTTCATAAACAAGGACTTCATTGTTACTTGAGTTTCTGTAATGGATTGTTATTTATATATAAAGGAATATAGAGCTTTATTATAAAAAACATGTAAAACGACAAAGAAATGTTTGAAAAGACACTTAAAAACAATATGTAACTATATTCAAAACAAAGTTTTTTTTTTATTTACACATTTATAGGAAACGATACGAAAATACAATTTCTTTTTATATTATATTCTATGTCTAGTAGAATACAATACAACGGTCGGTTTAATTTTGAAATTTAGTTTTTGTATGTCAATTGTTTTTTTCTGCCAATCGATTGATCAATGCTAATTGATACATTTTTTTCGTATTTTTTTTTTTTTTGAATTTTATTTGAACACACTAGCAAATATAGAAATTAATATAGATTCCGTAACTTGAATTTTCTTTTACAAACAACAACATCGACAACAGCACCATAATCAACAACATCAATTAATTTTGAATAGTGTTTTTCGTTTCCAATTGATTTGGTTCATTTTACACATACGACAACGTTCCAATGTTTTCATATATACAAAATATGCGTTCTGTTTTTTTAATAAACTAAAAGGGAAAATTAAAATTTGTTTGTGAAATTTTCATGGGAAATTATTCACCGGATAATTTCGTCTGCCTTTTGTATTTAATTTTATTGTGGAATTCCTGTGTGCACGCATGTTCGCTTTTATCAGAAAAGCGATTTTTTTTAGACAATGCAGGCTATTGCTTTGTGAGTTGTTCATGAACACTCACAAAATGTTCTCAGTTGTTATTCTAACCTTTCTGACTAGTATTTTTATTGTTTTAGCTTACAATCTAGGTGAAGGGCGGACCAAATTCCAACAAGAACTAATTCAAACGGAGAACATTTTTTCTGAATTGAAAATGCTGAAATATGCTTGCGTTTTGCTTATGAGGTACAGTGTTCAAGGAGGGCTATGATTTTTTGTGTAAATTTTAAATGAGTTTTCATGACAAATTTATTCCTCAAAATATTGCAGTGGCAGGGCTTGTTCTCATAAGGTTCAAAAAACCCCCAAGAATTGGAGCAAATGATGTTCAGTCCCATGATTTGGGCAATCAATCTTCATCAATAAAAAAGGGAAAAAAGACTTATTGTATATACTTCCTTGGGATATGCACTGTCTTGTTGCTCTTTGTAAAATACAGTTGAGGCACGGAAGGCTATTTTAATATGCTGGGTAGCGAACATTATTAACACACCATATTATTCGCCGAAATGCCGCTTGTGTTCAAACTCATTAAACATTTCTTTCCTTGAAATCAGTCGTAAATAGTCTGCCTTCCGAATTGGAGAAATTTAGCACCAAATATTACTACTGAACTTTCGCCTAGTGTTATTAGAGAAGCAAGCTGTGCACCATGGAAGAGGTTACGTGCTTACTTTTTACCTCCACGCGACAGCCGACAATCACAATAGACCCAATAGCGTACAACTGACACGTTTTACAATTTTTTTTGTGTGAGTCTTATCAAAAATTGTAAATATTGGTATGCTAATCATCAAATCACAAACCGAACTGTCATCCGACAGTATGATCATACCTTTTTGTGAATAAGATTGACCAGAGCCGAGTCTGGAAATTCACTCTTAAACTTAGATTTGTCTTGTGGTAGGTCAGGTTGTGGTGGCTGACTGCTAAGGGCAGTTACACTTAGGCCAGAGTAAGCCAATTGTGATACCACGCGGAGTGACTTCTCCTAACATCGGAACCAGTTCGTGCTTGTAGTGAAGCAATTTAGCTGGTCTATGCTGCAGGCTCATTGTGGTTGTAGTAAGTATAGTAAGTATGCCCCTAGTTGAATGGACCTACGACCAGCCAGAGCGCTGCACGAGCAGAGTAAGTGATGAGTGTTTTTTTCCTCCTCTTCATCCATGCAGCTTCTGCAGAAATCACTACATGGGAAACCCATCCTACGAGCATGAGTCTATTGTACAGTGCTCGGTTATGACTCTTATGAGAATCCTTAATGAGTGCTTGCTGGCTCTAAGTAGACTGAGTGACTGTTTTAGGTTAACTGGTTTTAAGGCAGGTGATGCTTAGCCATTTGTTATTAGTGGTTTTTATTGCGGAAGGTGTGTTCTCCTGATGAGGTTGTACCACACCTGGCGAGTTCATCGGCCTTGCAGTTTCCTGGTATGTCACAGTGTCCCGCACCCACATGAGGTGAATGTTAAAATGCTCAGCCATCTCGTTAGGAGACTTCTTAACCGTCTTGTATTAACACTTAAAAATTTAGGATGTTTGCCCACAAAATGCTTAGAGCGTACGCCGAAGGACCCAACTAGACTTAAACTTTTGGATGATCAAATTACACACATTTTGATTCGCGAAAAGGCTCAGTTTTCAATTGGCGGAAGGGTTAACAAACAAAATTGTCACGTATGGTGAACTGAAATTGAAATTCTGTCGGAAGATCATTCCATAAATTTTTCACACAATTTGGTCTAGTGGTGTCATCGGTTCATACTTTATTGAAAGTCGTTCATTATCATCACCACATGCAAACGCAATGAGATGAAATTGTAATTAGAACAATACGGCAGCTCATATTACACAAAACCACATATATTTTGATTCCGTGCCGAATTATTTCTCGTTTTGGTAATGCGGACTGGTCACCAAGAACGTGATATTTCTTTTTACAGATGTATGTAAAAGATCGTGCTTTTGTACACAATCGCTAACTTTAAGCGCCTTGAAAATTAACAGCGCTCAAGTGATAGCCAGGATTTTTCCTAATGCGGGCGAAGAGTTAGCGAATCTAGTCTTGCAAGAACACCCAACGAGTACGGTATATTTGTACGATGTCCACAATGGCAGGACCCAAACAATAAATTGAAAAAGTTACCGAACTCTAAACGACAAAACTGCTTTCGGAACAAGCATGTCAGAAAGCAAGCTTATAAGGAAATGACAATCAAAAAGTTGTTTTGCAGAAAACTTCATGCATGTGCAAAATACTCTCGAATATGCCGAGGCAAGGTGTAATTGCAAATTGAAAAATAAGGCCTAACTAATCTTAAAACTTAAAACTAAAAAATGTTATATTTGGAGAGCATAGACAAAAACAAATCTTCTGACTTCAAAACAGAAGGTGGAACCAAGTTTGACAAAAAAATCCTTACATGTGCTCCCAATTTTCAAATTCAGTATTCTTTAAACGGCATACATAAGCAATGCCATCTATTTGTTTTTTTCTGAGAGCTTAACTTCAATATTTATGTTTGTTTTCGTTGAAAATTGGCTACCCTTATAATTCTTAATTCCCGTCTGCCACAGCATGTCTAATGAGCTCTTTGATGTTGGTCGTATTTTTTTAAGGTAATTTTTATGTCTATTTGTCAGAGAGAACACATAGATGTGAATGTGTGCCTGTATATGCGACAGCATAATACGTTTTCAAAATAATAAAATGTACATTAAAGTGAATGCTCTTCGAAATGTGGGGAGAGAACATCCCTTAAAGGAGTCATTAATATAGAATAAGATGAGGATATTCGTCTTCAAAGAAGTATAAAACTATTGATCTGCAGACCGGCAGCATGTTGCCTAGGGCTTGCTTATTGAAGTAATCTCTTAGGCTTTTATGAATCAATCCATGTATTTAGGAAACAAGCGACAGATGAAGTTGAAGTTTTATTTTATAGACAGATTGTTCAATGGTTTCATGACACCCGGGCGGCGGAATGGAAGCTGACTCAATTACGCACTAGGTGGTGGACCGTAGAGTTGTGGGTATGTGCGTCGAGTCAAAACGCTCCCGAACCTCGAGGTCTAGCTTCAATAACGCGTCTGTACAACAGAACTAATTTTATTTACCGCTCCACCTCTTTTGAGTCACTGACTATGCTCTAAGAGTATACCAGTCTAGAAAAAGCTTCTCAAACTTGGCCGTTCGGAGTCGGCATAAAACTGTACCTCTTTTCCAAAGCATTTCAGTTATAAATTACAGTGACATCAAAGTACATGTTTTTAGGTCAGACAAAGGAAGAAATTAAGTTAATTTTGTCACTTACAAACAATACCTTATTACCAACTTGGCCGTGAGGCACCGATCTTGCAATCAAAGGTGAGCTTTTGGTTGAAGTGGGGTTTCGAACAACCACGGTCTTTAAGGGAAACTTAACAAAACTGCGTTTCTATTTAGATGTTAACCACGATAGCACATAAGTGATGAAGCAAGATTAACTAAAACCGTTTCGAACGAGTTGTGAGAACAAAGGAAGTCAACACTATATACTACGAGTATATGTCCGATGCCGACGCCATGGATTGCTTCAATTATCGAGTAATTCGTCAATTCTTAGATTTTTCAAGAATATGATAAGATTTTCAGATCTCAACGTCGCGACAGGTCTACCTCAATGATCTTGAAGAAATCTACATTATTACCACTACCTATCAGCGTATAGATGTCCAAATTACACTTACTGCTTCTATCTTTTTGTTCAGCCCCATGGACACCTTAATCGGGGCGAAACTACACAGCAGATTCAATGCAAGTAGTTGCTCATTAGAATATCCAAGGCGAGCAGAATTATGTGAGCAAAACAATGGCAGCACAGAGGGCAGTAAGCCTCTTTTGCTGAGCTTAATGTCTAGTCACATCAGATAATACAGACGTCTGTCACAGATGGTGACGGACCTGAAACAGCCGAAATTTAGGAACAAATCATATTCGTAGCTTGTTGGGTGTCATTCCCGCCCCCATCCTGAACCATAATGCCATCGAAGATTACCAATATTTTCTCCCTGTAACGTTCACGCTGTAATCAAATGGACGCACGTAAGTTTTGACTGCTTTAGTCAGACGTGCAAACCCATACACCTTTCCAAGTGTACATATGTTTTTTTCTTTCTCGCTGACTCACGTAAAATGATTGCAATATTTTATTACACGGGAAAATCCTTTTCAACATTTTCCGATAATGCGTTTCTGCTCTCACTTTGGCATCCACCTCTCCGCCCATCCAAGCATTCATCCGCAATACTAACATTAATGTAATCCTAATATCACATGGCTGACGCTTAAGATTTTCGTCCATAAAACCGAACTCATAACCCTGAAGAAAATCGTTAAAGTATCCCTTACCCTCTGCGTAATGGGAGGGTATAGTAAATAAAACAATTTTCATTTTATTGTTTATGCATCGTAAAATGCTCATTTTTGTGTGTGTTAATATTCCCCACAGATCCATCCAGATACGAACCGACCAGGTCTTGGCATCCAGATATTTGGTTAGCAATAGATTGGATTTAAATGTATGCTCGAACATAAATATGTTATTACACAGCGCAGGGGGGCCGTGTTTAGTGGGTATTATCAATACATAAAATGAAAATTCAAGCCAATAAGGTATGCTTCTAATTTCACGATTAACCTTTTTCCTTATTTCATCTGTGCCCAAGAGGAAACAGAAAGTGTGTGGAAAATTAATAATTATTACATGTCTCTTAGCATGATGCAAAAATGCATAGTTATAGTACCCACTAACTCCGCACCGACAATAATATAATATCGTCTCATCGCCGGTTTGCCTCTTCACTCGTCACTTCACATTGAGCCATTTTGGCGTCAGCTGTTTTTCGTCGCTGTAGGTCATTGTCGTATCACCTTTCGAAACGTCTCCAAGATCGAAACACACTGTTGGCCCATTAATTAATGAGCGCCAGTTCGAATGTGCAGAACTGAAATAGAGTTACAAAATAATCCATAAACAAAGGATCAACAAAAACAAAGAATCTGGAGAGACAATGTTGCTAGACTATGACACCACTTTTGTTATTGGTGCTAGTCATGAGTAGATCGGACTAACAAGTTTATTCTGTCCACGGTCGCGCGTCAACGACCCTACACTATATAGTGTAAAATAACCTGATTTCTTTTAAGTTCTCCTTACCCGTTTCAATGGTATATGTATCATGCCATTCGGTTGAGTATTGCGGTCTATAAGCGTACGACAAAAATGGACGGCATGTATATATATATATTGTAGATTCCGAAGAGCGAAGTTTGAGAAGCAAGCCTCATGAGTGACTTGAAAAGGTGGGGCCGTGAGTTAAGAAAGTTTCTGAGTTCAGATATTAGTGAGTTAATTAGCATCAGTAGACGCATTCGCACACTATGTCACGGAACCCATTTTCGCAAAATATATGTTCACAAAATGTTCGGACTGATGTTCACACTTCTTATTTCTGATAATAGTCTTGGTCTTGCTTGAATTTGAAGAATGTACGCTTGAAAACCATAATCGTTGCATTTTTTGTGTGTATTCTATTTAAAATAATCATAATTCACATTAATAGAAACAAATGTGAAATGCGATGCACGTACGACTATATTCTGATAAATATCCAGAAGATCATTGTTTGGGGAATAAACGGTTGATTAATGTGTGGGGTTCTTTTCAAGTAACTAAGTGCAAACAGAAGTCATATTAAGACCAGCATAGGCTAATTGGTGCAGCTAGAGGCAAATATGATAGTGCTCCATTTGGCGGAATTAGTGAGATGCTTTAAATTCCATCAAGAGATAGGCAGCAGTTCAGAGGAGTCAGTAAAAAGAGACAACATCCAGAGACTTGACCACTATTTAAGTGTGGCCCTTTTTGAAACCCCGTTTTACGTAAGTCAGAACTCCCAACTCTAGAAATTTGTCTGTACATAAAATAGAGCGCAATGACTGGATTAGATGGCTGGCGATCTGTTATGTTATTAAGTTTTTGAAGAGAGAAGACCGTATCGGTGTTAAAACATCTCGTTCATAGACAGTACCTAGAGACATGAGGCAGTATTTCACATTTGACAAGAATTTAGTGGCTCATTGCGATAACATGTAATAAAGTCGAATTCATAGTCAGCCCCTTTACTGGTGCCTAAAGTCGTTATAGTTATAACCCCCATCAACTCATCGCAAGTGGACAGTTGTGTATATACGATTCATGCTCCGAAAGGATACCTGTTTATGCAAAGTCTCTGAAGAACTGTTCTGTCAGGAGGGAGACAGGATTGGGTCGTGGTAGCATGCACATTATTCTACGATTTATTAAAATTTCGTAGTTACTGACAACAAATTAGTTCAGTGCAGTCAAATTGGCTGGCATTACGTTGTGCTGATAGCAGCTTCAAAGAAAGTTGAAAATGAAACCTCTTAAAGGACTCCCTATGGAATGTCCGTCAGTAAATTGATTCGACGTAAAATCTTGTCCTTAAAGCACTCTGGTTCCTCGTTAATTCGAGTTTTAAATTTTAATTAAAACATATTGCACTAATTGGAATTATTATGTATATGGTAGTCTTTACTGAATTCGATAAATAAATGTATTTATACATTTCTGTCCACCTCAGTGATTTCAGCAACAGCACCAAAAGGAAAGAGAGAGGGAAGAATAAAAAATCCAATTATGCTTTGATTAACGCTTGTTTAATCATTATTTGCACTTCAGCTGATTTATTCCATTTTCATGGACGAACAACAAAATCAAGAAACTCAATTCCGGTGCCTTATTGCGCTTTGTACCTTTCTAAAAGGAAAACCGAAAACGACCACTACCAGTGCGTAATTAAACCTATTCGTTAATTAAAATTTACTCATCGTAGCTAACTTTGCCCACAACTACTTTATCCGAGTAGAAACTTTTTTTTCCTTTGTTTTGCCTTTCCTTAATGGAATTAGAAATCGTCTACGCCATTCCTTTGCTTCTACCGGTCTCATTTCCTGCAAATTTTATAGCATTCCAGTTTTATATAAACATAGCGATAAGAAACAAAAAAAATGGACGCAACAACAACAGACCGCTGATGACCTACATACGTAGGAGTTATTTGATAGCGTATCCGACATCGGACATCGGACATTGTTACACTGTTACTTACTTATTTCGTGTTGAAACGGCATATATTTCAAACAGAAAATGCAGCTGCAGTGTGAAGTTGAAGTGAATAGACACGAATTGTTGCAATGTCCTTTAAAAAACAATCCACAGCGCAGCAGTTTATTGCTCGTTTTATAAAACCTTGATGGGTATACCCGAGCTATACACAATCATTCGTACTAATGTCCGTACGTTCATATAGTGTGTACACAAGTCTTAATCCATAATAGGTTTATGTGTCCCAGGAGATGTAATCAATTACTTAGCGTAAGAGCTTTTCAAGTTTCTCCCCCTGTTCGATATTACATGGTATATGACGGGGCACGGCAACAACGAATTTGTCCCCTAATTTATAATTGTAAATATACACGTGAAATCAAATGGAACTTTTGAGACATTTGAGCAGAATGATGGAGTACGGATATCAAATCTAATTACACATGTGCTCAATTTTCCTGATTTGTAGTCTGACACATTATCAGCGGTAAGTATGCTCGAACGACATACCCATCTGTCTGTGCGTGTGTATTGTGGGGAGTTGTTTGAAATTCCCTATTTCGGTGTAGTTCAGAGCTGCGACTAGTAGTTTGTGACATTGTGTCATAACGCTCATTATCAACGTTATCCAAACTTTTGACGTTAATTAATGTATTCTCGGAGAGTTGTCTCAAGGAATCGAAACATTAATTATAAAGTATTGATCGAAGTTAACGAGCGTCTCCACTAAATCCGAGCAAAAAAAGGAGAAGATATTTTTAAACGACACGGTGTCGTGGTGTTTTTCGGAAATTTGTGTACTTACTGGCGCCGGTTCCTAATTACCCGACAGTGTGTAGTAAGTACGGCCGAGAGCAGGCTTGTGTTGAAACCAAGAACGATTTTGAAAAAATACTAGAAGTGGTTCACTTCAGACTGTTTACTATGCAGATGCAGACACCATTGACGCATCTTCATAAATCTTACGTTCCACCAACATTTGTGGCTTATGCCTCCGCCTGCAAAATGGCTATCAATGTCCACGGAAATTGCTGAGTTTTTGTTTCATGGCGAGAACGATATTGCGAACTGGGCAAATAATAACTATTGCTCCCATGGGTACTATAATACAAGCCTTCATTGCCCGCTTGATGAAAACACATGCAAGGCGCACATGCTTCCATGGAAGTTATTGCATTTGGGCCGTAATTTGAAGAACATTGTCCTCAAAGTCCGCTACAAATATCCATTGCAATGAACTAACACTATGCCTCCGAAAGTAAAGTAGCAAGTAGTTGGGAAGTCAGATGTCCCACTGGACTCATACTGAAACTGTCAATAAAACAAAATAGTCGTTCTAGACTACCAACTACTGTGACATTAATGTCATTTGTCCTTCTAAGAAACTGGATACAGCCCTCCCCTTTTACGAGTGCCACCACCAACTACTAATAATATTACAAGTAATAAATATTTTCTCACTCCTCTAAGAGAGTAAAGAGGACTCGAAGTTAGGAGCAGTTCACATCGCTGCAGCTAATTGGGCATCGTTCGGAGTTAATTCTTCCTTCAATTCTAATCGGAATGGAGTCAATTCAATGTAATCGAACAGCATTTGACCGAAATACTTAGTAATTGCCAATTGAGGGGTTCGTCCTGTGCGGGAAGATGTTAAGAATTCGCGTACCTTCGTGGCGAGTGACTTTTTTTAGAACGTTCTTGAAATATGGAGTGACGTAGTCGGTTTAGTCGAATACTTCCTTCAGTTTAACATATGGCTGAAGTACAATTCATCACGTAGAAGATTCATGTAGTCACTCAGTGTAAATCGCTACCAATAATAGAGCAGAAAACTGATTTGGTTACGCCGAGTAATTAATCATCAACCTTTCAAGAGAGCTCCGGCAGTAGTGTCTTCCCCTTCAAGAAGGAGATAACTGGTGACTGGATGCAGCAACAAAAATGGATTCTAAGCTACCGTCACAAATTGGCAAATTCTAAGGCTGTGTTGCATTTAATACCTGCAATGGAACGTAGTTTTACTGTGCGTCATGGTCGCTAAATGAGGACAAGTAGAAGAGGAACTCAGTGTTCTTATCTTTAAGAGTAGAAAATGCAATGAAATTCTATGGTCTATGGATATGGTCTTATTAAACTTGGGACACCTTTCATTAAGATCGATTTTACTTCGACACCACTTTGAATTGGGTGGCACTTGTATTTTTAGCATCTATCAGAGGCACAGAGGCAGGCGGCAACCATAAAGCATTATAAAAAACGTGCCGATTTTGTATAAATGATTGCTTAACTCAAAGGATTACCTACCCGCCTAAAGTGCTTTGTCCACCGATAAAGTCCATTCAGTGACCCGACCGAGTCCTGAAACTCTCCATTCATATGTGAAGTCTTTATATGTTGAAGTATGTAAAGGGTGTTTTAATATTAAGGGCCGATGTTGAATGTGAACCACACCTAAACGTCAAGTGTTTTTCTGCATTTCATTTGACATTTTTCAATTTCAGACCAACTGAATTTGAACAGTGGAAAGACACACAATCGAGCAACTCGTTAAAGTTATTCAGGCTTATTATGAAAACAGGCGTTCAAATCAAAATGCATATGGTGCACTTCTCAATTTTTTCGGACAATTTATTCGTCTAAATGTGCGTACAATCGGAAAAAATCGTGTAAGCTGGGTCTGTGGGAGATGTGAAAACACCAGTGTATGCTCGTACAGCTCGTACTGCAGAAAATATTGTTGCTGTTCGCGATAGTGTGGCTGAATGGCCGTCCACCTCACTTCGTCGACGTGCCCAACAATTGTAGTTCTCACAGTCGTTGTTGATGAACATTATACATAAAGACTTGCATGTACACGCTTACAAGGTGCAATTGACTCAAGAAATAAAAAATTTCAAACGTCGTCAATGGTCAATGGACAAACCAGCAACAATTCAAGAGCTAAAGGATGAGATTATTCGGCACATTAACGGCATGGAACCGCAATTATGCTTCAGAGCCATGCTTTTGACCATCGGATGGAGATGTGCAGCCGAGGTCGCGGCGGCCAATTGGCAGATATTTTTTCCTTACCAATATTATCATAACAAAAAGAAATGACAATAATTTCCTAAATAATTTGTGTTAATGCAAAATTAACATCGGCCCCTAAAATGTAACCACCCTTTACTAAGAACTCGAATTGTGGAAGCAGTCGTTGCTGGCTTCTTAATCTCTTATTCAGTTTCTTCCATACTGCACTGAAAGATGTTTGGTAGCACATAAAACGTCCCCACATGAAAAAAACCTTTCCAAACACTACGACTGTTAGAGAACACAACGGTTATCAAGTAATCATTGCGTTTTCCACATAAAGCCACAACGATTTGTTGGCCAACGAGGCCGCCAATGCCTAATGTCATAATTTTTGCGAACTCAAGCACCCCTCTGCACAAATAAACACAACCTTTAAAAAGGAATTAAGTAAAGTTCCTTAATTGGTAGCGAATTACAAGCCACCGTTTATAGTCATCAAACTCCACTCGGCACACTCACACGCACGCATTTCGGTGAAGCGCTACAGCGTTCAACGCGAACGCCTCGTTACGAGGTGGGGTAATATCCTTAATTTACTGTGCATTGTATGTGCTGTTATATTATCGTCCATATGAGCATTATTGAGGTCTTTTAGCACATCCAGGTAAATATTATCAGGTATCATTCATTCATATATAATGTGTATATACACATACCCAGTGCTTAGTCCCCCACGCTGAACGCCTATTCACTCGTCCCTTATGTGGCGAATTATTAAGTGCATGCTGGTGAGTGCGGGGTGGGACAAGTGGATGGGTGGAGTGTGTATGGCTGTTTATCCGGCTAAGATGTGTTGGTTGACTGAGAGAAGAGCGAGCGTTAATAACTCAGATGGGGATTAGGTATTCCAGCGTAATTTCAAGTGAGTTAATAATCCCCAAAAGACGACTTATACAAAGCTCGTAACATTGCTTTCCACAACGTCGACGATGACAATGAGAGGAGGATGCTGCCAACCACATGTGCACAGGTCTGAATGGCCAGCATCACTGCCAATTGTCTATAGCTATTACCACCTGTGTGAAAATATAAGCTAGTTAAGCAGTGATTAAACTATCTGTAAAACAATAGTGCACCAAGCTTATCAACCTAATGCTGTGTATACGAATGCTTAACGAAATGATTAACTGTAGAGTATAATTGACTTTAAATTGCTGTAAGATGCTAAAGTCAGTAGTGGAATATACGGTTTTACAAGGGGATATGAGATGCAAGTATTTTGCAGTTTCCACATGAGGTTCTGAAGTGGTTTTGAATTTGAAAAAAAAGTTTTTCGACGCAAAATAGAAAGATGTTGGTCTGGTTCTAAAAGAAAGGAAGAGGATCACTCAAAACTTCAGTACGGGTCTTTGATACTGATGGCCTCTGGTGAAAATAGAAGCGATAGCTTCAAGAAACGTAGACGCTACAATGTACGTCAGTTAATCCTTGGAGGGAAGTTCGCTTATTCCAGTGAAAGAAAATGCAATGTGATCCGGAATTGAACTTATTTAATTTTTATAATGAAGGAAACTCGTTCAAATCCTTAAGGCTTATCGAACTCAAGACTACACAATCCGAATGAAGCGAAAGTGGCCATAACTAAATATTCAGATGCATCCCGAGAGCAGCCTTAACACCATATCGACCGCTTAGACTGATCCATTGATACTCGTTCTAAGCTAAAACCAATCGGCAGACTTTTGAAAAGGCTGCAAGGACATTATCTTGTAGAAAATCACAAATTTGAAATACTTATGTAATGTATTTCATGAACGGCTGGCGAATGAATATAATGAATCCATTTCAATATTTCAGGTGTAGTAAGTAAGCTCAGTGATATTCAATCCGGCTCGAAGGCCCGTGTTCTTGTCAACGGTAATTTAAAAAATGGAGACTGTCGTACTCTTTCCAATTAATTCCAAGAAAAACTGCATTCCTGTTCTCTCTTTCTATTAAACACCAACCACCAATAAACACTTGTTTTCGTTATTCACTTCTTTATTACAGCAACTGATCGCTTTGGCTGCTCCTTACAAACTGCTTAAAACTAACTTATGATACTCTGTCCTAACCGGCAGTCCTATCTTTAACTATAGCGATCCTATTCTCTCTTCGATTCTCGTTTTTCCTTTAATTTTATATCATTCTACTACATTTCTAACAGGTTTATAGTCTCTAATGCCATGGACCAAGACACCAAAGGTTCTTTTGTCTTTTGTTGACAATCTTGGTTTGTTCAACAAAACAAATTTTACCGCCAAGTGGGTGCTTCAGGTCAGGTAAGGGTTGCCGTGAGTTGTGACAGTCAACAAATTTGACCAGTGAGTTGAGTGTAATTTTACTGAGGGCATTTAGATTGTCATGGAAGAATACATTTTCCTCCTCAACCTTGTCTAGGCAGCTTCGACATAAGTCGGTGGAAAATAGGCCTAGTCTTTTTGTGTCCGGTAAGTGTTAATTCTTGATATCTGCAGGGAGACCATGTTACTTGATCTTGTAGGACGGAGATGAGGCGAGATTTGTTCTGATGTTCGAAATGCGGTGCCTATCAGCCATTTGGCATTTATTTGCTGTACGTAAATGTTATTTGGCCCGTGGCGTTGTTGGTATGTGCGTCTACCCCACATTACCCATTTTTTGTTTTTTTGAGTTAGGAGGTACAAGGCAATTTTTGTTAGGTTTTCCAAGGAAACCTAGTCCTCGGTATATAAGTATCACAAAATTCGAAAAACCTTTTTCCATCACACAAGTGAACGAATCGTTCTTATGACTCGATAGTCCAAGGTTCAAACGAGTGAAAAAAAATTCCAGGCCCTCTACAGGCTGTAGCGCCACCGATATTATTACAAAGGTTATTGAGCTTCAACTTGAAGCTCCCTTGCCTACCATACTGTTCCGGTATCTCGTTAAGAGATGGGCGGCAGTCAATTGCTATTTTTTAGTGGATAGAGAACGATGGTAGATATT
This sequence comes from Eristalis arbustorum, assembly GCA_916610145.1. Classification (NCBI taxonomy): domain Eukaryota; kingdom Metazoa; phylum Arthropoda; class Insecta; order Diptera; family Syrphidae; genus Eristalis; species Eristalis arbustorum. Next base: position 61,584,274 of record OU744318.1, on the reverse strand, counting down.
AAATTTCTGCCTGGCTATAGGCGAGGGTGATCTTAGAATTGTTGGCATACATTTTTCGTGTCAAGAAAAACCGTGAACAAATATACTAGCCTTAAATTGTGCGACCTGATCGACGAACTCTACGGCCACGGACCAACGGAACATACGTAGAAATAAATTGTACACTTGGACTGTGTCCCAATACGGACAGATTTGTTGAGACCGCATGTAGTCCCGCGCAAACCCAAATTCACCATCAAAAATCTCTTCCACTCCTCAATCATTAAAATGAAACAGTGTTCAGTAACGAAAATGAATGTTTAATAAGCCAGGTGTCATACTTGTTTCCACTTTCCGCTCGCAACATACAACCACAAGCAAATGGTTAAAATGTTGCGTTCGATTTGGAACTATGTATTTGAACACATTACTGCCTCCTCAATGACGCCGATGATATGTTTGTGTAACCAAACACCTGCTGATTACAACGGCGCAACAATGGTCATCCAAACCTCCGCACCATCATTTGCCGGGTAACAGGACACCGTCTGACTACTGAGGCACGCTTTGTCATTAGGGTAATTAGCGTTCGAGCAGACACTTCTGAGCTCAGTCCAATTAATAACTTTCTTTCATCTAAAATCTACCAAAATAGCCTAACTTACATAATAGTGGCATTTGCTCCTCCTGGCCATCATTAAATGCTGCTCCATCTACCCACAGCAACCTGACGGAGTACCACTGAAGACCTATGCAAATATTAGTTCACTTAATAGCGTTTGTACGCACGTATGTCACGGGGTTCGGTGAAGATGTTGTTTTAAAGACAAACCACACAGACACTAGGGGGTGATGAAAAAGGGTTATCGGCTTACACGAAGTCTCAGGGTGTACGAATGTGTTTCTTGATTGTTTTGCTTCGTACTATTGCTCAAATTTGGCCAATGTTATCGGAGGCAACATCTGTGTCGGATTAGAGGCGATCCGGAACGTCTCCATCAGTTTGATTCGTAGATTTGCACTCGGGTGCCATGTACAAGAGATAAGTCGAGAACTATCCCAAAATAATTGTGCTTCCCTTCAAACGAGGGTTTCCGAAAAATCAACAAACCCACTGGATTGAGCAATTAAGGATGGGCTGCTCGTCAGGGGTGTTGGGGCAAATTTGTGACGGTGGAGAGAAAAACGAGAGCAAATGTGATTTATGGCCAAGGAAGGCTATTTTCAAATTATTAATTGCAGTGTGAGAATAGAGTAGAATGCAATTTGCAAATTCTAAATAATGTGTACATTTAAGTAAAATATAGTGATATCAGAACAGTTGCTTTTTTTGTTTAAATAATCTGTACGGGCTGTACAGGAACATCGATCTGGTTAAACGAGTTCTAATCTCTCGTCTCAGATGGCTAGGTCACGTCGAGCGAATGGCCACCAATGCTCCGGCCCGGAAAGTCTTCGACTCCAACCGCGAGAGACAACGTGGTAAAGGAAGACCACGCCTACGGTGGCGCACGCAGCTAGGAGACCTGCATAAGTTGAACATGCGTGGCTGGAAGCAACTAGCGCAGGACCGGGCTAGATGGAGAGCCATGTTGGCTGAGGCCCAGTCCACCTCGAACTGTAGTGTCGACTGGATTTTCATTCCGATTGTCAGACCGACACTTCTGTATGGATTCTTAGTATGGTGCACATCACTAAACATGGCTATGAACTCAATCGAGTACAAAGACAGGACTTGTGCATCAGCGGAGCACTGAGAAGTACACTGAATATTCTCCTCCACCTTCCACCACTGGTATTGTTCGGAAAAACAAGTAGCAGCCAGCACAGCCTTGAGACTCAAAACACTCCGACTCAACATCGGCCACTCAACCGTTCTCAAGGAATTCAACTTCCTTCCTAGTGACACTAATCGCCTAAGCCGCAGGCTGTCTTCGAGAGGAAATTCTCGAACAGAGTCCCCTTCAGATCGGACTGGATGTCTGATCGGCAGACGTTGGATGCTTCTGTGGGTATTTTCACAGACGGATCGAAGACTAACGAAGGGGTGGGTGTGGGTGTCTTTTCCCGAGATCTCAACATTGCTATCTCTTCGAAGCTCAGAAACCATAGCGAATAAACAGACGTTTTCATAGCTCAAAAACAACGTGTTATCAAAAAGGGATATCGCAAACTGTTCGGACAGTCAGGCCGTTTTTGAATCGCAGGACAATGTCATATCTTACTCAAAAACATCCCTTAATTGCAGGCTGTCTCTTAACGAGATGGCTGAGCATTTTAACATTCACTGTGACATACCAGGAAACTGCAAAGCCAATGAACTCGGCAGGTGTGGTACGCTTCACTACAAGCACCAAATGGTTCCGATGTTAGGAGAAGTAAGTCCGCGTGGTATCACAATGGGCCTACTCTGGCCTAAGTGCCAGACTGCCCTTAGCAGTCAGCCACTACAACCTAACCTAACCTATGTATGTCCACCTATGGCTTATAGGTTCCACAAAAAGTAGTTTTCATGGGCGCTTTAAAGTCACTGTCTACCCACTAATAGTAGACAAAAATCTTCAGTAAATCGGCGGTTCAGAGCATAATCCTGTAGGTCCCTTCAGTCCCTGAGCAAGCACAGCACGAGTGGCAGACATTGCGGACTACTTGCAGGGTTGATAGTAGTTCGGCAGGAATTGTGCATAGCTTGCTCTTGGGATTGTCTTGCCTTCCATGTTCACCAGAACCACCCACTAACAGTCGATGATTTTCAGCAATAGTCTTGCCTAGTTGTTGTACAATCCCAGTGTATAGCCTACTGCATGCTCCTATGCAAATCGATTGTATTTGACCGTCCAAACTACCAAAATGTGTACACTGTAGTTAACAGCGAAGCCGTCCAAAGTTCAAAAACATCGCGGCATTCAAAATGACATCCCTTGTTGAATACATGTACCTACGCCAAAATAAAACTCCTTCACATTTCGCATTCTCCTCAAATCGGCTATGCGAATTTCCGATCGAAATTAAGTGGTAAGAATCAGGTCAAATTCGATTTCGACATACCAGATTGAAGTACTCGCCAGTTATTTATTTATTGCCACACCAACCACCGATTCGAGCTCAATTTTTCGCCAGGAATTCCTTTGATTTCATTTTAAACGGCAATCTGACTACAACGCTGCTGCAATATTGGAATTTAATTCGAGAGAGAAAACCACCCGAAATATGAGGGATGACTATTTGGAGCGAACATTTTCGCAGACTGGTGGGAAAATGCTATTGAATTTGCATTTTGGAACACCTGACGCTGGCAATATGACAAGTATAAAAAGCAAAACAAACATCCGTCAGCAAGCGTTGCCGAAAAGAAACAGCAGTTGATGAAGTCTTTAAGATCCATCCCTCATCGTTGTCAAAAAAGGGGCGAAAACAAAAATGAAGAAAAGCAAAATCCTTTTCACGTACATATGTGCACATGTCTGGTTACGAGTATAAAATGGCCATCTGAATAGGAGGTAACACATTTGATTGACTTTTTCCCTGACGCCACCCTGTTCCTTGGAATGTATTCAAGCTCAGTTCATGTGAATATGAAATGTGAGTCCTTCTGCGCTTACACACATGCAACATGTGCCGTACATCTTAATAAGAGAAATCATTAGAACCACAATCTGAAGGTGAATAATTCGAAATAACGATTGGAGTCACTTCCTCTCGCAGGTGCCTCTTATGCAAATGAGGGAAGGCAAACAGCTCCATAATCAAGGTATACGTCCGTATATTTTCGCACCATTAAGGACGAACGAGATTGCGAGTGCTCGCATAAAAAGAACTCTGTATTAGGTCACTCAGCAGGCGAAATCAAAGAGTTTAAGTACACGGTAATTTCATGTAGTTAGTCTAGGAAGGCGAAAGGTGTATTATTGCAAGAGCTTTTTTTCTCCGGTTTACCTTTCAAAGTACGGAAGTTCTTCCTTCTTGTATTTCGATATTGTGTGCGCAAGTGCTCTCGGTCTTTTATTATTTTGCGCACTTACTTTTCGGAAAAAGTGAAGATTCTGCCGGTAGACATGGTAGTGGTTGCCCATAACATTTCATTAACTATCCATCCCATCAGAGCGAATGTGAGCATGGTTTTGGAGATTTTTTTCCGTTGCTTTCTTGGTTCTTTCGTTTCTGTATTCTTCACTTCGCATACGATACAAAGAAGTGTGATGGAGTGGCAGAGCCAAGTAATAGTTTTTTTTTTACGACATGAACGAGAGCAGGGAATTGCATTTGAAACCTAAAAGGCTTCAATCATTTTAGTTTGGGTTTTTATTGATACATACATACGGGGGTGTGTAAGCTAGCGGAGAGTTTGGATTGGTATGATTGTAAATCTGTAGTCATATGCGTGAGTATTCCCAGACTGTATAGTGAATGTGATGATGGTTAAAAGTACAGCAACTGAGGGTCCCAGTTTTCAATCGTATTGGCTTCCAGGAGACGGTTTCTCTAAATTTTGTTTTATTTTATATACAACAATAATTAGAAAAATTTATAAAGGGAGAAAGAAAAGTCAAATTTGAATAATTATCTTTTGGTAATTAGGTCGTTCATAAACATTATAAGGGAAGTTGATCTATAACTTCAAGACGGACTTCAAAAACTCTTTGAACATTTCGGAAGTACGGTCGGAGCAGATTTCTTTTTGGAATACCCAGCGAGACCGATCATTTTAAATTAAATCCATACCATACGAAATATGACAATTTTTGTTTTCCTGTTTTGAATATTGGGCTTGCTTTGTTCATCAGGAAATATCAAAGCTCCCAACTTAGTCTAGCTACCTTTGGCAATAAGAGGGCCGTTGATGGCAGGAATACCATAGCAGATAGAGGGACTCATCAAGCTTGTGATCCTTGACTTGACGTCTCTGTCTCTCTGAATCACATTTGTTCACCAAACCTAACTTAAAGTGTTAAAATCTTTCAAACTTACTCCAAAGTTTTGATTACGAGGAGGCATTAAAAGCAAAACAGTACAAAGGACTGCGTATGAATTTTGTGTCTGACTGAAGGTTCATCCATCAACGAAGTGCTATACACAAAATGTTGCTAGGGAAAGTTTAAAAGATTGGAAATTCTTGCATTTCAATGATAGATAGATTCAAACCAAATGCAGTCGATCGAGTACATCGAGTACGAGTCATGGCAAGTGGACAGCACTCATAGTCCCCGTCATCGCTCGGTGCGCACAAGTGATAGTGTTGTGGAGTGGTAGCATGATTGGAACATTTTTTTTTACAAAAATCAAGCTGGGAACAACGTTTTGGTCAACGGTGGGCATATTTACCGATATTTTTTTCTGTAATTGAAAACATAGACTTGGACGACCTCTGGTTCATGCCCATGTTACAATCGATCCAAATTGCCAAATCCTGTTGTCAACCATCTTCGCGATGTGAATTGGTAGTAATTTGACCGCTATGAACTTTTTTGTGGGTAACCGTGAAGGACCGATATTGAGAGAAATATCCCGAAAACATCAACAAAGTCTTGGGAAATATAGGTGATAGAGTGCGCAACTGCAAAGCCAGCCAAGGCAGACACTTGAAAGTGTGTTTCCTAACAAAGTTTTCGTTCAAACGAAACAAACTTCACTTCGATTTCAAATGTCATATTCATTATTTTTCATGTGTGGGGGAAGATGTAAAAGGAAGGAAATGTTTCCTGGCACTAGCAATTTCGATAGTTATTTTTTGGTATATATATTTGATATGAAACGTGTATACCTCAAAAATTAAAAATGCTCTGCAAATTAATTTCAGTCACGTAAAATGGAAAGTAATTTCATCGATTCATAGGTGCCGTTGAATTATTATACATTGTTCACATAAATTCTAAAATGAGTATGGAAGACTAGTACAATTCAAATTGATTATATCTGCTATCAACAACCAAGGTTATATCCTTGATTAGATGAAATTTTTTATAAAACGAAATTCGTCAAAGATATGAGCATATTTATATATGTCCACAAGCCATGACGAGGCACCATTTTTTTAAAATTTCAATCACTTCCTCATTGTTTTCAAATGAATCAAGTAATTTCAACTCCATATTAGGTCTGTTCCCCCACTTTCTGCAACAAAAAACTGTCATTTTTTAAGGAGGACCTCTCAGAGAGAAGCAAAATATCAAGAAATTATGGGAACGCAATTAAACCAAATTTGTAAGTTATGTCATTTTTTATAAATTTACAAATTACTAGTTCAAGGAATACAAAAAAAATTTAGCTAATTCAAAGCTCTTGAATAACCGCCAAAACTATATTCGAGTTCTTGACACATTAATTGATTTGGCAGAAAAACAACAAGACAGGGTGGGAAAATTGTTTACTCTCTCTCGAGAGCGCACATATGACATAGGACCCATTTGTTTGTAATACTGCAACAGACTTTCGTAGATTTGTGTTGTTTTGTACTGTTCTGTTCTGATTATTGGGTACGGGAACACACCTATTATAATATTGAAATTCGCCTGTTGAATTTATGTTTACGAAAATTCATTCAGATGTCACTATCGGTATTTAAGTACAAATTAAAGTCGTTTGATCCACTATTCCTTCGGCTTAGGTTAAGTTATACTTAGTCGAATTTGGGATCTACTTTTCGAATCCTGCAAACCACCAAGTGTTTCTTAACTTGTTAGGTGGAACTTAAATCGCTAAGTTGATTATCAAACAAAAGTCCTCTCGTCTAGTTAGTAAGTATGTTGGTACGAAAAAAAAAATTAAAAAATAGTCTTTGTTGCATCCTACTTAATTCTAGGCGATATGTATGTTCGAGATGTATTTTAGTAAATAACGAATACGACCGTACGCCAAGAAAGTGTGATTTATCGACATTTGATATGTTTTGTAATGATAATGTTTCTCCAAACTCCGTCGTTTGGTTGGGTTTTTTCTCAATATGCATCGAAAAGAAATAGTGCCATGATCGAGTCATCCAAAATCTCTTTTGAAGTAAATATTGTGTATTCTATCGCCATGGCGCACAATTTTTTTGCAATCTAGATCATAAATTCGTTTCATTGCCCTTGAACAATTTCTCACCATTCATGGAGAACTTAAACAGATCCGTATTATCGTCCAATGTGCTTAGTTATGGCATTATACTTACAAATGGTGTGAATAAGTTACCTGTCATCAAACTGAGATCACAGGAATTGTATGTATGTACATTTTAGATGTTAAAAAATTGCTAAAATTCAAAGCTTCATATTCGCCTACATAAATGCATTTATTTCGTAATATTATTATTCTATGTTCTATGTATGTATACTTTTATAAGGATAATCTACAAACTTCTGCTTTAAAATACCGCCACATGCACGTCCTTTATTAGTTTAACTATAAAAATGTTATTATATTATTTTTGTTCTACTTGCTCTCCTAACATCTACTTTCATTGCTAGATTATAAGACAAAAAAACGTAAATAAAATGAAACAAAAAATATGATATAACATTTTACTCGTCTCCCCCGAGTTAATGAGTGAGTATCTTTCCGTGGTTCCGTGGCATTGTTTCCCTCTTCTTGTGAAGGAGGACATCAAAAGCAAGGACAATTCAATGACTAAACTTAATCCAATAAAGACAGAAACTTTGCACATAACCTCTCACAAAAATAGCCTCTCCCCAGCAGCATTTATAGCAGAGAGCATTGTCCCAATTCACCCACAGCATGAACAACAGAGAACGTACGTATCTTGATGTGCGACGAAAAAATAAGTGAAGAAATTAATAAGATGTGTTCTCCCTTGGTTAGCTGTGTGAACTTGCTTGGGGTTTTGAAGATTACGAACGCAGGGTGTTTTGTGCTCGGTGAATTCAGTTTTTTTTTCTTCTCTTTTAAATGACGTGCTTGTGCGCACATATAGAATAGCATACGTAGTTATAAAAGGAGCGCTGCAATGGATGCCAAGTGTGATTTTGAGACTAAGTTTCTCAAGGCAAGGGGTATGATTTCATTCGGATAATCGACAGATACACAAATACAGTGTATTGAAGGAGACTGCGGAGTACTTTTGAGTCGGATTTTGGTAAACAAGGGTTTGGATGGTTCGCATTTGATAAGTTCCCTGGGAGCACTTTAAGTTTTGCAAAAATCTGTTATCGTAAAGACGGAGAAATGTAGCAGCTTATGTGTAAATGTGAGGTCACATGTTGAAAAACAAAAAAGAATGCTGTAGGGCAGTCATATTGCTGATCCCCGCATGGACAGTCTTGGTCAGCAATGATATTAACCCAGGCAATCATTGAATTTAAGGCGACTGATTTAGTTTACTTAAGTGGATTGGAAAATCTATGCGATGGACTAAAAAGCTGTATAAACTGGGTACACTTTCATAACCCTGTGTGGATCTGGGCTCCGAAAGGTAAGGTAACACAATAAAACGCGCGCTGTCACACAGTTCCTTGTTGTTGGCCGTTGGGTTGG